>CM040633.1:10902880-11551295 GCA_022818045.1 Neotoxoptera formosana | reverse complement strand
CACACAACTCTATATATATGTATATATTAGTGAATATGTACATACAATTTTATATCTTTAGCTATTTCCACTTTCCAGACTACCTACTTACCAATAATAAAATAAAATGAATGGTTAACTTACAATACATTAAAATAAAATGTTGTTTTCACGTGTATGTAGTTAATAATGTCTATATATAACCTCTTAGTACATAAATATTTTGAAAGTAAGTATATATTTTAAAATAACTAGGTATAAGGAATTCATGATTATAATATGCAAACACAGAGTTTAAACCTTAAATATTTGCCCTTGGGTTTTAGAGCTTCGGGTAAATCTACCGTCACCACAGTTATACATATTCACGGCAATTAGGTAAATCAAAAATATAGAAAAAAAATCGAAAAAATTGTATGCCTATAAATAGAGTCAAACTGTTACTGTTAAGGTGCATAAAAAATGGTAAATACTATAAACATTTTGTGAAAATTTCAATAATCCAGGATTTTTCGTTTTTGAATTATCTGCATTATATATTACTACTTTTTCCTAAATATTTGGCTAAAATGCACTTTACCGACCCCCTCACGATTTTCGATTTTTTTTTTTTTTTTAAATGACTTGTTTTTATGCATAAAACGATGGTGCAAAAATCGTTTCCCGGAAACTATTATTTTAGAAGTTAAAGTCGTTTCAAATTTGCGGTTTATGGTAAATAGCGCGCGCCACTCAACGCGAATTACATTACAGCGCGCGTAATAATAATATTATGAATCACGTCATTATAAATGTGAAAATATATAGTTGAGCAATTAGAGTACAATAGACGTATATTAGCCTAATTAAAATACTATATAATTTCTAACTTCTTATGAAATACGATGTTTTTGAAGCCGGCCTACGTAGAGAATATATACCTAACGACTAAAAAGTTGTTGTACTTTAACTTTACTCTCATGGTTTAGCCGTTTAGCCCGCGTTTAGGTCACCCGTTTAGCAATCTAAGGTTTACATTCGACCAACTTTTCTACTCCCGAGGGGCTTGGGGGCCAAGCCCCCACCCGATAGGTCCACATGTACATGTTAGACATCAGCATTATGTATGCACTGTCTATAGTACGCTACATGCTACTATTTTTTAGTAGGCACAAGGCACTAGGCAGACATAAACAAAATTCCTGTAATAAGGTGGTATTATGCCCCCTCGTAAACCCTCCTGACAGGCCACAGCCCACAACCCATACACAATACACTATCGACCTTAAATCAAAGTACTATTTTTTTTATATAATTTATAGTAGACCTACAAAAGAGGTTTTTTATAGGTCTTTGCAATAAACGGCACTGTTTCCAGTAACCACTTTATCCACAAAACATTTGCTTCAATGGTCATTTGTTCTAAATTTTTTTGGAACAAATGTTTTGTAGAACTATACAATCCCATACAGAATATTGTCTGTAATCATCGTCCTGAGATAAATGATAAAAAAATATGAGTAAATTTAAGGTTATGTAACAAATATAAATATAAAAATACATGATCCACATTTAAAAAAATAATATTAAATATTGGTGCACGACGTGTATACTGAATTATATTACTTTAGTGTTAAGTTGTAAACTACATAACTGTTATTTGAACCATTTTTCTATAACAATGGTTAAAGTAAGTTAAATAATTATATATTGGTATTTAAAAAGTTAAAATCTAAATCTTCAATTTCCACTCTCTCAACTTTATCTTAATATATATTTTGTTTTATAAGGATTTTAGTTATATGTTGAATTGTATTTGTTAATTTCTGTATTACTTAATATTTATTTATTTTCAATTTTTTTTATTTAGAAAACTATCGTTAAAAGGAGTAAAACAAGCAATGTTAAAAAGCGTAACCATTTACGAAATAAAGGACACATCAAAACAAAAAAACACAAGTCCAAAGCATATAACGTACCTCAACCTCCATTAAAAAGACGAGATGATCCAGTTGAAGAAATTGAGAAAGAAGAAGAAGAAGCAGAAAATAGTGATATTGGAGATGATATGTTAGAAATGGTTGACGAGGAAGATTTGGATTTTCTTAAGAAAAATATTGGCAACCAAAATTATAAGCTGTACAATCGTATTCAAATCAATAATGTAAATTGTAAATAATTTACTAATGTTCATTGTTTTATCTATTAATGATGTGTGTTTTTAGGATGGTAAAAATAAAAGAACACGAGAAAACGATGACGAAGAACTTGAAAATGAATATGAAAATAGTTCAATGATGATGAAAGCAGATGATTTATCTATTAAGAAACCATTATTACCGATTAAAACTAAAGATGGCATTTTAAGACGATACACTTTGGAAAAAGATGAAATAGGTAAGATCTTTATTATTATATATTTATTTGTATCTAATATCTTAACTATTTAATTTGTAAAAAATTTATTTAGTGCAGTAACATTGTATTAAATAAAATACACACAAATTGAATAAATATTTTAATAGAACAAAAATATTTTAACATATTTTGTATAGTTTTCTTTAAATCATCTAGATTAAATATTAATCTTTAACAATTTATTATTTATTTCTGTACTTGCTTGTGCAGCACCGGATAAGCAAGGTATTGGCTCATCAAGTTTTTGGATTCTCAACGTTTAATTATATCTACAACTATGGTACAATTTAATAGTTTGATTCAATAATATTTTGTACTAATGTTTGTACTAATCTCTCATTACCGTTTAAAAAAAGTTTACGACCAAACACTCATGACCAGCCTCAATATTTTGAGCAGACCACCAAGATTTTATAGGTAGCTCGCCTGCCTAATCCGTGCCTGTGCTTGTGATCAATATTTTCTAGAATAATTTTACTATCTATTTATAAACTTAATGGATGTATTTATGTATTATAGAATCAGAGAAGTCACAACCTAAAAAGAAAAAAACTGAGGACAATAATGAAAATAAAGATGATGAGTATGTTTGGTTGGATACAAATGAATCTGAAAAAGAAACGTCAGTAAATAAAGGTGAACCAATTAGTGTTGCAAAACTATATGCTAAAAGAGAAAACACAATTCAAAGTTATAAACAGCGTATTGGACTATTAGCTAGCACTTTATTAGAGAGTCCTGAACTAAAGGTAAGTGTTTTATTTACACAAGTCTAATAATATCCTAAAATATATTTTATTCATTCTTTGTAGTCTGTAATGAAGTGTTAATAAAATATTATCTTGATTTTCATTTCATTTTTGAATATGTATTTATTAGTGTTAAAATTATATGGTTTTAGTAATCAAAATACTTGTTTGTTGTTATTTTTATTTTTAATTTTTAGTTGTACATTCTGGTACTTGTGCTTTATCGCGCCTACCGCCGACTCGTCGCGACTACCTTGATTTCGAACGTGTATTATTTTATGCAATATATTTTTAATATGTTTATAATAATACAAAACTACCCAAAGCTAATGTCAATGTATTTATTGATTATATAATAATATTGATAATATGGTAATTACATAGTTAATAAAATAAATAAAATAAAATAACATTAAGTAAAAATTTAAAAATCGATTTGTGGTAGCCAATACTATTAAGTAAAACGTTGAACTTGTCTTCATTATGATGAGTATTCCTCCACATAAATTCCGCTTTTGTTTCACAGCATATTCCGCCAAAAATCCATTGCGGGGGGAATACTCTTCCACAATTATCTTTACAATTACTACTTAAAATGGCGTTGCTATAACCCATAATATGAGGTAGTCGCGATAACACATAAGTACCTACATTCTAGATTTTAAGTAGCTGTCATTCTCAAAAACCCAGAAATATGTTGATAATTTAAAAGTGCTGAATATAGTTTTGTACTTTTTAAACTTTTAGATTGGAAACATTGTACATCTCTTAGAAATAATGGAAAAACGTGATCCAGAATTACAAGTCACAATAAAAAAATTAGCAACTCTAACGTTGTTAGAAGTTTTTAAAGATCTCTTACCAAGTTATCAATTAAAACTGGATAAACATGATGGAGTAAAATGTAAGTTTCTTGAGTTTCTTCATAATAAAAGTCTATTAATACTCTTTTTCTTGTAATATTTAAATTTGTTGATGTTTTTTGTCATTGTATATAAAATATTTAAATATACATATCATATTTTATTTATTTTATTTTAAATACATATTATATACTAAATACTAATTATAGACAGACAATTAAAAATGTCCTCATACTCACAGATACTTATATTTAATTACTTTCTTTCAACTAAACACATGCATGTTTTGTTTTTAGTGAAATTGGTTACAAAAGAGTTGATGGGGTATGAAGGACAATTACTCAAGGGTTACAAAATTTATTTAACTAATTTGGAGAAAATGGCTAGCTCCCTCCACAAAAAGAAAGGAGATACCCGAATCATAACCAATGTAAGTTTTTTTATTGATAATAAACTAAGGTTAGGAATTAAACTCACGGCATGTATAATTAACATTTTTTTAAATATATTTCAATAGGAAGGATGGTTTTTCAAAATAGTTTAAGATTATATATTAAGTATATTAGAATTCTTTGAAGCTTTTTCTTTGTTTTGTTTATTTTGGGAAGTATAACATTTTTGGTTCAACTATTGATTTAAAACAGCAATGTTTGTAAATAAATATGGAGTGGTTCTTAACCACAATAAGAATATTGACATTTAGTATGTCAAATATGTTGCTGGGTTCAAATTGATTTTTCTCTTTTTGAGAAAGTGGTTTTTGCATCGGTCTTATAGTGTTTAATTTTAGATTTCATTAGTAAGGTCCACCAATCAATACAATTTAGAATAGTCTGCTCATCATATCATTAAAAAGTGCATAATTTCGATTATGTCAAGTAATTATTATTTTTCTTAGCTAATTTTTCTGCTTATTAATTTTCTATGAGCTAATTAGGTACCATAAGCTTATCATTTGATGGATTTATCTTATTTATTTATGTTATGATTGTGGAATGCTGTTATTATGTGTTATTTGTAAGTTACTAGCTTTTTTATACTTGGAAGTGTTGATACATTTGGTTTCAATTGTATCAACAATTTTAATAATTGGAATGAAAACATACAATTCTGTGAATAGTAAAAAATAAAGTTTTTCATTTTAGGTTCACATAAATTTGGCTGAAATGGCTGTTAATTGTATGTGTGAATTATTAATTTCTCATTCATATTTTAATTATGCAGTCAACATTGGGCATTTGTTAACTCTTTACTTAGATAACAAAAATACTAATGTAAGAAAAAAAGTTGAAGAGACATTTATTAAAATTTTTAAAGAAGATAAAAAAGGAACTATATCATTAGTGGTAAGAATTTAAAAACTTGTTTACATATTTGAGATAAAATGTTTTAATTTAGCTATTATGAATAATGAGTATCATATTTATATTTAATATTATTTATAATTAGATAGTGCGGCGCATAAATCAACTTGTTAAGACTAGAAGTCATTGTGTGCACAGTGAGCTATTATCTGTTTTACTTGCATTGCCCATCAGAAATGTGAATCTTGATAAAGAAAAAGAAGACATTTTGAAATCAAAAAAATTTATGACCAGAAAACAAAAATTATTAGCTATGTCAAAAAAAGAACGTAAAGTAAGAACTTAGACTATTATAAGCCTACTAGCATAAGCCTTGTTCAATATTATCCATAAATAATTAAATATTTTGTATTTTTAGAGAAGTAAAATGTTAGATAAACTAGATAAAGAAATGCTTGAGACAAAAGCTGAAGAAAATGTTAAAAGTCACTTAAACAATCTAACTGAAATCACTAAACTTGTATTTTTGATATACTTCAGAATACTAAAAACTGCTCCACGTTCTAAGTTATTATCTGTTTGTCTTGAAGGATTAGCAAAGTTAGTATTATAAATGCATTATTACTGTTTAGTTTTTTTTTGTAAAATTAAATTTACTGTTTTATATAGATACAGCCATTCAATCAACTTAGAATTTTACCATGATATTCTCACAGTTTTGGATTCAGTTATAAAGAAACATCAACTGAATGTTCATGAACAACTTTGTTGTATTAAGACTATTTTTGTTATACTATCTGGACAAGGAACTGTAATCAACATTGATCCTGTTCACTTTTATTCTCATTTGTATAGAGTTATGCCCGAATTAGATTGTTGTAAGTATAATAACCAATTTATTTTAATGAAATCACCCATCAATTTGATTGACAATCTGATGCTAAAAAAATATTTAATTCATGTTACATTTTTTTTTTCAAATGTTTAATCCCTAAAATAATGTATGCTAATTTTAAACATTTATAAGAAGATTATTTTCAAATAATATATACATTAGTTTTAATTTCTTAAATATTAACAATTTTTAGGTAAATATCATGATAACTTAGAAACTTTCCTTCGTACAATTGAAGCATTGTTTTTGGTGGGTCGTAAAAAAGTAACTGCCAACTCTACACTATCGTTTGTGAAAAGAATGTCCATGTTGAGTCTTCAAACATTACACAATGCATCACTTGGGATTTTAGCTGCTCTTCGAACTATAATACAAGTAATTATATTAGCTACTTGTGTTTATTTTGTATCTATTATGTGTATAATAATTTTCTGAAAGCATTATTGAACTGTAATTTCTAATATTTTATAAATTATTATTTTTTAGACAAATAAGAACACAGAATCTTTATTGGATGTTGACCCATCATATGGACAAGGAATTTACAATGCAGAATTAAAGGAACCTGAACATAGTAACGCTGGAAGTACATCGTTATGGGAACTTCCAGCATTACAGGTTAGTTATTATTAATTTGTTTGATACAAACGTTTTTATAATACCAATTTAATATCTGTATTAAAATTTTTAGAGACATTATCACCCCGAAGTATGTAGATTATCAAAAACTGTTGCTTCATTGACAATTTCACAAAATAACCATAACAATTTAAAACCAGAATTAGCCAAAATGTAAGTGCTATAATTAATTATACAGTAATTCATAATATTATTTATCTACTAATTAGAGAATTTAAGAAAAATTTTAAAAAAAACAGGAATTAATACATTAGTTTTATATATAAATTTGTAATTTAGGTACATAAATCGATTTCTAGGTTTGAACATTTAGAAATATTTCTTACTTTTTGAATATGTCAATATGATTCTTAGTGAAAGATAAATATTAAGATATTAGGTAATTTTATTTAAAGAGACCAATAAATATTATTATCAGTTAATGGATTTGTATGTCTTTACAGTGTCTATTAATAAATTAAATTATGTTGTGGTAAAGTACAGAGTTTAAAGTTTATTGAATTTCATTAAGAGGACGCTACACCCGCATGTGTTGTCTCTGTCTTACAAGTGCGAAACATGGCAAATTTTACGCTCAGCAGATCACGCGAAGCTCTGTGAATTTTAAATTTATAGTGAATTGACCTCTTATAAAAATTAAAGGGAACATTATTATCGAGGGCTTCTCATTGGCTTTTTATTATATTTTAATTTAAAAAAGAGTTATGAGTATTTTAAAATTGTAAATTGTTTGTAAATCTTAAAATACTCATAACTCGCTTTAAAATTAAAATATAATAAAAAGCCAATGAGAAGCCCTCGATAATAATGTTACCTTTAATTTTTATAAGAGGTCAATTCACTCTAAATTTTAAATTCACGGAGCTTCGCATGATCTGCTGAGCGTAAAACTTGCTATGTTGCGCACTTGTAAGACGGAGACAACACATGCGGGTGTAGCGTCCTCTTAAGATTCGGGTTTCTATAAATCAAGTTTAACTGTTGATCTTCAAATACAGATAAGGGTAAGCCAGGATTTTTTTTTAATACACTTCTTAGTTCTTTATATAGATTTATAATTATTATTTAAGAGGTTGTCATACTTGGATCATTGTCTTTGAATTTTGCTTTACACATGTATGATTTATCTGCCGAAATCTTACTACTATTTATTTATATTAGAGCAAATTTACCTAATTATTACATTTGTAGAGAAGAATATAAACTATGTTCAAACTAAAAGTATTTTTTTCATATTTTTATTTTAATTAAAATTACAAGTACTATAAAAATTTATTTTTTCAAATTTATATTTCATTTTAAAATAACTATATGAAATTTCTCTACAAATTTGATTATAAGTAAACCTAAATTATTAAAATACTAACTATAAATAATCTTAAGTAGATTTATTGTTAAGTATGTGTATGAGAGACCACACATGCGGGTAAGATGTTCTTAAGAGGATGCAACACCTATACTACCTATTTGTGTTGTCTCCATCTTACAAACTTACAACACAGCAAATTTGCAAATTTAAAAAAAAATTGTATAAGGTAGTAGTGACCCACACAACACCTAGTGTACAGCAGTTCGGTACCCACTTGCCCACCTTTTTATTTTCAATAATTTTGTACTATATTATATAAACCATAATATTATTAATATAATGTATTCGATTCTGAGCGGAGCGATGAATATAATTTTTTATAACTAATATAATAGTTGTAAGGGTGGCGTTTTAAAATATGTCCCTAGGCAACATCTTCTTTAATCTGGCACTGGTTTACTAAATGCAAATTTGCTACTGTTAAACCTTTGTAAGACGGAGACAACACATGCAGGTATAACATCCAAGTAATCACTGGCAATTGAAAACACTGACATTTTAATGTATCATATTATCATTTTGACCTGTTCAGTGTTATTTAATGTTATTGTTACATACATTTATGATACTATATAAATGTTTGTTTATAATAACAACTTAAATTTATTTCATAATTTAAATTATTATTATACAATTACCTAATCATATAATTAGATTTTTTACTTGAGATAAAAAACTGGTTTTATTTCAAGATTTTATAAAATCTAGTTTGTATCTTTCATGGTAAACATCATTGGTAAAAGTACCAGAATATCACAGAGTTAGTGTTCTTTCAATATTGTTATGATTTATATTTACTGTATGTCTCAATATTATTATATTGAAAATCATTCAATATTATGTATTATGGATATGACATTTAGATTATCAGTAATTTAACTACTTGCTTAGTAAAAAAATTTGAATTATATAAAAAAAAATACTATATATGATTTTTTATAATTTATTTACCTATGAATATAAAATTGTTATCTCTAAGATAAAATGTTTTTATTTAAAAGAACTTTAAATTTATACATTGAAATAACATGTTTATTTAAAAAATATTGTTCCATAAAAAAAAATCTGCCTTGTTTCCCCTTAATTAAAACGTTTTTAATTTTAGGACGCCCAGTGAATGGTTTAAAGAATATGATCCGAGTAATGTGGCATTCAATCCAGCGGTTATGCCTCCAGTGAAGGTACCTCAGCGGATACCTGGACATTATCCAACCCTTCCATACTCTGATGTTTTGGATAAAAATTATCCCAATGTTAATTTCTCAAAAGATTTTTTTTGAATTGTTTGTATTTTTTTTTTAATAATTATATATTAAACTAAAATTTTATTTCAAAGAAAATGGTTTATTTTTTTCATGGTGTGAACATTTTGGTAACCCCTAGTATTGATTATTCTGCTGGTTGCTGTGTTATACTGATAACAAAAAATTGGATTCAAATTCTTTCTGTAATCTATAGTGGCTAATCACTAATCAGTAATAATTATTTAAGTTTCAATTACTCTTTTCATTTTTGAGTTTTGAACTACCTACAAGAAGACTACAAAGTACAAATGTGCCAAACTTAACATTTTTTTTTTTTAACACTGTCTGTGATAAATCGTTACAATGCACAAAACGGAAGTTGACATTCCACCTAGTGTTCGAAAACGGCTAATTCATCTCTTTGGACTTATCGAAAAGGAATTCGAGTCTGTGTGCCAGGAAAATGTTGTCCTGCAGGAAAAAGTGGAGTCACTCACTGAGAAAGTAAATGAAAAATACTTGACGACTGAACAATTTCAAGTAAATTCAAAACAAAAACCGCCAACCGGTCAGAAACTTAAAACCGCTGAAAAATTAAAAGCACAAACTAGTAAAATTGTATCTAGCTTTAAAAGTCCTTCAGCTGCTAACTGTCAGTTTGTCAAAGAATATAGTGGACACAGAGATGGCTTATGGGATTTAGCGTTACCTCATACTGGACAACCCGTCATTGGGACTTGTTCAGCAGGTATGTACTTTGTACTAAGTGTATTTTGTCTTGTAGTTTCCTAATCCTTATTACCTTAAACATAGATCATACTGCAAGAATATGGTGTATTGAAACTGGTACACCACTTTTACAGTATACTGGTCATATGGGATCAATTAATTCTATAAAATTCCATCCCAATAAAGATTTAGCTCTCACATCGAGCGGTGATCAAACCATTCACATTTGGCAGGCAGCTGTTAATCTAGATAATTTAGTAAGTGTGTTCTTTATTAATTATATATTGTTTATAATTTTATATTTTCTATAAATTAGATATTTTATTTAATCAGGCTATAATTTTAAAAATTCCTATTTTAATTTTTTTTAGAGAGATCGAGAATCTGATGACACTGAGACTGAAGATGACAGAGTTGTTCCAATATTACGCACACCTTCATGTACATTTTTGGGACATAATGGGCCAGTTATGGCTAGCGATTGGTTACTAGGTGGTGATCAAATTATTTCTGCATCATGGGATAGGACTGCTAATTTGTATGATGTTGAAACCAGTGAACTATTAAATTCACTAACTGGTAAGTTATGTATTGTTAGCTATTCAAATTGTCATCATATATAGTTAAATTTATGTATTGATTAAAACAAATAGAAATATCCTGAACTACTTATACTTCAGGAGTGATATTTAAAAGAATTAATAATATGGTCCTAAATAAAATAAAATTACAATTTTCAGGACATGATGAAGAGTTAACTTATGCTTCTTCACATCATTCCCAGAAGTTGGTTGTCACTGCTTCTAGAGACACTACATTTAGATTGTGGGATTTTCGTGAAGCTATAAACTCAGTTTCAGTTTTTCAAGGTCATACAGAGTGAGTTATTAACTTTGTTAAATAAACTGGTGCGAGTTAAATATTAAAACAATGTTATAGTACAGTGACTTGTGCGGTCTTCACATCTGCTGGACTTGGCGGAGAAGATAAATTAGTATCTGGGTCAGATGATCGGTCGATAAAAGTTTGGGAATTACGTAATATGCGCTCTCCAATTACTACTATCAGAGCTGAATCTGGTGTAAATCGTTTTGCTATTGCTTCTAATGGTGTTATCGCTATTCCTCATGACAATCGACAAGTTATGTTATACGACATTACTGGACAACGAGTTAACAGAATACCCAGAACAGCTAGAAATGTAAATATTGTTTTTATTAATTCAATATCATGTCTAAAATATTGTATTTTAAAATTTCATTAATCACATTCAAAACACAAATTTTAATTTATAATGTAACTATACAATATATTTATGCAAAAAAAGCAGCATTTTATTGATGTGAATTTTTATTAATTTTTTAGAGACATAGACGTATGGTAACAGCAGTTGCGTGGAGTGAAGATAATCCATTTGCTAATTTGTTTTCTTGCGGATTTGATCGATTAGCAATAGGGTGGTCTGTTCAATTATGTAAGGACTGATCCTATTTGTAAATCAAGTTCAAGTATGTTAAATATTTAACTGGCTTGTCATATTTGTATAAACAACATTTGTACTTCTTTCTATGTTTCCTATTTTGTTTGTTTGTATGTGTATGTAAGTCCTAACTTCTTTCTATAAAACTCAGAATCTATTAAGTTATATTTTTAAATATATATTGTTTTGACATTGTTACAACTTTTTTGCGTCCTTTTATTTATTTATTTTGTTGATAGCTTATAGTATAAATTAATATTTATTGCAATATTTAATAAAAAAAAGTCTTATTATGTTTTAAATTTTAATCAAAATATTTATTTAATTTAAGTCTTTCAAATATCATTATATTATTATAGTCATAAGGAGTGTAATCTAAGAAATTCAATGTGACTCAGCATGAACAAAAGAAAAATAGTCTGATAGAAGTAACAAATTACAAATAATTATTATACTTATATTATATTTAACGTTTATACTCTAATACTTAAATAATAATATATTATTTATAAGAAATAACACTGTCATTGCATAAAATTAATTTTTAAGAGCAACTTCAGATCCAATTACATGATAATATCAAAACCTATAATTTATATAATGACAATTTTATAAGATATTTAATCAATGTGTACATAAGAAATTAACTATTATTTATTTTATTTGTTCCTTTGTTCTAAATTTGTAGTATCAGTATTCTTCTATGCTAATTTTATTATCACAAAATATATAACAACTTTAAAACTAATTTATAATTATCTAAGATTTATTTGTATAATATCTGTATATTATGCAAAAAATGAGATGAGGTATAATTGATACAGTACAAGTATTGTAAGTAAGTTTGTTAATCAATCAATTAAAAATGTTATGGTTAGATAATTGATTTCCAGTGATCCAATGAAATTGAATAGAAATTAAACATATTATGGTTGAAGAATGTGTTATTTTCAATCATTTACCTATATTGAGCCACAATGGGTCTAGATTATCTTTATAATAAATATGGTTGTTTAGATATTTTAATATCATTTGTTGTGCAATATAATAAGTATAAAATAATCAAAGTATAAGTTATTCAATCTTTCCTTCATATATAATAATGTATAATTGTATAATTTAACCTACCATTGTTCTGTGAGTAAATAATGCAGATTTACTTTGATTACTTCTAACAAGTGGTTAGGTGAAAATCAAAGAAACAATATGAACCAACATTTAAATGATTAAATATTTATTTTTGAAGATATAAGGTAGTTAACAAAAGCGCTAAACAATTTTGTAACAACAAAATAGACTTCATTGTCGAAAATGACATTTTATTGAGAGTATAAAAAATAATAATAATAATTAATAAGTAAACAAATACAATATTCATAAGCTATTCATAGTAGTTTAAATGTATTTTTTGTATATAAATGAAATTTTAAACCATAAAAATAAATTGAGTTATAACATAAGCTTTCGTTAATTTACAAAATAAATGCATATTTATTTGATCAAAATACACAAAAAAAAAAATGTTTAGATAACCACTTTTAAATTAAATAAAAAAATAATAAATAAAAAAATGTATATGCTTTAATAAAAAGTAAAAAATAAAATAATAAATAACATACCACTAAAAGCAATTATAGCTGTTAAAAAATAATATGATTTTTATTTCGACCACTTACTTCTTTCTTTAAAATATTTATTAGGTAATATCAAGTAAACAAAATTGTGTTATAATAACTAAATGTTAATGTATCAAAAAAAAAAAATGATATCAAAATATATATATATATATTGTGCTAGAATCTGCAATTGGTTAAGTTTGTGCTAAATATAATTGTCAAGCTATGACATAATACTAACATACATATTTTCAGAAACTCAATTCATTATAATATAGAATAATAATTGTATAAAAATAAATATATTGTAAAAACTCAAAATTTGGGAATAAGCTATAAAAAATGATTTATTAAATGGCCATCCTAATAGGTATGACTAAAAAAAAATGTTAGATTTTACCATAATAGTTCCAACTTCAAATATTATTAAATTTGATCAGACATTTTCTAACTAAATATATTCTACACCTTTACTAAATAGTAAATAGGATAAAAAGTGCGTTTTTTAAGCAATGCAAATAATTTATATTTAATTTTATATGCTACTTTAGTGCACCATTTAGCTGTTTAAAAGCTTACTGAAAATGTAATTTATACAGTTCAAGAAAAATGACTTAATTTACTCAATAATGCTTCTGAATACCACATTTCAAAAGTAAGATAATGTTGAAACAGTTATAATAGACAATATAAAATTATAACTGAAGATTAATTAAATATAATATTTATTATCTGAACATATTTTGAAATGTATAAAATAAACTTAAGTAATTCTTAAGAAGCATGGTGATCACAACTACTGAACTACATTTTCTTAAGATTTTTTTGATATGTATTAATATCATATTAATAAAGAAATATATTTTTTAATTTACATAAAAAAGGCAGTAAATGTATAAAAAAAAAAGTACTGATGAAATACAATAGGTAATACTGAAATTTTACTTTTAAGATAACCAATGATATATTCAGTATTTACACATTAGTGTTAATGGTTATGTCACACTATGCTGTATGGTTAATCCCGCCTATAAAAAAAGCAATTCCTTTTCCAAACTAGTACAATGGATATAAAAATACTAAAGATGTGATTGGAATAAGGAACACCTAAGGTCGGTCAATCATATTACTTGAACAATTTATTTTGGTTCGTATTTAATCTAATTCTATAAAAATTGAATTCCTAAGCAAAATAATATGATTATATTGATTGTAAGATTAATATTTTATTTCGAGTCATTTCAATAATTAATATTTGGTGTTCAATTTTGGTAACCATAAAAGGTTAGCACAGTCATATGGAGTAATGTTTATAGTAAATTATAGGTCAGAGGAGCTGTAAAAAAAAATATATATATAAATATCTTAACAAAAAGAAAAACAATATTTATAGATGAGAATTGAAATTGACAATTAAGTAACCTTATCCCCTTTCTATAAAAAAAAATTGGTTTTATTGAAATATATGCTTGGCTAAAACCCGGAAGACTGAAACGCGAGAATAGAACTTACATTTAAAAAAAAACCATGGCAATTTATGTTATTATTTTTATGTATGATTTCTATTAATTTAAAGTAGACGACATCGCCCCTTCTTTTTCTTTTTAACCTGTAAAGCTGCTCTAGTTGAAGTTTCAAATACTTCACGGACACCCTCCTTACTTTTAGCCGAACATTCCAAATAAGCAAATGCATTGATCTTTTCGGCCATTGCTCGTCCTTCTTCTGGCCTCACCGGCTCTTGTTTCATTTTGCTCAGCTCGCGAATCGTATTTGGATCATTACGCAAATCTTTTTTGTTGCCAACCAATATAATCGGCACATTTGGACAGAAATGTTTCACCTCCGGTGTCCATTTCTCCGGGATATTCTCTAATGAATCTGGTGAATCTATGGAGAAACACATGAGGATAACGTCCGTGTCGGGATAGGACAATGGTCTTAGTCTATCATAATCTTCTTGACCCGCTGTATCCCACAGTGCTAGTTCAACTTGTTTGCCATCGACTTCTATATCAGCTACATAGTTCTCGAACACGGTGGGTACATATACTTCTGGGAATTGATCTTTGGAAAATACAATTAACAGACAAGTTTTTCCGCAGGCACCGTCACCAACGATAACGAGTTTTTTCCGAATGGCAGCCATGGTCTAAAACGGAAAACAGTACCACATTATACCATCAAAAAGTTTATTCTATGGGTATTAAAGAGCGCAACAGCCAGAAAGTAAAAACAAAATACGATTGAACTGGGCTAATCAAACGCGCGCACACAACACACATACACACATCCACACATAGCCACACACACGATACAAACAGAACAGATTACAAATTAGTAAAAAAAACTATAACATAAGCAGTAAGCATATCTATATTATTATTATAACATGACATATAAAAATAATTGAAGGTAATTTATTAGCTCAGCTTACAGGAGGAGTATTTAAATTCGATGTCCAACAGGTGTATTTTATTTTAATTAACGAGAAACTTAATATAATTTAATTGCTTGATTGAATATTGAAGTGAAAATAAAAAAATAAACAAAATTTATCAGATATCAATGTTTACATAATTTTTTTTATGTAGAGTAAGCAAACATAACCTCAAATTTAATTACATAAGTTATGTTTTTTTGTTTTTAAATATTTCCGCGGTCAACTATGATTATCGTGTTAACAATGCTTACACGACAATCGTATTGGTAGTTTTTGTTCTTTTAATTTTTCCAACCAATAGAATTCTTTCACCATATTATATCCACCTAGACCGGTCAATCAGATTAATGCTGTAAGACATTACAGTGCACATTTCAATGCGATATGTATACTTACTGAATCCACGACTGACGAATTAGTAGAATTTTACTCCTAATATAGTACCTATACTGATTTGTAAGCGAGTTCGAAAACAACATTTTATCAATACACGACAAAGCAATCTCGTGCAAACAGTATCAAATTTTTAGTTATTATGTTTATGTAAGCCATGTCGAACGTTATTTGTTTTTTAAATACGGCAATATTAGGTATAACACAAAATATATGTATACTTATATACTTATGTATTATATATGGGACATGGGAATGATAAACCGATAGTTTTAATTGTATAACATACGAATAGGTTGTTTACAGCGTGATAAAGTTTTCAATATATTTATCGGCAAGATTGAGTCGGATTTTTATCGTGACATTTCTGTCAAGGTATAAGGGGCACGCATTTCAATATTTTCTATAGGAACAATATATATTGTCATGACTCGTGAATATTGAAGTAGATAGGTATTATTGTATTAAAAATTTAAAAAACATACATTTTGACTAAACGATCGTATACACTATACACGAAGAAACAAGTCGTGTAGTACCTACCTACCTAATTAATCATAACAGGGCCGCAGGCACGGGGATTTCAAACCTACCCTTACAACACGGAAATTATACAAATGTATTTACGAACATTAAAAGCTACTATAACATATTTTAAAGGTTTTTTTTTTGAAAATGTATAATATTTCTTAAATACTTAACAATATAAATATTAAATTATAAACAGTAATCGACACAATGAATAATTAACATATGGTTTTTGGTTATAAGTTATAACTGTTAGAACACTTATAGACTATAGTAAATAACCTAAGCCTAACTGTTAAAACTTTATAAGCCACAGATATATATTTGTATATATACATTATACATCGTGCCATCGTGGTTATAAGCACGAACTAAGATATAGGGGACTGGACACGGTGATAGATGAGAAGTTTTGGATGAGTTGTCGAGAAAACCAAGTAAAGTGGAAGGTGTAATGACTTTTGGTTGAAATCTCAGTGTAATAAAAAAACTAAAAAGGCATTAAAAACAAAAAAATGTTGCAAACACGATTTAAGATACACAGGTATACTTATTAGGCATAATCATGAAGATTGCAGAAGATAAAAAAAAGATACCTATTGGCTACTGTATAAATACTATAGGAATTAGGAATAGGTATAATAATATGTAGGTGCCAACTACCAATACATCGATCTAGTATTATAATTTATAGTCATCACTCTTTGTGTGTAAAATAATTAATAAATGGACATATAATAATATATAATATAAGTTAGTACTTAGTAGTTACTATATATAGGCAGTGTTGGGGAGTAACTTAACTTAAGTTACAAGTTACTATAAAGAAATTACTTTTTAAGTCATTTGATGGTAATTTAATTACATTTTATTGTAAGTAATTTATATGTAATTTGAGTTACTTTTTTGTAGAAATTATTACTTAATTACTCGTTACTTTATTTGGTTTAACACATGCACTAAAAAGCGATCAAAATATTAGTGACTGTAATTTTGAAAACTCACTTTTGTTTAAAATAAATTTAAAAAAATAATTAAATATTTAATATGTAGTAAAATGAGTATTTATTAATAATTTCATACTGTTGATTGTTGATTGTCATTATTTAATATTTAGTTTATGTATTGTCGTATTGAACACATGATTATATTAAGCTCCAGTGATATTTTTGAAAAAAAGTAACTTCTATTGTAATTGAGTTACTTTTTAAACTCAAAAGAAATGTAACTTGACCAAATAAAAAAAAAAGTAACTTAAAAATAATTTAGTTCCAATTTTGATAAGGAATTAGTAATGTAATTTAATTACCAAAAAACAGTAACTTCCGCAACACTGTATATAGGTATATATTATATTGATATAGGTACTACCTTTATTGATACAATGATACATAATATAAATATTTAATTAATTAAACATTTAATGATATAAAAGTAGTTGTGAATTGTGAATATCATTGTATAATTTATGAATGCGTTGTGAGATGAGTACCTAGGTATACGAAATAGGTAGGTACTGTCATAACATAATGTTTGTCACAGACCACAGTCTTATAAGAGCGTATAACATAGTAAATTTACGCTCAGAAGTTTAGGTTTAGCTATGGTTAGTTTTAATATTTATTGATTATTTATATAGTAACACCCGCGAGGGCAGATATAGTACAGTAGGTACAATATAACAAATTATGATGAATAACGTACAAAAATATTGCTAAACAAGTAAAAACTATATAACAATTTTCTTTTACTTGAAACTATTATCAAAGAAAAAATCAAAAATCGGATAGATGTTCATTATTGAAACGTAGAATTATATTTATGGGACTGTTTATAGAACAAAATTACGGCATTCATTCTAATAAAACTTCTATGGATTTAATTAATTTTATCAACTAAGCCGAGAGTTCTAAACCGACGAACCAAGTTCTAAGACATAACGCATTAATGCAAAATAAAGAATTCTTATATACACGTAAAATCTCGCGGATAACTCATATCGGCACAGACGCCCAGTCAGTGTCGTATTTACGGGGGATATATGAGGGATAGACCCCCCCCCCTGGTCTTTTATTTATAATATTGTGATGTCGACGGTAAGTAAACTACCCCTCCCCTCAGGGGAATTAAATGTTTGCTAACGTAAACCCCCCCCCTCGACAAAATCCTGTATACGCCACTGCGCACAGTACCTATTATGCTTAATAAGACCTAAGTTTCTAAAATCCTTTTCACAAACACTTTCTAAACGACTATATTGCGTTTGAAACTCAAGTCAAACGATACATTTATAACAATTAACAAGATCTACAACCTCGCTTAGCATACAAACAATTTAGAGTCGACTAGATTATATAAAAAATCCTAACCTATAACGCGGTATAGAAAAGGTAATAACGTTTGGGATGTAAAGATATTTGCATACATTTGTCTGTACTAGGATCAGTGGCGCAACTATGGCTCAATTTTTTTTTGTGGGGGGAAACCCATAACTACATTTCCCTAAAAAGTAACCCGATGAAGCTTTGCCTCCACCATATATTACAATTTATAAGTAAATTATTAGTAAATAATTTACTTTTAACTTTGACTGAATGTGGCCTGTAATAGTGAAATTACTAATTAGAGTTGTCCGCTATGAAATAGGTCAATATAAAACTTGACAACAAAATATAAATACACTTTATAGATCATTAAACAAGTAAAATTTACAAAATGTCTTATATCTTATGAAGTTATGTTTATCGACGTAATTATATCGTTGGCATTAGCGTTAAATATTTGCGAGTCACGTGCAGCATTTTACTGTGCAATATGCTAAATGCTTTATTATTATTTATTCATTTGGAATTTACATAATTATATTATAAAAAATTTGAAGATTAATTTATCTTGAGGGGGCTATGAGTAATTTTGAGTCTGAAACTCCACTAAGAATTAGCTCACAGTCAATCATTCTATAGGTAGTTTGTTTTCTAAAACTTCAGCTCGGGGTATAATTGTATAATGTATGAGGTGTGTACTATTGGAGGGAATTGAGTAGGTATTAGGTAGTAGGTACTTACATAACTCCATGGACGCAACTAGGGTAAAATGTATAGGAGTGCTAAAACTTAAAACACGACATGAGAACTCCCCTCCCCTTGTTTATGATAAGCAAAATTATTATATACACAAATGTAATATTTTTATTCAATCATTATACAATATAGGTACCTAACATAAAATAACAATTCAGCATATCATAATATAATAATAATAATAATAATCCTCATAATATTAAGTACCTAATAATAAATTATTTTTTCTGGTAAAAACCCGGTACAGAAAATTTGGGAGTGCTGATTTTGATATTGGGAGTGGCACTTAAAGGTAACAATATTATTGTCTGTAGAGTTTTTTTTGATATTTTAATTTTGAAGCAAATTAGATAACTGCTTATAAGATACTAAAATACATTTTTTTTTTTTAATCAACAATTTTGAAAATGAATTTAAGGGCCTTAATAAGTAGTTCATAAATCTAAAACACAGTTTTTAAGTTCAAATTTGGACAAAATTAGATATTTAAATAACGAATAGGTAACGATTTCCAATATTTTGCTGTAATTTAAAAATTATATTTGTGGGTACTTGAAATGTATAAATAATGTATATTATTATATTTTATACTCACAATCACATTTTTGGAAAAAAATCATTCA
Source organism: Neotoxoptera formosana (assembly GCA_022818045.1). Classification (NCBI taxonomy): domain Eukaryota; kingdom Metazoa; phylum Arthropoda; class Insecta; order Hemiptera; family Aphididae; genus Neotoxoptera; species Neotoxoptera formosana. Next base: position 11,530,964 of record CM040633.1, on the reverse strand, counting down.
ACCATTTCAACCTACTTAATTACTAATAATAAAAATAATTACTTTAAATTTTAATAGCAATATAATTATATGATAAAATATACTCACCTAGTAATATAGGCTGTTGATCAGAATTGTTTTTTGTATGCAATGGTTTATCATTGAATTCAAATTGAATATTTACATTACAATGACGAGGAACACTCGGCACCTAATAATACACTGTACAGCAGAGGCTGAGCAGTTACCTACCTACTTTTCCCTTTTAATTTTCTTTAATAGGTACATTGATATTTTTCTAATCAGCTGTTCAAAACCAATGTTGAATACTCAATAGACTAATAATGATTATATTACCGCCTGTGTTTATACAATCTTTATACTTGTAACAAAATGATAAATTATAAGCTAATAATTATTTATTTCATCATTTAGATATTTCATACATTTCTGATGATAGATAATTTAATAACTTACCTTAAATTAAAAATATAACCATGTTTCCAAAAAATTATTAATTTTACAATTTAATATTTTGTTAAAAAAATAATTTTTCATTATTTGTCATCATTAAACAATTAAACTTTAAACACAAATAGTATTTAGTAGACAGGGAAAAATCTTGAAGTTCAATCAAAATTTGTATCATATTGTTCAATACAATGTATAGTATGTAATATGTATGTCTACAATCTACATAATAATACACTGTCGTCTATCACCCATGATGTGAACCATGTTATGTAAAACATTTATAATACATATATACAATACTGCTTATCATTGGGTTTATGACAAAACACTAGTCAAAATGTAGGTTTTTTTTTGTTACATATTCATGTATTATAATAATATAATATATACACAGTTAAATGTTCTCAGAATATATGATAGTGTAATAGATAACTTAATTATCTTTCATTATAAAAATAATATTGCAATTTTTTATTTTTTCTATGAAATTAACTGATGGTATTGCTACAAAGTACAAACACGATATTATAGTGATCTATTGGGAATAGTTATTCAAAACAACAGGCCTATTGAATATTGTTAAATACAATTTCTATTTTCTGCTTTAAGACCTCAATTTACAATGTGTAAACAATTTAAAAAGTTTTTTCCATACACGTCATTGATTTATATTATAAAACTATAAAAAAAAGTATTTACAACATTATTACTAAAATCCAACTTACTTAATATTAGAGAATTTACATTTTAATTTTAAAATATAAATGTAATACTAATTATTTAATAATTCTGTAATATGCTTGTAAGTTGGATTACCAGTCTATAATAGACTATACTGTACGAATAAATAAATAAATCATCATATACAGTGATTCACCAAGCATGCTCAACTCTTTTTTGCCTCAAATAATGAATTCATAAAATTCTAATTTTTGGAATTTGTTGTAGATATACAAACTTCAGTTTTTAAAATGAGAACCTCTTTTTTAATTTCAATTTATTAAATGGATAATTATTTTGAATATTTTGGTGTACCTAATTTAAAATTTGTACTAGTAGTTTCTTAGTTATTTAAATGTTTATACTAAGGGTAATAGTCCTTATAAATGGTTTTATAAAAATATAAAATAGATCTAATATATTGGATCTTTTATTTATTATACTTGGGACTAATTTAATAAATTACAAACATTGATAGATTAATATTAATTGCTAAAATTTTAAAATTGTTTTAGCCCCCATAATATCATCCAAACCCGTTATCATAGACCTAAATTATCTTAGGTATACAAAGTTCAATAACTCAAAAAATACTCGCTCAAATTTGTATTGTGATACATCAAAATTAACTGCCAAATAATTTTAAGTAAAAAAAAGAAGGGGGTTTTAGTTTTTGAAAAATAGAAGATTTTATTTCCACATGACACTCCTTAAGTTTTAAAATATATTAATATATTATAATAATAGATTTTTAATAACTGCATTATTGCAGGAAATAAAGGGGTGAGCATCACTGTATATTATATTCAAGAAGGTATCATACTTTCTTTCTTGTATTTTAAATATAAATATATTTTAGTTAGGTACTTATTAATTATAGTATTGTAATTAGTATCCTTGACTTTCTTGGTTTTTTAGTAAATGTATTTTGTGCATATTAAGTTATTTAAATGTTCTATACAAGTGTTACCAAATACCAATTACAAAAAGTCTGTAACAGTATGCAAAGACTGCTGACTAAAACCATTTATGTAACAAGATAGTGTTGTCTTTTGTCTAGTTCAAAATCAATAATAAAACACTGAATTTATACAAACATTTGAAGAGAAATTCTGTAAGAATTAAGCTTGTAGATATTTATACGAAAGTATACTAGTTGTCTATATTGTCTTCTTATACTTAGAAAGCCTAATCTAAATATAAGAGACCTTTTTAAATTACTATAGAAATTTGAATGTCTATGTAGAAGCATTTTTTGCTTTCCTTCAATTAGAATCTATATATATATATATAATGCATCATATTGAAAAAGTATTTTAGTAGTATTTCTACATATTTTTTTTTAATGTCTAGTAAAATTATTTTAATTGTGTGTTTTTAATAACACTGTAATCCTGTAATCATACCTATGTCTTACATCTATGTTTAGATAAAATGAATAATTTTTTCATTAAGGTAAACAAAATAATTAAAAACAAAATGATAAACAAAATAACTTTTTACTCTGTTAACCATGTACTGATATAACATATCTTGTTATGTCATAAAATTACTGAGTATAAAAGTCACTTACATGACATCATAGCATTTTCTGTAAGTAATCATTTAAAGTATATTTTAAATGATACCTAACAAAGTCTAGGCATTAAAAATAAATTTAATAAAATCTAAACTTTTATTAGTAAATTTCTTAAAAAGTACAAGCATATAAATATTGGTTAATGAACAAACGTAATAATAGTATTTAAAAAAACTAAGCTAAGGAATACATCATGGGATTCCTGGCACAGCAGGTCCATAAAAAAAAATATATATGTGTGAATATATATATATATTTATGATACAGAAATATTGTATTATGTTGAAGGTAGCGAAAAATGAGTCTCGTTAAAATGTTTCAATTATTTTGTAGTTTCAACTTTATTTTTTCAGAACAGTTATTATAATATAAAAAATAAAGTTAAAATAAGTTACAAAATGCACTATGATTAGTGATAACCCGATAAAAATTCTCCCCAACAGTTTTGCTTTGTACATATTTTGGCAAACAATAGGAATACATGATTATAATTATAGTGTTTATTATAGAAAAATAAAATGATATATTTTGTCTTGCACCATGATTTGTACAATCAGGTTTATTTGTTTTAAATGCTGAAAATCCTTAAAACGACATGGTAATTTGAAAAATTGTATAAAAATATGATATATTTTATTTTCTAAGTAGATTTTTATATTCTCGAAAAGACATCACTTACAACAAGGCACATTTGCCTTTCTTCTTTTTCTTTACTTGTAGTGCAGCTCTTGTTGATGTTTCAAAAACTTCACGAACTCCTTCTTTGCTCTTAGCTGAACATTCCAAATAAGCAAATGCATTGATCTTTTCGGCCATTGCTCGTCCCTCTTCTGGCCTCACCGGCTCTTGTTTCATCTTGTTCAACTCACGGATTGTATTTGGATCATTACGCAAGTCTTTTTTGTTGCCGACCAATATAATCGGCACATTTGGACAGAAATGTTTCACCTCCGGTGTCCATTTCTCTGGGATATTCTCTAACGAATCTGGTGAATCTATGGAGAAACACATGAGGATAACGTCCGTGTCGGGATAGGACAATGGTCTTAGTCTATCATAATCTTCTTGACCCGCTGTATCCCACAGTGCTAGTTCAACTTGTTTGCCATCGACTTCTATATCAGCTACATAGTTCTCGAACACGGTGGGTACATATACTTCTGGAAATTGATCTTTGGAAAACACAATGAGCAGACAAGTTTTTCCGCAGGCACCGTCGCCGACGATGACAAGTTTCTTACGGATTGCTGCCATTATGTCGGAATGTTATGCTTATCAAAAAAAAAACTAGGCGTTGGCCCTGTTTCGAATTTTAACTACAAAATCAATCACAAATACACTGTTGTTCACAATAATTAAATAAGAACAAAACTTTTAAACGAAGTATAAATAATTAAAAGTATGCAATTAATTGAATAGTAAAACTAATAAAAAAAGTTTCGAGTAAATTACGGAGTGAAATGTGAATGAGCTCATCGCGATCGCCAATTATTGGATAATTTATCATTACTGATATTCGGGGAAACCATTGCTTAATCTGAACGACACTGCGCCTAATCGACGTTTTTCCCACTCGAACTCTGAACGTGGGCAGTCGTCGTGTAATGGCTAATGGCACTATGGCAGTAAACAGTAGGTAGCAGCTGTTAAACAGCAATAAAACAGAAACCCAATGTCATTTATAGGCTATAGCTACTCCTTGAGGGGCTAGGCCAAAAGTAATGTGAAAAATGACGTACAACAATAAGATACAGTAGATCCGAATATTAATTCTTACTTCATGTAAAATGAGACTTAGGTACTCGTTGATGTTCATTTCTAACTATCCGGTTATTATTCGAACGCAAGTCAATTTAATTTACAAAAAAATTCCGAATGCACTATCTATCTACACGGATTTGCTGACAAGTTGCGTGATATCTTTTAATAGCTGCTATTATTAGGTATCATTTATCAAATTAGCAAAGAAGGTAATAAAACCATCGAATTTAATAACATAACTAAATATAAATACCTTGAACCAGTGTACTACATATATCTAGGCTTTATAAGTTATAAATTATAATGTTCAATCTTCATAATGATAAATCGATAAATGCCATTGCTCTTATAGGTACTTTACCTATAAGTTATAACATATTAATAGCTTTATGTAATAAGTACCTACAAAAGTGTAGAATTGCGCAAAGATATTTTAAAAGTTCATACCTACTTACCTATAAATGTTATGAATCATGATCATGATAATATTACAGCCTTCAAGGTCCAAGGCAGTTAACTGATGCTGCTTAATAGCTATAATATTATTGTACTTATTATACTTGTAAATTGGTAGTTGTATTATTGAAATTTACATATTGACATTTGCTTGAGCTATTCGCTTATGAATTAAAATTACCTATGAGCCACCATCAATGGCGTAGGTATACATAACTTTTGAATTTGGAGGGGATCGGTGGAAAAAAGCCCTAACATATGTACACAAAATAGGCGTTTTTAACCGACATAGTTTAATAACAACAATTATGATACGTTGTTATTATAATATTATAATATGTCTGCGGCTTTAAAATATTTATCAATTATCAAATTATCAAACTTGTAATAACATAATATGTAATTACGGCCTTGTAAATAACGGGAGTGGTAAGCTGAGTCCCAAATAATTGGGTGAATATGGGGCTGGGTAAATTGAGTCCGAAAAACTTCAACGTGCCAGATAAATTGAGTTCCAAGTAAAAATATAATTTCATTTTTCGAAAAAATAATTTATAAATAACGACGATATACATAAAAATGAAAAATCTCTACATTCAATGTGTACCTACTGTGTAGACACCAATTAGTGATTATCGATAATCGATTTTCTGATTTGCGGATAATATTTTTAAAAATACATTTTACCACTATATTATCCGTTTATCGATTATCAAAAAAATGTATCGTCAAACATGATCGATGAGGCGATGACCATGAACTAAACTAGTCACCAGTTGTAACTCAAGTGTTCAACTTCAAAATTACAGTTCCTAAAATTCTTTGTTATAAATCTTATAATAATTGTGTTTTGGTCGCACAATGGATATAATAACAAGTGAATGAAGCAATACAATTTTTATAATAGTAGACGAACATGAATTCCATTTTCATAAGATATTTAAAAACGATATGGACGATAACGATCTAGTCTAACGATGGACTAGCTTCTTAAATTCTATTGTAAGTGTTATTTGAAATTGAACAATGATAATAATTTTATTATTTTTAATTTTGATAACCACAATCACTAAAAACCATATGAAGAAACACTGAATAGACAACAATTTAATAATACATTAAAAAGAAAAGCAATCCTTGCAATTTCGACAAAACCAGATAAATTAATTCATACAGAAATAAGAACAAGTGATTTACCAGCTCTAACATTCTCAGATGTAACCCGTATCAGACGAAATATATGAAAAAGTCGCAATAGTATTCACTATTCACCCAAGATTGATTAAAAGTTCTTTAAAAACACATAATGCATTAAATAATATGGACATATTAACAAATACTGGTGAATCTTTTATGATAATTTATTAATGACATTCATACCAGTAAAATTATTTTTTTGACAGCAACTTATATTTAAAAACGCGTTGTAACACACAATATTTAGGTACGTAGAAGGAACATTTAAAAGTTGTCCAAAGTTCTTTCATCAAATTTTCACAACTCATGGATTCGTTAATAATAAAACATATGTACCACTTGAATTTGGCATATTTGGAAAAAATAACTTGGTACTCGCATTCAATTTTTCATACATATTGTAACCATTGATTAAATATACATCTTAAATATTATTATGTACATATTTAATATTTTAAATATTATATATTTATATTTAATCAATGTTGTAACTTATTGTTTTTTGAAGTGGTGTCAATGGACGCCCCCTTCTCTCAAGCCTTCATGTTTTTTTCGTTTTCGTTTAAGCTTTCATAATTTACTTATTATATTGTGTTGTGATACAGATTGTAAATATTCGTTTAATAAAAATAAAAATAAATACAAAAAAAAAAAAAACTTATTGTTCAACAATAGGCTTAACTTTTTACTAAATCGAATTTTTATTGATTTCAAGATAGCTATACATAACGCCACAAGACACTTGATTTGAAAATTGAAACCAAATGGTGTCAATTCCATCTTGGACAAAATTGGTGGAAAAAATTCAAAGTCTTGGATTAACCAACGTATCAAGATCAGAAATCAGAACAGAGGACATTTTTTAGAGTATTTTTTGGTTTACCTTTTCTAAGTTCAAATGAAGTAGATCAGTATTTTGTTGAAGATAAATGACAATTCAACCTGCAGAAGATAAAGTACCTACAGGCGTTTTTAGATTACGTTTTTTGAAACTTATTATATTGATTCTGCTGGTTTATTTCCTAATGTTTGGGCTGAGTTAAAGGCGACAAAAAATAGGACAACAAACAGCGTGTAATAAAAACATTTTCCCGACCCCTGCAATAATGAGTCCCTATAAAATTGTTATTGGGTAAAACATAAAATGAGTGTAAGACACTCGCGACTTTTTCATTAGTTTCAAAACACTTAACAGTGCAGGGCACCTCATTTACGCACTATCGCCGCGCATGGCGTCACGGATATATAACTATTAAACTATATATAGTTATGCACTTATGTTCATACAGTTATTTTATACTATTATAGGCAGGGGTCAGTGCCGTAGACAGAAATGTAATAAATGGGGAGGGTTCTTCATGGTAGTTACTAATTACATTAACTTAATTTTAAAAAAAGTTGGTTAATTAGATAAACGTATAGCATGTTACTTGGACAAGGAAAATGTATGAATCATAAATATGTTTTTAAAATGTCCAATATCAATAATCTTCTTTAATACAAATAATAAATAATAAGAAACCTTAGTAACAACAATTTTAAGAAAATTCTCTTTTAAAAAAAAAGTTGTATCCAGCCCAAATACATATATATGTTAAAATAAAAACTTATATTATTTTTATTTTTATAGATATATTTTGGTATTCTATAATTATGTATAATATTATAATATTAGACCTAGTTTTCTTGGTTTACATGTCCAAAACTTCTTATCTATCATCGTGTCCAGTCCTCTATATCTTAGTTCGTGCTTATAACCATGATGTATGTACAATTGTATCTACATTGTGGTATTGTGCTTATAACACTGATACATATATGTATTAATATTTCTATGGCTTATAAAGTTATAACCAATAATCATCATACTTATTATTCATTGTTTAATATTTATATTGTTAAGTATCTTCGTATTTATAGGTACCTAGGTACTAATACATACCTTTAAAATATGTAAGTAGTTTTATATGTTTCTAAATATATTTGTATACTTTCTATGTTGTAATGGTGGGGGGAGGAGTTGTTAACCCCCCCCCCCCCTCCCCTTCATGTCAACGGCTCCGGAAGGGTTGTATTGGTAATAAATGTTTTGGGTACCTATACGCCATTTTTTCAATTAAATAACCCAAATAATGTTTTCTTGTTACGCTCGAACAACAACAATATTATCTGTCACTTATTATTTTAAGTATTCTTACTTAATATTTAATAACATACTCAGCAATTCTTGTCTCATATCAACTATTACTTCATACATGTACCAATAACATTTTACAAAATATTATATCTACCATAAACACCTTACAAAATATACATTTTATTTATGCATTCGACTATTAACTCAGAACATGTTTATTAAAAAAAATATTAAACTGAAATAATACGTAGTATAACTATTACGCCTATAAAAATAATTTATGTAGCATTAAATTGTACACTCATCGTAAACCCACCGTATACCTTTAAGTTATAATAAGTGTTATAACAAAATATTTTATTTTGCATGTACACATTTACAAATGTTGTTATGAGTATACTGCAATATATTGCCCCGTATACCCTCCAGTACACCCCTGAATTTATAAGTAGGTACTAACTACCATCATGATATTTGCAGCTGCCACGATTGTAATAACCATTGAGTTTTCCTATCATCGTGTGGACCCGGTATGATGGTGAAATATAAGCAGTTAGATCTATATATATTGTCTATGTACCTAGTATACCACCTAGCCATACATAGAAAAGTCGTATGGCTTATGAAAATTAGCTTTTTTCTTTAAAAAAAACATGATTTCATATTTTCATATAATGTCTTGAAAATAAATCTACTAGGAGATCTGATCTCCATACTCCCTCTATCCCCCTTGTATGTGCCACCATAGTCATCAAATTATTATCAATTATCAATCTAGTCAACGCGTCATGACTATGATATACCCAGTATAGTATAATAGGTTAGGTACCTTTAGGTATAAAATACGTTGTTAATGTGATTAAAACAATATTTATTTAGCGGGGTCCGAGCTTAGCCTTTATTTTTATATAAAACTCAATGTGAGTTGAACTAGGTGTAAAAATGTTTAATATACCTAAACAAAAAATAGGTACGGAGCCTCCACTAATGCATAATTAGTGATGATTTGATAGGGAACGCATTGATTCAAGAATCCAATGCCTTTTCTAACATGGGTCCAGGCGGAGGCAACATTTGCCACGTAGCACAAGTGTATCATCACAAATTTGTTTTCCACGGCTGGACTAGCATTTAGGCATATTTTTTTTCATCTAAAATCTGATTTGAAACAATTTAAAATTAACTAAATACAAGAGAGTTAATTTAGTTTGGTAATAATTTGTTTAGCATAAAAATGTACACAGAATTATAAATATAAAATTCTTAAAGGTCATAAGAAAATAAATATTGTTATCTCAACAACACATCATTGTGGTTTATAATTTATATTATAAATGCTTTATAATATATACCTTATCGTTTTGTTTATAATTCTATGCTTTCTGGAACATATAAAACATAACATGTATCTATCAAAGTTATTTTTTGCATATTATGATGGTTTCAAATTTTCAATAATAACTAACAATCGAGGTCATTTTAATGGAAAACGCCGATTCTTTATTGTTTATTCATAAATCATATTCTATAGCTTGTGGTGCCACGATGGCGGGGGGGAGATAACTGCTGTACGCTGATATGCAGTAATTATACAGCAACAGCTACAAGACATTAAGTAACCGACGATCTCTATTATCTGGGTTCAATAGAATACATTTTAATATTTTACAGAAGACTTTATATCTACATACACGCAAAAAAATAAATAAAAGACCACTCATCATCATAAAATAAATACATTCACACCTCCGATCAGATTTTAAAATTTAATAAAAATGAATTAACTTTAGTATAACATACATAAAAAATAGGGGAGTAGAAGGGGCGCTCGCAGAAAATAATATTTTGAAATGTAAAAAAAAAATGTTGGCATATTGGTGTGATATTAATATATTATTACAAAATGAAGGACAATTTCTAACGCAACTTTAGGGTAGAAATATTGTAAAGTAAAATAAATTTATAAAAATAATAATTACCGAGAATTAAAAAGAAATTGAATGAAATATAAAATTATGCTGTTATGGAAATAGAAATTGGCACCCTTTTTCGGGCATCACTGAATACTTGAATATTTGGATAATTATCAAAGAACCCATTACCATTTCAAAACTCTTGACAAAATTGTAATTTTTATTATTTTTTATTGTTATTATTTCGAAGTTTAAAAATCGAATTTTGGCAGGGTAGTTTATGTATAAACATTAAACTATAAGTAATTATGGTTTAAATGATTAATGAGAACTGAAAAATGGCACGGGGGTGCCCCACAAAAAGTTGGTCCTTTACTTAACCTAACCAGGCGGCAGGCAGCCGAACAGTACCAGATGGATTCTGAGGTGTTGTCCTCTACTGCCACATCATATCCAAAAAAAACATGAACTTTGAGTGAACAATTTTAACGCTGGTACCTACTTATGAGTAATTATGATTTATGAGTAAGTAATTAATACTCATACTAACAAGTAACAATCATACTTGAGAATTCTGAACTTAGGAACACAATTTTTTGACAGTGGTTCAAAAATATACTTTAACATCCATACATTAATCTTTATATTCAATGTGACAATACTAAAATCAATCTTAACAATAATAATTGACTAAAACATAACTGTAATGAACATATAAAATGTGAAAACATGTGCGTATATATTTTTTAGTCTATTACTAAATATATTCAATATTCATATTACTCAATATTTAGGTTGGTGGAACAACAAATATTTTACAATATAATTAAAATGAAAACACTTTACCTGTATTACCGTATTAGATAAGTATTTAAGTAACAATATATTAATATAAACATCTTTTGATGATTTCGATAATTCATTTTTATATACGAGTAGTTCACTTGGTAATCACTTTTAAAATTATTTTTTAACATTTAAATCGCAATCAAAGAATTCTCTGATAAATAATTAGAATATTAAATGCTCAAACTTGATAACAATTTAAATTTTTAAAAATAAATATATTATATACATTTATTTTTAGACATTTAAAGTTAAAAGTTTTAAAAATATCCATTATATTAGTTCATTTGTTAATAACGTTAAATATTAATAATACATTAAATTTATAAAAGCAGTATATTTTACATAATTATGAAAAATTATTTTTACTGACGTGGAATGAACATTTGAAATAGAATATATTTGCATGAAATCATGTAATATGATATGTGAGGCAAAGACCTTACGGTTTTGAGCAAGTAAAATTACATATTTTATGATGTGGTGCAACTAAATTTTTTTTGTCACCTGAAAAACAGTTCGCGACGTCATTGCTTACCAAGGAGCATTAGGGTCTAGGGATAAGATAAAGTCAAATTCACGATCTTGTAACTGTGGACATATTGGTTGGGAGGATATTTTGTTTAATGAGAAAGAGTTTGTACATCGAAAAATACATTTTTTTTAAAAGACTGACTTTTGTCAGCAATTTTAAATGTCTATAAATAGCACAAAAAAGCATAAATATTATAAAAATTCGTGTCTAGAAAATGATATTATAAATGTTTGGCGAGAATTCAAATATCTACAGTAATTGATTTTTCAAGTACAAGTAGTACAACAAAAAACAAAATCGATTTTATCAAAATTTAGTTTATCACTATTTGTTGGGGAGTTATATCATTATTAATAACATTGGTGAGTGGGTATACCGGACGCAGAGACAAATTATATGAGCTGACTATTATTTATTATTAAATTTTTATATTTTAAAAAAAGTTAAAACAAGTTACATAGTGAACTTTTACGCGTATATTACACCATAAGATAAAAAAAAGTATTAAATTAAATTCCTTTTCAAATATATTTTATTTTTGCGTTTTTTGATTATAGTGAGTGGTACTTACATTTTTACTACACATTAAATTAACAAATGTGAGATGCATTTCGGAAATTTCATATTTTTATTTAGTCACCTTTTATTTACAAATACCATTTTTATTCATTTTAACAAAATTAAATTCCATATTTATTTTTTACGAGACTATATAATTTGCTGAAGTAAAGTTAATCAATTATTCAATTATAATATAGTATCTACAAAATACCCTAATCAGGGGCGCCATTTGGGGGGGGGTGCCGGGTGTACCTCGGCACCCCTATTTTTTTCTGTCTCTAATTGGCCTGGTTTAAAATGTAACATTGCGCCTATAGGCAATGGCCTATACTGCCTAAAAATTAAAATATATTATTTGTTATGAATACTTTAATACATAATATATAATATTATAAAATATAAATATATAATAAATTATTATTTTGTATGGAGGTAAACTAGGTAAAGCATATTATTATTTGTAGATGTGTATATTATTGGTATGCATGATGATGGATATGCTTTTTTTCGTTGGTAGGTATAATAAAAAATAGTACGAATCGATGTCTTACAAGCAAAAAATAAAGTAGGTATGTATTCATTATTATAAAGAAAAAGTGGCCCGATGAAAAAAAAAATTGGCCTGCTAAAATGTTGGCACCCCTATTAAAAAACTCAAATGGCGCCACTGACCCTAATAGCCGTAAATAGAATACTATAAAATAAGTATGGAATGCAACTGAACAGAAAGGAAACAAAAATTATGGTTTGTAGTAAAACTAACACCGCTCGACTCAACATAAATATAGATATTAGAATATTAGATATATTAGGTATTAGATAGAATAAAGAACAAGCGGCAGCTATGGAAAAGCATTGAATCCAGAAGAGATAAGATGAAAGGACATATTATTATACATTTATACTAAGTCACTAAGACACGAAAGCCTACTAAAGACAATAATTGAAGGATGTGTTCAAGAACACTTTGGAAGAGGAAGACCGAGGACAGAATACATGACCCAGATAATGAAGGATAAGAATAAAAGAATTTACAAGGACCTGAAAGTTACGACAGAGAAGCATGGGGAACTGCAACAAACTAATTTACTAATCTAAGGATTAAAACATATAAAAAATAAAAATAAATATAGTATATTTTATTTGCAGCTATAAGTTATAGCGGTATATAAACAAAATTAGTAGTCATAATAAAATAAACATATTAGGTACTTATATAATTTGTGTATTTTATTTATTAAATACAAATCAAAAACACGATTATAGGTAGTGGTACCTCTAAAATTCTAATATAAAATAAAATATTATGTAAGAGGTAAAAAAGTATAATTTATGAAAAAATTATGAGGAATTAAAATTTATTTTATATTTAACATAAAAACACATATTATATAAATATAGTAGAAATCATTAGATTAATATTAGTAGGTATATTCATGTTTTCAATAAGCCTTGGAAAACGAGAGGAGGCAAATTTGTTGTGCGGGTACATGGTCTTAGTAATAATTCTTCCCCAGTCTTGGTAATTGGCATGTTTCGATGATAGCTAATTAATTCACCTAAAAAAGATAATATTATGTTAATGTATTATGTAATATACTTATATACGAGTATCGGAGTGTACCTACTGCACAAAACCGTAAGATTTAGGCGAATACCAATTATAAATATTATATACTTAGTATAATAATTTATAATTGTAATAAAATTGAATATTTTACAGTAATTAATAATATAATAAATTCAATTAAGTAATCTTTGAATACTTAAATGAAAAGTTAAAACATCATATACGTATATTTATCATATCCATGTGTAATACCTAGGCCCATAGATTTAGACCGTAGCGTTAATAATTAATATTAACTTTTTATTGTTATTATTATTAAGAATTTTTTTTTTGTACAGCTTTTAGGAAATCATTTTATTTATTTAAATTTGAAATACACGGCCGAAGTCAGTCAGTATGGAAAAATAAATCATAATGAGGCAAGGAATTCATAAACTGTTCAAGTAGTACATTTAAATACGGAAATCAAATTTGGATGATAGGTATGCAGTTATTTAAAATTGACTCACTAATTTATTTAAAACAATCACTATTAAATATTAATAAAATTATAAATTAGTTAAGTACAAAATATATAAATTTGAAAAATCCGAATAGGATGAGTCGAATGTGTTGGACATTAAAATCATACTTAGTCCACGATCACGACATAGGAGAGTGTTGTAGGTATTATTTACTAAAATAAATTATAATACATTTTAATACAATAATAAATCATCGAATTAAAAAATACCATTCTGACCTCATCTAGGTTTATTGGTTTTTTTAAAATTATAAGTATTTTAAACAACCATTTAATATTAATGTAATGGATGGAATTGGATGGATTAGTAAATTTGTATTAACATGTCAAACTTCAATATCCAAATCTACCAATTTAATTTAAAAAAATAGGATTTAGTGAAACTACAACTGTAGTATAATATATCCTATGTCCTAAATAATGTACCAACTAAATACGTTTTCCAATCGATAGATAGAATTACATGAAATTTAGTAAAAAGGTTTACAGAGAAAAAATAATGATGAAGGAAAACATCATTGTAAAATCAACAAATTATTTGCATCACCTATAAATTATAACCTAAAAATGTACATAATCAATTGAATAACCAATTGAGGTAACTGTTTATTTATTATACAGAATAAATCTGTTTTTCTTTTAGTTGTAGGTATCTTGTATAAAACATTTTATCTCAATTTTGTTATTTAAAATAATTTTAAATAACTTACTTAGTGTGTTGTGATTTATTTGGTTAGTCCCTAAAAACTGATAATGACCATTAGATGCATCTACCAAATAATGTTTGCAGCAATCTTGATCTTTGTATGTGATGGCGTAGCCCCAAATTCGTTCGGATAGTCGAACTAAAAAGCTACCCACTGGTTCGTTGATGAGTAAAATCTCTGCTTCTTGTCGTGTTATGAGACCTAAAATATTCATTAATAAAAATTAATTAATTATGTGAAAAGGTAACTCATATAGATCTAATAGTCTAACATATTATATTGATATTTAAAATTAAGGTAGGTATACCGTGGAACCAAGTAGCTATGGCATTTTTATCTTTTTCAAATCCAGCTCGTCTGGGTATTTCTTTCGCTCTAAACCATTCAATGACAGCTTGTTTACTCGGTGGCTTGGACGAATCTGGCACATACACCACACTAAAATAAACATAATTTTTCACTTTATAATTATATATACTATAAGATATACTGTTTTTGATTTAAATATGAAGACACAATATACATGATACCTACTTAGGAGGTTTTTCTGCAGTATTTAGAAGTAACTTTCTATGTTCTTCTCTAGCTTGACGTGCAATTTGACGGATTTTTAACTCAACTTCCTTAGCTTTTTGGTCTAAAATAATTAAAATTAAAATTATTATAAATATTTTTTAACTAGCAAGTAGCAAGTATTCCAAAAATTGAAAAATATTTCACTTTACTATAAAATTATGTTTTAATATTGAACTTTGAAAAAAAATCTTTCTTGTTATTTTGATGAAATTCATACTTATATTAGTCGTATTTTTTGAAAAAATTAAACTTATAATATATATATATATAAACATATATTTGTTATTACTTATGAGTTTACCGTACTTAAGACCTCGTGGGCGTTTACCCCTTAATAAATAAACAAATAAATGAGTTATGAGTTATGCTTTATGAGTATGCCTAATTACTAGTTAATACATCATATTATATTCCGAATATTTAGAGACACGTTTAAATGCCGTAAATATAAGTGTATAGGTAGGTAGTAGGTACGTAACTTATTGGAACATTTAAAATTAATAATTATTTAATTATTTAAAAATTAAATTAACTACCTATACCAATTTGATATAATATTTAAATATTCAATTCTATATTAAATGCATAACTTATAATTTAAGAGTTTTATTTATTGAATAACCTAACCTAACCTAACCTAACTTATATTATTTATATAAATTATATAAGTACCAATGTATAGACATGCAAAGGTAGTTAGAAAAAGTCCTGTTATAACTTAGACTATTTCATGAACGATGTACCATATCTCCATATATAAAAACACCCGTTTATAATAAAATTGACAACAAATATTTCCTATAAAACATTTAAGTTATGAATTAATTATATAGAACTTTCAATCAAATTTTAAATTACATTAAGTTTATATTTTCAATAGGTACTTTTTTCGAACCTAATTCAATTTAATGTTTTTTTTACCAGTATTAAATACCGATAGCAGTATTAAGTACCGATATTTAATTTAATTATTATACATTATTCTAAAAAAATTGAAAAATAAGACGAATTAGTGAAATATTAAAACACAATTATAGCTTTAATGTGCAAGTTTTAATTGATTTTTACTTTTGAGATACCTAAGTGGTTAACTATATTACTAATAATTATATATTTCACGTTTACCTCTTGCCTAAGTCCACCTAAGTTCACCCAAACAGGGACATCATTTGGAGAGGGGGGGGGAGCAGGAGTATGAATTTGCCCAACCCTAGATTTTAAAGTAGCTCTGAGCCGTCTACTGGGAACATGTACCGGCTCAGGCCTGGATTTGGGCGGTGAGCTACCGAGAAAATCTTGATGGGCCTCTCAAAATATGGGCCACATAAGTGTTTGGCCGTAATTTTATTTTTATACGATAAAGAGAAACTAGAACAAACATTAGTAGAAAATTGGGCCGTACCCATTTTCCCCCAAAAGTGAGATACTGTTTTCCTACACAGAAAAAGGTTGGTTTCCATTTTTCTCCAAACATATTGGTTCTGGCACTAGAAATACGTTTGGACTCACATTCTTATTTTCTATCTCCATAAACAATTTTATTTTGTTTTATTGACGATTTTATGTCCTATATCCTTAACGAAAATAGAGTGATTAAGTATGCTGACTATTAAATATATACCTACTGGCTACTTACATTTCCGAAAATGCTACATTTTCATCACTTATTTGGACATAATCATCCTCTTCGTTATTACGAACAACCAATGAGCGTGAGTCGTATTATATTCATATTTTAAAGAACATATTTATAAATAAAATCCAAATATATTTATGTGGCTCAATATTGTGAAATAAATTCAATAAAATATTTTAAATTATAAAAAACATATATACATAAAATTGTCATATATATATATATGTATATATTTCGAAACTTAACGCGTCCCATAAAAAATATAATCGTGACCTATAGTTTGGGAACCTCTGATATAGACTATATTATAATTTATAGGTAGTAATATTATAATCTTACTTAAATTATTTTCAGTACCTACATAAATTATATATTATACAATTATACAATTATTACTTATAAAGTTATAGCTAGGGCTCGAAAGTTATAGGAGTTAAAAAAGGCAAAATATCCACGAAAAAATTGTAAAATATGCGTGATAAAATGTTAAAAATGCAATTTTTTTTAATAAATATGCATGCAAATAAATCAAAGTTCCAAAAAAAAAAACTTATGTCGATATTAATATAATTAAAACAAATGTAAAATATGGAAAAATAAATGCATAATATTTAATATGGCGGAAAACTGGTTGGCATTTTGACATTATTGAACTGAAAAAATAGTTTAAAAATATAAATCGCAACAATGACCATAAAAACCTTCGTTAAATAAAATATAAGACAGTATTAAGTTTATAAGTTATAAGTTAACCTATAAGTTTTTTATTCAATAATATTTTAAAAACACTGGTTAAGAGAGAAAAAGAATCAATTTGTTTAGAAAATATTAAATATACCTGATATATGTGCATGAAAATTAAGAAATTTGCATATTTCTCATAGATATCTGACAAAATATACATTTTTAAATTTTTTATTTTAAAACCCACCATTGTGCATAGCTCAGATTTCTAGCTTGGTCTGCTATAAATGGCGAGCATATAGAATTATATATGAAACTCCTACAACTTCCGAGCCCTACAGTTATATAACCAATAAGTATTAATTAAATATAGTACTTACATGGTAGATACCTAATGAATTATTATATTATGTATTATATTGTAGCATTATAAAATGCAACAGTATGATACTAAGTATAATTACTTTATTCCATCAGAAGGTATATTGTTTTTTTTTATATTATTTATGTATCATGTATGAGTATTATATTATTTCATATATTATTTAATCAAACAAATTTCAAGGTTTTTAGATTTTATTCACTTTTATATAATATTATAATATTATATTTACAAATACTATTACAAGTATAATATTTTCTGTTATTTCTAGATATATTTTATATTTGTGACTTATCTTTTTATCAGTATTCACTAATCAGTACAACCAGTACTTATTATAAATTATTGTAATTAGTGATAAGTTAAAATTTTAAAATAATATTACTATCACAATTATAGCACATGATTCATTGATGTAGTTTATTACACAAGTAAAAAATTTAATGCATGACATATTAAATATTTACATGAATATGTAGATAAATATTTTATTTGTATTCTGAGTTAATATTGTTATTTGTAACGTTTTGCTTAGTGCTTACTCTGTTCTCTCCAAACAATTTCTTGCTTTTTATCTGCTTCTTCGGCTTGTCTCTCTTCTTCTTCTTTTTTATTTTTCATTTTGTTATAGATTTCCGATGTCCGTTCTTCCATTACTCTATGTTCCCAATTTCTCACACGCTCGGACACCTGCACAACAGTTCAATGAACTTTATGTTCAGGGGCTCATCGAACGATTGGTTCCACTCACAGGTGTATACGAATATACGATATACAATTAGTGATACAAAACATACACAATATGATCAGAAGGCTATATTATGTATCATATTATTATGTTATACAGCATAATGTTAAGTAACATTCATATATAGTCTCATGGACTTAGGTTATTTTATTATTATGAGGTATAGTATAAACTAAATAGGTACTTTGTTGAATGACAGTTCTTTTAAAGCCCCGCGTATTGGTTGTGGGGCCACACATGGTTTTCTCGCATTTCTAGTGTTCAGGTCTTCTACGGAACAGTAAATTTCTTCAGTCGCATGCGAATATTTGTTTTCAGGTGGATTAAATTGAGTCTTTGTTTTGCTTTCCAACATTGCCATTAATTCAGATTCAACTTTTAATCTAGAGTTATAAAAATATAAAATAAATTATAGTACAGTTTAATTGATTAATAGTTATTATAACCTAACCTATCCTGATTTATTTATACTAAAAATCGATAACATAAGTATCGATATTTTAACTTAAAAATGCTATAATAAATGATGTATTCATATAGGACGTATAGGTACTAATTAAATATTTATCAATAGGTAACAGTAATTTCATAAAAATAAGTATTGATATGTAGGTATAGTGGCATAGTTAAGATTTGGTTCTGGGAAGGAGACTGATCATTTTTTAGGTAAATGTTAGATGGGGGCTTAGGCGCTTTACCACCCCCTTCTCCCCACACACATAAAGATCTATGATCTATCCCCATTATCTCCCCCCTCGCATAACTACACCACCGTTATTTGATATAGCATGTTTAATATATTATAATCATTATACACATTATCACATTATTTATCGTACTTTAATAAAATGCTTAGTTGAGTTATTGATCATTTTTAAGACAAGTAGTGCAATAATTGTTAATTTTATTTAACGATTTACAGTAAAATCGGTATAGCATTAATTTTTATTTTGTAGTATTACCACTTAAGGGAGCATAACTTTTACATTATTCTCCCCTTCTCCAAAAATATAATGTTATTACCGTTCAGCTTATTTATAAACTAATAATAACTAACCGCAATTGTTCAGTCTCGTGTTCTGCTTGTATTCTTGCAGCTTCTCTAGCTTCTTCTTCGATTATTTGCTCAATAGTCTTATCATCCTTGTGCTCACCCATGATCCATGTCCAAGGATTACCATTTGCATCCAACATCCATTGTACTTTTTTTTTATCTAAAATACAACCCAGTTAATTCAAAATTAATTAACTATACACGATTTATTATCTCGATATCTGTAAGTATATTGAATTTTACTTTTTTGTCGTTTTGGATATACGGGTTTGATGCCCTCGCTATGATCCCATGCACTCCAACGTCGCACTTGCTCTTCACGCATTCTACAAAATAGAGTTTGTTTCTGCGTTTCGTCTAGTTTATCCAGCAGCTCTGGATCAACGTACATGTCTTTGAGAATCTGCTGAAGCATGGTGAATCTAAAATTTAAAAACAAGTAATTTAGATGGCCTGTTTACTAGTTTAATATAGTTTTTTGCTAGTTAAACTATGGATAATTGATTTTTGTTATACACGTACATTTAATTCATTTTCTTTTTATCACGCACCGTTTCGCTACCTCGGAGTGAAAGTGAACCTACTGTATTTTATAATTTATTTTTATTTTTAGATTGCCAAATAGGTATACAAATGTTTTTAAAAAAATAATAATGATGGATTAGTTACAAATACTTTTGTATTATTATATTCAAATTATTATAGATACCTGCAGTAATGTCCTGCCTAAAGTTTTTTTTTACATATTATAATTTTTTTGGTATACAAAAATGTAGATAAGTATATTATAATAAATGTCAAATATAATATCTAAGCAATTATTAGTAATTTCAAATTGTTTTAACCAATTACAAAGTTTGGGTATAAATATAATAACAATTTAGAATTATTATCGATTTAGTATTTTAGCTGATGTTTATTTTAATTTAATACGTGTAGGGTTAATGAGTACAACTAATTTCTGTTCTGCTTAGCTGAAGATAACGTGTTTAAAAGATATTCATTCTTATAATGAAGTTAAAGATCATTTACGCAATTGTATTATTATTTATTATTACACAGAGAAAGTAACTCGTATAAACGAAACAATATGTACTATGTTATATTTTTATATTTATTCGGTTATTCCTTAATCCTTAAATTCAAAAAAAAATCTAGTTTGTTTCAGACTTTTGAGTCTTAACTACTATATTATAGTACATGTATAAGTGTATAACCTATGTTATCAATATTTTATTGAATCACAAAATTAATATATTGGTACAAATTATTGAATAACATTAATATATTAATGTGTGTACATCACTGAAGTAGAATTGAAATTTACGCCATTTACAGTGCGACAGTCCTTATTAATAAGCATAATGTTAAGTTTTATTTAGTAATTACCTCCAGCTATCCTAACTTAATGTATGCCTTTTCGACTTTTTGCTATTAACATAATATTATAATTCGTTTTGTATTGTATTCGTAACAGAAAACTACAGACTCAAACTGTATTCTGCAGGACCTACCTATTCATCTGGAACATATATAATACCTATTATAGTTCTTTGTATTCAATATGTACCTTATTCAGCTACTCTTATGTACGTAGACTTCAGTAATATTACAGTTCAGTAATATTTATGGCACATGTACTTGTAAAACACGTACAATATAATAATAATAATATAATATATTACATTAGTACAAAATATATGGCGGTATTATTCAACCAGGGTCACTTCCGCGTCAATATTTCAGCAAGTACCTCTATAGAAAGCGTGTCAGGGCTAATACATTATACATATAGGAGCTTAAAACACAGTATTTACGTCATTACTCTCGTTATCGATATAGTTTCGATATTTATTCTATTGTTACACTTTTAAACCCGAAATAAAAATCAGCTATTTATTTACGAGCGGGTTTATAACGCACTTTATTACACATGAACGTATTATATAGGTATGCGATAGATACGTCATACGTCTGCTGTCATGTTTCAAATTACAATATAGGTAGGTAGATACTTACCATTTTTATTGCTGTTGAGAAAGTGAATAATATTTATAGTCTATATTGTGTACGATCAATTCAATATTATGTGCCTAAATACATATAAAATAAGATATTCAAACACCGAGTGGTGGTTTGGTCGATGTATTTAACGAAATATTTATTTTGTCAAGAGATATAATATAATGCACTTAATCGCTAAGAAAAGCTACGTATGTGCGTAGTATTCAGGCTTGGTAAAGCCATGGCAGTTAAACCTATGCACAAAAACAATCGCGAATAGTATAGTTGTTGCATATAGAGCTTAAATACAGTCACCCTACATCAGTACAGCGTTGGTACTATAAGCAATATAATACAAACCACAACTGTTATAGACTTAATTATTGATATTTACGAATATTATACATATGGTTTTGACATTATAAGCACGTTTTTGTGCATATAGTTAGTCACTATTGGCTGGTAAAACTGTCAGTGGTCACATTCAAACATCAGCAAAAGTCTATATTGCAAACAAGAAGAAATCACCAGACGTCTTTATCAGTTATCCATTATTATAGGTTTATTGTATAAAATAAACATCAACAAAAATATGTATAAGTCCAAACTGTAAGAGGCTTAATTGAATAATAAAGTTAATATAATACATTTTCTTTTCAAAATAATCGGAAAAAAACAAAAAAACGAAATATTGACGTGGAATCAGTTTTTGATAAAATCTATTTGGTTTTTTTGTTGTAACTTGTAATTTCATAATGAATGCCATATTGCCATAGAGACTTGACATTTTCACCAAATAGGTATATATATTAACATTTCCATGATGTACCTACATGATGTAATTTAAATGTTTTGATTTTTTGTGCTTTATTTATATATGTGTTACATTATAAGTGTTTTACTTTTTTTTATTTAAGTGTAATACATTTTGTTTGCACGTCAATGATTCTTATAAGTTGTTCGTATATAGTAATAAAAAATATCGAAAGTAAATAGTCACAATTTTTTTTAAGCGTTTAAAGTTAATTCAAAATTGTTTATTTAAAAGAAAAATAATGATTTCAGTTTTTAGTTTATGAATAAAAAAATATTAGGGACTTGAAACTATTCGCTATTACATATTTATTACTTTTTTTATTATACGCGTTGGAATTTTCAAAATATTTAGAATAACAATAATAATAATTACCTATTATTATTATTATTTACTTTTTAGCTATAAATGCGCCAAATGTGGTATTGACTTTTATAAGTTAATAATGATAATATATGATATAATAATTAATAATATAACTGTTTCATTATTAATTATTATTATTATTATTAGGCACTTATTATTGTTATTACTTATTAGTTATTAGGTACTATCCAGATTGGTATTAATATATTGGTGTCTATTACTATTATTATTATTATTCCTACCTATATAATAATTATTTTTTTTTTTAATTAATCGGTTATCGCATCATAATTATAACTTTTGAAATGTTTGTAATTGGTACTTTTGCGGTTTCGTTGTTTCTAGAACAGATCACGGCACCTACGGTCAAAAGTCTGTCATGAAACACGGGTTCCCTCTACAGTGATTTCGTGTTATCACCGAGCAGTTGAGTTTAAAATCACATTCGACTGGCCATCAATCAACTAGTCTTTCATAAGAGCCATAGTAAGACCCAACCGGGCAGACTTAGACTTATGCAGACTTATGTTAAAAGTCAAACGGGTTCCCTCTACAGTGATTTCGTGTTATCACCGAGCAGTTGAGTTTAAAATCACATTCGACTGGCCATCAATCAACTAGTCTTTCATAAGAGCCATAGTAAGACCCACCCGGGCAGACTTAGACTTATGTTAAAAGTCAAACGATGGTTAAAATGTTCAAATTTTTAAGTTCTAACTCAAACCATCTTTCAACTTTTCTCTCTTACTCTTTTTTCTATTTTTTAGTCATCTGTCATATCCAACATGCAATTATTACAAACTACAATACATTCAAGGTTTTTGGAAAAAATTAAAAAATAATTCAACATACTATACGTATAGATACTACTCTAATAGAAAAAAAATTACCATAGTACCTAAATAAATAAATTCAAAAATATTCTTAGAAATAGAAACTAATAAACACGGCGTCTCCGCTCAAAACCATTTTTCATATGCAATGATTTATCATAGAATTCGAATTAAACACATTCTTTTAGGGACCTATTCAATGGACAATGCGGACAAGGATACCTACTCTCGAAACATTTACTTTATACGGCTGAACTTCACTAGGCTTTAAAACTATAAACCTTGATCTTGGCAGATGTATAAGGAAATACATAAAGCAAATACTATAAGCTATTGATTATAATTTAAACTTTAAAACAATAACTAAGAATAATCAATACATAGAATACGTGCCGGTACCTATATAGTTATTACTTATTAGCTTATTACACACAAACACTTGATTGTGCATAAACATTTTGGACATTTTCATCTATAATGCGCACCTTTAATAAGTTGTGCAACACAATTATTATGCTACTACCTATACATATTCAATCTAAATTTATATTAGATTATAATACTACCCACGTTGTATTTTATGACTACATAATATTAATATGGACGTAGCACATTTTTGTTTCATTTATGATGATTATTAATCCGAGATAATGATATACCTATTATGTTTATATTACCATATATATACAGCTAATAGCTATTATACTATAACCTATTTATACGTATTATACACGCACACACACACGCATATCTGTATAAGTCTGTGTTTGATATGAAGCACACATCCATTGCGACTATATATGCGTGTATTTTTTTCCAATCGAATAGGGAAAAAACGGTTGACGATAAAAGCGTACAATATATATTATCTATGTTATGTAGTGGGATGTCTGGGATGCAACATATGAAATACGTGCAATAAATCAATAATATAATAAAATTGTTATGCTTTCGGTGTAACGATTAAATATCAGAATATATTTATGAGCTTATATTATGACGTTAGTCACAGGTGAACAAAATATCGTCTATAATACGCTTAAATTTCTTTCCATTCGCATATTTTCGGACGTCACGCATCGTATTTATATATAATATAGATACTGGAGAGAGACGATGATGGATAATCAGAATAATATAAAGGATAATATGTATGTGATATTTCGTACGTTGTGTGCGTTGGTGCTCACAATATTTGGCCGGGTAACAAGTAGGTAGGCTGCACCCGGAATACGAAATAGTATAAACATAGAACGGCGATTATATAAGGTACCACCGGCGTGAGTAAGTATCTCGCGAAATACTCATTACCGTTTTTGGACGAGTACCTATTTTATAAGTTGTGACTTATAATAAGCAGTATTTACAATTTAGATAAGCTGAGTGAAATGGTACTGGGGCACCACTACAACAAATATCGGTCAACTACTTCGCTCATCTAAACTTGAAATATACGTATAAGTCATTATAACTCATAAACGTCATGTCCAAAATTTAATTTTTATAGACAGAAATACTTCCATTTATATTCTGCTCTGAAATATAAAACTCTACCCCGGTCGACTTGAGGATTCAGCTATACACATATGTTATATGTATAGATGTTGTTAAGTAACACTTCACCAATACCACTGGTATATCGCGCACGTGTGACAAACATTTTGATGTATATAATATTATGATTTTTACATGATTTTACAGATTGTATATGTTTCTCCTGTCGATCGTTTGCCACGATATTCATATGGTATAGTGTGCTCGGGGGTCCATACTTTAAAGCGAGAGGTTTCAGCTATGAATACAAAATTAAATAACTGCGTTATAATGTATACCGCAGTGGAGTGCGTTTTACATAATAATATGTAAGGTACCTGCCCAACTATATAATTTAGGCACCTACCTATTTTTCGAGTGTCACACGACCGATAAGCTTAGCGCATAGGTTTTTCGTTATCGATTTGCCCATCTGAGCTTATAATATATTATTACGCTTGTATTAAACATATCGGTGAAATTTACAATCGCCTAGCCCCTAATCGATCGTGTGGTCGGACGCATTGTTTGGCGTGACAATGGCTGCGACGGCACGTCTTATATTTTATAATATTGTGGTGTATCGCCCGCGGACAGAGAAACACCGTGAGAGAGATAGATTGAAGAGAGGGCTATCGTCGTCGTCGTCGTTATGCATTGACACGCTGCCCATGACAATACAAAACTGATTATTTCCACCGCCGCGGCCGTCGGATAAGTAGCGATTTTCCGCACTGCGATCGATAATCAGCTCTGCGCCTTATTTTTATCGCCTCCGCCGTTAAATGTTAATAATAGTTAATACAATGTTCCAAACGAACTATTTCGCGAAATTCGCGATTTCGTACTATGTATAAGTATCCGATGTCCAGATGTCCTATACTTATTATACGATAGATTATACGCATCAATTAATATTTAATTATGCACACATCCGATATTCCGATTGGTATCGACTATCAAAACTATGGGGCGTAGCAGTTGGACAATAATATGGACACTAAATTATGTGGAACAACCAGGTGATCTTAAATAAATGACTTAGCGATGTGGGTGCATTATTAATAATTATAATACACCGCACGTAAAATATGCGATTATCAGTTTTACACTAAACTTATACAAAAAATATATGTGTAAAATACACGTAATGACCCACCTATCTATATACTTATAGCTATAAAGAATAAAAGTGCTAGGTAATAGCTTAATACAGCCTTATAACCTTAAGATTATCATGAAAACGTAATATATGAATAGTTTTTGAAATCCAAATGGACTTTAATACCATCACGGTGGGAGACTGCGTGGATGGTTGTGGCGAAGAAATCATCAAATCAATATAATTGTGCGTACACATAATGCGATACAATTTGATAACAATATTCATTATTCATATTATAATTAATATTACTCTGTACAGGCGTACAGCAATATAGGTATATTATAATACGTATTATCGATGCCAAATACCAATAGTAATAAAGACCATTACCGTTATTGCGTAAACCACAATAACCATCGTCCATCACACACATAGGTATTCTGATTTCTGATATTGGATAAAACGATGCGTTTCGAAGGTAGGTATGCGTCTATAGCTGCTACGCAATGTGACAACTCGAATACACTTTATCGAGTGACATGGACAAACAATAAATGCTCTTTTCTATCGATAAGAATAAAGATAGGGACACAGAATAAATATTAATAGAATAATACTATTACAGTTTACCCGCCAGTAAATTGTGTAAAAAGTGATACTATATAGTAGGTAGGTAGTTATGTGTGTAATAGAATCGCGCCGGTCGCCGGATTTGTAGTTTCAGTGACTCGGTAGACCAAATGTACTTACAATTCAAACTGTAGTCATTTTTGGGCATAATATTTGGACTTTGTCTACAATTTTGGGATTTTTTTTTCTAGTTGATTAATTAATTTGAATAGTATAGGTATATAGGTACGCTGTGAATAAACTACATACTATTTACTATATACTATATAATATGTATATAACTACCCGGCTACCCATATTAAAATATTAAATTTATTTCAGATAAACCTCTTCATAAATAATATTATTCGATTAATAAACCATAACTGTTTAACTATCGATGTTACACTTGCATTTTTTATCTATAACTTATTTATTCATTGCCTATTATTATTTTAAAAGATACCTATTAATTATTGTATTATTAGAACACATGCATTGTTTAAAAGTGATGAAAGGTACATTAAAATGATAATATTTATTAAAGCTAGGTGTATAGACTTGATTTATTTTAATTTAGAAACTATTAATATACGCGTGCTATTTTAAATATAAAAATCTTGCAAATTACTATAGGTACAACCGAAGAACTTTGATAGAGAAAATACTGTGAAAATGTTACAAAATAACATAAATATTTTATGATTATAGGTATTCGTCGATAAGTTACTCGGTTTGTTTTTACACAAACATACATTTATGTAACAATCGCCGCCAACACGTCACAGTGATTTTTATGCGAAAACTTGTAATTAACTACGGTAGAAATGTATACTTATTTTTTATGAGCAGACAGTTTTTGGAATCGCGTAGACAAAAGGTATAATATGGGTACATCATGCGGAATCGATGACGCCATAATACGTTCCCACCGCGCGCCGCCGCCAAGTGACTGTGTCAGTCGTGGATAGCTCGGCTGCACCGGAGAGAAATGGTGGCGGAAACGTCGGCTGCGTGACGACGATGAGTTTAGGTCAGCTGGTATAATAAGTACCTGTTGGCTGTTACTATTGCCTATTACATATTATTATTCTATATTGCACGACCAAAATTCACGTAAAAGAATTAGAGGAGCGAATTTGTTCGTAACCGTTAATAATACCGATATAGGTATATATATAAAGTAAAACCCACGAATATTATATAGAAAATAGGAACGCGTGAGGCCCGTTTTCTTCTTAAATTTTCAAATATTACACATAAATACATATAAGTACATAATAATGATAAGTACCTACTTCTCGTCCTCTCCCATGAATCGTATATGAGTGCCATTATACTAAACTGCTTAACATGTATGGCTGCAGATATATGATGGTCCTTATTTTAGATTATTATCGAATTGCCCCGCAAAAAGGTTCAATTACTAAAAAAAGGGTATACAAATGATTTCAGACAATCGTATTGGTCTTGACTAGGGCTGTGCGATAGTATCGATTAATCGTTTTTAGTAATCAATACTATCGATTAATCGATGTTTCTTAATAAACAAAATCATCCGATGTATCGAATACAATCGATACATCCGATATAATCGATACTATCGGTTAAACGATCAAATCGAGGACATGGCCGTTTTCGACCAAAAACGTACCCTTCCCTTTTCGGCCGATTCACTTTTCGACCAAAAAAAAAAGTTTAATATAATAATACACAATATTAATGTTATACAAATCGAAAATTATTAAAACCTATAATAATAACTTATATAATATAATGTTTTGTCGTAAATAGTGGTCGCCGAGTTTGATTGTGATGTGATAACAATTGGCAACTACCATAATATTATAAAGGTTGCTGTATATGTAGAATGTACATAAATATTATTAGATATTCATTCATACATTTTAGTATTTTATACAACTTATATATTTTTTAATATTTTTTTATGATATGTATAACATAAAGACTTATATGTAATAATTATTATCATCATTTATTTGTAACCTACTACTAAATAACTAACAAAAATTATTTTTTCTATATAAAGACTTATAATTATTATTCAATAAATATTTTTTTGGTCGAAAAGTGAATCGGCCGAAAAGGGAAGGGTACGTTTTTGGTCGAAAAGTGTCTCGCCCAAAATCGATACTATCCGTTAAACGATACAATCGGTTTATCGCACGGATACCTTGTTATCATTGTCGTTTATCAGTTATCGTATTGGGTAAAAAAACAAACTTCTTTCTATTTATAACATTAATTAGGTATCATTTCAAACCACAAAAATAACAATAACAAATTTGTTCTTCTCAGTACTCAATACTCAATATTAAGTACCTACTCATGTTTTAAAATAATAATTTTAATTTATTGAATTTATTGAATTACCCCACACACCTTTGATGGTTAATTTAATACTAAGCTTGAATTTAATAAATTTAAATAATACATACATAAATACATTTGTCAGTTGTCAAATTGTAACTATAAAAAGTTAGGTAAATTTAAGAATTGAGATCATATTGATTTAGAAAAAAGGCATTAAATAAAGTATTTTTATCTATGGATATATAAATATATATAATCATCATATACAGATATATAACAAGTACGTCGAGAATATTGTACCTCATTATTGAGTTAAACACTAATACAGACATACAGTAATACGGTTCATAGCATATCTAATTAATCAAACATGGTTTTGTTTGAATTTGAAACATTTAAAACAAATTAATGATTTAAATAAGATTAAAAAAAAAAAATAGTTTTCAAAAACAAAAAAATATAATTAACTAATGCTTTCACTTACTAGTACCAACTACCTACCGACAACTCCTATTTATGAATTTTGTTTTCATATATATTGTAAAATAAACAAGTTAATAAAATTTATAGCAATTATAATTTTAGTTTTTAATAATCAAAATTACCAATAGAAGTATAAATGTATACAATTAGTTATAATTAATTGAAAACATATCCACTTCATTGCCTGGGAAGATTTGCCTTAATTGAGTTAATTTTAATTTTATTCCAAATCGATACCCCTTATATAGTATATAGAATATTATATCGGTTAATCGATACTATCGGTTGTTCGATACTATCGGTTGTTCGATACTATCTGTTATTTGATACCCCAGACTAAAATATATTATATAGGTAGTCTGTGTTCGATACTATCTTGGTACATCTAATACAATCGATTAATCGATACAATCGGTAGTTTTAACACAATCGACTATCGACCACTAGAAGTGACTATCGCACAGCCCTAGTCTTGACCCATGTTACAAAAGCTATATGGTTCTAAGTATTAAAATATTTTCGAAACTTAATTTTTTAATATATACCTAATCAATATATAATAAGAATAAAAACTTTACAAACAAAATAATAAGCTGCGTGGTGACTATTATATATTATAAAAAGCTATAGTGCCACTGGCTATGTATTATAGAATAAAAACCATAATCTCTTATTTTTTAGGTAAACTTGTTTTTTGCTCTAATAATGAACGCCTGAAAATTGCAACTTCTGTGTATTAAAATATTATTGTATTTAATTATTTCACGATTCGATAACGCGCAGCAAAGAATTTGCGATAAATTTAATGTAGTTACCGATAAATGGTAATGTACCTACCTATATATTACCTACATCCTAATATCCTATACATAATTGTTTTTAAAAATAACGACAAAACATTAACCACATTATTCTAATAAGTAATAATATACTACATTGTTAAACTCTCCTACAAACAAGGCTATTAACTAAATTAATATATTATATAATAAATAATAACACAAAATACGTCATGTTTTTTTTTTTTTTTTGTTAATGCTTGTACCTATATAAGATATTGTATTTACTATAAAGTCAATTAGTGGGTACAAGGTATACAAACAATTTAAATTTCTTTGCACAACAGTAATTTAAGTCTCTTTTATTCTTCCGATTTCTTAAATTCATGGTGCGTTGTTATGTTTATATAAATTTACCAATCCTTAGTACACAAAAAATAATTATAAAACTAATTGCTCGAATTTTGATTTAGACACATCAACATTTTCAAAACAATCATCTGTTAACAGATATAAGAAGAAAAATAAATAGGTGATTCTTATTTTGAAAAATAAGTATACCTATAATGCCATAAGCCACTCCTTAAATTGTATGAAAAATTCTAAGTATTTGATAATAAAATCATAAAGTATATATAAGGTATATATAGACATACAAGTTCAAAAAATGATTAGATACTTGAATAAATTCATAATTAAAGAAAAATGGGATTGAGTATGCTTGGTGAATCACCCTGTATGATTGGATAAATACAATAAATTTATTTATTTATACTGTCTACTATTAAAGGACGTATATTTTATTCTCACGATATTCGTCATTTACTATAGCTATATGATGGTTAGAGTGGTTAGACAACAATTTTATTAGTTTACGTATCTGTATCTCATTAATAGCTTAAGACATGCCTATTGGCTATTGTTTTGTTCAATGTCAATATATAAAAAAAAAAATAGTCAAGTCGGAAATTAGAAATATTGTTTTGTTTGAAAAAATCTTAACGCGATAAATGTATACTTATCTACATTATTAAAACGTTGTTTACGATCTTTAAATAATATGCTAAATAAATTATAAAATTAAAAAATTTAATGTTATTTCTTAAATTTATAAAACCTTGGTACAATCTACAATCTACACTCTACAGTGTCCAATATGGTAATAATATTTAGAGTGTGAATTATTAGCGTATTACTCACGCTGTATTATATCTGTGTAACGGTTAAAGTAAATTCAATACGAGTGAAATAACCCCGTAACAATAATTTTAATGTTAAAGAATATAATAATATGTCCTTATATAGTATATATAGGTACAACTAAAATCCACATTTTGTATAATACAAATAATATGTTTAGTGTATACCGGAGATAGGTACAAACTAGAATTTAGTGATTAAATAGTAGCATAAGCATGCTCAACAGAAGATTCATGTGATGCACAACTGCAATATTTTTTGGGCTGACTGATTGGCTGTGATGGTGGAAGTTAAATTCGCTTATATATAGTCACAGTCAAAGGCCTGCTGGCCGGAAAGATTCATTATTTTAATATAAGTAGATGAAATGGATCTGAACTAATTATTCCATTAGAATATCATTGATACATTGTACAATTTATTGTACCTAGTTCACAGCAAATGGTACCTACCTATACCTATACCAAGTCAAAATTACGCATTCTATTTTTATGGCCATTATTGTAGTTACAATAACACAGCCTCCCTGAACCTGCGTATCATACAATTAATAATTTTGGCTGTTCAAAATGTATTATGCCGTTTGTAAAAAAACGGACAGCTTTATTCTGTATGCTGCATCTGTGATTAAAGTCTGCTCATGCCTATGAATCGTAATACTTATGCCGACATTTAAATTAACCTTTAGTAATCATTTATTAGTATAATCGTGAATTCATAAACGTATTATAGTTCATATTATAATAATATGATAATACGTCAATTTAAACATTCCGCTGACTTTAGTTTCATTACTGCAGTTAAATGTTATGTTTAGTTTAAAATAATATCTTCCATATATAAAAAAAAATATATTATTTTTTATACAATATAACTTCTATGAAAATTGTCTATTATACAGTATTATATATATATTGTAATTATATATTTATTTATATGTAAGTCTAGTGTGTTGTGTGTGTGTGTGTGTAAAAGAGAAATCCTTCATTGTGGATAAAAATCTTTATATATATATATATATAGTTAGATACAATAGACTATAGAGTGCCATTCAATGCAGCTCATTGTGCTGCCCATTGTAACATTTTTCAACAATACTTGTAAACTAAACAAATATTGAAAAATATCGTTTCTCAATTTTCTTTGGAGTTATTTACAGAATTTGTCATCATCAGTGTTATACATTAATACATTATAGACTATATAGTAATTCATATATAATTCATTTTGTCAGGGTTCGGTAACGACTGTTTGGAAAAAAAATAACAATTAACTCAATAGTATTGTCACCTATAGTTATACCGTAGTTAAATGATGCGGATACACATCACGTGGGAAACATCCTTGAATTATGTCATCCTTTTGTTTTGTAAGTAACGAAAATGATACAAATAAAAACCTCGAGATTTTAACTTAATTGAAAGATCATGGTGTCTATACGATTCGTTCTGGCTTCTTTAATTTACAATAAATAAACTATAAACTATAAACAATAAAGATATATTTATTTGTTCGAATAATGTAACCAAATCAGATAGGTAATCCGTAATCACTTATTTTCGATATAAACGAAACCCGGAAACGGAGTAAGATTTATAACTTAGTAACAACTATGTTTCACCCCAAATAAAGTTAATTAAAATTTAAAAATGAAATTATGAAATATATATCATTAAAATCTTAAATATACTAATAACTATAAAAAATTATATATTTTCTTTTGATCAGTTGGATAATAAATTTAAACGTATTTATTAAGAACTATTGAACTATTGGCTACATTTAAATTTTAACATAAAATAGCTTACCCATATTGTGTGTTATCCATAAATTAAAAATATTTTATGATCTATAGAGAATGATATTTTTATGCTTTTAATATTAAAATACTTCTTTATATTCAGTGGTAATTATTTATTTATTACAAATAAATTGTATTTCAAAGCTATACGGGGGCAGGTCAATTTTAATCACGAAAGATGATAAACTTACTGCAAAAATAAATATAAACATTCCATTAAAAATCTACTAAAATCAATAAATTATTATTGCAATAGTACCTATATACAAAGTATAATGTTTTTATTTTAAATAAAGTATCATAAACATTCATATTTATATTTATATAACATAATATATTGCTTTGCTTAGGTAAGGCAAATTGCAATCAATTAGAATTAGGTACTATAAATACCAGAAATCAGAATCTAAAAAAGTAAAATGTTTTTAATCTTTAAAAATAAACAAGTACATTAATTTAAAATAAAATATAGTATAATATGTTTAAATTACAAGAAAAAACATAAATATACACGATCCTATATTTGATTATATTGTGCATAAATTATTTGAAGTTAATTAAATTGTTAATCGTGGCAAACAAGAATTGATTGTTTTTATTTTTATTAATTTAAATTACTAAATTAGTAAATATTCTAAAGTCACAATGTAAGTTTTTGAAACCAAACATAATAATATTTGTTCAAAATGTAAAAAAATTGATTTTGTATAAATTTAGTAAAATGTTAGCTTATAAAACTAACTAAAAAATAAATTATTATGTTTAAACTTGTAAAATGTTTTTTATTAAATTATAATGTACAATTAAACATTGGTACGTTTATAATTTGTATATTAATATAAAATAATTAAGCAATAACTCTTAAACGATTCAATGACTGTACCTAGTGTACCTATATAATATAATATAATATATATTATATGAGTCATTTATTGGTGTAAATTGTCACGTATTGCAGAGCTGTAAACTATGAGTAAAAAATTGTTCAGGATTAAACAATATTTTAGCGATGGTTTCTTTGGGTTTTGTTGACGAATAACTAATGAGTAATAACTGTTTAAGTCCACATTTTAATTTTGTCTTGTAAAATAAAAGTTATACCACATAATATAATAAGTTCTCCAATGGTCGTATTTTCCAACGAACCTACGCATAAAAGAAAATTACAACGCATATTTCTTTTAAACAGAAAATATGTTCTCTAAGAAATAAACTGTTTAAAAAAAGAGAGAGAAACAAAAAAAAATATTTACAAATATATATAAAAAAAAAAAACAATTTTCATTCGTCATTGTTATAGTTGTTCGGCTGAGCGCTGTGTAGCGAAGTGTCAACGATTCGGTCAAGGGCAGTATACTCTGTGATATCAGATATGTGTTTGCTGACACATGGTGAATAAAAAATCACTTTATGAGACGGATCCATTAACTGTATAGCAAAGAGCACACGTTTCCAGAGTTCAACCAATTTCGGGTAATCATATTATATTAATGATATTACTATACAGTTAATAATTAATTTTTTTTCACATACTAATCGTCTAATATAGTTGTTTTCAAATGTATACCGGAAATTTACGACAGGAATGCAATGCAATGCACACATTTTATTCGGTTTGTATAGGTATTAGCATATATAATGAGTAATGAGTAATAATGACCATTTATTATACAGAATTATGATGGTACCTAGTTGTCTCAGTGTTAATGATTATAAATTATAATGTGTGTCATAACGTATTAACGTATAAAGTATCCGCATATTATACTAATAATATAATATTTTATTTAGGTTCACGATATATTACTAGAACAAACTAAAATAACATAATATTTACATGAACATAAAAAAACACGTCGGGTTCCATCACTGGATGGTCACCGGTCTCCCTCCTCATAGTATACCACAATATTGTTTATAAATATTAAAAAAATTATATCATCTACTTCCTGTGCTATAGAACATGCAGCGAGATTTTAAAATATATTATTTTATGAAATAAAAAAAAAATGTATTAGAATATAATATAGCTAATAATATTTTATATATACTCGTACAACACAAATCATTAAGAGGACATATCGTACCCTCGCGTGTCTTGTCTCCGTCCTTATAAGCGGCGTAAAATAAAACATAGGTACCAGCATTTTTGTTCGGAATAATCCATTTAACTCAGTCATATATGAGTGAATTGACCTATTTTAAAATTTGAAGCTAAGAACTAAGAATATTATTCATGGTCCTAAGTAGATTTTTTTATATTTAAATATAAAAGCAAGTTATGAGCATTTTTAAATTTTTAAAAAATGTACAATTTTTAAAGAGTACGACGCTTAATCAACGTTTTCTTAAATCTTTTTACTGATGACTTATTTACCTAATAATATAAAAAGATTATAATTTTACATAAATATGTTATCAGATATATACATATAAAGAAACATGTTAAAATATTATCGTTCAATAAAAAAACAAATTATTCATTATTTTCCTTTCACTGTATCTATAATATTATGCACATTTAGGTATACATCCTTATTATTTTCGCCTCCTCGTTTTAGTAAGTCACCATTCCTTAAAATTTCTCTCAAAAGATCGTTATATAATTTGTATTATAATTCTACCGGTCAGGTATCATACACGTAGGTATTATATACAATATGTATTATATTAAATAGCCGTGTAATACACATAGTATATAGCATATGTTTTTATTATAATAATTTATAAGTGTGAATGGAGTATCCCATAAGTTCTTACTTATGTATATAATATTATTATTATGAAGAATATTTAATTTATACCTAAAAATCAGTAGGCAAACAATTATTAATACATTGGATTAAACCGTCACCATAGTCCATGTTCTATATATTATGTTTCAAAATTATATTATTTCACGAATACCGATATATATATAATATATATATTAATGTATGATGTACCTGTATAGTATAGGCCATAGTTTTGAGACACGTAACATCCGGCATAAACACTCGTCACACAGAATATAAAACACCATTTTTCTGGCCAACTGTACTTTATATTCATGATTCGTGGGAAATGTGTTATTAAATAGTAATGACAGTTAGTGTTATTCTTGAACTAATTACACAACATTATGGAGCCGGTTGAATACAATCCGAACGAAATTTAGTATTTACGTAGAAAGCATGTACAATAGTAACGGTATATCGAAACAATTAAACAAATATAACAATTCACAACTTATATTGTTTTTTAACAAGGTCAAATGACAACTTCATACTGAGATAAGTTGATAAATGTGTTTTTTTTTCAAAATTTAAAGTTGATTTCCATTTTACGATTTTTCTTTTTTTAGTTAAATTATCTAATTAATATAATACTAAAAGTAAAAAATAATGTGTATTTTCTTCTTCATTGAATATATTATTATTTTTTAGTTATAGGTACATAATATGTACAGTTATTTTAAATACTTTATGTTACAGCAATGGTAATTTAGTAAGTTATTTAATATACAAATACAATTTACAATGTAAAATATTGATATTAAGTATTAACGTTTAACAGACAACAGTATATTATAATATAATAGTATTACTTATGTATACTATTAATGTATAATGTTTAATCTATTAAAATTCACAAATGTATATAATTTCTATAACTGTGTTATAACTAACAACTGTCGAGCTTATATTTAGTTATGATCATTTTTAAATTGTAAACACTTTGTACATTTAAAAATAATCTTAACTCGCTTTAAAATTAAAATATTAAAAAAAACCTATGAGGCTAACTAAATAATATTCTTATTTCTAAATTTGATAATGTAGGTTAGGTAAATAGTATTCTCATATCTCACTAGTATTAAACATAACAGAGTTAAATGGATTATCCAGAACGTACAATTTGCTATGTTATGCGTTTGTAAAATAGAGACAACGATGGTGGTAAAAAAGCGAGTAAGTGGTAGAACACAAAAAAACTGAAGAGTAGTATAAAAAATAATTTAAAGTATGATTATTGATTATGGATAAAGTTTGATATTTAAAATAATGAGTATTACATTACATATTATACTTGGTGTACCTATATATATCCTGATATATCCTATATAGATACCTGTACTTAGCTTAATGTCTTAGAAAGCAAATACAGAACAATTAAATAAAAACTATTTTTTTCAAGAATACTTGTTTACGCAAAAAATAATTCTTAAAAAAAATGTTTTCTAGATTGAATGTTTGAATGTATAGAAAGAATTACATTACTACCTAATTTGTTTAACTACTCGACTGCTAAAAGGCCAACGTAGCATAACGACTTTCGTGAACATTGTCAATCCAATTGATTTAAAAATAATTACAATGAATCCAGGTCGGAAGATTTAAAAACAAAATGAGTGAAACTCGTTTTGAAGTCTTATTTCCTGCAATATTCAAAACGATCGAGACCAAACCTATTTGTTTGATCGCTGATTGTATTATTCACGAAATGCGAATTGATATCAGCTGATGTCTTTTGTTCCGATTATGGTATTACCCTTTATACAAGTTTGGACAGCGACGTAGATGTCATATTATTGTAACCCACAAAGACAATGCAGCAAACGAACACTGCTCACACTTCACAATAATAAAACACATTCCTACAAATTATAAGATCATGTTCAAGGATTTATAACATGGGCGTTAGCAAAAATATGATACATCTTAGTAACTGCATGTATATTGTTTATCGAATGATTGAAATGTATCGGTAACATTATTGTCTTTAATTATACCTACGTGACATGTTTTGTGTGGTAGGGAACATTGTTACCTACGTACTCATTATATGAATGTCAGATTTTTTTCAAAAATGTTTTACCGTTAATTTCATAACAGTATAATATTATAAATATTATAAAATCAATGCAAGTAGGCTCACAACACAACAATATAATGGTTGTAAACAATTTTATAAACAATACATTATAATAAATATTTAAACACTTTAGAGCTCTAGTGTCCATTATCGTTTCTTAAATTACAAATTTAATAGAAAGCATGACTTTAAAAGTGAAACAATTTAAAATCTTGTTTTATTATAAGAATAAAATAATATAAAGTACCTATGTATAATTTAGAAATTATATAAATTAGTACACGTTATGTTATACTGTTGTTTGTTTTAAAAAGTTGATGAGTTAATTTATTAATCATAAGCATAACTCATAAGCGTAAGATACGTATTATGTATACGTAAAAAAATGTATGTATTACATCCTATAAAACGTTAGTAGAATATTATTAAAATAGTAAAAAACGAAAGAAAATATTGCACTGTTGTAATTTATCGTTATAACTATGACTATCAGTATGTTCATATTTACGGATGGTTGCATATTCCCAACGTTAAATTACAGACTACAGTGAGTACCTACCTAAACCATGTGCAGTTTTTTTCTCCAGCAAAAGATAAAACGGGATTCTCTATAGTGGTGTCTCACCAGGTTGTAGAACATGTGTAACTCGAATAGTCTATTTTTAAAACATTTAAATTCCCCGTGTGTGGTGCGTATAACGCTAAAACTCATGAGGATAATACGTCGTTAATAAAAAAAATTATATTCCAAACAGACACATATGCACTGCATATTGTTAATATGTGTTATAAACATTTTCAATAAGGAGAACTATTTAAACTGTAATTTTTATTTTGTCTAAGGCTGTTTATTGTATGAAAATATTTACACTACAGTTATATAAAAATATGTGTTTTTTTTTTTACAAAATATCAGTTTTGCTCACTACACTCAATATTATTATTGGTTATCGTAGCATTGATACACACGTAATTTGTGTACGTATTTTTTGTATGTAAACAGTAAACACTAAACAATTATACATCATATCTGTATGACTGTATAGTGTATACTATAAAGTATAAGTACCTATAACTATATAAATATATTCTGTACTCAGTAAATAATGTTCAACGTCGATTTGGATGTTGTGGTCAGGAAGTTTTTTTATGTGTTATTATGACTAAACTTATCTATATTGACTTCATGTCTCATGATAAGGAAAAAATGGTGTTTGATGTTGTTTCAGTATATATGTTTGTTATTCTGTATAATATTTAACAGATTATAGTATTAACAAAGTATAGACATAGTATTTTCTATGAGTTGGAAACATATGTCATTATAATGAGATTAACATAACTATAATATTGTCGCCTTTCAAAACGATATCAATTTCTACAGTTAGAAAAAATCAGACTAAAAAAAGTTGATTTAAAAAAAAAAAGTAAACCGTGGAAACATCAAACAAACACGGAGAAACATATTATCTACAAATTGATCATTTTACTGTTTAATGTCAATTAACTGAGAAGATTTTAAGTCAATAGGATTTCTGTCAGTAATTATTAAATTATTTTGCTTTCTTTTTGTATAATTACAATTATTTTTATTATTATAAACTTGTACCTACATTTCATAGAATTCGTTTTTATTCGTACCTTTATTTAAATACCTTATATAGTATTATAACTTATTCACTTATTATAATAAAACGTAGTTATAATTAATTACATAGGTACGTGGTAAATCATTATATGTTATAACTATTTACGTTTTACAATGTTATTGTTTTATGACAGTTACCTATCAAGTATTTTACAGTATTAATTGAACAAAGAACAATGTATAGTTGTTTTTATTACATTCATTGCTTTAATCATAGCATACATAAATCGTGGTATGTTTAAACAAATGAATGGCCGCTGATTTTTTTTAATCTTCATGTTTTTGATCATCGAAAACCAATTTATTAATTACGAATTATTGGCAACTAAATAGTATATAGGTACCTATCAGTTTTATTGATACATACATTATTTATCATACATATTATGTAGGTGTATAATAGGTATTTTACCTATATTTATAAACAGGTAAAATGTCAAAATTATAATTTTCGGTGATTTTGAAACCATTACCACCTATATAATTCAGTGCGAATTTCATTAATCAATACTAATCATAGATACGTTTGCTAAATACCTATTTAAATATATAAATGTATATTGTGTTCAATTAACTCAATGCCAATACAGCGAAACGCTAATAATTTTAATCAATAACCGACTTGCATATTATTATTATTATAAATCATATATCTGTGTATTAAACTATTAAAGTAGTAATTCAAATGTTACCTTTGCTTGTGGCCAAATTCTGATTGGGCAATACTATTGTTTGAACACGGTTTCAAAAACAGACCATGTCATTCGAACAATTAACAAAAAAAAAAAAACCGGTAGCCACGCAGCTCTAATGACGTGTGGGTACTCGGCGGTTATGTCCGTCTGTATTACAGTGTCGTCATTGTCGCTCTGCAGTTGGAACGTAACCCGTTTGAATAGTATAATAATATTGTGGGTGACTTAACGCGACTTGGCTACCACACGCTGCACACGCTGCACTCGACGACGACAACAACGACGACGACGACGACGGCGGGTCAACGTCGAAAGTCTGACTAATCACGACTGCACGAGTTACGAGTTACAACAATGTGCTGTCCACACGAACGACGCCGCCGCCGCCGCCGCCGATTACGCACCACCACCAACGGAGGAATACGCTGGTCGCAGAACACACGAGGCTACAGAACGCGTAGGTATTGGTAAATGGTAATGGCCTGGCCATTTACAGGGTGATTGTACTGACGCAAGTCGCAATATTTTGAAAACTAATAACTTTTTTTTTTTCTCAATTTCATACAATTTGAAATAATTACAAAGTACCTATAACATTTTTAAAGGAAAAAAAAAATTTAATATTTTTTAAGACTCTTACTTTTTTGAATGACAAAAATACATTTTTTAATTTCATGTTCAGAAGCAGAATACACAGCGGTGTATACAAATCAAATTGCGTACCAGTTTACTTAAAATTACCTGGTTATATCGCTTATACAAACTTTAAGTTCAGATGAGCGGAGCTTATAGTTTAGTATAGTGGACCGACATTTACATTTTGCTGGTAACCCTTGTGCCGCCTCTCTGCGACAATCAACACTTTAAAATTGAAATACTTATAAGTTATAAGTTATAGGTAACTAATTCGTATGAAATTTGATCTTAGTGTATCAACAATATTTCTCTACTCTGGAATATAAAATCAAAAAAAGACGTTGTCCTTTAAAAAGTAAAAACTTTAAAAACATACCTATAACGATAAAAAATCACCCTGTACAAAACTGAACAGTGAAATAGTGTTTCCCAATAATGTTTATGAAAATACAACAATTTTCTGATTGCTACAGATGGCCGCTTCGTGTTTGTACAACTTTTAAGGGCCTCAACTCATAAAAAGTAATTTGTTCATGAGAGACTTTTTAAAGTTTGGTAGTTTTTATAAGTAAGGTTAATCAAAATATTGTGTGTCTTAAAAAAACATATAGAAAATGTATTGTGCTTGTAAAAGCGTTTTTATTTCTTGAATAATTCTTGAAAATATTGTGTTTTTTAAAGATGACATTCTAGAATATGTTTATAAGTGCTACTACCTCATTCATTGGGTGGTGCTGTGGTAGGTATAGTGTAATAAGTAATAACTACCTTTATTTTGTCAATACTCGTTTTAATATCATACATTTATAAAACTGTCTATTTATTATATTATACATTTATATACATTAAAACTCTATTGCACCATGAATAGTGATTAGTGATACAATATTTAAAGAAACAAAAACCTTTTATTAATTTTAAAACAAACAATATTCTAATGTAATAAAATCCAAAATAATATTATTGAATATTATATTATACTGTTTATCAGTAATTACTAATTCGGTACTTATATATTTATAATATTATATAAAAGGTTCGTATTGTTTTATGTAAATATTTTATTATATAATGGCTAATATTCAATTTATTGCGATGTTGTTCTCAGATATTGGTACTCTTCAGACTTCAATAAAGTCATATACAGTAGGTAGGTATTATGGTCTCGTTGCAACAAGTTTATTTTAAAATATATTATAATATAATCACTAGAATGCTAATATTAATGATGCGTATTACGTAATTATATTTATATAGATAATTACAGTACCACTAAAAAATAGACGAATTCATTAAAATTCAATTTTTCTTTTGGTTTTTTTTTTAGGGCAGTGCTACTTACAAATAATATTAATAATATTTGTTTACTATGTGACCAAT
The DNA here is from genome assembly GCA_022818045.1 of Neotoxoptera formosana. Taxonomy (NCBI): domain Eukaryota; kingdom Metazoa; phylum Arthropoda; class Insecta; order Hemiptera; family Aphididae; genus Neotoxoptera; species Neotoxoptera formosana. The sequence goes on along the minus strand of CM040633.1, from coordinate 11,487,852 downwards.
AAAAACACAAACGATCTAAAAAATAAAATGTTAAACTTATATATGGTAACACATACCCTGTTTCTGTAAGAATATTAGTTTGTAATGGGAATGTTGAATTCAACATTCATATAATATTTAGAAACTATAGTTAGTTCATAGTTGTAACGAATAACAATAAAATGTAGATTCTAAATTTTAGAATATTAAAACAAGATTATTATAACATTTCCTGTTAACAGGAAAATTAGTTTAGTACCTACACGGAATGTACCTGTATGGCTGTATGTATAGTAATTTGAGGAAAGTAATTACATAGTTAGTGAAATAATATTTGCAAATTACGTTAAAATGATTAATTATTCCTAGCACCCAAAGGTGATATTGCATTTATATTTTATCAAATTAATATTATTTTTATATCTTGTAGTTTAACTAGGATTAAGCATATCATGCTTAAACACAGTGGCATGCTCAGTTTTTTTGGAAGGGGGAGGGGATATAACACCCTAACCCCCCCCCCCCACCCCTCCTGAGCATGCCCCTGATTAAACAGATATAGAAAGATAAGTGAACATTTTTAAAAAATTGATTTAGTTCATGAATTTTAAGAGTATCATAAATATTATTAATGTATTATTATTAGATAATGATTTATATATAAAAAAAAATTATTAATTTCTAATAAATTTCTATAATACATTTTTGTAATACATTTTTTTGTAATGTGGCTATTATAAATGTTTGAGTTTTTGATGCTAAATGGAACTGAAATACTACACAATATAATGTTATTATAACTATTATAACTAGGTATAGAAATAGGAATTACATGCTATTTCGTGTTCATGTTATTTGACTCATATTTGAGTGTAGGTGTATGCGCACAACGACAAGGATCTGTAAATGAAATGTCGATTGTGAAATGTTTCAATTGTTTCTATTTCAACCGATTTCATAGATATTTTATTTTCCTAATAAATAGGTATGTGTATATTTGGATTATGTGTTGCATATTTTATAGACGGTTAGAAAATATTATTTTCTGAACTCATAGATCTTAATAAATAATAATTGAATTATTTTTACATTTTGAATATCTAATATGTATAATATATGTGCCTGCTTGTTTACAATAAAAATGCGGTGGTGATAATATAGTTCTACAAATTATTAAGATATTGTGAAGCTATATGTTCTATTACCTACTTATAAGATATGTATAGTACGTTTTAAATAGGTATGAACAATTATTAAAAGAAAGGAAAAATACCAATAAATAAGGGTTATTTATTCCAAGCACGATGTATAAAGAAAAATATGTATTGTATTTTATTGTCTACATCGTGTGTGAACTAAGTGTAAGTTATCGAATCATTTTCATTATTTAATTTAATACCTAATTAAAACTGATAAAAAAATAAAATAATATTTAGTAATTATTATAATATTGGTCTATACTTTGGCATATTTGATAAAACGTCATATTTAATACATTTTTAGCGCATAATATAATTATAAAGGTCTCTAATTAATACCTTCTTGTAGCTATCATTATTTAATATCAGCGTGATACTCACTAAGTATTGTAGTAGATTTTAATTTAAGTCTGTACAAATTGGATTTGGATACATATTCAGTACATGGTACGATAAGGCGTAATACAGGAAATACTACTAAATAATACTATACTCGCTATATATATATTAAGTTTAACAGTTAGAATGAGGAAGATTTCAAGGCTATTGAGTATTGACTGTGGGGGGTCACTATCCCTATCGGGAACATACAATGTGCCGTCATGCATTTTTAATTTTTTATCGGCAATAAATTGTAATGACTTTATTTTGTCAGGATTTTTTTTTATGCAGACGTGCTTTGAAATTCTTTTTTTTCAATTTTTAAAACTTAAGAGTTTATGATGGTTTCCATAATTCCATATAATATTTATAATACGTAAATATGTTGTCAATAATGTCAAATTAATATAATTGACCACGGTACGAAATATTAGTTTTTTTTTATTGTATATATTATATGCTGTTCATTCAGACAGAATTTTTAAATTTAAACTCAATCAACAAAAATGATTGTTTTTTTAACATTTAAATTATATGTTTTTTGGCTGGATACAGATGTTTAGATTTTCTAAACGATTTTGGTTAAGATTTTTATATACCAGTAGTGCTATCCAGTAAAATAAATTTAAAAAAAATTAAAAATAGAGTAGCTTGCTACGTTTTTACCAATTATTACCACTACGGGCACTACCTACCAATACTCAATAGTATCTACAATAGAAATCTTATACTGTAGAACTGTACTAGTATTACTGTGCTACCTATCCAGTATCACATAGTCATACCAATGCGAAAATTTTGCGATCATTTTTTAATATAAAATTAAAACTATTAATTTATTATTGTGTATACTGTGAACAATACCAATTCTTGACACTTTTCTATGGTTGAGGGTAGGTGGTGTCTACAGTTGTTATAATTTTAGTCTATAAAAGACGTTAAGGTTCATAAAGGCATCAAACATTGAAACATGCAACCAAACACCTCCTTTCGAGTTTTATCCTTACATAATGCATTTGAATAATAATGCATTTTGATTTTTTAAATTGTTAATTTTACTTAAAGATCATCTAATTGTTGTGTTATAAATCAGTGTTAAGAGCTCAATATAGATTGATCCACCTACCATGCTCGGAACTCTCCCCATTTTAGATTCTGAGTGGATAATATGAATTACAAATTATGTGTGTTTTTCTATGTTTCTGTACACGATAAGTGGTCGAAATAAGGCTTCGACTTTAAACTGCAGTATTTTTGGGTGGAAAAGTGAATCTAGTTTGTGCATTCAAGAAGTCTAAATTTAAAATTCCCAGTAGTTTTTAAAAGCGACATGAAAAACAAAAATAAATTAAGAAAGAAAACCAAGAATTTTTATGCAAAACCAGTTTTTGACAAAATGAATGTAGATAGTACTAGATACTATATGTAGATGTTTTAAATTTTTATCAAATGTTTATTTTATCATTTTTTACACAGGCTACATTTTTGTTAAATTATTTGTTTCTTTTTGGGATACTTATAGGTATTTTTAATTTAAAATTTTTAAAAATTTTTTTTTTATAAATATTGAGAAAATAATGTTTTTTATAACCGGACTCAGGGACGAGCGGAGAGTATCAGGACCGCGGTGCGTTGCGGTCCGGTCCGCCGATTCTCTCTGTTTTTCGCCCAGTGCGGTGACCCCGGTCGCACCTCCGGAAGTAGACGCGGCCGACGGGACGCCAGGACAAAGATCGCGGAGAGATTCAGGACCGCGGACATTTTTTTTAAAGTTTACTATTTAATAATATAATATTATTTATTATTTAATATGAAATTATTTTTTTAAATAAAATATAAAATATATAATTTTTTTTTATTTTCATAAATATAATAAATTATAGATGAATATATTTGTGATTTTTTTTTTATTGTAAAAAATATAAATAAGATGATTTACATATTATTAGAATGTTTACAATAAAGTATCGACCTCCTTTAAGCGCAATGTTTGTGATGGTGGTAGAGAGTTATATTATAAAATAAAAAACAAAATTACATTTGAATAAACCTAATTGCAAATTAACATAAATAAAAAGATAGAGTAACATAATACATTTCATAAATAACATTCAAATTATTTCAAAAATTTACTCCATATTATAATTATTATAATATTGAAAAATGTTTTTATATATATTTTTTTTTACACTATTAGTGAAAATAACCACGAGTTAAGTTGTTCTTCAATGCACGTAATTCTAAGATTCCCAATTGAGTAGCAAATGAGTTTTTTTATATGTAAAGGCATTGAGTTATAATAATTAGGACCTAAATAATCGACGAATTTTTGACCAAAAGCTTTTTTACAATAAAATAATTTGACATCAAAAGCCATCAATTCCCTTTTTTTCTTATATTTTTTGTAACAAAAAATTTTTCATAATTTTTTATTATATATATAATAAATACCTTACTATATACAATCTCGACTGGTAACACATTCAACAGCTTAAAATTCTCACCAGTTGAGCCTACTAAATTATTTCTTCCTAAACAGATTCTTACAATTTTTCTTTGAAATAAAATTAGTTGTCTAACCGCATTGTCATTCAAACCGCCCCATACCAGCAAACCATATTGAAATATTGCTTGGAATAATGATAAATAAATTATACGCATAACTTTCACAGGCAGGAAATTCCTTAATTTAAAAAAGCTAAACGATAAAGTACGCATGCGCACTACAATATTCTTGACATGCAAATGCCATCTCATATTCTTATCAAAAATTAAGCCCAGATATCTTATACTAGAAACCATGTATATTTTATGACACATGCTCACCTGAGGAATTCATAATTTGCACAATTTGTTTCCTGTTATTTAAATAACTTATAAACCATTTTAAACTAATATTTTTTAGACCCAAACTAGGTAAAATGTTACAAAGATCAATATAATTGATCGTATCGAAGGCTTTAGCTAGATCTAAAAATATTGCCATTGCTTTATTGTTGTTGTCGAGCGCATTATATATGAATTTACTAGCACTGTATAGTGCATTTTCTGTGATTAATTAAACTACTTGAAACAATAAAAACTACACAAAAATAATTTAAAAAAATAAGATTGTATATAAAAGATAAAAGATTGTATAGATATAATATTATTAATAGTTAAATAAAAATTGCAAAAATGTCAACATAAAAATGATACATTTTGTAAAAAATCTTTGATTTATGGATTTTTTGTTATTTCCAAACACATATTTTTTAGCCTTTGTTCATATTTTATTTTATTTTTGAAGTTATACTTCTTTACGCAGGGCAGTGAGGAATAAGCAGAGGAGTGAGAAAAAAAAACCAAACGGGCGGCCGTACATGTCCATGTGCGCAGACGCGGATTGTCGTAGCTGTATTTTGTAAGCGGCTATGGGTTTTGGGCGGCCACGTGTATAACATACCAAGAGTTACCCCCACCTCTTTTTTTGATTTAAGTATATCTCGGTCCGGTTTCAACTTGGGTACCCCGTTTTACCACCAAAAATTTTGTCTTTAGACCCTCTAAATAGCCCCCCATAGTCGGGGTCAAATGCCTCATTTCAAACGCTCATAAAAATTTAATTTGCCTTTCCATTATAGTTTTTTTTTTGTGAACGGTAGAAAAACTTATAAGGATCTTGTATTTAATTTTTAAATTTTAGGTAGGTATAAAATGAAAAATACATATGAATTTCTAACTCAAAATAATTTTAAAATTTTGATAATTTGTTCATAACTTGTAAACACTTGTAAAAAAGTATTGTGAATTTATAATCAGCTTTTTAATTGCACTAATAAAAACTTATGAGGAACTTTAAATTATATTTTCAAGTTTATGATCAAACAACATTTTTTTATTGATTATTATAAAAATAAAATCAAAATATACCGAAAATTTCTTATGCTTATAAATAGCTCAAAAAGAATCGAAATATATTAAACATTTTACGGTATATATACAATTTTAATAAAAACAAACAGTAATAATTGCATGTTAGCATGTATCTACAGATATTAATTTTTGTGTTAAAATAAAATCAAATTTGTCAAAAAGGCACAACAAAAACACTCATACACATCATTGAAGATAAATTGTATAGATACATTTTATCTACATCCTGGTTATAAGGTTTCGATACCAGTCCATTATATCTATAGACCTTTTACTTAGATTAGGTATAAGTACGAATTGGAATACATAATATATGTATATTAATTTGTGGGTACATGATGTAGATAAAATGTTTTATGCGTAGGTATAACAAAGATAATAATATATATTGTTCTATGGTATAACTGTATAAGGTCTACGATTAAAACGAAAGTGTAAAAGTGTAATTTTATATTAAAATGTTTAGCTACTGACTCATAAAATATTTTAGTAGTTTATTTTTCTAATAAATAGCTCATCGGTAGTTCGAAAATGGGTACTGTTAAATTAATTCTTTTATAAATTATGTTGCTTGAAAATGTCAGATATGCAACACTATATAAGTAGTATATACATGCAGTAATATAGTTACCTATCAACAATAAAATGTACAATTCATATATATTTATAAATCTTCCCTATTGTCTATTATAGATATGTTAATAAAACTTTCTTATAGAAGTTAAAATGTACTAGCTGATAATATGGTCAGCCGCTTAAAGAAAATAAATACATTTCTTAGATCTTATACCGTAACAATAATAAATAGAAAATTGTAATTTAGTTTATTATGCAGAACACCTACGAAAGATAGGTATTGCATTTGAAAGAAACGATTCTGAGTAAAACTTCAGCGTAAGATACAAGTAACTACTAACTATGTAAAAACTTTTTTTCCCAACTATTTTTTCAAAAAGTGCTCTTTTGATCTATGTTTAAATTTCATTAAGTAAAACAAAAAAAAATACTTATTCTGCTATTCTAACTGCTTTAGAACCAGCCATTGACGCGTCGGGATGCACGGACTAATGGGCCCGGAAAATTATGTTTTTTCGCATACTTGGTATTTTGGTAACTATTTATTTTGCATATACTAAAGTCCATATTTTACGGTTTTCTTTAGCATATTTAGCTGTTTTAAAGTACTAACTACTATTACTGTTGGGTCCTGATTATACGTTTAAATGACACGCTTGTCACTCACTAAATAATTTATTGTCTTCCATACCTACTTTGCATATTTACCAAACACTAGCATTATACAGATGTATGAATTTTCTCCGTTCACATTAAATATAAATATGTAAATATCCAAAATCGTGTCTGTGAAATATTTTAATTCAACGCGAAAACAGATAAAAAAAAAATCATAAAACCCATCGTGTTCAAATTTCAATCAGATTTAATGACATTTCGATGTATATTTGGTTTTCAAAAATGTTTAATACATCACGCGGTGTACTACAACTGATGATTTTTAATGTCTTAACTTTGGAATATAATAATTGTGAGTGTTGTCTTGATATTTTATAAATATAATAATTTAAACAAAAATAATTCCTTTGATAATCGTAAACTATTGTGTGAATCATAATATTATCTAATATCTATATCCAATCAATGTTATACGTCATTAATCATTATATTATTATATCCATATTATAGAATTCATTACCTGATTAAAAAGGTAATTTTTTGATTGTAAACATATTTAAATATTATAATTAGCTATCCGAAACGTTGACGGATCTTTTAACGACCTTAAAGTTTACAATTTTACCTATGTCCAATATATATCTATTGTAAATTGTAATACCGATGAGTTATAGATCTACGTTTATAAAGACGTTTTAAAATAGAAAATCAATCGCATTAAAAAAAAACCTCAAGATAATTGTGTCGTCATTTAACGATTTATCGTCTTAGTAAATCGTCCCGGTATCTAAAAATATACTCTCAGGCCCACTCTCTAGATTCAAAACCAATTTTAAAATGATGTGAACACATTACCCTAATTCAAGTTCTTAGTTTAAAACGCATAGGTAAAGAGCTCTTTAAAATATTTTAGATAATATAAACTTCAAATCGCTTTTTTCTCAAATGAATGGTTTTTTTGTTTGGGTCTGTCATCAGTGCAGTAAAAAAGCTCCTATTTTCTTCATCAACATTTTTTCTGATAGGAAAGTAAATCTATTTGGTACTTACTTTGGGTGGTCAAAAGTAAAAATTCCCAGACAACCCGTAGAGTCGGAACAGTCCAGAAAACCCGTTGTGGCAGAACAATCCAGTCCCGTCGAAAAAGGCCATGTGAGCCCATGCGGCCGAGGAGGGCGACCGCCAAGAACCACGCGGCTTACAAGGCGGCGAACACCGCACCCGAAGTAAGCAATGTCAAAAGAGAACCAGACTGCCGGACGGCTGTGCGTACGTCTCCGCCGTCACATATTTCTACACCGGTGGACGGACGACGGAGACGGACGAGGTCTTTCAGTTTTTCGTGCCGGAACGCCACTGTGAATATCTGAGAAATTTGGACGCTGACGAAATCCTGACATTTTGCAAATGTTACTCCATCAGCCAGGGGAGGCTGACGATTCAAATAGGCGCAAAGCTGCTTATACAAGGCACGTTGAAACCCTCGGAAAAGCGTTTAATGAAGGCAAAAAACTAATAGAGACAGCGTTGAAAATCGTGTAGTAATAACACGATTTTCGATGCGGTCCTCTATCTGTTTTTTAATAATTTTTCTTTGTACTGAATAATATAGTTTATGTTCAATTTATATTCAATGTATGTTCAATTTAAATTAGAATAAAACTAACCTATAATATATTATATAATTCTTGAGTGTATTTTTTAAATTTTATTTGATAGTCATCGCGTGACTTTTGAACGACTAGACCGTTTGGCCAAATGTAAGCTGGGCCCGCGGTTACCTTTTTTGTTGTAAGTTCTAAACTCTGAACTCTAAACTCTGAAATTTTAGGTAATAAAATAGGTAAATTGTAAACTCGGCCCGGAAATTGTAGGTAGTAAAAAAGGTCGATTGTTAACTCGGCCTAATGTAAATACATTTTGCATATATTTTTACACTTTTTTACACTTACAATTTTACATAAATATATTTTACATATATTATTTGCACTGAATTATCTTAATTAAATGAAATCTTATACTGAAACATTCTACTTCCATTTTACATTTATATAACAAACTTCATACTATGAATAATAATTTGAAAATAATTTTTGGATTATAGTGAAAATCGCCTCCTTGTGGTGTCCTTTGGGTAATGCTATATGATTCGTCGCTTCCCAAACGGCTCCCGTCAAAAAAGGTTTTACGAACAGGTCAATTCCCAAACGGCTGACGGTCATACTGGTATACCGATTTCAGGTTGATATACCGATATACTGTATACCGTTATATATATAGTATATATACCGATATACTGTATACCGTTATATATACTTCAAATTAATTTTTAAAACAGAATACCAAAAATATAATGATAATATCGAAAACACGGAAAATACGCAAACATTCGTATTATTGCCCCCCGTTTTTAACCACACCTCTTTTGAGACAGTTCTAAGTCTGTGTGAAGTGGGAAGGAATTTGTGTTGTAAAAAACCGGAGCCGTTTGGGAATTTACCTGTTTGTAAAACGTTTTTCGACGGGAGCCGTTTGGGAATTGACCTTTTTGAAAACGGGAGCCGTTTAGGAAAATCGGGAGCCGAATGGGCTATGCCCATATGATTCTCATAAATATTGTAAGAAAATTATATGTACATTTTAATTTGGGCCGAGTTTACACGTCAATCATTTTTACCTGAAAAAAACACGGGCTGAGTTTACAATCGCCCGACCGTTTTTATTAAACGTAGGCGTTTGTTTGATATCTGTACGAGATTTTACTTATTAATTGTTTCTAGTGTACGCAGTTTAATAGGAGTAAGATATTATTACGATTCGAGAAACATAGTATAACATTTATAAGTATATGTTACATGACACGTACCTATGTATATTATAATATATTATAAACTCTACAATTTTACATTATGTACGATCAACTAATGATCGATCAATAATATATTTATTTAACACACACGCATAATTTTGTAAGGTCTATCGCCAACACTATAAAGTAGTCAGTTCGACAGACATGACAAACACGAGCTAACTCACCAATACCTAAACATATTAAAACAGCCATATTTTGGAACAGTAAAGTAATTTTTAAGATAAAATAATTTTTCTAGATAATTAGACAAACAAACGTGTCTTTTATCGATAAAAACCTCATACAAAAATGCTCTAACCCCCCAGCTATGGAAAACTTATTCATAAGGAATATTCAAAAAATACGTTTGAGTATTTTATAAACATTTTTATTTTTAACATAATATTTGATAAGAACTATTTTTAATAAAAATATTTGCAAGTAAACTTTGAAATTAATGTCACGACACTACAAAAAAAATATTAAAAGCTTATAATGCATATTTTTCCATATTTATTAGTTTCCCCCACAAAACCGGTAAATATATCCTTTAAGGCCCCCGGTGTCGGCTATTTATTAAGGAGCAAATTATTGGCAACCTTATTCAGTTATTCACATATTATTTCGGCTTCGCACGATCTTGTGAATGTGTTGGAGTGTAAATGGTTATAGTGTGAGAGAACCCTCTACTACCCGTATATGAACGACGCGAATGCACTCGCGGGTTACGTGTCATAGTTCTAACAAATACGAATTATTGGCTGTATCTGAGTTGCCGGTCGTTGACGATTTTTCAGATAAGCAGATGACGAAACAGTTGTGGTCACCGCCATAAAATATCTCAATTGCACGATTACACAATTATATGTTAACTTTGATTTTAGGATCATCATTTGGAAACATCAATACTGAAGTCTGTAGTATAAAATATATTGGAATAGCCACATCGTACTTACCTATATGTATGTGAAAACACAACTAATTATCTGAATATCTATAAAATTGATATCGTTGTCGTTAGTTCGATATTAGTATAGAATATTACTTTTAGTAGGTTTACGACTTTCGATGAGGTAAAAATGAGTTCCAACAATATGTTAAGTGAAAAATCAAAAGTGCTACAGGTTGTCAATGGTTATAAATTTCGATTTTACCGTACATTAGTAAATAACATGCAGCGTTAGGTGTGCTGCAAAAAAATCATGTAATTCAGCTGTAAAATATGATTTAAATGGTGCCATCTGTGAACAAAACACAGTTTAGGTAACAGTGTTAAACGTAAGGGCGTAAGGCAATGGAGCAATTGAGCGAGCGCCCCTCCAAAAGTATTCATTCTGTGATGTCAAGTACAGAACTCAGTGTACTAGACTCAAATGATTATGCTATTTGAAAATGAACTGTTCAAGTACTATTCGTAATAATAAGTCTTCGAGACCTAGAAAAAAATTTTTTAGAACAACAAATTTGCTATTATGAAATTTTTTGTTAGGTTTATAACTAAATATCTAAAATCGATTTATCTAATGAAGGTATATAGTTTCCGGGGGCATATTTATTTAAATGTTGAATTGTTTTACTTATGCTATGAAAAACTATTAAGAAATAGTTATTAAGAATTTCGAAAAAGATCATCCTTAAAATACCAAGAAGCCATTGTTGACCTATAACCAGTGGTTCTCAATATTTTTAGTACGACGAACCCCTAATTTAGGACCATAAAAATGAACACAAACTTAAAACAATTAATGAATATCTGAAAAAGTAACAATTATATTATATATTTAGCCACGAGCCACCACTGGTTTTAGTTCGTATCTATTGTTAAATTATGTAAATGCACATTTTAACATTTTATAGTAGTTTTAACCCCGAATGCAAGTTGTAATAATATTATTTTGGGCGTTGAATAGTAGGACGGCGCTGGCTCGGAATTCAATACCTGACCTTGATGATAACCGGTTGTTGAGATTCTCCGAATCATCGCACGGCGTCCCTCTCGGATAGAATGCACCCCCTACTTTATTCACCCCGATGTCGTCGTTCGGCAATATATTCATTATTTTTATAGGTTATTTTGTTGGCCACACCATCAGTCCAGTCCACCCTTCGCATTGTGTTCACAATATTGAATAATCACATCAATAATCTGTGGCTCTAGACCATTACGTGAGCACATACTATTTGTACACGTGCTTATGTCACTCTAGTTTTGTCGTCAACCTACAGAAGTCTGAAGCTTCAACGGATTGCTGATAATATTTTTCATAAGTAAGTGTATTTATAATACTTAGTACCCGTGGGATCACAATAATTCATCGAGTCACTATTGAATTCTCGCCGAGACCAACCAGCAACCATGCTACATCGTATATGCTCCACTAGATTTTATCCATTTAAATTACAAGAAGATTAAGGCCCGCTGCACATTACAATATTAGGGATTTATGGACTTATAAGTGTTATATTATAGTGATTAGGTACATGGCTCTAAAATATGAACCAAGAAAACCATTAGTGATCGGTCTCATTAATTTTCTCTAGATGACAAACACACACACACACGCACAAATACAAAATACGAGAACGGATTTGCGACCAAATTTATTATCTGGTAGACTAAGATTTTAATCCGGTTTACTTTAAAAATAAAATACAATACCATCGTCTATCATACGAAAAAACAATAGAATTATTATAATATATTATTTGCATGGTGTACAAGAAGTTTGGAAAAGATATACGTTACACGTATAAATATTTAAAAATTTTAAATTTTAGTATCATCATTACATTTTTGAATAAAGTTGTAATTATTAACACGTTGTTACATTTTTTTGTTAAGATATTTGAAATTATGGACTTCTTAAATAACTTTGTGAGAAGTAATATGAATGTAGAAGACTACGGTCATCCGTGGATTTGTAAACGATGTTCAAGTTATATACTGGTTGAAGAACGTTTACTTGTACATGCCTCTATATGTAGGGCGACTGCTCCAGAGAATTTGGATCCAGAGAACACAATGGAGGATCCAGGTATAAGATAATATTACATTATATCTGCAATATTCGATTTGAAGCTATTATCACTCTATAGTTAGGTACCTAATATAAGTTAAAATAGCTAATATATAGTTCAACCAAGAGGTACAAATCATTTTCAAAGTCTTATATAAGTATTTATAGGTACATTAATAAGTATATATATTATACATATTATGTGTGTCTACTATATAAACAACAATTTAGATTTTATCTTTTATTAGAAACTTTAAGATTTTTAGTATATGGCAAAGAATATGAAACTGCAGTTGTAGTCTTGAAATTAACATGGTCAAATTTAGGTATGATGTGTCTGGGTGAAATATTTGGTTACAGCCTCCAATAGACAAGATATATTTTTTTACTCTTAAATTAAATACAATTTATTGTCTTTAGTTACTAAGTTAATTACCAGTTAATTATAAATGATAAAACTAGAAAAATATAATACATTAGTATTATACATATGGTTTGAACAGTAAATAATGGTGTAAATGAATAAAAAAAGTGATACCTAGTTAAAATTATATGAGTGGAATTGGAAATTTTTAAATTTTTTATTCTAAAAAACCATCTACTGCATTTTAAAGGTAATATTTCTTAATACCTAGGCCATACTCTGAGCTCACTCTTGCTAGTTTAAACATGATAAAATATTTTTTAGTATAATAAACGACAGTAAGTAATTATGTCAGTAGTTTTATTTTGAAAGAAGGATACCTCTAGCTGTAAAATTCTATATTCTCCATTACTGATGATGTTTATTATGTTTGTATTACATATTTTATAATAATATTTCATTGCAAACACATTTTATAATAAAATACAATTTTTACTATTTAGATCGTCCAACTGCTAACAAGGAATCGCCAGAACTAAATGAAGCGAAAATACAATTGGAGGACTCCATGCAACAGAGAAACAACTAGACAAGTCTACTATTTGATGTTATTATTCAATTGGATTAGACAGATAAAAGCAAAAAAAAATTATATTTATAATTATTACATATTAATTTTAATATTAAATGTATTAATGTATTAGATGATCAAATTTAATTTTTTGAAAAATTAGTTATTTTTGTTTGTTTATATGAATAAATATAATTTATACCCATAATGTGAACGTGCAATATTTTATTTATAATACACTATACCGCGGTGGATGACGTATAACAGAAGTTGATCGTTGATGGATAGGTAATAGAAGTTTTACTTATCGTTATTTTATTTAAAATCTGAGCGGAGCGAGGAATGCATTGATTTTACAATAATGTGTGTTTTATTTTTTATTTTAACGTCTGTCATCGCGTTTTAAGGCAGTAAATAACTGCTTTAATTTTCTTCATCGTCATCTTCTCCGCTATACATCAACAATTTTTAAAAATATTTTGACACTTTTTGAGAAAATTGTAGGCCTATGAAATTTTTAAATCTTTTTTTCTATAAATATTGTTAAAAAAATGTTTGTTGAGTCAAAATGCTTGAAAATATAATACAAGGTTCTTTATAAGATGTTATAAAAGCTGTTCAAAAACATTAAAAATACATAGGCCCAAATTATTTTTACAAGTATTTTATTTTTTAAGCTAAAATGTTGTTCAAAAATCATCAAAATATCGAACATTTACAAACTATTTTGTGGTTAAAAATGTATAAATTGATACATTATTATTGATAATGATTGAAAATGTAAAACAAGGTTTTTTGTAAATAGTTAATAGTGTAACCAAAAAAACAAAAGAATATATTGACATGGTTGTTTTTTATAGACATTTTAAGTTCAAATTTGGCCGAAATTAGATAAAAAAAAATAAAGAAAAACGTTATTTGTTGCAATTTTTTTTTCTTTATTAGAATTAATATACAATCTATACATAAGAGGCACAATAAGTATATATGGTAGAGGGTAGAAAATACATATACACATTAAACATTAAAACATCTACAAAAAAGAGAGAACTAACATAAGCATACATATTTACATGACACACGAGATGTGAGAAGCCATCCACTAATGACACACTAAATTCGTTGCAATTTAAAAATATTTTTCGTTTTTACTTTTAAAGTATAATATTAGATTTTATACACTCAAAGACATTTTTAAATTCAATGTTTTCTCAACAAAATAATTCGATCTACTATATTATTAATAGCTTAATATTAATTATTTTAATAGCTAGAATATAAAATACACTTAGGTTTAGGTAGATATGAAGGCTGACGGGCCGTCTTCGCTCAGAATCGTTTTTCAAAAAATTAACAAATTGTAAAAATGTACAAAAATTAATAATTATACATTTCAAAGCTTATTAATCTACCGCAACAGAATTTTGAATCAAATTAAAAAATTTTAAATGACATTAACATTGAAGGACAGACGAACAGTGCAATGTCTACACTATAGACTATTTAGGGGCTCAACAAAACTTTCCGACTAGTTTAACCTACTACCCCCGAAAATGTGGTTATAGACATAAAAAAAATTGTAAAACCAATAGATTCTTCGTTTCGCTCAAAATATTGACAGTTATGTACTTATGTCAATATACATATCGGTGACGACGATTAAAATGGCGGATAATAACTTTGTCAGTTAGCAACCCAGTTTATTGTACATATCTGTACTTCATCGGTTAGCAATCTAGTTGATAGTACATAATATTTGGGGCTTTGTTTGTTCTGTGATCGTGGTCTACACTGATATCTGATAACAACAAATAAACACCATTAATATTTTGTTATCCCAAAAGGTGATACACTGATTTATTACTATGATAGTATGATCTTATTTAATCTTAATTCTTAACTCAATGTCTCAATATTTAATTTTAATATAAAATGCACCGCCAGGCACCATCATTAATTTATGCGAGTAGTATATTAACTGATAAATTGCAGATCTGCAATTATTTAAAATGGAAATAAAATATATCAGTTAATACCTATATATTATGAATATAAAATAATAGTTTTGAAAAATTGTACAAAAAGGGTGTTAAAAGTTTAAAGTGGCAAAAATAATACTACAGATTGAAGTTATAGGTAAGTAAAACATAGTTAAAGTAAAACGAAGTTTTTTGTTGTTATTTGACATTTATAGGTACCTATGTATCTATAATCACAATTTATTACCATGGCTTATATTAAAATGCTTTAACTATTTTTTTTTTTTACTTTAAAAACATTGAATTACGATAAAGTTTTGTTGATCTGGACTTCACCAAAAGTCTAGATTAAACACATTTACCTTTAAAAATTTGTAAAACAACTCGTAAATGGGTAAAATTACTAAGTCAATATTTTTATCAAAAAATAACTTAAATAAACTAAAAACAGCCGTCTACAAACAACAAAATAAAAAAAAGCCATCGTAAGACATTTGTTTAAAAGTTGTAAAAATTGAATATAAATTTTAATTTTTTAGTATGGAGAAGTGAGACTTTACTGACTACTGTATGACTTTTTGTATCAAAACGTTATTTGAACAAATAATATCAATGATAAATTGTATAAATAGGTCTTAATATCTGTACAGTTTTTGAGTTATACTATAAAACAAGGGTGGGCAACTGGCGGCCTGCCTCCTTTTTCTATCTGGCCTAAGCTATATTTTCTATATGGAGCATATCAAATGAAAATAAAGTAATTGTCTTGCATATGAAACATTAGGTCATGTTTCCACATCTGAAATACAAGTTGATTTTAATTGGTTATATAACAGAATATATGAAATATATTCTGTGGTTATATAGTCTGCAGTCACACATCCACATAACTTACATTAAACAAGTTGTAAAAATATGCTAATAATAAAAAGTCATTTTAAATGATCTTTTTTTTTGTTTTCTATGTTTTAAACATTAGAAACAAAAACTACAAATATTTCTTAATTTAATTTAATGTTTTGGTAAAAAGTGAAATAAATAATTTTTTATTTAATTATTTTCAAAAAGATTGAAAATAGCCATTTTGAATATTTTGAAGTTTCAATATTTTATTTCCATTAATCATGATTCAAACATTGTTTTCTTATAAATTTGTGAATAGTTTTATTTAAAAATCAGATCTAATGTTGTTTTAGTACAGTATTTATATATTATATTCTAATTTTTTTCTTAATATTACTTACTAAAATAGGTTAAAAATGACCTAAAAAAAATTAATAATGCCTTCATTTCACCATATATTTTTTTAAATGTAATTTTCTATTGTTTCAATATAACCTGTTTTTTTTTTTGTTACAAATTTTACTCTTGGAAAATATTTGACGAGTAGTAGAAGAACATTTTTTTTTGTATTGATCCATTAGTTTTAACGTTTACATTTATTATAGTTGTATTTTATATATTATATACGGATGTTTTTAAATTTTTTTTATAATGAATCTAACCATATATTTTAATTACCATCTTGTATTATATTATTTTAATTAATAACATATTAAAATATATCAATACAAATCAATGATAAACTTACATATCTAGTTAATAAGTTGAATTATAATTTATAAAGTTGGATATTTGGTAAATGATAAATAATATTTGGTTGATACAAATTTTATATATTTTTTAATGTTGATGCACATTTAATCCAGTTTCATACTAACAAATCTCCTTACTTTATTTTAGGTACTTCTTTAACAATAAGATCCTCAAACTATAAATTTAAATTCAAAAAAATGTTATCTTTGAATTCTAATTCTTCAACTGTTGAAAAAAAGTTATCTACTGTTATTGAAAACAATGAAATTAATACATTATCTACTTCTGACAAAAAAAATGTCACCCCATCAAAAATCTTAAAGACAAACATTGTTGGCAAAAGACCTGGCCCAAAGTCTAGTAAGTTGTGTTCAATTGTAAAATAAAATACCTAATATATATTTAAACCATACTCAGATACAACACTACTTAACTTATAAGATTCGTCCATTTCTCTGAACTATATTATAAATTATAATATATTTTAAACTTACAATATCTATACTTATTTCAATTGTAATCTTTATTTTGTATTCTATCTATTTTAAACTATCATACTATATATTTAGTTAAACATATATAACACTAATAATCTTGTTGTTGATGACGAGTAAATATGGTTATGTAATGTTAATATATTATAATATAGGTATCTATTTAATAATTCAAAAATGCTTCCCACAAATAGGTACTATATTAATTTAATATTTTTATTTTATTTATTTTAGATCAATTTTAATTAATACTAATGTTACCCAGAACTATTTTTTCTTAAAACCGCCATAATTTATTATACTCATGCTTATGAACTTATTTTAATATTACTAAAATAATTTATATCGGTTATATATATATATAGAATAATTTATTTTTTTTAGAAACATGTGTGCCTCAGTTAAAAATTGAAAAAATGATTTTAAGTTCACCAAAAAAAAATGAAATAAATGCTGAACAAGCAGATAGTAACAATGTTGTTTGTAGTTCTAAGAAAACAAAAATATTGTTATTAGATGCAAGTAATGCTTTTATAACTGATACAATTGAAGCAGAATCCAAAAAAATTGATTTTAATACAGCTCAACTAAACGAGGGCACGGTTATAGATTTAATTCCATCTCATAAAAATGAAACTGTTATTAAAATAGATTCTAGTGCTAGTAATAAAGAAAATTACGAAGACAAAATTACTTCTATACAAACTGATGATGATATAGTAAATATAGAAAGCAATGAAATAAAACAAACTACAAACTTGGATAATTTTGATACTGGTGCAAAATTTGAAATCTTAGGAGAATGTACTATAAGCCGCCACCACTTAAATGAAGAGGAAAATAAGAATATTTTAATTAGAGTAAAAAAAGATATACCAGAACCCAACAAAGAGGAAGATAATATACAAGATGAAGAATTGGATCATGAAGTTTATGAAGAAGAAATAAATAAAAGCAGCGTTGGCTTCAATCAAACTCATAATACAGTAGGTTTAATATATAACGTAAAAGAGCTTGTGCTAAAGAATTTTTAAAATTGCCAAACATATTTTTGTGCTAGTGCAGGGATGGCAAATCTATGACCGAGACAGCACGCAATAATTTGAATATTTATATTTAATAATAAACAACAACAAAATATATATATAATATTTTTCATAACTTAAAATGGCACGCTTAAAAAAAAAAAAATATTTATTTTTGGGAGAAAAATTTGCCACCCTTGTGCTGGTGGTTTGAAAAAAGCTTCCATAGCTTGATAACCATTATTTCGGAAACTAAAATATATGAATCATACATTACCTATAATATTATATTTAACTATGATGGAATTTAAAACAGATTAAAATGTTATTTTTTTTAAAAGCTTTATCTTCACTTTTGATGATTTTATTTTTAACTGTTGCTTTGAAGCCTTTTATTCTTTTAACAGTTTTATACTTCTCTTAACATTTATTGGCGAACTGTATTCCAGGTGGTCGTGGTATATTACAATTAATAAGAAATCAAATTTAAACCTAATTTAAGCATTTCAAAATATCACACTTTGTAAGATTATAAATGCTTTGCCTTTTTTCTCTAACCTGACCCTCCACAAAGAGACCTTTGTATTACAACAATTGAGAAACAAGCAGCAATCTTTTATAAACTTTCTTTACTAATTAACTAGAAAACCCCCAAAATCCATTTATATATGGCTTACATATACCTTCAATTCCAGGAAATGCTCGACTTAGACTTAAAAGAAAATTGTAAAGTAATCCTTTACTGTATAGGATCTAGGAAAATTGGTCCCCTCAAAATACCCAGCATGCAGACAATTGGCCCTCGTCATAATTGTATACACGACAATTGGTCCCCGGCTTAAAAGTTAAATACAAAATATATTTTTAGCATAAAATTGTCTTATATAATATAATTCAAATAATTATAATAATAAATATTCTAATATTAACTATTCCAGTGACACTGAACAAAGTAAAAGTAATTAAAATGTTAAATACTTAAATACAAAATAAAGTTTTTTAAAACTTATTTTCAATAATATAATACTTTTTGAATAAAATATATCGTCAAATAAAAAAGTAAAAATGAATATAATATCTCTCGAGAATAATAAGTCTCTATTGTGTTCATTGGCGTTTCATAGTAAGACTTAGGGAATACAAATAATTCAAAAGTTCATCTTTAGAAAAGTTAATGTCAAAACTGTTACAAACAGATACAATATTTTTTTCTGTATCACTTTATAGTTGATGGTTTAAAAAATTATTTAAAAAAAACATCTTCATTGTTCTTTGTCAAAAATATCATCGTTGTAGAATTAATTATTTGTATCGATTCAATAAAAATATAAATACTTGGATGTTTAATCCTGACAATATTTTGAAATGTACTGTTGAATGCTTCTGATATGTTATTAGTGCGGGCATAACCTTTTTTTTTTGATGCATTATATATACTCCTAAAAAATGTTCATTGTCTCAAGGAAAAATATTGACTGGGGACCAATTGTCCGTGTATAAAATTATAACGGGGACCGATTGTCTGCATACAGCATTTTTATGCGGTGACCAATTGTCCGTATACCAATGTATCAATCCCAAGCTAAGTGTTACTAATGCCTAATGGACGGCTCCTTAATCACACAACCTTAATAATGTTTTGATTTTCTATCTCAAACATACTTTTAGTGCTTGTATAGATTGTATTTTAATTATATAAAAAAAAAAATTGTTAATATTACAGAGTACTTATGTATTTGACTAAATATATACTTACAACTTACAACTGTTCTTAGATAGAACTACCTATCAGTTCAAGTTCTGTTAAACTAATTAAATTAAAACTGTTGTCAACTTTTTAATTTTTACTTGATTTAGGTAAAATCTATTCAAGAACATAACAAAGATGATAATAATGAAGATTCTATCAACTTGACAATTGGAGAAGATGATATTAAATTATTTGCTGACGAGGTAAATTATTATTTAATTGCATTAATTAAGTGCACACATTTTTTATTGTTATTATTTTTTAGTAATTCTTAAAGTAATAGTTAAAAAAAGGTGGGCAAGTTAATACTGCTCTGTTATACAATAGGTGTCTAGAGACGTCACTGTAATGCAAGTGTTAAATTTAAATTCAATGATATAAAATATTTAATTATAAAATCATTGTATACGGAAAATTGGTTTGTGTTTTTCTATCTCTCGTGCAATCTTTCTCCTAATATCTGGTAGAGCTATTTATATATTGGTTTAAGGCAGTCCGAGATTTACAGTTTTAATAGTTATAGCTGTATATATTATTGTGTATCAACATAAATTAATTCCACTGATGGTTTTTTTTCAGGAAGATACAAACATTGAAAAAGAGGGTAATAATAAATAAATTTAACTACTAAAAGAAAAATTGATTGTTTTACTAATCTATCATCAAAAACTAAAAATATGCACAGTATTGTTGTTGACTTTTTTTTTTTTGGCATATCAAGTAAGGTATTATTGTATTGAATATTGATAGTGCATAAACTTTGTTTAATGTATATGTATATCAATGTCAATTTAAATTGTAGTTGTTAGCTTTACCAATTTAGTATTTATATATTTTTTTAATTTATGAATGTGTATTTATATATTATATATGTTATACATCTAAGGTGCAATTTCTGCACAATGAAAACTAGAAGACAAATATA
This sequence comes from Neotoxoptera formosana, assembly GCA_022818045.1. NCBI lineage: Eukaryota > Metazoa > Arthropoda > Insecta > Hemiptera > Aphididae > Neotoxoptera > Neotoxoptera formosana. Next base: position 11,466,612 of record CM040633.1, on the reverse strand, counting down.
TAACCAAGAAATAACTGATTTTTTCATACTTTTGACAAAGTTTCAACTAAAAAAAACTGAAAACCATTGAAGACATTTTCAAAGATTATCAGACATTCTGGACATCTGTTTGACAGTCTTGACATAATATTTAGTAGATAAAGTTGTTTTCTTTAAACTATAATTTAATATTATTAAGTTATTTATAACTAAACAATATATTATTATTTAATTTTCTAGGTTAATCTTTTAGTTTAAATTAAATTTAATTATATTTAAATTTTAAAGCAAATGTACAAAAAATTTGGGTGGATATTATTTACATTTTTCTTAGCAAAAATAATTTAAAATCAATATTGTATATAGTTTATTAATTCAATGTTTTATTCATGGCCTAAACCCTTCACATTGTTTTATAATATTACTACTATTGTCTAGTTTCATATAATTATTTAATATTCGTTATTACTTATTAATCTATTAAACATATTTTAGTATAGATTCAAATTATGCTTGATAATAATTAATATCATGGGAATTTGTGTTTATGTATATTTAATTTCTGTGACGCAATATAGACGAAGTGATCGAGAATCATACCAAAGAAGAAACATCAATCAAGCAACATGAATCTTGCCATCCAGTTACTGCTAGTAGCAGATCAACAACTGGATTGGTCATAAGACGTAGCAGTGCAACTGAGAAGCGATCATCTGTTGGGGATATACCGTGCAGCATCCGCAAAGAGAACAAGGACATCAGCAATGCAAAACCCATCATCAATCTTAGTGTGCTCAAAGATGAAAAGAAAGAAATGGAGAAACAAGTTAAAGATAAAGTGGAAGCAGGCAATAAGCTGAGGTTTGTTTTGAACACAGTCTCAACAACTGATTCTTTATCCCTTCATCGGAATATTGCGCCAAGGATCTGATATATACTGTCAATTAAAAGTTTAAAATAAAGCGTTATTTTCATACCTTTTTTAGCTACGGCTAAGTTTGATCAAATATCCCATTTCAGTTACTGATAATGGATGCATATATTTTATATACATGAACCAATTTTCAAGTAAATTTTAATTAGCATAATATATCAACATGCATGACAGTACTAATGGAGATTATAAGTTTCTATTTTAAATGAATTAGGTTTTTCGAATTTTGGGTTGAAAATTGTGTGAAATTATATAGGTATATAATATATTATTTTTTAATTAAAACTGATTTATGTACCAATCTTTTAAATGGTAGACAATTTTAAGTAGATTTTATTTGAGTTAAGTATTGTGCAATCAATTTAGCATTTCACAAAAATTCTTTTTTCTTATGGAAGCTTTATTTAATATTTGGTATTTAATTTGTACTATTAACAAATAATGTTAAAAATGTAGTACCTTTTTATGATTTTATTTAAAATTTAAAATTATTTATTGTTATTTAGATGGATAAAAATAGGTTCATTATTTACTGGTTATATTACTTTACCCAGGTTAAAATTAATCTTTCTTTCTCTTGTTTTCCGTTTTGCTTCAGTTACAATTTATAATACAAACACAATTACAATGATTAATTATGATTTTCCACTTTTAATACTGGACATATTTTTAATGTAAACACATAAAACTGGAGACAGATTCAACATTATAAGTCAATGTAAATCTCAAATCGTTAATATTTTATTCGTCTTAACATCAAAAATATGACCAGTATTAAGAAAGTAAACTATACAAGTAGTCATTGTAATTTATTATGTAAGCCACCCTAAAATAAGTAAATCGTATTGAATTGTCAACATTGGTTGAGTATTTTTTGATTCTCTAAGCCTCAGCCATACTTTTATGTACTTTTATGAAAATTATGTAAAATGACTGTCACTTGTGAATTCTATTCTAATTTTCTTGCGCAGCCCATCCGGGATCCCAAATAATGTGTACAAAATGTAGTGCCAATCTGTGAATTTATCAATTGCATAATATGCGTAATTTATATGAAATCTGAATAATAACGCTATCTATTATAATCTATCCATCTATCTATATCGTTTTGCTTCTGTTTAAATATTCTGAATTGGTTTTTTGTTCAAAATTGGTTGAGTATTCCTTTTAGTTTATTAACCTCAACCGTACACATTGCATAGTATACAGAGTGTATCTTATGTTGTTGTACGCATGGTTTTTTAATGATTAATATCAATATAATGGAATTTCAAAAAAACTAAAAAACTTACTTCTTTATTTTTAACTGACAATTTTTTTTATCCCACTTAAAATTTTTTCAAACATACAGTTGTGCTAACAGCAAAATCAACTATATTTTTTGATTGATTTTGGTAAAGTTTTTTTTTCTGAACCTTTTGGTAGTCAAATTATCAATTTTGGTTTGCTAGTTTCTTAACTAAACTAAATATTTTTTTTTTTTTTGTAATCTAATGACTCTCACATATACAAAATTTATTTATTTTTGGGATAAATGCCTACAAAATAGTTTATATATCATAAACAATCATAAAATAAGTACTATTATTGTAATTATTATTATTATAACCATAGTTAATTGATTACTTTACTTTATTTCTCAACAGTTACTTTGCTTACAATAGCTTAAACTTAAAAACTTTATTAGGTGGCTAAGATAATAATGGTATTCGATTATAATAATAATAATATTGGAGATCTAAAATTAACTCAGATTAATGAACAAAGTTAGGTAGATACCTATATAGGTGTTGACTATTTATATTATTATATGGTTTATTTTATATCATGATTACTTAACGTGGATATAAAATGAATTAAAACAATATAGGTATATAATTTTGTAATTTATTATTTTTGTTTATTCAGAAGAAAAAAATTAATGATTAATTTTTTAATTAAATGTTTAAATTGCATATCATTTATTTCTTGGCTGTAATATAAAAGGTTTTGAAATTCCTGACAAATATTTTGAAAAGTAGTATGTTAATATATGGCATTTGTCAAATATCCTTTGTTTCAAACTTTCCGTGTCGTCATTAGATAGGCGTTTTATAGACCACTGTTTTTAAATGACCCCAAATAAAAAAAATCAATTGATATTAAGTTTGGTAATTTTGAGGGCCATTCAATAGGTCCATATCGCCCACTTGCCCTACGTTGTTCACTTGCCTGGATATTCTTGATTTAAATACTTACTGACAGGAATCGTGTAATGAGCTGGGGCACCATTTTACTGAACAGTTATTTTTTCTACGTCTAACTCAGTACGGTTATCTTGGTTTTCAATTTCCCAAACAATTAACTGCGGAATAGTATTTTTATGAATTTCAAAGTATTTGTCACTAGTTAGGTTTCCTTCAAAATAATATTGGACCGATCACATGGTCACTTAAAATATTTACTACAATTATTCCTAATTTATAGGATATGATCTTTAATGACTTTGTGGGAACGGTGGAAACTATGCCTAGAACCGTAATATTTGTATTTTCATCTTAAACTATTTCAGTGATACATACTGTTTTTTTTTTCTTGTCTTGGATTCTACCAGTTTTGCAAAACTTGTCAACAAGATGTTTGATGTACGAGTTTTGAACATTTTTCCTATAAGAGAAATAATTAATAAATTCATTTTAATATTTTCACGATTATGTCAACTTAACTTTTAAATACATTTTTATTTCGGATTTTAAATAATTTAATGTTTACCTGGATATAAAACATTAAACTGTCTAGTATTTTCAGCAAGACATTTATTGGTCAAACCATACAAAAAAATTATCTCAATACGCTCTTCAATTGAATGCATTATTATTTATTAATTTAAAAATCTACTCTAACAGTAAAATATCCTAATTTACTAAAATTCTGAAAACTAATGAAAAGCACAATTAAATTAAAACCCATCACAAATAATAAAAATAAATTAGATAATAAGAATCTTTTAGTAATTATGATTTAAAAAAAACCAATAATTGCAAGATATTTTCATAAATAGCCAATATTATAATAGGTACCTTTCATCTGAGTTATTAACAGATTTCCAATATTATTATAATATTAATTGAATACCATTATTACCTTAGCCACTTAATTAAAAATTCAAATTTATGCTATTGTACAAAAAGTAACTTTGGAAAAAAAATGTTAAGTTACTAATTAATTATGATTTTACAATAATATTACTTATTTTATGACTGTATGTTAAAAGTAAAATCATGAACTGTGTCTACCAATTATTTTATAAGCATTTATCCAAAAAAAAAAAAAAAATGTATGTGTAAGGGCATAGAAAAGTGAAAGGATGTGGGGGTCTGATCTATAAACCTTTTTATTATTTTAATGTGCAAGTACCTAGGTTTAAAAATGTTCCTTCCATGATAATTTTTTTTGCAACTAATCCCCCTTTATACAAAAGGTATGTTTATGCCAATGTGTGTGTATGAGAGAGATAGAGTCATTAGATTACCAATTTTAATGTGTACAAATATGAGATATCGTTAAAAAATAGTTAAAAAAAAAAAATATTTGGCTCTAGTAAATTAAATGTATACCAATTATTTCAATCAAAAGTATTAATGCATTTATTAAACTTTAGAGGACAGTAGTTAAAAAACTTGAGAACCAAAATTGATAATTTGACTACTATCAACGTTTTCAGAAAATAAAGCTTTACCAGAATCTATCCAAAAAAAAATTTGTTACTATTTAAAAAAATTGAGTTGATTTTGTTGCTGATACAACTGCATGATTAAAAAATTTGAAATTGGGATAAAAAAAATTGTCAGTTAAAAATAAAAAGTGTTTTTTTATTTTTTTGAAATTCTATTATATTGATTCATAATAATTAAAAAAACCACGCATACAACATTTACCTGTTATATAAATAATAGCTATTTTTTATGTTTATGTATAATAGTATTATTAGCCTAAATGAAAAAATATTATACAATACAGAAAATTATATCCAATCATATTAACTATTTTATTATCTATAACCAATTACAACCTTATATATAAATAAAAAAATATTCAATTTTTGTGAGACAACTTATAATACCTTTATAAGAAAAAACAAAAGTACAAACCCTCTTCTACTCTCAATTTGATTCATTAGTTTTTGAGTCTAAAGTGGACAAAGAAAGAAAAAATCATTAATTTATATAGATATAGAAGTTTATGAAATCACATTTTTTTATTTTTTATTTTTGGATGATGATTTATTAATATAATTATATATCTTTAAATCAAATGAAATATAGATTTATTTATAATGATGGTAAATCTATTTTAGCAAATTGTTTATAATTGTTTAACTTTAAATCTAATTAAGAGAATGTCAGCACAATATTTGTTTTCAGTTTTAACTCAGACCAACACTTAACATAGATAAACGCATTTGTATAAAATAGTTTTTTATGATTTTTGAGGGTTCAACAAATGGGTTTTTCATTCTTATTTGACTTAAAAAATAAAAAAACATTTTACAAATGTGAATATTATCTATAATTTTTGGAAAAGATAATTCATCTCTGATTTCTTATAAAAAAAAAAGAAAATGTTTGTCTATGTCGAGCGTGTGTCAGAGAAAGAAAATAAATAGTGCTCTGATATCCTCTTTAAGTAATTCATTAGATTTCATTAATTTTCTTTTTCAAATGATTATAATATTTTACTGCATGATTCTTTCATCCTAATTTATTCAGATATCAAATGTATATTATGTATAAAAAAGAAAGATATTTTTATATAATTTTAAGTTCTTAATTACACTATTTTCATAATCCGGGGCAAATTATTTTATAAATTAATTATAAAAGACAAACAACAATTTTAAATAGGTGTATAATTTCCAACTAAATAAAATAAATTGCATCAACAAATTAATTTTATATTTTACAATAAAAAAAACTATTTTGATTTCACAATACTATGCTTAATATTAGTTAGAACTAGCACGTATTTATGTTTCAGAAAAATAAATGCTTTGTTTGTATTAATTTAGATAGAAAATTGGTACATGGATATATTTGTATTAAGGATGGGTGAATTCAAAATAATACATAATTTTAGAGAAATTTACTATTTAGTCATGAGTTATTAACTGAAAAGTCACTTGAAAACGACTGAGTTATTGATTTTTGATTACAAACATTAGTTTAAAGTCTATAAAAATTGCATGTTATATATTATGAATTTATGTATAAAGGTTTGTATGGAAACATAATGAATATAACTTGAATTTTAAGTATATCTAATATAGAATTCTACATTTTAGTTAATATTCACAAACCTATTTATTGAAATGTATAGTGCTGATGAATAAAGATGATCATTTTAAATATTAATGGATATTTACTGAAGAAAGGATTCAATTACTAATGTGAATTTACATAATATAACTATGAGTTTAATATTTATAAAGATATTTTTAATTTTCCAATGTGAACATTAAGAAAACAAGTCAATTAGTATATGATAAAGAATTTGAAATCTATTACTGAATGAAATATCAACTTATTAATTAATGTTGTTGATAAAAAAAATACTAATATTGTATTTAAAGTACTTAACATTTATATCAAAATATGTATTATTGTTATTATGTGAAGTAAAGATAATATCAATTATTGAAACATTTGGGCAATAGATACATTGTTATACCAAAGTTGAGATTTGCAAGATAATATTGTTCACAACATTTAATAACAATCAGTTAAAGATGAATTAAAAATTGGTTTTATACTAAGACGATGGTAAGACATCAATATCGGACAAAAAACACATAGAAGAAATGCCAATTTTGATTAATATGTGTAATTTATGAACAGATAATATACAGATACACAGATAAAAATACTTCTCCCAAAATCAAACATAATATTATCTTTTCAAGTGACTTAGTGTTGAGTATATTTCTCATAACTAAGTATAAAATACTGTAAATAGTTTAAAAATATTATTAATTTTATATGATGATGACAACGATTAGATAATTTAATGCAATGTGACTTAGACATAGAGAATAAATTATGTCTAAGTATATATATTATAACTGATGATATATATTAATAAATCATTTTTGTTTAAGTAAAAACTGGAAACAAGTAAACATTTGATATACCTACTTTTTTTATGTGTGTGAAAAAATATATGTTGTTTGTTAACCAAAATTAAATATAAATATTTCTATAAACATTTTTAAAAACATTTTTGTATTTAATATTTTCAGTAATGATTCAAAGGCTCAGCAAATATTGAATGACACATGTAAGTTTTTAATTTTTTATACTTTTAGTCATTTTAAATATCAAATATTGTTCTTTGTAGATTTTGAGTGGTTTATTAGGTTTTATAATAATATATAATTATTTTGCATATTCTTTTACTAACACTTTTTTTTTGACAATATATGTCAAATAAATCAATTTCTAAATTGTATAATAGATATGTTTTTTTAAAATCCTGGTATAACAATACGATTCTCTAAGTTCCTTAAAAATTGTTATAAGATAATTTGACTGTATGTACAATATATTAATGGTTAAGTATACGCACTTGTGTTAGGTACACTTATGAATTATCAAGATCTACGTTTGAAATCTATTTTTCATATGCAAAATAAATTATTTAAGTAGTTCAACTTCTTATTAACAAAATAAATAAGTATATTATACCTTTAAATTTCACATATGTATGTGTTAAATATAATCAATTAATTATAGCTTTTTAAGTTAAAGACACAATTTAATTAAATGTCCTGAACAATTCCAACTTTATATCACATGTAATTAAGTTTTTTGAAATTTGTTTTAGCAAAGAAAAACAATTCGTCCTTGGGTCGCAACATTTGGGTTAGTGGCTTGTCATCGATTACTAAAGCCACTGATTTAAAACAACTTTTTTCGAAATATGGAAAGGTAATATTACTGATTACTGATATTATAAAAATAATTATAACCTAGAAAAGTTAAAATTATTTTTTATGAGCGTTTGAAATTAGACATTAGAATATTAGATAATTACCTGTAAACTATCATGATTTCTCTTATTTTGTTGTAATTCAAAAACAAATAACTGTAAACATTTAAAGTTTTCACAGAATGATAGAATTATCATTTTCTATACACCATTAAATTTTAAAAATATTTTGACACTTTTTGAGCTAATTATAGGCATGAGAAATTTTTGAATATATAAATATCGATAAAAAAATTTTTGTTGGGTCAAAAAACTTTAAAATTTAATACAAGGTTTCTCATAAGTTGTTATAATATTAGTTTAAAAATATTAAAAATACATGAGCACAATTTTCATTTAAAGTTCAAATTTGTACAAAAATTCATCAAAACCTTGAATTTTTGTAAATTATTTTGTAGTTAAAAATGTATAAAAGGTTTAATTTTTATAGCTAAGGATTGAAAGTTTAAAATAAAGTTTTTTGTAAGTAGTGTAACCAAAAACTAAAAAAATATATATTAACAGGATTGTTTTTTACAGACATTATAAGTTCAAATATGAACAACAAAATAATACAATGTTTTCAGCAAAAATTAATTCAACCTTCTGTACTAGTAACTAGTAAATTGGATTACTTTAGTAGCATTAAAATCATAAAACACAATTAGAAATGTAGACTGACAGACGGTCTTCGCTCAGAATTACTTTTTGTATACCATGATATTATATCATTGAATTCAAATTTAACATATCGTTTATTGTGACCCCACTCGACACCTACTGTACAGCAGAGTGGTACTCACTTGCCGACTTTTTTCAACTTGGATTTAGTCGGTTATCATGCCTCTAGGTAGAAATATTACTATTTGCGTTGATGATAGAAAGAGTCCAATTTATATGTGTTAAAATATCAATCTTTTTGCTGACACCTTATCATTTTATCCGCTGAGATATGTGACTGATAAATATATGTGTCCTTTGTTAGTTGTTACAGACCTCACTGTACTAAAAATGTATTGTTTGACCGTTGTTCAATCATTTAATTATTTCAAAAAGTTCATATTTAATAATAATTTTGTTTGCAGGTGGTTGGCGCAAAAGTTGTGACAAATGCCAAAACTCCCGGAGCTCGTTGTTATGGTTTTGTTACATTATCCTCTGCAGAAGATGCTAATCGTAGTATTGAAAATTTACACAACAGTGAACTTCATGGACGTGTTATTAGCGTTGAACGAGTTTGTATTTACAATTTTTTTCTTAACTAAATATTACAGTTTACAATAAAAATCATTGGTTATTGTCAATAGGCTAAACGTGATAATGGTTATCAAGTGACAGCAAAAAGTTCTAATTCATTAAAAGTAAATGAAAATTCTAAAAATGATCAAAAAACAATAAAAACCGAGGAAAAGAAAGATAAACAGGAAGAAAAAAGAGAAAAGAGACCAGAAATTACAATAAATGATATTAAAAAACCAGACTTGTCAACCCTTAAGCATGGTTAATATTCTTGATTCTCTTATTTTTTTGATGATTTTGGATTTTGTTTCTATTAATCTAGATTATATTTTTATATTTTTAAGTATTATCAAAAAATCAAAATCAAGATCCAAAACGTTCTAAAATTGTGATTGAAAGTGATGAACATGAAAAAGACAGAAGCATTAAAAGTAAAAGCAATGATCGTGATAAAGAAAGAATCAGAGAATTAGAACGAGAAAGAGAAAATGTAGAAAGAGAGAAAAGAAAACAACAGGAAATATTAAACTTAACAAGAATGAAGGTAAGCTAATTTTTCTATTCAAAACAATTAATTCTTTAAATATAATTACAGTAAAAAGTTTAGAGCAAAACATATTAATCCCTTATGATGTACCTTTTGTTTTTATTTATTTTTTCCTACCTAAGAGTGAACGCGAGAAACAAAAACAAAAAGAACATGAGAGAGCAATGAGAGATGAAGAACGTAAGAGACGCATAGAAAAAGAGCGCCAATTTGAAATTGAAAGAAGACAAAAAGAAGAAGCAATTCGTCTAGACAAGTTAGTTTTTTAAATACTAAAAAAATGTAAGATACCTATAATATTATAATTTTTTATTTATATTTTAGAGAAAGGCAGAAACTTCGAATTGAACGTGAACGAATTGAAAAGGAAAAATCTGAACTATTGCGTTTGGAACGTGAAAATCAACGTTTAGAGCGAGAAAGATTACAAAGAGAAAAGGAAGAGTTACGTAGAGCACAAGAAAAACTAGAAGAAACAAAGCGCCAAGCACTACTCAAACGTGCTGCTATGCCCCCATCTCCTCCACACCCGAGTAAAAGACATTCTTCATCAAATTCATCTCGATACGAAGAAAGGTACTTAGTACATAATATATTCTAAATGTATATGTAATTTTCTAACATGGTTATCAATAGATCACTATTGTTTATTTTCTATCTCATTTTTCTTTCAGAAAAGAACCAATTCGTAGTTCTCGTATTCAACCAAGTACAGACTATATGAACCAAGCGCCTCCACCTCCTAACATAACATCATCTAGACATCGCTATGAACAGCATTCATCAGATTCCCGTCGTATGAGGCAATCACCACCACCTCCACCACCACCTGCATCAAGACCCAAAGACTCTACTGTGAATATAAGGTAATATTGTAGATAAACATGAGAAAATAGATTTATTTCAAAATTCTCATTTTTATTACTGTGATACATTATGATTACAGTTCATAAGAATTTTGTAAAGTGAAATTCAGCCATTTGACAGCTAGATATTTTAATAATAATTATCTTGGTTTGTACAGGCAATGATACAGTTTTTAACAAATCAAATTTTAATAATTTTGATCTTTTCACTATAAAATTAGACTATTGTCAGCTAAACAATTATTTTAATATTCGTTTAAGTTTGTAAAAGTTTAAAAAAAAAATTATTATAGTTTAAATAATAAAAGCTTTTTTATGCTGTTCTTATACATTTAATTACTTTTTAAAAATATCTATTGTCATTGAATGTTTTACATTGGTTGTAGATATGGTGCTCATCTAGCAACAGATCATCATTACAAAAATCGGGAGGATCGAAGTAGAAAAGATTCAAGTAGTGGAAGTAACAGACATGCTCATACATCATATGTTTCAAACAAAAGTTGTAAGTCTTTAAATCAATAGTTAATTAATCTTTTATTTCCGTATCACAATGACATTTTTTATTTTAGCCTATGGAATGTCACGCAACAATGAAAGTAATACCTGGTCATCAGCCCCAGTAAAGAGTTCTTATGGCACATTCGGGTCAAGCTCTGAAACTAATGACATGGCAATAAATTCGAGACCAGATCCATGGTCACATAATACTTTTCGAGATATGGGATCAAGTATTTGGCAACGTCCAAGTCAACCACTACCCGAGAAGTATGTTTTAAATTTTTTAACTATTGATACAAGTAATTCCCATAAAATATAATTGCGTTTGTGGTTGCAGGTGGAACAGTACATCAAGCAATCCTTCGTCTATGTCAATAAGTGGACGTAGTTCTAGTAGTCATGCTTTGTATGGTAATAACCATCAGGTTATACCAAACATTGGGTTAAACATGTCAACAAACTACAGCGATAGTAGATTCAACAGTTACAAAATGAGTGGCATGTCACGCAAATATTGAATTGTCAAATACCTGGCAGTTAATCATAGCGCAAAACATTCCTTTGTCTTTGTGCTCTTCGTTTTTTTTTTTTATAAAAGTGATTTAATAATTTCTTTGCACTTTTCATACAGATGTTAGTTATTTTAAATTATACCATTTTTAGTTGAATGTAATTTTAAGGATATTTTATTGTTTATATTTTATTAATTTGCTCTTGTATACTTTCTTTAAAAATGTTCTTAAGTTAACAATATTTCTACCCATTACACATTTAAATATCAATAATTTATATAACTATCTCATCTATACTATTATTCAACTTTTTGTTTGTTATTTTTTATTTCTATTTTGCCTGGAAAAATATCAATACTACACAAGGCAATTAATTATTATACTGTTAAGCCCCGTAAAAAGGTTGTTTTTTTTCATAAAAAAAAAAACAAAACATAATATTATTCCATATTTCCTCGTATGAAAATGTATTTTTATTTTGCTCAGTTTAAATGATAATGCATCACAATGTTATGTCATTTAACCAATTGATCCTTAATAAATATGGGTATACATGTCATGTACCTTAAAATAAATAAACAAGTCTTGTCTGTTATATACATTAAATTACCGAAATTGTAAATAAACTATAATAACATTAAAAATCTAAAATTTTTAATTAAGCTTAAACATTATAAGTATGTAATTATTGTTATTAATTTGTAGCAAATACATGTGTTTACAAATTAATACCTTATAATATAGTATATATACAGGTGGTCATTCAAAATTTTAATTTTCTTTATGATTTATTATTTTAAATTCATTAATAACACACAATTACTTTTTATTCTCCATATTTTGTAGTTGATTCCAGATGATGAATTGTTTCAGTAAAATCATTTTTGTTGTTTTTAAATTAAATTGTCAATTAATTATACTTATTTTGTAGATAAATACATTTGTTTTCCCAGTTTCTTATAAGTTAAAATCGGATAAATGTCACCAAAAATAAAGATTTTAATATTACATATTCTGTACTGCATAGTTTCACAGCTTGTTATTCAACATAATTATTCATAGATTGTGAAAACAATGAACTATAAATAACAAAAACAAAAAGACTACACAACATTTTACAATTTAAAAATTTGCGATTGTTTAATTTAAAGTTCAAAAGTTACAGAACATAGTGGTTTTAAGTTTTTACTTTAGAGTAATATTTAATTCTTGTGATTTTAGTATATGAAATTAACCAATATGGTAATTATACAACTTTGAAAGTAATATACTATTATTAAGTCTAAAATAATTAAAAATTAAAAATATATTTATATTTGTATATAAATATACTATATACATACAAGTCTTAATAATTAAACATTTGGTTTTTTTACTTTACATTAGTTTAGATGAAACTATTTTTAAATGGGAAATTGACTAGTACCAATGTAACACTCACTGAACTCTTGAGATATATTTTCAGTTCTTATAATTTATACATCAAAAGTGCATATCAACTTAAGTCAATATTTTTTTATAGTGGAATATTTTGTTGCATGAAAATTTTTGGTAGATCTGGTCCATAATAAAGTTTTGTGTTATTTCCTAATGATTCTATGCGTTTCATTTCTAAATATTCTTTAGTTAATAATAACTTGTTGGAATCGGCTTGCATTTTAATACGGTAAAATTCAGCATCTGCTGCACTCTTTTCTTTATCCAAATGAATTGTATCTAAATGTTCATACAAAATAAATACAAATTATAATTAACACATACCTTCAAAACAATTGTTTAGATATTTATACCTTCTATTACAGATATCTGTTTAATTGATTCTTTTTCCATTATTTTTTGTTCAAATTCAATTTTTGAGACTTGTGCTTGTTTTTCAGCATCTATAATAGCACGTTTACGTTCTGTTTCTGCTTCTTTTTCAACAACTTTTTGTCTTTGTTCAGCAATGAGCAGTTTAGTTTTTTCTGCTTCCCTAGAACAAACAATTATACATAACTTAAAAGTTAAAATGTTTCTTTTGTTGTCTAATGTTAATTTTATTACATAATTTCATAGTTTTTGCGTATTGTCTCTGGTATTTTAGGTTTAGTGACACGTACAGCATGTACTTTGAGTCCAGGAGCCATTTCTGTTAAATCTTTTTGTAGTGCCACTTTAAGATTTTCATCAATTTGATCAAATAGATCTATGTATACCTATAAAAATAAAATGTATCATGATCTATAAGAACTATTACATAGTATTTAAGTAAATAATATAAATCAACATTTACTTCATGTAAATTATGAACACTGCAAAACTGATTAAGTTCATGATGTACTTTATTGAATATTAATGTTTTGTCGTAATCTGCTGTATAGTTCTTGACAATATCAAAAACTAGTAGAAAAAAAAATTAATAACTTTAATACTGATTTAAAAATGTTAATAAACAGTTGACATTGATTCTATTTTATTAAAATATCTAACATTACCAAGTTATAAAAATTCAATTATTTTAAACATTAGAATATGCAATACATTATTGTAGTGCCTAATGCCCTAATCATTTTTAAATTAAATTGAAGCAAGTGGGGTATGGCTACCCCCCATTATAATATAGATTTGAGGGGAGCAGTGATACTGTTAAATGTGGATGCTATTGGTGCATCATATAGAATCAATGGTGCAATGTTACTGAGTGGCCCACCTCATGACGAATGAGATTTTATTTGTCAAAACCCACCCAAATAGAAGTTTGGCTTTGCAGTTTCTAAATAAGTTATACTATATTCCATTGTTCCAATATCACTTAATAATGATTAAAAATCAATACAAATAAATATAAATTGGTTGTTGAATTTTATTGATCCTCAGTGAGCTTATCCTGAATCCTACATTCCTGATTTGCCATAAAACACTTTATATTTTTTCCACCACGTGTTATTTATAATTTTATACTTATTATTTATTACTATCAAACTTCATACATTTGCCTGAAGATTATATAATGGTTTTGCAGTTTAGGTGAGATTTGATAATAACAAAAAATGTATGAATCTGTTTACAAAATTTGATTCTGAGTACCTAATATTTAAATTTATTTCAACAGATATATTTTTTAATTTCATTCATTACTACCTAGTTTATTGAATACTATGTGTCTATAAGCATACAAAATATGAGCCCAACTAAGTCTACAATCATAATATATAATAAATAAATAGTTATATTTTACCACTATCGGCATTTAGAATATTGACCACTTCAATCCTATCAAAATAAATCATTACACCACCACTTGTGCCACAAGGAACATTTTTTACTTCATCTGTTTGAAGTGTAACCTGGAAATATAAAGAAACATAAATATTAAGATCTAACATATTCATTTGTATTTCATCTGAAACATTAATGGTAATAAATACTTACTTGTACAGAACGAAAAGTTGTTAGGAAGGGCATCATGATGTGGTAACCAGGATAACTAATTTGGGATAACAACGCTCCACCCTACACCACAAACACACATTTCATGAATAGATTAAAAAAGTACTAAATCACTGCGACATATTTACCCTATAGTAGACAGCCACATGCCCTTCATCGACTCTATGCAAGCAAAAGTGAGTCAGTGTGGCAGTCAGTAGTAACAGCAAAGGTAATGCATAGGATAAGTCTGCCATTTCTGGAATAGGTATGTACAAAGTGGATATTTTCAAATTCGTATTAGTTGACAGAGCTAATAGTGTTGAGGTATCAAAAAAAATTAAAACCAAAATAATAATATACTGATACCAAACAAAAATGTAATGTACAGAGAACTTGCAGTTCACACATATACGATGAGAAACTATTAAAAACTGTTGAGAAAAAAATTTATATAATCTACAAAACAAAATAAATAATAATCATAACATCGAATCGAATATAACTGAGTACCGTACCACCGTCTACTTAGTAGGTAATTTGAAAATATTGAATAATCTAACGATACATTATTACAATAATATTAAATTCGTTATTGTTGTTACTAAATATTTATAACATTGAATTATAATAATCGTGGTCTGTCGTCTGTAGAACACGAATACACGACAACTAATTTAAAAAATAATCTACAACACTTCATCGAATCAAAGTTGCATTCGTTTGTATTATTATCAACAATAAAATATATCAATTCTAGTGAAAATCTCTACTGATAAGTGATAACACGACGCCGCTCGGCTCTCCCCAAAAATCAAAATATGAATATCCCAATTCATTCCAAAGTTAAAGCACAGATTAAATTAAACTTAAATGTTTAATGTTTAATTTAATCTGTGGTCAAAGCGGCCAAATTATTAATGTCTAGTACCTTTATATCTATAGAGTTGTATCTATAGCCGTACAGTTACACAATTAGTAATTAATAACGTAGGTACCAAAATCGAACAAGTCTTCACTCTTCAGTCTTGTATAGTTGAATAATATATTATGTGATGCGTTTGACATGGGCACTTCGCACTTACACCACAGACTATATGAAACATTTTCAAATATTTTCATGAAGTCTGTGCTTAAACTAACTATATAGGCTATAGGTAAAATTGAAATTTAAAATAATTCTTGCGGCGAAATTATAAAATATAATTAAATACCTACAACTGAGATCTAAGCATAAGTGGTGTTCAACACATTTTGTTATTAGTCGTATTATAGGTATATAGTTATGCTTATGATTCTTGACTACAGGAAAAATGTAAAGTAAATAGTAATCCTTAGGTCCAGTACTCCAGTCGTCCGGGACCAAATCACACTGTGTGATCATTTATAACTATTATCTACAGCCATTTTTCATGCAGTTGAATTATCCGATAGTAATTTAAGGTTATTACTTATGACTTATAATATGTTGCAGACATAATATTTAAAAAATAAAATGTTACAAATGAATACATTTATCATCTACTCCGAATTGGTCGATTTCAATTTTTTTTTTTGCTTCGATCAATACATATTACATAATACAGTCTTTTAGATGCGACACTGATCTAAGCTTTTACAAATAATAATCGACACTAACTAATGAAGTAAGAGTATTAAAGCATACATTAAATACACAAATTAATTATTTAATCTATGATTAAAGACAGTTTTCAAATTATTATAAATAAAAATACTGAATACTCATTAATATACAAACTTCGAAACTTTATTTACAAACCTATATAATATTATATGTAAATAGTAAATGTAAATACTATAATCGGTACATCAAGCTGTTGGATCTTAAATAGCTTTACTTCAATACTTAATTCTTTAAACTTTAAAGTTGAAATAAATACTAGAGTTAAGAATAGTTTTAAAATCTTTTTTAAAAAAACTATAAAAGCAATCACTTCTTTTATCCATGATAACATTTTATTTTTAGGTTATGTAACAAACCCATTAAAAACAAACACATTTTTAAAAATTGTCGTGAAGTATGTAAATGTAATTTTATAGTTATTGAAATTTGAAATTGTTCGTTTAACTTTGTCATTATGAAGGAGATCATCGGCGGTTTTTCAGAGTCTGGAAGATATTATGCTGAAATTGGTGTTAACGGTAAGGTTAACGTTTGGGATACGAGTGTTGGTGATTTACGACACACATATTCGCCAAGTGGACATCTAAACTCATCTGTCACCTGTATTACTTGGATCCAAACAGATAATACTGACTTACTTTGTATTGGTACACAAAAGGGTTTCGTAGAGTTTTATAATGTGGCCAGTGGCAGTATCCAATCAAAAATCAATGTACAATCAAAAGCTATTAAGAGCATTTATCGTTCGGGTCAACATTTATACATTGGTTCAGATGATGGTTATGTTGTAAAGTTTGACTTGAAGACCAATAAACCAGAGGCAAAAATGAAAGTTGGTAAAATGTGTGCTGTAGCTGTGTTGCCTGATGGAAAGATGTTGTCAGCTTCCAGAGAAATTAAATTATGGAATTTTCCTTCTGGCGAGTTGGTTCATAAATTCACTGGTCATAAGAATGAAATTCGTTCGTTACACATAATAGAAGCTGACAAATGTTATTTATTGAGTTCTGCTAGAGACCGGTTCATTAATATATGGTCTCTTAGTGACCTTAGACCAGATCCCTTAGCTTCACTAGTCGCAGAAGATAATATTTCCTCTGTGTATGTACATAATACGCGTAATAACATCACAGTAACAGTAACAACAGAAAGTGGTACATTACATGTGTTTGAACACATACTTAATGGTTGTGTTGCACATCCACTTAAACCTCATGGAACCCTTCAAATAGCTGTTGACAATATTAAAGATGAAGAAACTGTTCAAATGCCCATTATATGTAGTAAAATTTATGATTCTTCTGTGTACGTAGCCTATGGCACTAGGCCATTTTTGGCATTTGAAAATATTAAATTACAAAAATTAAACAAATGTACATTTATTGCAAGACAAGACCCAAGAAAATCTAAATCAGTTGTAGGAAATCATATAATTAATCCAAACATTACAGACTCTAAATGTATTGAACTGAAAAATAATAGATCATCAAATTTACCACTAGAAACAAGACTTCAAAATATGTCAGAAGAAATTGAAAATACAGTTCAAACCAAAGGTGAAAGTATTGTTCATTTGTTAATTCAAGGTCTTCGTAGCAATGATAAAAATCTTTTGGAGTCCGCTTTATTTGTTAAAGATGAACGCACAATTGACAATACTGTTTCACGTTTACCACTTCAATCCATCATCATGCTGGTACGTAAGCTAATACGCCTATCACAAGACAGAACTCTGGTAAGTTCTGTAAGTGCTAAATGGTTATCTGCTGTATTACGTATACACTCATCCCTGTTATTAGCTAATCCAGATGTTTTAGAAACATTTCTGCCCTTAGAAAATGTGTTGAGTACAAGATTAAACAATTTTGAACAACTTGGATTATTAGAGTTTAAGCTGAAAGCTGTTGTAGACAGTCTGAACTTCGACAAACGAGATAAAGAAAAAGAGCAAGAAGCTCTTTTAGTATACAACGACTCAGATGATGAAGACAAAAGGACTAATGATGAAGAAACTTTATTAACATACGATGAATCTAACAGTGAAGATCAAAGTACATCAGATGAAGATGAAGCTATGGATATAGACTTGAATGGTGATGATCATTGTAGTATATTAAGGTGAACTATATTAAATTACCTCCAAATGTTGTTCTGTGTTGTTTATCAATACAATTAATACCCATAAAGTGTCCTTATTTGTTTATAATAAAAATATTTTTTTTGTTATAAGATATGTGACTCAAATAAAAATGTACTATTTAATGTATAAAACATTTTCATACGTCATGTTGAATAAACATTTTGTAAAAATATATTTTAATATTTTCTTTTTAAAATAATTTATTTGTAACTTTATAAGTTCTATATAATATGTTTATGGTTTATTGTTGAAATTATATTAAGTTAAACAAAACAAAAAAGTTGTGATCAGTGATAAATACTGTTCTAATATTTATTATTTTAAAAGCTGATTGAAGTAATCTAAACATTTTAAATGTAGTGTTGTTCCTAACACTATTCTACTCTAAAATTAATAAAAATTATTTTGTAGAGTTTTAGAAATATTGACTGTAAAAGTCTGGTTACGTTTATGGTTCATAACTCATAATATAGTTTAGTAGAGCT
The DNA here is from genome assembly GCA_022818045.1 of Neotoxoptera formosana. Lineage (NCBI taxonomy): Eukaryota > Metazoa > Arthropoda > Insecta > Hemiptera > Aphididae > Neotoxoptera > Neotoxoptera formosana. The sequence goes on along the minus strand of CM040633.1, from coordinate 11,447,354 downwards.
GGAGTTTGGAGTGGTCTTTTATATCACTCACACACAAAAATTCCAATTTAAAATCCTATGTGCTGTTAATATCCTTTTTATATTTCTTATAATTTACTTTAAACTGTCCTTGAGCCATCATAGTTCATAACTTTAACGACCACTCAACATTTTCAATTCCTTATCGCTCATCTAATACTATTAACTGCAATCTAAAAGAAAACTAAAAATGTACCATTGACACAACAAGTAAGGTGCATTGCTTGGGGGTACTAATCACTCCCAGCTGGCTACTTCTGAAGTTTTTAAACTAACATTTTTTTACACCTATGAATATCACTATTTTATTAGCTATAATTTATAATTGAAATAAGCCATTCTATGGAAGTCAACATCTCTAATTTTTGCTTGAAGTACAGCCAACAGAATTTGTAGCATCTTCCACCTTGACAAACCGTTGCAACATATCATAAGTGGAGTTCCACTTAGTGACAGCAACTTGCGTGAGTTTTAGTTATTTTCACTTTTGACATCGGTCGCATTATCACTGATGATCGCTGTCACTTTATGTAATATTAGTTTAAGTAATATTTCAATTTCTCATAATTGTCAAACATTTTTAACTTATATTGTCTCCTGTATGACGTACATAATACTTTTTTCAGTCAAGACGGAAAGAATGAAAGATTTAAACTGTGTGTCCACATCTAAAAGATGATCTCCATTTTCACTAATTTTTACTTTATCAGTCTAAAAAAATCTTTCAGATTCAGAGGTTCAGCCCTAAATTATCGTACCAATTAAACTCTATATATATCGATTTTCCATAAGCGTATACTAAACTAAATCACAACATTCTTCAATATGAATTATCTTATTTTGGTATCCATGCTAACTTTTTCAATTGGATTAAAACCTACATTCTCGTACTCAGGCAGTAAAAGTTTCTATAATATATATAATATTGTATTATACCAGCCACCAGGTGATTCTTTTATCAAACAACAGTAACACTCATTATTTCAAAAAGTGTAAATATTTTTGAAAATATTTTTTTACATAGTTTTAAGTAATTTACAAAACAACTTTTTACTAAAAAATTATATTTTTTATCCTTATAATTTTTTAAGTTTTTTACTTTTTTGAATGATATCATGGTAGTTTTAATTTGATATTCCAAAACTTCATATTTTTCTAAGAATTTTGATACATAAAAATCGAATTTAGGACGATTAGTTTATGAGTTATAAGTATTTAAAGTTTTGATGTGCGGAGTAGTGGACAAACATTTCGTGGGGTGAATTAGAATAATTAGTAACCCCGTACCACACCACTCTAAACTTAAAATACTTACAACTCATAAACTAATTGTCCTAAATTCGATTTTTATGTATCAAAATTCTTGGAAAATAATGAAGTCTTAGAATATCAAATTAAAACTACACGTCATTCAAAAAAGTAAAAAACTTAAAAAATTATAAGGATAAAAAATATTAAAAATAAATATTTTTTAATGAAAAAGTTGTTTTGTAAATTACTTGAAACTATGTAAAAAAATATTTTCAAAAATATTTACACTTTTTGAAATAATGAGTGTTGTTTGATGAAAGAATCACACTGTATATAATAGTATTATATAATTGTATTTCAATCAATTTTTTGGGTATAGTGCCGATGTACCTCAAAATTTTCATTTATGTCCCCTTTTATTTATATTATTTATTTAATGATTTAAATTTTATTTTTGATAGTTCTGTAGACATTCTTTTATGTACCTACGATGTCAAATTATTTTCAATTATTAAATCTCCAAATGGTACGTTAAAATTACAATCAAATTTGACAGTGTTGGGAAAGTTCCTTTTTAAAAGGATCTCGTTCCGTTCCCCGTTCAGTTCTTGATATATGAACTCGTTTTAGACCATTGTTCCTTATTCAAAAAAGGAGCTCGCTCCAAATATAGTTCCTCTAAAAAATGAACTTTCAATTTTCGTTCCATTGTTAACCTAGTTATTTTTAGTAATAAAGAATAATACCTTTTTATTTTTATTGTAAGGTAAATAACAACAATCAATGAATTAGAACTTGAAGTAATAATCATTTGAAAAACACCAAAATCTATTTAAATCTTTAACACATATATATATATATATTTATTCTGTTCTTCATAATAACATTTATAGTCAATCGTTTCATTTCTGTTTATTATGCAGTTACCTATATTAGTATTTTTTTTTTTTTTTTTATCTAGATAATTGTACAATCTGTAAATTATTGTTTACAATAAGCACAAGTGAAAAAAACGAATTAAAAGAAAAGACAAAATAACAGACAATGTAACAAACATATATTAGTATTTTAAAAAAAAAAAATGTTATTTTAATAAATAAATTTATTCATTCAATTAAAATATTTTTATTTTAATAAATAAAAATCATAATTCAATTAATGTATTTTTATTTTAAAAGAAAGGTATAGTTCATTTAATAGTTTTTAACTATATAGAATGAATAAATACATGGTAAATTTAATAAACTGTTTTGGTAAAATGTCTTCCCAAATGTAAAAAATAAAATATGTATTAAATTGATAATTCCTTTTTTAATTCAATAATTTTATTTATTGACGGCGAGTTTAATAAAATAAAATTTGCATTATTAATAATTGCCTTGATGGCTTGATTAACCGTATTTTAATAACTTTATTATTAATTCAACTCATAGTATTATTATTAATTTCACGTAGTTTTTTCTTTCAGTGTACATTTCTATACCTTCCTAAAATATTGGCTTTGATGCTGGGGTGTTTAGGGGATAGAGGTGCATGCACTTCATGCCATTAGTCATGTAAATCAACTAAAAATACTTTCTTACTTAATAACGCGTAGAAACAAAGAAAACTATAAAAATTTAAAATATTTTTTTTTAAATTTCAAGAAACTTTGATTTTTGTTCACGTTCCTCAAAATTAAGAATTCGTTCATATTCTTTTTCCTTTATTTTTAAAAGAAGCAGTTCCAAGCTCTGTTCCTACAAAAAGAACTACTCGTTCCAGGAATCCGTTCCTTTTGGAATGAGTTTCCTCCCCAACTCTGAAAGTTGGATAGATTTGTTGAATGTACCTAGTGTTATTGGCTTATTACTTTTTCACATTTACATAATACAATATTACAAGATTGATTCAATAAGCAGTATTGTGCATTATCTAGATAATATTATCTTTTTATATTATCTAGATAAATAAAATAGTTATCTGAGATAAATTATCTAGATCATTTTTTTTGTGAGAATTATATTTCTAAGTTTGTTTGTCAAGGTATAATAATTGTAAATATTTACACGTCGAGTACTTCATAGTATATAATATATATTTTATTATTTTGTACAATATATGCTTAATGCTTATATAAATATTTAATATAATTCCTACTATTGATTATAAATCTATAAATACTAAGTAATATAGTATTTATAATCAATAATAATACAGAAATATTAATATGGAGTCTTATGGACATCAATACAATTAAACATAGTTGGTTTCTGGAAACCTTAGACCTATTAACTAATTAGTACTTAGTAGCTCGTTAATAGGTCTATCGTCTATCGACTTTTAGAAAAAGGTAAATTTTGCCGCAGTTTACATACAGCCCTGGAAACGTCATTGTATTATTGGCGACTTTATGCCATGTATAGCAATAATTCACTGGCCTGGACGTTCAAATGTTTCATAAATAACAATATATTATTAGAAACTTAGTTGTAGGTGTAGGTATATATAAATTTAAAAAAAAATAAGCGTATGTTTGTAAAATATATATATATATCTAAACAAATAACTATATTATCTTCATTGTTATTTCGTTAATTATTAACGTTATAATTTTTATTCAGTAATTGTTTAGTTATAATTTTGAATTTTTATCTAAGGTATTATTAACTGATTATAAATAAAGTACCATAAAAAAAAAAAGTTTTATTGTATACCTAGTGTTTATGTTTTTATAAAGAAGATTTTACTTATTTTGTGTCTCCAGTAGTAAAATAAATCATAATCTTTTACTTTTATTATTATTATTATTTTTTAATATTCAAAGGCTTCAATTATAGTGATTATTAGTCTTATTGTTGTTTGCATAATAAATGTACTTATATAATAATGTAATCTATAATGTACTTATAGACAATATTAGAGAAAAATGCAAACAATAGAAAAAAGAGAAAAAACTTAATATTATTTTATTTATAACAAAATTGCCATTTTACAAATGCAAGCTTTAAATTGTGTTAGCTTTTTTCAATTATCTGTTTTTTATCTAGATAAATGTGGCTATCTTTTATCTATTATCTAGATAAATATTTTAAATATTATCTATTATCTTATCTAGATAGATATTCAATGGATTATCTGTTATCTTATATTCTTATATAGATAATATTTTGGTTATCTTTGCACAACACAGTCAATAAGAGACTTATTTTTAAACATTTTCAACATCACATCTTTGTTTTATGTATTACTTTTGAACAACATTAATAATTTATATTATTTTTAATAATTTAAAATTTAGTTTTTGTGTTTTTTGTGATATTTGTTCACATACTTTTTGCATATTTTTTGCATATTTTACCATTTTTTATTGCATATTATTCCTAGCCCTAATAATTAGTTACATCTTACATAGGATTGCACATGCTGTAATCTAAGTATATTATAGTTATATAAGATAAACAAAAATGCTGAAAATGCGACACATTACAATATCGGTTGTGGATCACGTAGATTTTTTTTTCATGTCACGTCTCAAGTAGTCAGATAAAAATACAGAATATTATTATTACTTACTTAGTACCTACTGATTATTATATTAACATTTTATTTTATTTTTATACATGTTTACAACAATGTCTCCTTAGTCCTTACAGAGGTAGAAAATTTCCCCAAACTCTTAAACTACCCGACACTTCAAGAAAGAGATCAAATGCAACTCAACTTACTCCACCTAGCCAAATCAAATCAAAAAAGGTGGCAAATGGATGTCGCTCTGCTGTACAGTAGGTTACAAGTGGGTCACTGTTATGGATGGTGTTAAATTTGTATTCAATGATAATTACATACGAAAAACGATTCTGGGTGGTATGGTCTGTCAGCCTAGGGTAGGTATTTTATATTATATTTATATTGCTATTATTAATGATTTCAAACATAAAAAATTAGTTGGACTTTCCGGTAAATTTTTTTTTAGAAAATTAGAAAAACTTATAGAAAATCTTGTGTTGAATTTTAAAATTTTAGATTTAAATGGAAAAAATTTTAAGAGTTTACTAATAAAAAAAAACTGCAAAATTTCATGTTTTTTACGTATTTGTTCGAAGTTTCAACTTTAGACGCTTATAAAAAACTATTAGAGACTTACGGTCAACTTTTTTTTAATTTTTACGTATAGCAAGTTATGAAGAACATTGTATTACATTTTCAAGTTTTTTGAACGATTAAAAAAAATGTTATCGGCAATAATAAAAAAAAAAAAGAGTTATTTCTATAAATAGCTCAAAAAATTCAAAACTTATTGAACATTTTATTGTGTATAGAAATTGCTTATATAAACATTTTGTGAGATTGTCATGTATTGACGGTCACTATTCTTCTTTTTAATATTGATGTGTATGTTACGGTCAAAGTGTATAAACGGGCATTATAGATTTATAGTACAATGCCGCGGACAATGTGTACAACTGTACAATGCCTAATTTCAATGTGGAAAATTATACTCTTTGCCCGGGCATTGTACAGAATGACCAGTGCACAGCGGGCAATTACAATTAATTCATTAAAAATGTATAAAACAATTTTTGTTATCTATTAATAATTTATTTTATGAATAGATTGAACAAATTTTTTTCATTTATTTTTGCTATCATAGTATCAGGACGATGTCATTGAGAAGTACATAGTTTGCTTGCAGCCCTACACTTACATTTATTTGTCTTGCATTGCTGTTTACCTGAAGTACACCGGTCATATCATTTTTTTTATGATTGGTATTAATAGAATTAAAAAATTTCAATTAATATTTCATGTGCTAATTTTAACTAAAAGCTTTGAGATTCGACTTAAATTCGTTCCTAGTTCCTACATATATTATTACCTAGTTTTATTTTTTTTTTCTCTTAATGTATTATGTTTTCCGTTCTACCTAGCCTTAACTGAAGAGTAATATCAATGGATATTTTCTCTGATCATGTGAACTCATGTCAAAAATTCATCACTCAAATTTACTTATTGTATTATATTAAATATAGATTGTAAATAAACTTTTAAAAATAAAAAAAAAAAAGTTCCTACATATGATTAGAAAATCTTAGACCACTAATCTATAAAACTAAAAAACTTGTAGTAAAAATTCTCAAAAAGCTCGAAGGTCGAGGCCATTTTCCTGAACTGCACAACACTAATAATAATATTGTGACCGAGCGTGGCAAGTTGCTTAGATTATACAATACAGTACAGTTGAATGTTTTTTGTCGCAATGATAATATTAAATTATTATGCCTAATAATAATAGTAATAATATTGCAAATGGGTTTATTCGCGACGACAATCTTCGACGACGTCTTCGTTCCACCACTTATCACGGTTGTCGGAACGTCACGCGTCTCGCCAAATTAAATGGTTATTCCTGGTTGAGACTTCATAATATCCTTATAATATCATATACAATTGTATATTTGTATATGATCTAAGATAATATCAAACCACAATATAGGGACAACTGTACAAGTCCACACTCAATAATATTACTTATTAGTAAGAATCATTACTGATAGAATATTTTAACTGTTGAAGAAATTCTGCCGTCCATCAATTATTTTTTATTTCTGATGTAAGTATTTCATTACTATTTTTTAAGTATATTGACATAAGTGGTAATCGGGTACTATTATTGAGAGAAGGGTGTGGGAGGAATTCTAACAACTTAAAATGCAATAAGTACCATTTTTTTTCTCACTTTGCTAGAATAACAAACAACTTGTGTTATTAAATTGCCATTGTATAGTTAATGCTACAAAATAATATTTTTTGTTCAATATAGGTACCATGTTTTTAATAAATAGGTACCTAAGGTTTGATAATGTGATGCAATGTTCCTCAACGATCAACCTTCTGAAGTTATACTTACAGCAATTTCAAAACATATTGTATTTAATTTATTAACTTTTTAAATATGGAAATAATATAGCTCCTTGATCAGTGTGAAACAAAAACTAAACAATTATGCCTTCAGAAGTTCAGACCATTCCCTTAATAACCATTTCTTTCATATTTTTAGGAACGTCAACTAGAACATTATAAAACATATTGCATTTATGGCTTAGAAGTTATTTTTTAAGGAGCCCCCCTCCCAAAAAAAAAAATTCAACCCTTGATCCGCCACTGTCTGTATGAGGTATAATCACCTACCACTTATACATTATATTTCAATAATTTGTATTGGGTTTGATTAAAAAATAATAGAAAAAATAAATAATAATTACATGATGAATACTTGATTTGGAGATATTGACTTTGCATAGATTTTTAGGGTTTAAATCCACCCAAGCCCTATATTGGTGCTAATGTATATTATGTATAGTATATTTGTTTTCACAAATAAATAGACAAATGTTTATGGGTATATAAAGATTTATATTATGTTAAATCCTATTTACTTCCTAAGTGATTTATGATATCTGCCTTGTTGAATGTATTGATACTAAATATTATGCAAGTTTATTAATATGTAGGTATAACCTGTAAATTAACAGGTGACATGTTTTATTTTTTGGCTTAGTCATTGCTTTAGAGTTAAACCAACTTTTAAATGTTAAAAGTTATCTCAGAATAAAAATATAACTTAATGTTTCCTTCCCTCCTAAAATAAAAATGGATAGTTATTGGTAAGTTACATATTTCATTTTGGTTGAAATAAGTAATAACATATAATTATTATAACAATATACAAATACCTATTACCTAGTAATTTTGTTATTGTACAAATTGTAAAAATGAGTCAACTATTTGATTTGACAATGTTTTTGGGAATGAATTTTGAAGATCTAGTTTTAATTTCATCAGTCATATTTAATTTACATAAATATAAATGGTTTTAAAATATATAAATAATAATAAATTATTAAAAAAACTAAAAAGTAACATATATTTTAAAAGAACAAATTATTCTCCAGTTTTAAATTTTTATTCTTAGACATTTGTAAATGGTAATAAATTATTAATTAGAATAACAATAATATTAAAGTAAATATTTTATTTAGAGAACAAAACATTTATGAAATGGATGTAACAAAATGACTAACTAGTAGTTATGTAGATACCTCCTAATTGAGCAATACTGTTTTAAATAACATTTAATATACATTTACTTTAATAATTATATAGATTCAATGGAAAAGATAAGCATAGACGTTCTATAACTTTTATGATTTGATTCAATTATTTTACAGATTATACCTACCTGATAAATTTCAATATGGATTCTTTAATAACGGTTATGAACAAACTGCAAGATGTTTTCTCAACTATTGGCTCAAATCAAAAAGTTGATCTTCCACAGATTGTTGTGGTAGGGTCACAAAGCTCTGGCAAGAGTAGTGTCTTAGAAAGTTTAGTGGGAAAATCATTTTTGCCAAGAGGTACTGGTATAGTGACAAGAGCCCCATTAATCTTGCATCTTATACAGCAAATAGACAATGAAATTGAGGGTGGCGATTTGAAAAATTTAAAAGATTATGCTACATTTCAGCATAAACCAAATAATATATATTACGATTTTAATGAAGTTAGAAAAGAAATTGAAATTCAGACGGAAAATCTTACGGGAGGCCAGAAAAATATTACTAATGTATCAATTGTGTTGAACATTTTCTGTAAACATCTTTATAATCTGAGTTTTGTTGATCTTCCAGGGCTTACTAAAATGCCTGTTGGTGGTCAACCGTTAGACATAGAACAAAAAATACGAGATTTAGTGTTGAGTGTTATTAAAAACCCAAATTCAATAATATTGGCTGTAGTTACAGCAAACACTGACCCAGCAACAAGCGAGAGTTTGCATATTGCCAAATCCGTTGATCCAAATGGTGATCGTACAATAGCAGTTGTTACTAAAATAGATTTAATGGATTCTGGGACTGACGCCAGAGAATTACTTTCTGGAGAAATTATTCCAGTGAAACTTGGAATAACTGGTATCATCAATCGCTCACAAAAAGATATTAACGATAAAAAAACTATAGAACAATCTCTTGAGAACGAAAATCTATTTTTCAATAAATTTTATCCTGATATAGCCCAAAATCATTGAACTGTTGTATTAGGAAAACAACTTTAGTCTCTTTTGATAAACAAAATAAAAGAGACGTGTCCCAAATTAAAAACTCAACTATATGAAATGAATAAAAAGTATTTATGTCAAGTGAAGAAATTGAAAGAATTTACTGACGACTACGATCGATCCTTGCTTGATTTGATCACACAGACTGCAACTAGTTACAAAGCTGGTTTGGATGGCCAAGCCAATTTGAGTTATGAGGGCCTTAATGGAGGTGCTACCATTGCTAAATATTTTAAAACCATTTTTAGTAAAGAGATTGATGAAATTGATTCACTGCAAGGCTTATCTTCTGACTATATTATTAATGTCATAAATAATGCATCTGGAACAAGCATGGGCGTTTTTATGCCAGCTGATGCATTTGATCATTTGGTAAAGAAACAAATACAGTTGTTGGAAAGTCCCTCATTGTCGTGTGTTGCAGCTATACACGACGAGTTAATGGTAAACATATGCAAGCTTGATGATGAAATCAGTTGTGAGTTAAAAAAATATCCTAAACTTTATGAAAAAATTAATGAAATATTACAAGAGTCATTGGCTAAATACAAGCTAAACACATTGGAAGCAGTTAGTAAATTAATTAATTATCAGAAAGCATATGTAAATACCGATCATATTGACTTTATTGACGCTATAATAAAATCCGATGAATATCTTGAGCTTTTTAAAAAATCATGCAAATTTGAGGATCAAGGATTTGCAGAATTACCAAATTACTTCAAAAGTCAAGAAGTGTTGATCTCACATAAAAATGGAATTAAACCACAGTCAAAAATGTTAAAACTAAAAATGCGTGCAATTGTTGAAAATTTAACATGTGCTTTTAGTAGTTTCCATGATTCCGATAAATTAATATTAGAAAGTAGAGCAGGTTTACTCCATTTATTTATAAAATGTTACTTCATGGTGATTAAGAAAATAATTCAAGACACTGTTCCCAAGACAATTATGTATGAAATGGTTAACAAGATAAGAGATGACTTTCAGAAAGATTTAATTTCTAAAGTGTACAAAAATAATCTTAATATGGCAGAGCTATTACTAGAATCCAAAGATATTGTTGATGAAAGAATAAAAGCACAAAATAGTTTTGAAGCATCTGAGAAAGCTATAAAGTTGATGAGAGAAATTGAAAAAATTTGTCTCAAAACTGAGCCATGAATTATTTGACCAATAAATATTTTATTAATTTTTTACTTATATTACCTGCACATCAAAAATGTGTTTATAAATTACTAATAAATTAAACTTAAAATATAAATCCAATTAATACATTCATAAAAAGTTGTAATCAGTGTAGGTTGAAAGTTACATTTTAGTTTGTATAAAATATTAATGTAGAACTGATTGTTAAACAAAGTTGAATACTACATGTATTGATTTATAAATAATTTTAATATTGTTAATTGGTGCTTCAAAATTAAAAAAAAGTAAAAAATTATGTTTTTATAATGTTTTTTTTTATATAATATGAAGGAACATACCATTTATTTTTAAATATATTATAATGTAGTAAAACAACAATTTACAATATTGTAATGTAAAAGTTCATACTCTTATATTCTTATATTATATCCATTACTTGTAATACCTATAAATAATTAATTATAATTGTTGAAGGATTAAAGTTTTGTTGAACATTAATACATTATGTTAGTTTGTGATACAATAATTTGTTTTTTTATCTGTTTAATTTTTATTACAATAAGGCAGTGTTGTAAATTTGAAAACATGTACCATCATATTCCAATGTTTTTTTAAAATTTTTAACAGTATTATAAATATCATAATTTTTTAATATTTAATAAAAATTATAATTAAAAATTTAGATTTTTTTTTTCATTTATTGCACTATTCCCAGGATTTCTTCCCTCACCATAAAGAAGCTGTCCATCAATTTCATCACTCAAAATATGGCTTGTACAGAGACAAATTACAGATTTTAGAGCATTGGAGCTGTTTTTTTTTTTTTGCCGATACATTTGTAATCGACAAAATGTATAAGAATTTTTTACTGTAATATTATTTTAAGCCTTTATAAGATTTTTAAAATAGTTTATAATTTAATTTTACTTCAATATGCATTATGCAATAATTAATAAATACCATATGTTGCCATTAATTACAATTCATAAAGATGACTGACAAAAATTTAAAACTGAAAAAAATATACAATAGGTATTGCATACAAATCCGTGCTTTACCTATTAATTATATTTTGTGTTACAAGCATGATATTATGTGTAAAATACTTAAATACCTGTATTATACCTTGACCAGCTATATTGACTATAATTACAATTTATTACAAATTACAATATTATTACCCATACAAATTTGTTATGAATTATATGATTTAGTTGGTAGCTTGTTACCATATAGATATACAGAGATGAACACAACATAGCAAATCAAATCAAATCAATTAAAAACAATATATGTATATATTTATACATATATCTACTTTATATAATTTAATAACGGAATAATGTAGTTATATACCTACTAACCGCTTATATTAAAAATTAAAATAATAATAATAACAATATAAAAAATAATAACAATATGAATTTTAATTTGATTAATAAATTTCATACAACTATAGTATTCTATAAAAGTGTAGGTAATAAATAATAATTATTATGGTAATAACTACTTATAATATTATGTAAATTATAAAATACAATATATTATACCTATTCTTGGTAGCTTACTTACTAAACAACACTGGTTATACAATAAAAAGGTCAATATGGAATAACTACCTATAATTTAACAATTATTATTATCATTTAGATTTGATGTAGGTAGGTACCTTACTTTTCGCTTTTCACTACCGAAGTCGTACCTAATTGTCAGTTATTGTTAGGTGGGTACATACTATAATACATATGCGATTTTCGTGTTAGGTAACTAACCTATTTAGGCACTCATGTGATATTAAGAAATAAGAGGTACAGTCGTACAGACTACCTATATAAGCGGACCCGGACATTTCTATATAAGTACACACGAGCCTGCGTGTAATGTGTATACATACCTACTATTATACCGTCAAACATTAAATTATTATACTTTTATTTATAACTGTCATTCTAGGTGATATAAAACGATTTTGATATTCTTTTTCAAAATCTTATCCTCAGCTGAAAAAATTCGTAGATATCGGCAAGAAATATATGTACCGTCGTTTTAGGCTCTAGAACAACTTAATAAGTACTTTATAAAAATGTTGGGCCCGAAAATTGAAATGTAAAAATATTAGTAAGTCATCTTAAATGTTGGGTGAGTACTAACTTTTGGCATTTAAAACTAGGTACATATAATAAAATAAAATATATAAATACTTCTTTGACTAAACTTACAATTTAAATTATACCTAAATAAGGTCAAAAAACATACCTAATAACAATTTAAGTAAGTACCTAGGTACCTTCTAAATATTAATAAAAACAGGTAGGTGCCTAATTAAAAAATATAAAATTTTTTAGCATTGTTAGGTAGGTACAAGTTAACTTCAATTTTTTTTTATATTTTCTGATAATGATCTTATTAAATCTAAAAATAACATTTTTAATACTTTTGATTGAATAAATATTCTTTTAACTACTGTCAGAAACAGAAAATTATAAAAATCTTATAATTTGGCTTTATTATACAAATTTAGAATACTTTCGATGGTGATTACGAAATAGCTAAAATGTTATAATTAGATTTTTTGATTTTGTCCCTAATAATAATAAGAAATCACCTTATTGACACCTTCTCAAAATTACATCCAATACAATTACCTATTATATTGTCCTTCTCTGACATGCTGGTACTCGGTGGCGTGCTCACGGGGGGGGATCAGGGTGTCATATCCCCCCCCCATTGGATTTTTTTGTAATGATTTATTATCTACATGAAAAAAAATATTTAGGTTTAAAATTCAAGATTTTGGTTGTAGATTAGATCGCGTTCTTGTATTATAAAATCGATATTCAAGTGCGTCATGTTTATTGTCTCCGCCAGGGACTGGAACCGGAACCAAAAGAACTGGTTCTTGGAGAAAATCTAAGAACCGGAACCTTATTTGGAACCGATTTTTTAAAATACTTAAAAACCGTAATCGGAACCGGTACCAATTATTTTTATTTTTTAAGAACCAAACCGGAACCAGAACCGAAAAAACCTTTAAGGTTCCAGTCCCTGGTCTCCGCACTCAGCATAACTCATAAGACCCGTATCAATATGATGTTCTAAAAATAAACGTCCTGTTAATTGTTATTTCAATTTTTCCCAAAATGTTGAGACGGAGCTGATTTTATTACTATTAGTATTTATAACATATTTATATTGCATTTGCATTAATTTTCTTATTATCGTATAATAAATTATACTAAATTAAATATAGAAGTTTTCAATTAAAATATTATTTATAAATTATAAGCAAATATATGAATAGGTTCTACAATGATATACATGTTTATACTTTATAGCATGATATAATATTATAGTCGAATACTTGAATGCATGTCTAATTATAAAAATAATAATAAAGCAGAGCGACAATGGCCGATGTCGACCCATAGCTATTCGACCGGGCGGCAAAGTTGGGCAAAATTTTATCTAGATAATTAATCAAATAAATATGTATTCAATTAAAACATTTTTCGAATAATTTTAAAATATTATTATTCGAATCATTCTTTTTATAATTATTCGAATTATTTTTTTTATATTATTTTGAATAAAAATGTATTTAAATAATTTTCAAACATAATTATACTAGAATAAAATATGTACCTTTTATAGAATGATTATAGTTCTTCACTTCTTCTAGTATGTCTACACGACTACACTCTATATGTCTATAGTATGTACCTCAGCTCAGTAGTAACTATTGTCTATTTATCAATATTGAAGACGTTATTATTGTACCTAGTAAATAGTCCAGTTTCAGTACTACATAGTACATAGTCTTAGCTTTATTATTTGTGTAAAAAATCGAATAATATTCAAACATTATTATTCGAGTAAGAAATTATTCGAATAATTTTCAAATATTATTTGAGTAAAAAAGAATATTCAAATAATTTTTTATCTTCGTGTGCGCAATTGCGTTCATTGGCCGATTACAATTTTCATTCATCGTTTACTTTTACTAGTACCATATTTTTTGTACTTGTACACTCATTGTTTCATAATAAAAAAGTAAGTAAAGCTAGATATTCTCATTTAGTTAAAAACTTATTAATGTATTGTATATTTAAATTAATATATTAAACTTGTATGTACTTTCAAATGGAATATTGTTTGAATAAAATGAATATCCACCCCCTTTCAAAAAAGCTGAGCACGCCACTGCTGGTACTAAAAATCTACATACTAGGTACTATAATTGTTTTTACATTTTATAGTGTTCAAACAAATAATATTGAAAATGTACTATTTAGTATAAAGTTATCCATAGTTTTTTAAAAAACACTAAAAAGGAAAAAATTATTTGAAATTTTCTATATAAACTTAAACGTTTTTTTATTTATTTTTGGTATAAATGCAGTTTAGTTCCCACGCGATTTTTTTCCCACCAAAATATGTGTTTTTAAGCACTGAATACAAAAGTCTAATTCCAAAATTCTCGCAAATCATTATTTTGGAAGTTATATCTTACCAAAGTTTACGGTTTTACGCATTTACGTATGCATGCTCGCATTGGATTATCGCCTATTATTAATTATGTTATTTTATTTTGTTATTATTAAGATGATTATAATTTATAATTAACGACTTTCAAAAGGTAATAGAACTGATAATGTTTTATTTTCGTATTAAATATTACTGTTTAAGGATTGCTATTTACATAAGGTGGTTTTGCAGTTTGCACAGCAAGTCGGGAGATATTTTCGATTAGCAGAGCGGAGCGACTCACAGTGGTTCAAAAATCAAAATAGTTGGCCAATATTCGATATTTTTAATATGAAAATACTCAAATAAAAATAATAAAATTGTTTTGTATACTACCCAAGGCGTATTAATATGTAAAACTAATTGCAAAATATTATTAGGTATACTCATAAAATCATAAAGTAATATAAAAGAAGACAAATTAAAGTTTTTTTCTTAAAAACGATGGTATTTTTTCAATAATTGTCAAATAGTTTAATTGTCTATATAGTAAACAAAATAAAACGAAATTGAAGTGTTTATCAATTTATCCATGTTAGATAAGTTACACAGATAGTATTTAATGACCTAACTATAAGGTACGATTGTTATTAAGCCGCATGTGGTCATTGGAATGTACAATACTAGAAATAATACTATAATAAATCTATAAGCTTTTATAAAAATATAAATATTAAATTTAATAATTTTTTTCATCGAGTTACACGACGTTATTCACACCACCAGTTAAGTCACAATCTACAGATTACAAGAATATCATCGTTCAGGGGCGTCATTTCAACTTTTTTATTATTGGTGCCAACATTTTTGCAGGCCATTTCAAATCATTACTAGGCCACATAGAAAACTTGTTTTTTTTAGGGGGGGGCAGTCAAGTGGGTCAAAACTTTACAATATTTGTATAATTTGTTTAATATAATGTCACTTATATTAGTATACAAATATTAAAATATTGACAATATTGTTACTATTTTTTCTGAACTATGTGTAGGTACTTTTATTTTTTAATGTATTGATATTTATATTGTGGATACCAGTGGTATTTACACTTGGTAAATACATTTATGGGTATAAAACACCTTGATAATAAAATACTTAACCGGTACCTATACTTTATTTTCTCCCTACACACTCGAAATATATAATATAGCTAGCTTAATAAAACCTACAATTTATTTTATGAGTACCCTTGCTCACAATGGCACAATATACAGATCACAGATACAGTCCACTTAATTCATATTTCTAAATTTTTCCATTTGCAATTTGAATTTAACAACTTAAATATTATCTATGCACTCATTCTTATAATATAATATAATACATTTTTGTTATTATTTTATCAATTATAATATTGTCGGAACACAATTACCACATCCAACATTTTTGGAAATAAAACACATTAGCACAATACCTTTTAAAATATATAATATAATATAAGACACTTCGGTATATCGGCGCTTATATTTTTGGCAGGCCAAATAAGGCGTTTAATAAAAGTTAGTGCAAATGTACACCCTGCACCCCCCCCCCCCCCCAAATGGCGCCCCTGCATTAGTTGCTCATATTTGCTCTTTACTTTGTAATGAGCACTTGAAGTTTGAAAGCTTTTAATTAAAAATATATAATTAATAGCAAAAAATAAATTGCTTAACATTGACTTATATTTGATTTTCTGTTTTTTTTTTAAATGCTCTTTGTAAGAAGTGTTTCTCATTTCAAAAAAAAAAAATAACGAAATTGGATATTTTTACGAGGTTTGAGAGTTTTCCGGTAAGACATGTTTTTGATCAAAACAACAGGTCACGTGCAGGCCATTTAAGTCGGTATTCGAATACGAATTATTATTTTGATAGTTATTATGTAAGTAATAGTTAATTTTATAAGAGTTCTGTAAAAATTAGAATATTGGCCAACTATTTTGATTTTTGAACCACTGTGCGACGGCGCCGAGGAGCGTAGCGACGAGTGCCGCTGGCATAGCATCACTGACACACTTTATCAAAGATTTAATATTTTAAATTGCATGTCTGAGCATTTCCCTCCTAAAGTGAATTATTAATTAGTGCTAGTTTTTATAACAGTTTATTAGAAAGTGATGATGAAGCGTCTTCTGAAACGGATGGAAATGACGAAGATTTATAATGTAATATTGAAAAAATAAAAAAATAAAAAAACATTTTTGATTTCAATTTTTTGAATTTTTAAACAGCAAGTAAGATTATATAAAATCTTTATGCATATTTCCATCCATCATAAAGACATACAATCAAAAAAAAAAAAATCAAAATGTAGTTTTGTTGATGTTTTTATAATTTTATCGTACATATCACGTATTTTTAAAAAAATTACTATTTTATAGTTTTTTTAGTATAACTTCCAAAATAATGATTTGCGAGAATTTTGGAATTAGACTTATGTATTCGGTGCTTTAAAACACACATTTGGGGGGGGGGTCGAAAAAAATGCGTGGGAACTAAACTGCATTTGTTCCCTATAGTTTGGAACAACGGACTTTAAAAAAAAAAAAATATTGGAATAATTGGTTATCGTGACATAATGGATTGTGGAACAATTAGTCGTTGGAACAAATATTTCGTGGAACAAATAATTGAACAAATTGACTCTGGAATAACTATTTTGTGGAACAAAAGGTAGTGATCCCCCATCCGTCACACGATGCTTTCTTCTTCCATGAATATCGGCTGTTCGTACCACACGGTTTAAGATATTATATAAATCGTGGTTCATACAATTCAGGCGGTTTTGTACGTACTGCTTTTTTTTCTTTTCATAATGAGATTAATTATACTACTATGGGCCACTGCCATTGGCCGTCCGCAGCCCGTTGCAGCAGTGCAGCCGGTCGTCGAGCTGCTCTCGCTTACACCGTGTGTCCGTGTATCAAAATTCAAAATACCTTTTGCCGATGTTGTATTCTCAAAATTGTTATCACCACGGATTGGCGGAATAGAATATTTTTCTTGAAAATTATTGTAGGTGGTCCATCGTCCGTGTGTCAGTGTGTGACACTTCAAGCACCGGACTTAACAATGCGTCAAAGTTAGGTTTTCGTAAAATCAAAAATATGACGTACTGACTATATACAACTGAGGCTCAACACAACCTGCTCTCTGATAGTCTGATTGTACCGACACCGAATGTAAACTGTTTGATTGAAACGACATATTATTACTATATATTATAGTTTTTAATGTTTAGTATTTACTGACTACTATTTACTATATATAACACTATTTTGCTTTTACAGTTTTTAAATCTGATGCGGTGGCCGTTGAAGTCCGAGAATCAACGTTTGTAAGAAACGCAACGTCAATAGGACTTGAGAATTTGGAAACGTTTTTAAACGTACGAATCAAAAACCATTTGTGCAATTGTTTGCATTTTTTGATTAATCTGTTCTCGAGTTGTACGGAAGTCCGTATGAAACCGTTGTAGTTCAACTGGGCCGACTAATCCTTTTCCTCTCCAGTTGTAAATTGAAACGAAATCTGCTTGTCAGTTATTGTACAACAAACGCTGTGTTGAACTGTGCTACAATGTCGGAAATTGAAATCTCATCCGGATCAGAAGATGTATGTATAATATGTCTAGAAATTATAACTTATTGTGCAGCATGATAAAACAACAATCTGTGTAGAATTTCATATTTTGTACAAAGATGTTGTACTAGTTGCTTGCAAATTACTTTGTAGTTAGTTAGGTTTATACTTTATGTTGTATGTAAAATGTCCTGAATCCAAGCATATTGATAAGTGGTGATTTGATGTCTCTTTTTATATAAGAATTTAAACTTCGTGTTCTTTGATAGATCTTATGGTAATATGACATAAAATGATTTTAATTTATTATGCAGTCTTCTTGAGATTGACTACTACATTTTCAACATTTTTGCTTTTAGTTTACTATGAAAATTAACATGACAAATTTTAAAGTTTCAATTATTTCAATTCAGCTTGGTATGACTTACAGAGATGAAAATGTGGAAAAGTCTGGTTAATCTTAATTCATTTCAATTATTTTTATTTTTAAATCGCAAAGTTTTTATTTTTGATAATACTATTAATTCATGGAATCTTTATTCTAATATTATTGATTATTATCTATAACGCTTAAATTTGAGAAAACAATTGAATTTATTATTTTATTTTTCTAGAATATCCTAGGTTTGGTCATACATTCATATCTACCTAGTTTCAATAACATGGAAAATAAAGCGTTTCTTCATGTAAATTATTTCAAAAAAATAATTTTGTGTTTTTAGTTTAAATGTTAGAGTGATTGAGCTACTATCAAATCTAAAGGTCTAGATAGGCATTATAACAGTCATTTATCGATATTTCAATTTTAAAGCAAGTTATGAGCATTTTAAATAGTTATAAATCTTTTAAAATAGCAATAAATGCCCTTATAATTTATTATAATATTCATACTTTTAAGTTTAACTTACTTGGTAATTCACTTTAATATTAAAGGTAATAAAAAAAAAAGGTGGACAAGTGATACTGCTCTCCTGTAGAGTATTTGTCTTTAGCGTTTAGGTTAGATTAAATTCAAATTCAATGATATAAAATCATTGTAAATAAAAAACGATTTTGAGCGATGACAGTCTGTCAGCCTACTTTATTGGCTGTATGTAAACTGCGGCAAAATTAACCTTTTTCTTAAAGTTGATATGTAAACTGCGGCAAAAAAAATTAAGATTTTACAATCTGCGATAAAACCGATAAGATACATTATACAAACTGCGGAAATTTATTTTATATACCTTCTATATATTATAGTACCCAAATCATGTATGAATATCGTTTAATTTGTCTTGCGTACAAATTGGTAAGGTAAATCCAAATGTATTTTTAAGTTTGAACAAAACATAAATGACAAATAGAAGACAAAATGTTAATTGGGTTAATTTTTAAATTAAAATGTGTTTTTGATTAAACGATCACTACGATCTTTTAAAATAATTTTTAATAATAATAATAATATTTTTCAGTTTTAAAAATTGGTTTTTCTTTATTTTTACGCCTAATACTCTAAGAAACTCTAGATCAGCTGCAGCGGTTCCCAAACTGTGCTCAGCGGAGCCCTTGGTGCTCCGCAATGGTTTCCCAAGGGCTCCGTTCATTATTACACAAATGCATACAGCAAATGCAAATGGACGTTAAATATTTCTTGGGACTCCACGAGAAACTTCTCCTTAAAAAAAGGCTCAGGCTGAAAAAGTTTGGGAACCGCAGCTCTAGACCATTAGCTGTCATAACACGTATTATACCTAATTAAACGATAAACGTGTATAATATAGTATATATGGAAGGTATATAAAATAAATTGCCGCAGTTTGTATAATGTATCTTATCGGTTTTGTCGCAGATTGTATAATCTTAATTTTTTTTTTTGCCTCAGTTTACATATCGACTTTTAGAAAAAGGTTAATTTTGCCGCAGTTTACCATCTTCCACTTTATTAAGGATATTTTATGGCATTATTCCTATTAAAGTAAATTATTTTACTATTAGACATTAGTAAATAATAATACAAGAAGTAATACAGTAGGTTAAATTAATTTTTGCCAAAAATATTGCATTTGAAAATGTCACTGTATGTATAAAACATAATATACTTTAAAAGTTTCAAGTACCCACTCATAATATTTTTTAATCACAAAATAACAAAAGTTTTAATTCTTTGTTTATATATAAAATGTTGTCTAAATTCAAACTTAAAATGTCCATAAAAAAAAACAATGTTAACACATTGATTTCATATGTCTTTTTGCAGTTCTCACCCAGTGTGTATGTAAAAATATAAAAATAACATAAAGAAACTGCTCTTATATTATATTCTTATAAAAAGTTATAATTTAAATATGTAAAAGGACTGGTTTTGCGTAAAAATCTTTAATTGTTGTCCCCTTAAGTATCAACTAGATACACTTAGAATTTAAAATTGATTCTGCTGAACACACATTTGGTATGAGTTTATAATATATGTTAGTTACTATGAAACAACTGTGACTTCAAACTTTTAGTTTTCTAATAAAAATATATTTAAGTTTTTAAAATACTATATTTTTTACATAAACTTTTGTTTTATTTCAGATTTCTTATAGCCAGGATATTTTTGAACAGGTGAATATTTTGATTTAATTTATTAAATACAGATGTTGGTAACATCTACAACTGTGCTTATTAGTTATGGATTATAAACATATATTTAATTAAAAATATATTTTTCTAATATCTACTTCCGGTATTATAAACTTTAAGTCTTACAAATGCAACACAACAATCCTTCCAAATTTGTATTCGTTTCAAGATGATTACTCATGATTCAAGTGTTTGTAATCTATTGAAACTTTATTGATTAAAGAGACTGATGATTGGCTTAGTCCCTCTATACTTGCCGACCAAAGTGCAATTATTTCAGTCAAATAAACTAAAAGTCTCTACCTTGTTTAAGATAATAAGATAATGACCTAACTAGAGCATTATAAACAATAACAAAATCATATTGAATTTGTATACCTTATAATATTATATAAATAGTTTACTCTTATTAATTCTGTTAATTTATATTCACATATATGTTTGTACTAAATTCAAACAAGAAACACAACACCAACTTGTTTGAAAAATAGAAAAAATAAATGTATTAATTATGATATTAAAAAAATACAAAATTTACATTTATTACAAAACACTAAATTGTTTTTCTTAATATTTTTTTGTAGATGATCAATTTATGTCAAAACAATAAACATTTTCCACAGCAGTATATTGAAGACATGAAGAACATGTACAAAAAATGCAATTTAAAGCAAAAAAATTCAAAACTTTTATGCAATTTAGTGCTTAAAGGAATAGAGCGCATTTCTCCAAAGAATAAAAAATCTTTTAAGTATGCTGCTGATGTATTTAATAAATTGAAGGAACTATCCAATAATGATTCAATTAATTTACAAGTTAGTATCTAATATTACACTAACATATTGTTTTATTAATTTGGAATATATGATAAAAATAAAAAGTGGTATATATGTCTTCATTAGTTATAACTTATAAATTATAATATGTACTATACCCTATGATTTTTGAAACATATTTCAAAACTGCATTTTCTGGTTTTTGTATATCTTTTGATTTGTTATTTATTCTGATGACAAATCAGATTTTCTTTTTTACTAAACTTGAAAATCAAAACAATTATTTGTTAAAAACTGTTTCACATAAGAACCACTTAAACTATAACTTTAGTTATGAAACCAAATCTCACCATAAAAAAAGAACATAAACCATGAAAATATTTTTACACATAACAGACTACGAAAAAAGTTATTATTGTTTTAAAATTAATTATTTGTATATTTTTCAAACAGGAATTATTTATTTTGTACAAA
The DNA here is from genome assembly GCA_022818045.1 of Neotoxoptera formosana. Classification (NCBI taxonomy): domain Eukaryota; kingdom Metazoa; phylum Arthropoda; class Insecta; order Hemiptera; family Aphididae; genus Neotoxoptera; species Neotoxoptera formosana. The sequence continues at coordinate 11,424,891 of CM040633.1, read as the reverse complement.
TAATATCTAAAAAAAAACAACAATATTTCTATATTTAAATATGAATCAAAATTGTTTTTCTATATTACTTTGTCTATACGTAACCAGCATTAAAGATTTTGATGTTAGGAACTTGGATGTCACTTAGAATTTTTTAATAAAATATATTGACATTAGATTGTTATTGTTTGACTACAAATTAAATTCAATTAAATATTAGTTAATTACATCTGACGAATAGGTATTAATCAACATCATAGTTGATATTATATTGTTAAATGATAAAATAAGTATAGGATTTTTTTGTTCTAATTAATGATTTAGTCTATTCACGATAAAAATATTATGTAATTTTGCTTCCTTCTTTTGCCCAACTGATTGTACCACACTAATTCAGTTGGTATGTTTGATGATTTTATTAAATATGTCTAAGTATTTAATGCATATTATATAATTGTCAAAAACTTAATATTTTGTATACATTTTAGACTGAAAATTGTGTCGCTAGTACTTCAAATGGCAATACAAGTACTACTACTGTATTAATGAATGATACAAGTAACAATGAAATTAATGAATGCGATGAAATATTCAAAGAAGTAAGGCACATATCATTATTGATTTAAGTGAATGAATTTTTTTTTATAAATTTATGCAAATTAGGTTTTTTATAAATTAGTAATTAATAACAACTAAAAAAAAATGTTTTATATATATTTTACACTGTTGTATAAAATAACTATTTAGTGTTATTATACAAATTCATATCACTATATATATATTTATATAAACTTCTGTTAATATTGTTGTATATTACTATTTAAGTATACTATAATACACTACAACACATAATACTAAATACTGATACATTGATTGTTTGACCTTCGCCATTGCAAATTATATACATAATTATCTTATTCTTCTTATACTATCGATTATAAAATATTATTTGTTTAGAACTTAAAAATTAAGACATTGCTAATTTCAATGTTTAAAGTTCAAGTTACATCAGCTCATATACCATAGTCTATAACACGAGTTATTCACCTATTTGGTACATTTATTTTCATACTCTTGGGTAATAGTTTCAACTGTATACAATAATTATACATTGACCATGCATTTTTATTAGCATAATACTTATCTAAGTACTATTATATTTTAGTATTATTAAGTATGTATATTTTGTATGTTTCAGTTAATTGAAAAATGTTACCAAAATACAAATTTTCCAAAATCAAATATTGAAGCGATTGATAATTTGTATAAATCTCTACCATCTGAATTTGTTAGTTCTAAGTATTTTATTTTGTTGTTAAGAGAAGCAAATCAAGCAATATGGCCTGATAGTAATAGCACTTTTTATTCACACATGGAACATGTACATGATCAATTACGGCAATTTAAGACTTCAATGAAGGTAAGATTTATTAATTAACATATATAGAGGTTAAAATTAACCAATTGTAATAAACTTATAAATTACACTATTAGATGTTTTAATTTTTTAGACTTGGGCATGGTTTTATTTTATTTTAATCCATTATAGATAGATTAAACTCATTATCTAAACTTTTAACATAAAATATTTTTATTAATTTCTCACTGAAATCATATATTCTTGTCTTTAATTTAATGTTTAATTATTTTTTTTTATTGCTTTTTTAGTCTCCAATACGATCATTTTACAATTCTCCATTTTTGTTATTTTTGAAGTTATTGATACCATTTAGATAGCAATTTATACCAAGGACAATGGTTTTAAATTTTTTTCACACAATTGGTGCTTTTTTAAAATACTCTGTTAAGAGGACGCCACACCCGCATGTGTTGTCTCCGTCTTACAAACGTATAACATACCAAATTTACGCTCAGCAGTTCACGTTTTATGCCGTTAGCTTAAAAATTAGAGTGAATCGACCTATTATAAAAGTTGATGGTAAGAACTTTATCTGTGTTTTGTTGGAAATCTTTTTACTATAATTCAGTTTTTAAGTGAGTTATGAGCATTTTTAATTTACATTTATAATACACACATAACTCACTTAAAAACTGAATTATAGTAAAAAGATTTCCAACAAAATACAGATAAAGTTTTTACCATCAACTTTTATAATAGGTCGATTCACTCTAATTTTTAAGCTAACGGCATAAAACGTGAACTGCTGAGTGTAAATTTGGTATGTTACACGTTTGTAAGACGGAGACAACACATGCGGGTGTGACGTCCTCTTAAGTCTTAATACATGATATAAGTCATATTAAATAAGTTATATTTATATAAGTATTAGTCATTGTGTTCTTCATTAAAATAATTAAAAATTTTCTAATTTCTTCATACTAGTTTAATAACAAGTGTTGTCATTATTATTTATTAATATTAACTGACTTTTTACAATTTATGAAAATATAAATTCCAATAAATGTATTTTCTTTCCTAAATTACATAGTATTGTTTTATTGTATGGTATATTATAATATAAGCAAGCAAATAAAATTAGTAGTATAAAAGATTAAAAGATTAAATAACATAAATAGATTTTTGGTAACTGTAAAATGTATACAATATAGTACATTCTTCTTTAAAGTTTAATTTTGAGTGCTCTAATCCAATCAATAACTTCATCTGTGGCATCATAGAGTGCTCGCATTGATACTTTAAATGTGCGGATGGGGCAGTCTTTATGTATATGGTGGATAGTCTGAGAAGGGTGTCTACATTTCCAGTCTGGGAGATCTGCCATTTTCCATTTGTAAAGCAACTCTTTATAGTGTCCTTATTCAGTTCTTAATAGGTTTAGGACGACCCAGTCTTGTCAAGGTACTGGCACCTTTTGGTTTGAGAGCCATCTGTGTAGATACACTGAGATTGTACCTAGGTCTTTTGTTAGAAATTCCTCAGTGATTTCGAACTTATTGTTTAATTACATAGTTATGGTTACATGACTATATTATCTAATACAGCACCTAATACATTATATTTTTTTATTTTGATTCAAAATTTTTAATTATAATTAATTATTTTATTAATTATTATTTATTAAAACATATTGTATTTATTTTAAATTATTAAGTATAATATTTGAATATTTGTTATAGGTTCAAGATAGTAAAACATCTGCTAACGATAAAAAACTTGACGAAAAGACATTAAAACAGCTCAAAAAACTAAAAACTGCATTGAAGGTAATAATTTTATTATAAATTAAACAAACTTCATGAATGATAGATTTTAAATTAAATATTTTTATTTGTTTTTAGAATATCCGAAAAAAAATTAAAATTCTTGATGAAAAAGAAATGGATATAAATAATGATGATGACTTTAATTCTGACTCCACATATATATTAAAGGATAAGTAAGTTTTTTGATTTTATTAAATACCTTTTGAAACATAACATCTATTATAAATTGTTCATTTTATTGTTGCTAATTTCACATTCTAAACAAAGTTAGGGACTTACACATTTTACAAATTTCTCCTGCGCTTAAATAGTTTTTGTATATAAATGAGAAAAAGTTTTTATTATTCCTTTAAAAAAAAAATTTGAAGATAGATAAATAATAATTAAAAAATTTAATTATAAATCATAATAAATGAAAATGTTAAAATATGTATTATTTATTTTTCAGTGAAGTATTAAAATCTAGCTACAAATAAAATTCATTGTTATATTTTAAAATTTAATCACACAGTCCTAGAGGTACTGTTTTAATAGCTGGTTCAACCATATATTATAAGACTGACTGCCTAGGTTGGCAAAGCTAGACATTTCTCAAAAAATGTTGTTATTTAACCACTTGTGTTTTTTTGTCTAAAATGTATATATTATTTTTTTCAACATTTTAGATATGAAAAAAGGATTGTTGAAATATATAAAAAAATGTGCAAAATAACAGATGAACCAGACTTTTTAGAAGAACCTATACTACGTTTTAAATCAACAAATGATCTTTTGGTTAATAGAACTATTGAAAAATATTATAATCTTAACAAAGCATTTCCCGATTATTTTGAAATATATACATTATTAAAATGCTTACGAGACAAAAAAAAAATACAATGGACTGAAACTGAATTGAAAAATATTTGTGAGTACAATTATGATAACATGCTTAAGATCTTTTTAAAAATGTTTTCTATTTATTTTAGCACATGATGCATTTCTTAAGCTTGGGAAGCAATTAAAGCTTCGAAGACTGAATGAATATTTTGGTCGGTTAGCAGATATAAATGCAATAAATGATCCAGCAGAAGAAAATGAAGAACTCAAAAAGAAACTTGATGAAAGTAACAAAAGGTTACATTCAGATTTGAATGCGGTAAAGTTTTGGGTTATTTAATTGTTTAGTATTTAGAAGTATGAAAAAAGTTCTTGTTAAAAGAAAAATGGAATAATATAATTTGAGCTTAATAAGTACTCTTTTAAAGGGTATTTGATGTTTAGTCAATAATTATACCCTATATATTCACCAAATTTGATTACATGAGATTTTTTTTTTAAGGAAGTATGTGTCAAAAATATATCTTACTGAAATGTTTGAAGTGTCCAAAATAAATCACCAAATAGCTTATTATAGTGACACAATTCTTATGATTTGTTGTCACAAATATTTTCTTTCAATGTACATCCACTTTTTAATCTTCATTTATCGGTTTCTTAATTTTTATTGACTCAACATTTATATCCAAATGTAATATTTTTGAAGTTGCAAAATGTATTGAATTTACTGTGGTTTAGAATATGTGTGCTTTAATTATATATTTTTATTTTGTAGTTGGAACAAAAGTTTAAAAAAAAACAAGATTATGCAGAGGAAACAGAAGGGTCTAATCTTAATGATACAGAGTGTGAATACAGTTCAGCAAATGAGTGTACTAATAATAGTAAAAAATTAAATAAAGAGTTGAAAACTATTAAACCCATATCAGTTAAAAGAAAAAGATTATCATCTCCAGAATCAGAAAATTATAAACCAAAAAAGAGTCAGAAAACTATTTACATGGAGTCATTTCATTTAGCACCAAGCGGTGTTACTTTAGAAACAAAACAAAACGGTTTAAATGAAGAAACAAATATTATTAAAGAAAAAGTTTCTGACCAAATGACAACCATAGACAATGTTAATGATATGATAAGTAAAAACAATAGTATTATTACAGTAAAAGATGCTGACAAAGTCCCAAAAACAGTTTTAAAAAATACTGATGTTATTATGTCAGTTGAAGATACAAGTGATGTTAACAATGATGCTTTCAACGAAATAAATGATATAAATGTTGATGATACAAAAAAAGAAAAAAAGAAAATCGATACTAAAAAGGTTTCTGAAAAAGTTCTAAAAAATGTAACCAAGTGTATTAACAGCACTGATGAAACCTTAAGAAATACTAAGAATTTAGTCATAGAACAATCTCTTGCTGATACTGATGCAGATGGAATCCTTGTGATTGATGAAGATGTTAAAGTTGAGGATGATACTAATGGAGTAGTTACCAAAGAACCACGGGAATATAAAATAAGAGAAAAAGAGAGTGAAGTAAATGCTATGGACCATAGTACTATAACTATTGATAGTGAAGATAATTGTCCAATTATCACTGAGCCTGAAGTAATAATACACGAAGATTCACCTAAAGATGTAATTGAGATTAATGAACTTGATGATTCAGATGTAGAAATAACTTCTTTTGAAACACCTGTTGTTCCAGTTCAAAATAAGAAATCTCTAGAATCTATTATAAGAGCTAGTACGTTTCAATTACACAATATTAATGTAAGAGGATGCCCATCTAATATCAAGGCCGTAACTGAGGAGGGGGTAGGGGTCCGCCCTCCCTAATTTTTTTTTAAAAGTAGATACATTTTAGTAGTGAATTTATTTTATTGACTATAATTGTATTAAGAATAAAGTTATTAAAAAAAGTTGGACTCCCCGAAATTTGTTTTTAGTTACAGCCTTGCTTAACTTGTTACGCACTTAGTAAACAAAGACTACAATTGCGATATATGTGGCATTCTCTTAAGATTTATTTTACTTAGAATACATTTTTGTTATTTGTTTTTAGTGAATTTTGATAAGAAGTACACATGGAATAAAGAATCAAAGAGTTCTAATCCAATACCGCCTCGTGTAAGTTAAATTATTTTCTAATATTCTAATTTTCTAATAAAAATAAAGTTCATACATATTTGTATATTTATTATTGAAATATATTTTTTTTATATAAGTTAATAAAAATACTTTTACTAATGTTTGAACAATTAATGATAAATAATAACATGTTGTTCATAATAATTACCCAAAAACTAATAAGATATTTGTATGTTGTTGCAAAGACCTCACATCAAAATTCAAGTAATTTGAATCACAATCATTTAGTCAATCGTTGGATTATGAACAATATACAGCCTCCTAAACCAAATAGTACAAACAATATTCCTAATGTCAGACATAATAATAGACAGTAAGATAACATTTGTTATAATTATTGATTAATTGTTTAGTACTTAATTGATATAATTTTTACATACGAAACATTGTTAATTTATATGAATAAGTCCTTTAACTATTGATTATTTGATTAGTAGACCCACAAATTCTCAAGCAATGCAGTCAACTTCTTTTCAAAAGAGTGTACAAACTGCAAGACAAGTCACTCAACATATTTCAAATATGGTTCAACAACAAAGAAATTTCAATAACCAATCAGTATTAAGAGAAGTAATTGTTATTTTTAATTTACTGCACTTGTTGTTTTATAGTTTATTCAAACAGATTTTATAATAATTATTATATACAGTAGACATCCAATAAAGTACTATTCGCGACATATCAGTTTGTATGATCAATGTTGTGGTTCCATAGAAAAGCATAATATAACTTTATATATATTAAAAATAATAATATGTATGATTCATAACTTTCTTTAATATTGCATTAGGTGACAGCTATAGCTGTAAAAAACCCTGCAGGGCAAAAAAAGCCAGTCAAAATTATAATTTTTCAAATTTTGTTAAAATGTAATTAACTTTGAATATAACGTCTTTAAAGATATAATTATGTCACAGTCATACACAATTTATTTAGTAATATATAAATAAGCAGAAACCGTTAAATTTATTAGTTTGAAATTTCAGTACATTTTAGGTCACTGTAATAGATGTGTTAAATTTGAATTCAATAATATAAAATCATTATATAAGAAAAACAATTCTGAGCGGCCTACATTACTAGGTTTATTTTATGATATTATTACTGTTAAAGTAATTAATTTTTCTATTAATAAAACAGTAGGTTGAATTAATTTTGGCAGAAAACTTTGAATTTGAAAATGTAATAACATTTGTGTGTTAAATATAATAATATACTTTAAAAGTTTCAATTACTCACAAATAATATTTTAAAATTACAAGGAAATAACTAACATTGCTATTCTTTTAATTAATTTATTTTACTACCGGAAAAAATGCTGATGACACAAATCAAAGCATTTTGAATGCCCCAGGTGAACACACACAAAACCTGAAAATCAAAACTACCTTAGCTCCGCTCAGAATCTAAAAAAATTAAAAACATACTTTTTCTTAATATGAATAAGTATTAAAATGAACTACATATTTTATATTATTATGATATATAATTTAATATTCTTATTCATAATTAACTTTTTTATTAATTATTAAAAAATTATATTTATTTGATATATAGGTACATATATTATGAAATATTTATTGGATATTGGTTAGTTTGAAGTCAATATTACATAATTATTCATCATTAGTCTATTCAATATTTTATTATAATCAGTTTCTACTGAACCTATAAGGTATTATGTGTATCTTTCTCTTTTGGTTTGAGGGGATAGGTTTATTATGTCTTAATTAGAAATGTTTTTCTGTTTTCACAATACATTTAAAAAAAATAATATTTTACAAAATAATTGTAGACCTTGAAAGGATTTTTTCAATTTGTTTTACTAGGATTTAAAAAAATTTTAATCATTACAAAATATGTTATTATAACTTGAAACATACAATATACTATACATTTATGATTACATTATACATATTTAAAATTTAGTTTATCTTTGTACTCAGCTTTTTTTTTAAATGCACCCAATTTAAAAACCTAAATTTATATTGTAAACTTAACCACTTACTATAGTATAACAACAATTGATGATATCTTTTAAATGTTGGTATTTATTTCATTGTTTTTAATTTATTTTATAGCAAGTAACAACCATGACTACAACAACTACAGTTCGACAAATAGTCCAAAAAAATCAAGTCCATCGCCCAGGTAGTTCTATAACTAATAGTGGTAAAAAACCTGAACTTATAGAACTGGATTAGTATTTAATATTGTAAAAAAAATTATTTTATTCCATTATATTATTTTTTTTTTTAATTTTAGATATGGGAAATATTATTGTACTTTTAAAGTTTTTCGAGATTTGTCTAAACTAAACATAATATTTTGTATTGTATAAATATATTACATTGAACTAATTTAAGAGGCCGGTTTTATTTTTTTCTATTTAATATCAGAAATTCCTTTGTAATTGTAAGTGTTTTTAATTAAGATCTACATTTTTTTTCTATTGTCACAATATTAAAAATGATTTGATGTTATGTTAGACCTTATATATGTGTCATGTATATAATATATTGTTAAAAAATACATCTTTTAAAATCTGGAATAAGTTATTATGAATTTTAACATTTATAAGTAGGTAATGGATTAACATTTTGCGTTATAAATCTGCTCATTTAAATTTTAACTTTTAAATACCTTTAACTAATTAACTACTTATTCAGAAATCGCAGAAAAATATCCTGATTTGGAGTATGAAATTAAAAATGTATATGTTGTAATTCAAAAACATGAACAATCTTAAAAATGATAACGACAAAAATTAGTAAAAATGTTAATACTTTTGTAGATGTTGAGTGTGTGGTGTTAATAAAATCAACTATTATATACATTGTTTCATAATGCCTAAGTACATTAAATAACAATTGATATAATAATCAAGACTTAATCAAATTTTTTTTTAAAGTACCCATTTTTAATTTTTAAAATATTACTTATTAATCCTTATTATAGGTACCCATTTCCTTCATAATAGGAAATCACGATTTCTATAAAAGTAGTATACCATTACAATATCCCTTTCTATTATGAATTATGTTCTTTATTTTTTAAGTTAATGAGATAAATATCTTTTTTTTGTCATGATCAGGGCTTGTAAGTTTATGCCCTAAAAATGCCTAAATAAGCATGCATTTATGCACTCAAAATTGGCAAAATATGCTGTAACGTGGCCAGGGGGTGACCAGTTGAATATATGATATCCAGACAGAGTCGTTGGACTATGGATATAATAACCGTAGCACAGAGGTAGATAGATACTAGATCATAAATAAGAACTTCAATTGCTAGTCATCAGGTATACTGAAATTATAATATTAGAAAAATATTAATGAACAGTATATACTTACAGCTATGGCCTGTCTCGTATTTGAATAATGTCCATAGAGAACTATCATGTATTACAAATCAAGACAGGCACGATCATATTAATATAATTATTTGTTGTCATCAGCATTATTACATATTCATACATATACATACACGATACGCACACATATATCATGTTACATTACCCTCCTTGTTTAAAAAAAAAAAAATATATTTTTTTATAATCATTAATAAATGGTTTCGTGCCATAGATATATATATATAAACAATTATCTAAAACTAAATTACAAATATCATAAAAATAACATAAAACATATTTTAAAAGGAAAATGTTGGATTTAAAAGAATGGAAAAAAGTTATCGTTGATATAATAATGTATAGAAACCAAACCAATCTATATCTATACTATTATATAAAATTGTAAGGGTTTTTCTAAGACCGCGCTAACCGAGAAAACTACTGGACCGATTTGAATGAATTTTTTTGTATGCATTGGGTGGTTTCGATTCGCAAAGTGATGAGGTGAGGTGGTGATGTAAGGTGCTCACACATGGATTTTGAGATTTACGATGGAAATATTTGCTTATAAATGGTTGCTATTGGACATTGGTAACCATGGTTGCTATGTACTGTTTATTTGTAACCATTGACAACCCTATAAGTTAAACCCTAGAGTTAAATATCGGGTAAGTGGCCAAAACCGAAAATTGAAGAATTTGATGCGAATGTTCTCTGAAACTACTTGACCGATTGTCTTGATTTTTTTTTTTGAATGAAAGATTTTATCACGGAGAAGGTTCCTATCGCAAAAGAGTATATTATTTAAGTATAATTTAAAGAGGTGCTCACACATGGATTTTGAAATTCATAATGAAAGTCGAAAATTTGTGTTTTGTTTATAAATGGTTGCTATTGGTTACGGTTATTAGTAATCAGTTGCAGTAACAGTTTTTCCTACGTACATATTATCATACGATAAAAATTCTGGAAAATCTGAAAGTGCTATTTTTGATGAGATATATATATATGAATAATCTATTAATCTCTGTTTATTTATAGTGTTGTCAGTGTTTACATATTATCTTATAACTATTATAATTAGTAGGAATATGGCATATTATACTTATTTTTTCAAATAAATTTATAAAAAAAAACAAATCTTTGGCACAGCCGCACAGGTCACCATTGCGAAGGCTTTTCGTGTGCCTAATATTCTGATATCACTTACTTAGTTACTTATTTCATCTTTAACTTGGGCAACGCCGGGTGGGACAGCTAGTACTAATATATTTATAAATTAGTATACAACAGATTAATGTAAGTAAGGCATTATTTTGAAATATTATATAATATGTAAATAAACAATCATTCATAGCAGATAATATATACATAAATATAATATGTATATTTTTTTTTTAAACAACAACTACATTAATATTATTCGTCCATCATTAATATTTGTGTATATTTTATATTATATTATATTATAAAATTATTTATTTATATTATATATTTATATGTTGTTAGTGTATTAAGAACTATCTATATAATTCTTATTATTTTTTGTTGCCATAATATTTAGACATAGTTTTTGCTATAAGTTCTATTGTATACGTTTTGTATTGGGCAGGTAAAAGGATGTGGATATAATTTATTTTAACTGATCGGGAATCTGTTTTACATAATATATAGTATACTAGCAGATCCCGCGCACTTCGTTACACATTAAAAAAATGAATACCTAATGCAAACTATTATGAGAGCAGTAAATTATCAGGTAGGCAATCCATCTGTGGTGGATTGCGGACCCCATGATTTGCGCGAGTGAAATCAGATTTAGTAGGTACCTACATGAAAAACATTTCGACGGTGGCCTAAAATGTAGGTTAGAATTATAATTAATAGATAGATAACGCCACTGGCAAGACATAGGATATTCAAACTTTACAATTTTCTGCACAATTTTCATGATTTTTCTTTACATAAAAACCTTCTCCTGGCAATTATGAACAAATGAAAAAAAATTTGAGCCAAATCGGCCCATCCGTTCTGAATTGATGAATTGTTATACATTTTTGGCTCCATTTTTATTTATATAGATAATATACCTATATATTATCTTGTTGGTATATACAAAGGTGGGTTAAGAGGACACACGATCGATAAGTTAAAAGTTAACAGTTAACAAATTATAAATTTAACTCGATAAGTTAAAAGTTAATATAGAAAAAAAAATTAACTTAACTCAGTTTAAAAAAAGTTGATCTATTTTTTTAAAATTATTATGTTAATCAAATAAAGTCACGAATGTGTCTTCCTATTTTCTAATTTATAAATTATAAAAACAATTTGATTGGACTTTTATCATAATGTACACTGTATACCTTTTTACTTTTCTATTATTTATTAATTTAGTATCTGTGCTAATTAGATTATAATCGAAAATTGATTTTGGGTGATAACCGTGTAATAGAAAAAATGGAGACTGATTCGTTGTTTCATTGACCGAAGTGTTGTATGCGAAAAGTACGTACCTACTTTAAATATTGGTTCCAACACTTCCAACAATTCGTTTTTTCCTGTACAGAATGACTTATCATATCAATTAATGTACCATTAAACTTTTCAGTTTGTACTTGACTCTGGGGGCGGTGAGCTATTGAATTCGTATTTTGTATATTCAATGCTTTTAATAGGTTTTTTACCAATTTATTTGTAAAGTGTAACATTTCACTAAAAATAATAATAGTTGGACCCAAAAAAAATAAGGGTTGACAAATTTTGAACTCAAGGGTGCTAAAAATCCTTTTGCACTCTACTACAGTTGCGCCAATTATGGTACCAATAACTGATATTGTTTATTTGGTTGCATCATAGCTATCTACGACGGCACTGTCAGGTTTATCGAACGTTCCAAAGTCAAACATGATATTATCTACCAGCAATGGTTGCCTAATTTTTAAATTTGCGGCTCCCCAACCGATTTTCAATATGAGTTTATTGTACTATAATATTATATAGTAACTAGATACACTTATTATGACTAGCAAAACCCGTTTCAATCGCCATAAACTATTATTTAGAAGTACTAAGTCATCTAAAATACTTGTAAAACTTGTCTACAAATTTTCTATTCCGATTATGGTATATTTTCTAACAAGAGTTCCACTTCCTCGGGTCACGGTAGTTTGGCGTGCATTTCATGTTGATTGCCCAAGTCTACTACATAACTTTTAATTAAAATTCTAACTTCAAACGTTTTTAAAAAATATTATGACTATGTATATTCGATATTTTTTAATTGGTGTATGAACAATTTATTTAAATTTTTCTACGTCATTTACTGAGCGAAATTTTTTTATTGACATTTAAAGAAAATAAATCAAAAATGTTAAATGTTATATATAGCTCAAAAAGTGTCAAAGTATCTTGAAATTGTTATCATGTATTGAAAATGCTACAATACAAACATTAAGTGAACATTTCAAGTATCTCCGATTATTCGTTTTTGAGTTACACCGAAGTCTCAGCTCCACACAGAACTTAACTCTGACTCAAAACAAAAATAATGCATATTATAATTCCTTAAGCTGTATGTTAAAAATCATTAGAAAAAAATTGTAATTAATTATATTCCGGTCTCTAATCGTTACTACATTTAAATCTCATAAAATTGGCTTGATTGATACATTTCGTTTTTTTAAATCAGTATAAATTATTACAATATTATACCTAATATAACAACAAAATAAAAATAATAAAATCACAATTAGACTTAATGGATATAAAAAAAATGATTCTTTTTGGCGTTACAACTACCCACACATCCACCACAACAACATAATTCATAGAGTAAGAACTTGGCTCCCCCATGTGATAGTGGTTAAGCTAGACCAGGCATGTTAATCACGCAGCCCACAGCTCATTTTTTTAAAGCTCGCGGCTACCAATAAATGGACAATTAATAGAAAAAATTGAATTAATAAAAAAAAATACGAAAGAAATTTATTATACAGTTTTCATTTTGTGCCACAACTATGTTAGAGAGAGGTATGTATGCTTTATGTTGCTTTTCGGTCTTATCATCTGATCAACTGAAATCAAAAAAATATTATCGTCCGTTTTATATTTATATAGTATAATAAAATAGTACATATAGATTATAAAAATAAAAATGTGTATAAATTGTTTTCTTTTCGATAAATGTTTGTGTGCCGGCCACACAGTAAACTATTTAATACGTTTGGCCCAGTTAAAACTTTGAGTTTGACATGCCTGGGCTAGACCAACACGGTTGATAGCAGTGGCGGTGTACCCAGGAGCGGGGATAAGGGTGCTTCAGCCACCCCTCACCCCTCCATTGCCCGCTATATGGTATAATAAATCTAATATAATAATAGAGCCATAAAATCCATGATATTTCTGAAAATGGTTTTGAAGAAACATTTTGCATATTATATGTTTATAAATATATATACATATCAAATTATGATTTACTTTGTTTACTCCAACCCTAAAACCATTGAAAAATCTTGGGTATTCCATTGGTCGATAGCCATCTTTCAGCAGGTCAACGAAATGAGTAAGATACTATAATATGTCTAAGATGTAGAACAAATTTTTGAAATTTAGAGTTTGAATTACTTACGTGGAAATTTCCGACTTATATTTCACCAAATATAGGCATTGAGGAATGAATTGATTTGGAATAAATGTAAGTGCGCATAATTCGATCATAATGAGATACAGCAATTCAAAAACTTTATGAAACGTATTAAGAGTACTATTTCATAATCTGCCAACCCGTGGGTTGAATTTCTAATGCAAATGATAAACGAACGCATATAGTTAATATAAGAAAATACTTTTATTATGGAAACAAAATAAAAGAAACGATTGGAATAACTAGACGAACTAGATTTTTTTTTAGGTCAAAAGGCACTTTATGTCTTATACGGGAGAGTTAGTTAAAATTCTGACGATGATGACCTTATTTCTAAAAACATTAATAGCTATATTACGTTATTTTTTATGGTCCCACTATTATCATAAGTTAGACATGTTTGATGGCAATCAAATTTCACGTAATACAAAAATCCTTCATAAATATAATAATGTTATACTGACATGTCATAAAAATATTTTTTGAAATTCCCCCTTCCCCTAATTAAAAAAAAAAACTCTGGATCCTAAATCCTAATGTTGTATAGTCGTATAATAGCCATAGAGGTTAATTTTAATATTACACAAATAATATTATAAGGTATTGAACATTTGAAAAACTGTTGTTGCAAGGAACGGAAAATATACTTTATTAACAATTTGTTTGATACAATAATTTTTGTTTTATAGGTTTAACTATTATATCAACGAACAACTAAAAAAACTATCTAAACTATCTCAATTTAAAGATGAAGTTACTAAAATGCCTATTCCAGTTAATTGTTTTATTTATTAGCACATCAAAAAGTTCAAAAAAAAAAGAAAAAAGAAAATATCGAAAACGGGTTTAACAGATTAGAGGAAATAAAACCTAGTTGGTGCCTACTATCATTGATTATTTATAGATACTATATTATGTATTATCAATGGTATTGCAACTATTACTGGTACCGCTGTATAATATTTTATTAAATGCGTTTATACAGTCATTACCCTCATTGTCCTACTCTACGAGACACCATTCCCTTTTTTCAGTTCCTACCTGTCTCACCTCGTATGGCCGATTTTTTTTTCGTGGTTTCAATAATCATTGCAAAATAACATTTTTTTAAAGAAATTATTTTTTTCATATTTTCTATCCCTTTAATTTTTGAACCTTTTTGAATGAAAACATACAGTTTTAGTTTCGTATTTCAAATCAGAATATTTTTATTAGTATTTCGATACATAACAATCGAATTTTGGACGAGTAGTTAATGAGTTATAAGTATTTAAAGTTTGGTTGAGCGGAGTCTGTAATGGACAAACATTTTGCGGGGTAACCGAGTACCCCCACTCCACTCCACCCAAGTATACTTTAAATACTTATAAAATTATAACTCATAAATTACTCTTCAAAAATTTGAATTTTATGCGTCGAAATATTAGGCTTTGGAATATGAAATTAAAACTGTATGTTGTAACTTGTAGTTTAAAAAAGTAAAAACTTAAAAGAGTATGAAAAATATTAACGGTTTTAAAAAAATGTAAAAAAGGTTGTTATGTAACGACTTGAAAGTTGAAACCATGTAAAATAAACATTTTGAAAAAGTCAATACTTTTTGATATAAATTTCAAGCTAGATGAATCACCCTATATACTTATTATTTTTATGAATATGGAATATAGACACGAAATAAAAGAATGCAAGTACATACCATGAATAATTGTATCATACAAAGTATTATATATGATATTATTATTATTATAATTATTATGAGTATTATATCATTGAATCATATTAAAAACTGAAGATTAGCTATGTATATAAAAGGCAGTGTGTGTGTGTGTGTGTGTGTGTATGTAGTTATGGTTTATACACTCAAAAACTGCTGAAAATTTTGGAGATTGTTCTTAGATATACCAAAAGAGTTCTAAGAGTAGTTTAAACCACGTCTAAAAGGAGTTGATGAAAGATTTTATTTTTTTTAATTGTCTTGTTAGTTACATGCTACATATTATAATATATACACTTCTATACTAACAACAGTAACAAGTTCTGTACTTTAAATTTTTCATTTTTGCAGGCTGAGCCGCTGAGGTATACGTCTAAACCGATTACCTCATGAAGTTATTAAACCTACCTACTTAAATTTAAGTACACCAAACATTGTATTCAGTCCGGTAAATTGACCACCTCGGTGCCTTTTTTTTTACAAAGCAAGGTACACCATGTTACACCAACATGCCCGGGAACTGAGGTAGGAACACTAAAATCATAATACACCGACTACCGAGTGGTTAAACTGTATTTGATAATTGTTCATTTTTCTCGGTCGAAGTTAAATAATATTGCTAACACATTATGGTAAATATCTACTTAGAATAAATTATGTAATTTATTGATTAATATATGAATATTTTCATTTTATTTGTCGTATTTAAAATTTGAATCCCCAGAAATTTCCATTTGTAAACATTTATTTCCCATATAATACAATTTATTTTGTGCTTTTATTATTATCGTGAAAAAAAGTGTATAATGGATCCAAACATCTAATACCATCAACTTCTCAAATTACAGATAGCTTAAGTCAACAGCTCTAAATAAAAATAAAAAACCTCTCCAAATAAGGTACTTGGAATTAATATAAATTCGATTACAATATGGTTTTCGAAAATATTTATTCTTTCATCATCGATGTTGATTTTACGTGTGCACAGAAGGTCAATGCACGAGGTTGATTGTGTTTTCACGGAACAGCCATGTATTCGCTAAAATTTGTATTCTGCGCAAGTGTTAGATGAGTGCTAAACTATTGAGTATTGAGTAAGCAAAACACGATGTAACAAATAAAATATGGTTGTCATTTTACTTTTTTATAATAATTATTTTTTAAAAACGACGTATCGTTTAAACAAATCTTATTATTACCATTGTTACCATAATATTATTATTACCATTACTAACCCGCAATGTTTGTAAGAAACACGCGTTATGAAGTTTAAAATATGTTTTAAGTGATGAACAAAAAAATATCATTAAAACAATATTAAATAACGTAAACAACGTGTTCAAGTAATTATAATTGCGGTGTATGATGTTATTCAACCGTAAGAAAAAAAAATACACACATTTAGAAATGACTTTAATTAATCTGGTTATACTCGTAATTAGGGCTAGGATGCATATTAATATAATGTAACCACATATTAAAAAAAAAAATGTGAATTTTTGGTCAATCAAAAGATAAATGGGTAATTAATAACAAATTAGTAAACATTTGTAATATTTTAACGCTATTTTAAATGTTTATTAATTTCCTGAAATAATAATATAATATAAATATAAATGTTTCAAATTGATCGGTATAGCTGCATATTTACTACTAAACTATTTTAATTTTTAAATTAATGTAAATAATATATATATTATATACGCGTATAATATGCATGTATTATATTACACAGAACGTGACTTAAACTTTCAAATAGGTTTGTGCTTAATATTCATTTTATTAAAACTTGAAAGTTGAAAGTATATTAATGCATATAGCTTATATCAATCTATTTATTTATTTGAAATACACTTAGAAAATCTTATAGTTAAATTAAATTTATCTCGAAATACATATCATAAAACGTAAGCTCAATCCATACATAATTAGTAATTAGTATATTTTAATAGATATAAAATTGTATAGACATTATAGCGATATGCGCAAATCGTTTTTGTTTGTTTGACGGGAAATATTCGTCATCGAGATTTGAGGATACGTGTGCGGATTGCGTAGGCGTATTAGTTATATTTTTACTGCAACCACATAATATCTCGAAGTGAATTTTTATCCCCCTTCGACTTTGAGTTATCGCGACTCGACTGTAATATGTAAAATGTGTGTTAACAGGTATCGGTTATATTTTAATATCGGTTCATAGCTTTTGCCAAAAATGATTTTTTTAAATAATATATCGGATATCGGTTTTATATCGGTATCATGCGTACATCGGAGTATCGGGTATCGGTAACGAGTGGTATCGGCTGACCCCTTATAAAACACGACTGAGTTAATTTCGATCTTAAGATCTTCGAAAAACAATCTGTGCGCTGCTTGTCTAGCCGAAGTCCAATTACAGGTGCACAAATCTAATATGAGAGTAATGATGATGATAAAATAAGTGTCGTGACCGCTTGCTGGACGGTCGAAGTGCAACTAAATACCTGGTCGAAAGTGTTCTACAATGATTTAAACACGACGGGTGGTCCTTAAAATTAATCACTCCAGACGCACTCGTACTCGGCATTATTGTGCTTATTTACAATACAATTTATTATTCGTTCTTATTGTTGTAATTTAAGTTCTAATTCGTTACATAACCCATGCAGAGAAATAATATCTACAACGACGTTTGGACGGACGTTACGGAAGAATAAAAGAACAATAACAGCATTTTTGAATACGGTATAATATTCTTATACCGTTTTGCTGCTCATCTGTAACCAGTAATCATAATAGTATATTGGTCCTCATATTGAATATGACAATAATAATATATTATAATATATTTTATTCGATGAGCACTGCGGTTGTGTGGTTTCTCAGGTTATCATATTATATAACAATAACAATAATATAAAAAAAAAAGAAACGGTTACAATAACATAAACGCTGAAATCAACGTCGAATTCATCGTAATACGGTAAAATACCGTTTTGGAATAAAATAATATTATACTATGACATTTTGATATCGACTACGGGTTTTACTGCATAGTGATGGAATGAGGCAATATGCTTTCAGAGTTTCAGCTACATAACAGTATACGTAAATCCAAAAAAAGATATGATTCCGCATTATTTTAAAATACCAAATATATAGACTTAATACCAGTGCCGTACCCAGGATTTATCAATGAGGTGGTGGCACAGGAGCTAAACACAGCAAATGAAAATTAGGTATCGTAACAACTTTTTTTTTTATTACAACTCATTATTGTTACGTATTACATAAATATATAATTGTATAATATTATACTTCATACAATTTTTGAATGGGTACATAATATATAAAATATTACATTGGGTACATTGGGTATGGCTGACATGATCGATACGATAAATTAAATTAATAATTGTTATTTGTTATACAGGGTTATTAAAAAATATTCATTTGATTTTAAATGGTAATGCATTTTAACTTTTAAGTTAAAAGTGGCCTAGAGTGATAACTGGATACATTGCCACAAGATAATAATATTTGAAATTTAGTTATTATAGTGACCAGTGGGTACTTACATAAATTGTCTGCACGATTTCCCTCCCCTATTTGCATATTCGTTGTAATCTACTACACCAATTTTTTAATCCATCTGTGGTTGATTGTTTAAATATTTTAAAGTAGTAGTCATATAGAGTAATATCAGGTGTTCCAGGAGGCAGCAAGCAACAGATGAATCTTTTTTTATAACCATATATGTTTATCTTCAATATAATTTTATTGTTTGATCCAATTGCATCTATTTAATAAATGCAGCATTCCTCTAGGCGACATTTTTGAAATAATTTGTTAAAAAATAAAAACGTATGTACAGAATGATTTTTTTAACGAAGGGTACTTACTATTTCAAAAACCATTGACATTTTTTAAAATATTTTTTACATAAAATATCATTAAAAATAAAATAAAATAATATTTTTCTATTTTTTCAAGTCTTTTACTATTTTTGTAAGACAATATACATTTTTAATTTGATGGTCCTAAGTAGAATATTTTTCAGAGTATTTGTATGTATAATAATATAATAATTATGAACAAGTACTTGAAGTGTAGATGAGGAAAGTGGATATCATCACTACAACTCCACTCATCTAACTTTAAATACCTACTTATGAAGTTCTGATTCTTATAACTTATTCGAAATTTGATTATTATGTATCGAGTTACGAAATACAAAACGATAACAGCTCAAAAATAGCAATCTATATATAAATAATATTTTTTTTTCATATCTAAATGGTTTTTAATAATACCATCAAATTATGTAAATTTTTAAAAAACGTTAATCCTTTTTAGAATAATGAGTGTTCTTTGATAGTTGATACTCTGTAAACTGTATACGAAAAATACGTTTGAATTACTGCGTTTTACTCACCTACCTGTGTATTTTTTTATAATTTTACGTAAGATATGGATTGTCATCGTATTGCAAATAGTGTTATTATTTTTTCTATGAATTAAGTTGTCACATCTTGGTATAAGGTAAAACAATCTTAATTTGTATAATGATAAAAACTAAATTTAAACAAACGATAAACAATTATCGCTTTTAAGTTTAACGATTTGATCAATGCCATTGGTAAAACAAAACGTGATGTAATATTGTAATAGACAATTTATAGTCATGTTCGCTCAATAATGTATCATATTACAATGATTTTATTTTATATTTGATTATTTTTGGTCATACTATAGCGGAAAGGGGGGCAGAAGTGCCCTTAGTCCCCCCCCCCGGGATCCGCCATTAATGATCACTAATGGTATTATTAATTGTACACGTATATAGAGTGTTAGAAACTTAGAAAACATCTGTAGGTACCTACTGAAAGTCTAAAAATTAGTTAAATATTCCGCATATAATAATATTTTATAAACCCAAATATATTGTAGGCCAATAAATAAAAATGCCCATATTATTTAAGTTTTTACTTTAATAGCGTTTAGTTGCATATAAAACCTACTCACTATTGTCACACATAAAAAAAATAAATTCCGTATTATTATAAATAGGTACCTATAGCGAATAGTGTTATATTATGGTTACTGCACTTGGTTTAATAGCATGGACGTAGGTCGATTTACGCCGATTATCGTAAATAATAAAATTATAGGTACAACATCCTGTTGTACCGCAAAATAGGTAAATTAGGCATACTATTATATTTTGTGGTTTTAAACTAAAGAATTCCTCCATACATATATTATTATATATAATAAACGATACACCCACTTATATGTAAAACAAATGTGAAATATATATCTTCGCTATATAATATTATGTTTACCTACAAGATGTAAAATTAAGATTTAATTCTTAAGAATAAGAAACCATTAGTTATAGATTATATAACGGATCCAGCATATATATAATATTATTATTGGTAAAAAGTGTTAATAATATGAGTGTTTTACATAATCAACGGGTATAAATAATGTTCTTGTAGTGACAAATAAAGGGATTTTTCCCGTGTCATATACGAATAAATACCCATTATAGCTTATTCATAGCTGAATAACCGACGTATAAGAAAAAAAAAACAACAATTGATTAAGTATTTAATTGATAATTTGAACCGTATCAACAGTACTGGTATTGAAAAAAAAAAATGTAAATATAAAACAGTATTTCGTGAATTCGAGGCCAACTGAACTGATCACGCGTGTATCTTAATACTATATAGGTACCAGGGATGGGCAACTCAAAGTTACTAGAGAGCCGATTTTTAGAACTTTAAAATCTAGTAACTAGTCCAAAACATAAAAAGCACAAAAAAAATACCATTAAAAATAACTACTATTTATTATTAGCATATTTTACGACTTGTTTAATGTGAGTTATGAGGATGTGCAGACTATATATAAGATATAACGCAGCAAAATCAACTTTTATTTCGGAAGTGGAAACACGAATGTTTCATCTGTAAGACGATTTCTTTGTTTTGATTTGATATGCTTCATATTATGGTCTATGGAAAATATAGCACGGGCCAGATAAAAAAAAGTATGCTGGTCGCCAGTTGCAGCCCATCCCTGCTATATAATATTATATAATTGGCGTTTCTGGTTTTGAAACTTCGGATAACACTGCAGCAGGTTATCAAATCCACACCTCGGGCTCAGCTCTCGGTGCGCAGAAGTGCTTTGTGAAATAAATACATAAAAAGCCTTTTCAAGTCCGACATCATAATATATAAACGCGAAATTAGCTTCCGACACTATTTATCCATTAAACAATATAACATATTTCCTCCGATCCGCGTCTCATCATATTAATAATTATACGTTCAGTAAATAAACAGTCAAAATGTCTAATTTTCTGGTTATATTGTTGTTTTATAAATTTACTTTAGCTGAAATAATATTATGAACGCATGGATGCAATGTCGTGATTGTTATTAATTGCTATTTAAATAAAGAATTGCTTAATTTAAAATTGCACTAACCTTAAACCTATAATTTTAAATATCTATCTATAGTATCTGCATATCATAATATAATATGTAACATTTAGGTAGTAGGTAGTAGTACTTATATTATGTAACATGTAAGTATAAAATATGTTTATTCTATTTAAATAAAAACTATACAATACTTTTCAGGACGAGTTACTATATGTATATATTGAGTCTAAATGGGAGTTTACCAATTATTGTGCTTGAAATAATTGCTTTTTCATATTGCTACCAACTACGCTCAAAACATTTAAGGCAGATAGATATGCAGTTGCGCTTTGTCATTTTCAGGGTCGTTATTATAATATTTAATTGCACTAAATACTATCCGTTGGTCATTTATTAAATTCAAAGTATGAACAGATAATATTTATTTTATTCAATGCAACTTTAATTACTTTACATAAATTAAATAAAAATATACACCATCGAACGATTTTTTTAAATAAGTATAACAAAAATAAATTACTGTTGTACGAATTGAACCTATACGTATTAAATATGTTTTTAATAATGTCATCATTACCCCACATCTAAAATAATTGTTCCAAACTTACTGTATTGTGCAACGGTAGTACAACGAACGATTAGGCCAACCAGTGTATTAACAATTATTATAATAGTGATAGGTAATGAAAACTTGATTTCGTCTATAAGTATTAATCAAATTCATATTTGTTTGTGTTGGTTATAGTTATGTATTATTTTTATCCCGATAATGTTGCACAATATTGGCCACAAATCAAATACTATAATATTTTAAATGCAAAAATATATTTTTTTTTTTTTCAAAAAACAACAATTAATTAACCGCAGTCACTCAGCAATCAATAATTGATCAGTATAACATAATTTATAAATTTTATATTATTTGAATATACATAGTTTATGTATGACCTATGACAAACCAATGTTGATGGAATTGTATTGGAAAAAACATATTTTTTTATAAAAAAACTAAAAGTTAAGAGCAATTGGTTTACTGACTGCGTAAAGTATGAGGAGCACAATAGGTACATTAGCTGCTAATTCTTAACTACAAATTTCGTTTATGGACGGATAATAACAAATTATTTCTGGTTTGTATTTTATGGCGGCTTACTCAGATATTCATTATTATAGCTCAACAATTAAAATGTACCTATAATGTTTTACAATAAAAAACTTGCATCAATATATTGTTATATGACCGTGAGAAAATTAATAGCGATTAATGAGATAGAAGAAAGTCGAAAGGGAAAGGAGAAGAGAAAAAATATATAAGACATGGAAAATAAGAAATATATATAGGTACATCCAAATAATAATTGTCTGCGTTCTATTCATATTTCGTACGTAGAAGCTTAATTTATGTAAAAAATAGATAATTAAAGTAATGAGCAAAGCATAACGCCGCAAGACACGCATCATCAATTTAGCGTTTACATATTTCGTAACTAAAACGGGTCAAAAGTCAAAATAAATAAAAAATATGCTACCTATCTGTATAATATTTAAAACTTATTGCCTACGATTGGACGTGGTTTTTCATAACAATCCATGAAATACATTTTTCAGTTAGCGTATGGAGGACTGACGAGTGGCTAAACTGCCAATACACACGAATAATATTATCGCACGTGGATAAAATAATATTAATTCTATTATAATATTAAACAATGGGTAATCTGTAAAAAAGACTATCAAGGAAAAAAGAACAACAATTAAAAATATATTAATTTATTATCATAGAAAAAAAAAATTAATGATACAAAATTATGATTATTAATCACCGGTAACATTGCAAATATGTAAAAAAGCTAATAAGTCTAATTATCTACAGTATCTATTGTATTAGTATTTTGTAAAAACACTTTTTTATGTGCCATGTGCAGTTTTCTCCCTTGATAATCCCTCTACATTCATTAAGCTTAATCGTTTTGATTAAGCCTTATTTCCTATTTTTAACTCATAAAATTGTTATTTTTTGTTTACTATTAATGTTAAACTTTATTCACACATTACTATTATTATATTAATTTAATACTGTTAAACTGTTATAACTATCACTTCCACACAGCCTTTGGCTTGGAAGTGACCAACTTCTTTTATTTTAATTATATAATCTGTATTGAAAAAACTATTACATAGTTAGAAAACAAATATATTATTATTAATTATTATCAATTCACAAAAATGCCTCGTCGTCCCAAGAAATATTGCAACTACTCATGTCATTAAAAAACAAAATTTTTCAAAAGAAATATATTTTATTTTAAATAATAAAAACCTTACAAACAATTTGAAGATGAAGAATTAATGACATATTGCATAAGTCAATTTTTAAAAACATTTTTTTTATTAAGTAGGTAGGTATACAGTTTCTTAATATTATTTTCATTTTTGTTTTTTTTTCTGTTATTTTTTCCTTGGTCTTTTATCTGGGATTCCAAATAATTTTATTATAGCTTATACCTATATTGACTGACCAAAATATTAAAATTATTAGAAATGGATTATTCTTCATTATGAACATTATAGTTAACCATAATAATATACGGATAGGTACAATAGATGACTAAACTGTAAATACGAGCGTGATGCACTATAGTACAAATATATTGTCATTAATTTTATTGTAACTGCTATTAACATGATAGTTTTTTTCTTGAAATTTTTTAATTTCTGCTTCGACATCAAAGGCTATTAGCATTACATCCATTATACATGTATTTACATTTTAATTATGATGTCTTATTCAATTAAAGTTGAAAAAAGGATACAAATCGAATAAAAATACAAAAAATAAAAATAAAAGTATTAGTTAATAAATTATTATTTAAATAATTATAGTTTTGAAATTGTTGGGTTTGACTTATATTAGGTTTAATATTTTTATTGTCTTAAACATGATAGTGTTTGTACATGACGAGACTGAAGAAATTAATGTATAAATGTTGAGATTTTATTCGATTAATGACATTAATCTTTACGAGGTAAATGTTTTACTATTTATATTTATATACTCTTATTGTTTACTGTTTAGGCTTTTGGTTGTTTTTTTTTACAATCACAAAATTCACGAAAATAGGTCATTAAAATAAAAAACATCTTATTTCAAATTTTTATAAATACTGCAGCGTAGTATACACTTTCAATCTGTAGGTATCCGGTAGGTGCCTATATACAACCTATATATGTTTTTACTAAGAATTATCTTCTTATAATATACCTTTAATCTATACCAGCGGCGTTCAACTTGGTCCTTTTAAGGTTTCGACGTGGATCTTTCAAAACCATAAATCGCTTATGTATATAAAAAAGGGGTTAAAAATTGTTAAAAATAAAACCTATTAACATGAGACATGCTATTGATTAAATAGTATGCTACAATAACGATATAGCGATGGCGAAAAAATGAAATGTATTATTATAAAAACGTATGTGGCCCACGACGACTAATTCTTCTTACTTAATGCGCCCCCGGGGTCTTCCCAAAAGGTTGGACACCCGTGATCTGGACGATAGATTTTTAGCCGTCCGCGGGCTCGCCATTCTCACCGCCATCGTCGGCTGCAGTCGCTACTGCTCACAGTGCCACAGGTCGCCGACGACGGTGATCGTCGTACCGATATTATTATGTTTTATTATTATCATCATGTGTACGGGCGTATAATAATAATAATAATATAATAGGTATGATAATAAAACGTAGTGGAAATGAATCATCGGGCGGCGGCGGCGGTGGTGTCCGTTGAACTTTGTGCGCGCGGACCCCGCCGCCGCCACTGCAGCAGATGATATTACGACGGCATACATTAGCTGGAAATCGGTGACCTTGAGAATGACTGCGAGTCCGCCTCGGACGGTGTGTGCGACGACCTCGGCCGGCCAGCCCGGTAAGTATATTACGCCTGCCCATGTGAAATCCCGTTCCGACCTTATACTATTGATAATAATAATATTATAAGGTCTGTGCGCTTCCGACGGACAATAGAAGACACGAGTCGCGCGGACGACGTCGTCGTTACATATCATTCCTACCTAACTCATACAATATTTGTATGGTGCGCAGTGGCGTAACTCTTTCATGTGGAGGGATTGGTAGAAAGAATCTGACCAAGTACAAGAGAACAAAATAACATATGCGTTTAGAAGTATATTTTGAAAAAGCGCCCCACAAAAAGAGGTGGCCTATTTGGACACTTTTTGGAATAGTAAAAAGAGCTAGTTAACTAGCGTTATCGTAAAGTTCGATAAGATATAACAATAAACTGGCATAAATAATTTGGGCAAACCACGCACTTTAAATTTCTTATACATATTTTCTATTATTTTGGCCGTTATTTAGAGTGCCCGTTAAATAGAGGTATTAATGTATTTTTCCCTTAAAAAGTGACCGTCTTTTAGAGGTGACCGTTAACGTAAGTCTTACTATGTAATATCAATAATATAATAATGGTCATTAAATATTATTATTATTATTATTTAAGTTCTCCTCTGACCGCCACGGTAATAGTATACTATAATAGTAGTATATTATGTATAATAGTCCTTTGAACGAGAATCGCGGAGGGAGGACGAGGAGGAGAAGAAGGATATATTATGGAAACGAAGAGACGTGGAACGAGGGAAAATCCCCGAGTATGTGTGTATGCGGGCTATCGGCACATCCGCCGCCTCCTCGGAGGTCATGAATAATTAATCACCGGTTGTTTACGATGTCGTGTACCTACTACCTATAAAGTAAAGTCGAGAAGAAAAAAAATTCCTTTTTGTACTTATCCGTCTGCGCATAAAACGTTGGTGTATACCAGCTACGCGCACTGCAGTAACGCTGCAACAGTATAATATTATTATTATTATTATTATTATAATATGACGTGTTTCAGCGTTTGCCATAATATTACCTATACTATTATTACTGCTGCCGGTTCTGATAATAATAATAATATTGCCACCGCGCTACACTCGTCGTCGTCGTAGTTGTCTGTTCCACACACGCGCCCTATCTCGTCTCGCGGAGCAGACGGGCAATGACAACGATCGCGCGAGAGACGAGAACCGCACGTAGGTACATATAAATATTATTATAATATATATTATATTATATCACGCTATTATTACGTGAGCGTCCATTCCGATTATTTTCGTATTCGTACACACTAGCCATTTTCTTCCAAAATAATTCAAGAAACAACTCATATGACCAAAAATTCATATTCGAAATCAAAACACCAAATGAACAAATACAAATCAGGTCCAATATAGATCCTGCAAACATTGATCAAATTAGTATAAATCTTCTAATCATAATAAACGAAATCGAACTCATCCTCAACAGATGCAATAGCAAAAGCCCAAGCTCTGATGGAATACCGTATAGTTGTCGACATAATTTAGGGCCGAAATCCGAGGAACACTTGCTAAAAATTTACAACATCATATTATGGAAAACGGGCAACGTCCCTAATGAATGAAAGAGAGGAATCATACGACATTCCACCCCCCAACATGGACGAAGCATTAGGCCAGACACTGCAAACGTCACAAATATGATATCCTTCTTAAAAAAAAAACTTATATAATACAATTTTGTAAACATAGTTGTATGATAATATTACAGTATGAATTGTTTATACTTAATTAACTTTACTATTAATTCACGTTTAGAACATTTAACGATTGTTAACTTTATATAATATACAGGGTGTCCCAGGTCTATTTGACTAATGCAATATCTTTTTTTCTATTCAATATTTTTAAGTTTTTTTTTTTTTGTAATGATTTGTAGAGCTCTGCGCTATAATTTGTATATCTTATATTTTATTTTATTTTTTTACAACAAAAATAAATAATTAAAATTTTGTATTTAATATTTTTCTAATAATCCAAGATAGCTATTTCATAAATAAGTATTTAAAAACCATTTTGGCGTTTAAAACTTCTAATTTGGTTAAGTCGTTAATTTTTAAACAATTTTCAAAGTGTGTTAAAATTCAAAATTATTTCTTGCTAATCACTGTTACTGCTGTAAAAGTTATTGCATTAGTCAAATAGACCTGGGACACCCCGTATAGCCAACCACATGTTAAGCACTATGCTTTAAAACCAAAAACTAATAACCTTATTTGTTGATGGTGTTTTTTTTCAGTTCGATAAAAAAAAAATACATAGTGTATTACAGTAAATTATAAAAATAACAATATAGGTACTACCTATAAACTGTATTAGTGTATATATATATATATATATCTAGCAGAAGCTGTACAGAAGTATACATTATTTGGATTCGGTATAACAATGGAGCCATTCGCCGGTTTACATAATGTTATAATATGATTTACACATTTCTAAAATTTCACACGTTATAAGATTATACAACGATATCAAACGTACTAATTATTATATTATGACGTGTTACTCGGATTAATTATTACCCAGTAAACGTTTTTTGCGTTTTTGTATACGCGTGAGTTCTATAGACGTGCGTGTTTTATAATATAATAAGACAATAATTGGATAATATACCTGGTCGCTGCAAACTATTAAAGGTCGTAACCACAAGACAGATATAGTATTATAATAATAATTATTACATTAGGTGGTCGATTTAGAAACATAGGGAACGTCGCTCGAGCGTCATACGCAACGCAGACACATAATAATATTATGGTATCGTAACCGCGGTATGCACGCACATAAGAAAGTTAACATAGGTATATCGAATATTATTTAATATTGCAATGGTATGATGTCAGGGGAGTGTTCAAAGAGCAGGGGATGTGTGGGTCAGATTCTCCCCATGACCGTCATTTAATGAATCAATAACGTTTTTGAGAAAAACCTTAAAAATAAAACATTGTTGGTCGTATTCAATAAAAATATATAGTTATTAAATTGTAATATACATAATATATATACTAGCTGATCAAGTGCACTTCGTTGTTTATTAAAAAAAATTAATAATGGTGTTACGTTGAGGGAAAAGTACATACCATTCCATATTTCAACCTCTTACAGCCTTTTTTAGTATTAAAAAGTAGTATATATCCTTTCTCAGTGGCTAAACTATCTATGTACCAAATTTCATTTAAATCGGTTCAGGAGTTTTGGAGCCTATTCAATACAAACAAACAATCATATCGTTCCACTTTATAAATATGTAACCATCGACAACAATATAAATAACAGTACATAGCAACCATGGTTACCAATAGCAACCATTTATAAACAAATATTTCCATCGTAAATCTCAAAATCCCTGTGTGAGCACCTCACATCACCACCTCACCTCACCTCACCTCACCACTTTGTGAATCGAAACCATCCAGAGCGTCACCCAAATGCATACAAAAAAATTCATTCAAATCGGTTTTTTAACAGTTTTAAGTACATAAATTCTAATTAAATGGAATTAGATTCAAAATTTTTATACAATTGAGTTTTTAAATTTTCAAGATAACCATTATTTTTATCATATTTTTTAAACCAGTTTAACAAAATATAATATTAAAATTTAGTGAAAATTGAACAAGTTAAAGAAAATTAAATTTTTGATTTTCCAAGAATAATAATAATAATTAGCAAAACACGAATCGCATGCTTTACTCAATCTCGATTGGATTGCAGATTTTTTATGCCAATCTGTAAATATCTAACTATTGTTGAAGCATTCAGTTAGAATTTCCACAGGTACTTAAAACTATAAGAAAAACTGCATTCAAATAAACTGAATTGCCATACGTGGAGGAGGTACTAAGCTATAATTAATTCTTAATAGATTTACATAGACCTTATACCCAGAGTATACCTGAGTATAAGGTCTATGTAGATTCACTGCACTCCAAATAGTGAATTCATAGGTTGTTGCTTTAGTGGTTAAATAATGGGTATTTCATTGGTATACAGTTAACCGCGGAAGCCCTGTATAACCCCTATACCAGTTATACATAATATCTTCATGGCAATATTTTTGTGAATCACGTGATTCAAATATACCTCCTTTGAGCCGCCACCGATAGCAGCTCGAATAGCTCAATCTACTCGTACGACTCATCTATAATTGTCAAATTTTATTATTATAGGTATTAGGTACCTATCATTAGTTTCTCTCGAATATTGAATAGTTGAACAATTTATTTTCATATTTGTATACATAAGTGTGCACATTGTGTATTATACCGATATAATTATATTTTATTTTAGATTCTGACTTCTAAACGGAGCGACGAATGTATTGATTTTACAATGACGTGTGTTTTTAATTTTTTTAAAAACGCTTAGATTATTTACATCAGCTTTTTTTTTTTATCTTTTCTGGTAGAAAAATGAACGTAGTTGGTACATTAGGGGGGTCGAAAGTAAAAAAAATTGTTAGTAGTTTTCAAAAATGTAATTTCCTTTTTGTGCCTATGATTCCCGGAAATTTTCCTATTGAATTCAATATCCCTACTGCAGGTTACAACGTTACAATAGTAATAATATTGTCATTGATATATTTTACAAGTGCACGAATGAGTGTATTGCACTATTATAAATAGTTGACAAGTCTGCAGTAAGTTGCAACGCTACTGTCATAATATCATAATAACATGATATCATAATAAATTTATTTCGCAATTTCGTTTCATCGGTATTCCAGCCATATAATGGCAAAAATCTTACCGTTGGCAATTGGCATACATAATCATATAATATATATTATGTTACATAAAATAGCATACCTATTATTCAGGTTACAATGTACACTCCAGTGTACAATTTAAATGATAATAATTTATTAATATTCAATGTTAATGGTGAATGGTATATTATTTCATGCATGTATATAATAAAAAATGCATTTTCAAGAATAAAGTGTTGTCATGACTCATGGGTATTTTAGTTATTACGCGTGGTTTTCTTATTTTTTATTAATATTTATGTTAGCAATTCAGATGGTGTTTGGGGTTTTTTTGGGGGCTGTGGTACAACATTTTCATCTTAAATAAATACAAAAATATATTATTTAAGTGATCAACATATAATTGGTTATTGGTAGGTATTGGTTTTAAAATGACGTGTGTGTGTCTGTTTTTTTGTGTCTGTCGTCGACTTTTTGAACAGTAAAAATACACTTCAATGTTCAACTTTGATGGGAGTTTCTGATTGAATCTGAAAAATGGATCTAATTCGTTCTTAGGGTAGACCAAAAGTAATAAATTCCTGGTTATTTTTAAAATATTCAGGAAAAACAAAATATTATATTAAAAACGAAGATATTTACAAAAAACTAGTTTTAACAAAATCAATTTTGTTTTTTTGTCGTTATTCAAAAGTGAATAATTATTGACAATCGTAGAGACTTGGAATTTCCACTTAACATTTATATTAGCATTATATATAGACTAGAACACAAGGTATAGTTCGAAAAATATTTTGCCTGTTTTTGTGCAATTGATAGACATAATATTGTAATAAATTAATAATATGGTATTGGGATAAATAATGATAATAATATAATTAATAGAGTAAAATGCTTTAAATTAAAATAGTAGATGCATTTTAAACTACTATTTACATTTGTTAACTCTCTACTCCATCACAAGCTTAGGCTTAAAGGAGTAGATATATTTCTTTATTTAATAAAAAAAAAAAATAATAAAAAAATTTGCATAAGGGTTAATTGTATGATTTATTTAATTTAATATCTTTAACTCATTACATAAAATTATCCACTTGACGTGGTATATTATAGGGGGTGAACACGAGAGTTCTTTCTTAAGAATATGATATATTTCAGGATAATGAGTATCACTTACCTTTTTGCGGATTCTGTGAATCTTTACCGATGTTGATTAGATTTTTGACCAGGAGGTGAGAAGGTAAAGGAGGTATACCAACATTTGACAACGGTATTATGATTAATTTAATTTGTTTAAAAGACCATAGAATAATTTAATATGTATAAAAAAAGACATGATGACAGTATATAGGCTATGGAGTGAGCGACTGAGCGCCGTTGTGTGTGCGGTGTATGCTTAAAATATAGACGATGATTGTGAGATGCCGCCCTTAAGATCAAACAGTAATTGCGGCATGTCCCAATCATCGGCGTAAAGTGATAAGTAGTTAATACTATAATTAGAGACCTTAATGTATAATTGGTTTTCTTAAATCTAAATGTTTTTATTCTGATGAAATATAATATTATAATGTGTGTAGCATTATAATATAAAACCTTCAAAAAATATTTCTCGGTCGAAAAGCTTATAAATGTAATACAAGGTTCAACATAAGTATGATTTTTTTCAAAAAATATAAATCGTAGAGACTAACTTTTTGTTAGTGCTTACCTATCTAATATATTATTATTTTATTTACAAAATGAAATTTTCAAAACATTTAGACTAATACATTTTAAGCTATAATATATATAGTATATTTTATTGGTACTACGAGACATGAACCAATTCACAGGTTTATAACAATAATACAGGATATCAAATAATAATAATTATTTCATAATACATATTATATAAGGAGATTTAGACAAAAATTAATTAACTCACTGTGCGTATTAATTATAGTAAAATAAATTACTTTAATAGGTATATCAATAATATATAATATCATATTTTCATATAATATACCTACTTAGTAAAATATAGGCTG
The DNA here is from genome assembly GCA_022818045.1 of Neotoxoptera formosana. Classification (NCBI taxonomy): domain Eukaryota; kingdom Metazoa; phylum Arthropoda; class Insecta; order Hemiptera; family Aphididae; genus Neotoxoptera; species Neotoxoptera formosana. The sequence goes on along the minus strand of CM040633.1, from coordinate 11,391,915 downwards.
ACAGACCGTCTCTGTTCAGAATCGTTTTTCGTTGAATCGATTTATCATTGATTTCAAATTGACAAACACATCCAATTGTAGTGACCTACTCAATGACTAGGTACAATCGAAACCTACTTAACAGCTGACATTTATCTCCGGTAAATGATTTTATGTTTTTAATACAGCAGGAGGTAAGCCTAATCCATATAGTTATGGGATTTAAACGGTACGATTATAAATCCTATTTCGAATAAACCTAAAAAAGAAATAACTTCTTGAATATTTATTAACTTCAGTGGTACTCACAGATACTGACAGATATTAGGAAAATTTAGTGAAGTGGGAATTACGGGCGTAAGCGATCAACAGACTTTAATAAATTTAGTTATTTCTAGTTCTAGTACCTGTTGATTGCTGCAATAGTTGATTTTTAAGGCTGTGTTCTAATTACGGTTTAAGATACTCAGGTTACTCGACGGAGCAATAATTATTTTGATGCACAGTAAAATCTTCGGTTACGGCCTGTGAAAAGGGCATCTAGGGCATCTAGCGTCCAAGTTGAAATTACTGTAGTTAAAATGTTAAATAGTGTATATTTTCATAGTATATATCATAGATCTATAAGCTAAGTTAGTTTATTATAGGTCTATGGTATATATATTTAATTCGATACACGTATAATTACATGCACTGAGAGCGCCAGCAGTCTATTTCTCCCTACACTGAACAGCTGATTTTGGGGATAAACTATGCGCAACACTTTTGAGACCATTTTCTATACGGCGTTGAATAACTTGTACATCTTAAATCGTGGTTCAGATTCAAATACACCGGTGCACTTTTTTGACTCGTGCTCGTGTTTATGGTGCAGCGAAACTGAAATCGAATAAGATATTAAAATAAGGTACTGGCGTTTGAATTTAGAGATTGAACCACGCAGTTCATGCGGACATTGAATTATTATAAAACTGCCGAAAGAGATGTTTGACGTGACCAAATTTTTCGGAGAAAATAAGGCTTCATAATTTAATATTGAATCTTCCTTGTGGCGTTTATCCATTGTATTTCAAACATAATAACATTGCGTGTTAAATTATATGAAATATATCTATGCATATAACATATTTTCCATGAACATTTCAATCGATAAACTATAATACTGTTATGACCATCGTAATATTATTATTGTTACGAGAGTAATAATAGTTATCGAGATAATGGCGTCGAATAAAATAATTGATGTGCAAAAATCAATATATATTTAATACAAGGTTTACGTTTCCTATTGTTGGTAGTAAAAAATACACTTAGCTAAATATATATGCACGGACAGGAAAAATAATGATTATTGGCACTAATAAATAAATATTATATACGTCTTCATTATGCAATATTATTGTATGTCATGAACACCATACAATATATTTTGCTGTAATAATAATAATAATAATAATATTATAATAGCTGTACAGTCATTTCCTGATATAGCGTATAGTGTATAAGTGATAATCACATATTATAGACGTACGCAAATGCCTATACGGTGTGGTTATAATATAGACTTGCCTAGCTTTATGCATGGCTAAGTCTGTTGTTGTAGTTGCAGTTGTTGTTATTATTATAATATGCAGCGATATCTGATGATCGTGTAATAACGACCGCGTGTTTCGAGCCCGATGGGAAATTAACTACTCGAACGAGACCATCATCGTCATCGTATGAAAAAATAAAACTCAATATCCAACGAACGAGAGTAATAATAAAAAAAATAAAAAAATATTTAACTTTTTTCCTAGGGGTAACCGCCTCGGAATTGCCTATATACGGCATCCGTGACATAAATCATGATTATTCGTACGATAAAATATTCAGCGCAGAACTCCGTGGTCTTACGCGGCGAAACACACACGTGCACATATTTTTCAGTTAAGTTATTCGTACAAAAGTGTATAAGAATCAAAATAAATAAAATATATACACGAGCATACCTACTGTATTTCCGTGTGCATACAGCTCATTCCGGATCAAAGTGTTTATCGTTTGTTTTAGAACAGCAGGTACCTCTCTACTCGTGCATAATAATAAATTATAATATTTTTAAAAAAAAATGCAAATATCATTACACGTGGTTTTTTTTTTAGTACGCTTGAGTTTATTCTTGGTTGACTAGTCAAAATCATTTTCAATAAAACTTCGTTCCAGCATACAATAGTCGACTGCGGCCCTGAAATAATATAATAATGAATGATAATAAATGCGGCGGCAGTAATGTATAAAAGCAAACACGAATTTAATAATTTATATAAGCATCGCGGATCATGATGTAAACGATGTCACTTCGAGGTATGAAATAATAGGCAGTACATATCAAACCAATCTGGTAATTTATTTTAATCTTTTGTATTTAAGGATATTCTCACACGTGTATACTATGAAAATAGACAAGGATTAAAGAAGCTTAAGCAAAAAGAAGAAAATTCAAGGACTGCAAGGTTAGAGTAGGTTTCCCCTAGGTTTCTCTGACCTCAGCAACAAAGAAAAAAGTGAAATTAAATTTGAAAACAGTGATAACTCTTTGAACCCTTACATAAATTGATTCTGAATTATTTTGAAAACCATTAGGAACAACTAAAAGAGATTTCTTAAGAGTACCATTCAGACTCAATTTTCTCTCTTCAGAGGTGTCTACTTGAAACTCTTTACGCACTGTTTTCTATCCAGAAAAAAAAGAACTATACTATGTTGTTAATCAACAATATTGTCATAGGGATTTAAAGTTTAAATAACGCTCAATTTTCTAAATGTCATGTCAATTTTTAATCAATATAGCCAGTACAACTAAGATTTACTCAACACAATAATATATTATCGTCACAACGAACGAAAATACAGTTTTGTAAATTAAAAAGACAGAGAGCGCCACAAAGCTATGTAAATAGTAAAATATTATAGGTACTGTTTTATATTTTTATTTAAATAAAAAAAAAAAATACCTAATTAATCCTCCAAAAGAAACAACGGTGAAGCCGGTGTGCTGTTCAGTAGTTTTCGAGTGTATCTAACCACAATAGCTAAGTGTTAAATTTGAATTTAATGAAAAATACAGATGATCAGATTCAATGAGCAGATACGGTGTATAAAATACGCAATAAAAAGTTGGAATATTATTCGTTTGGAACCATATTTTTGTTAAAAAATAACTCGTCGGAAACACTTATTTTTAGAATATTGATTTTTTATTGAATAGTAATCCGTTTGGAATATATTATGTCGGACACGTTATTTAATGGAAGACATTCTGCTGGAACTGTTATATTTTGTCGGAATCGTATTTGCTCACAACTCAGAAGCATACAATTTTCATGGAAAAACCCAGTATTTCAAGTATATACCATTGGGTTACGACTTACGGTACACGTTTCCACGTAAATACATTAAACCGGCAGAATATATTTTCAAATCTATTTATAATTCCAGATAAATGCAGTACGGAAAAAAATGTCCCTTGTTACGTTTCGACCTCAACACAAGTAAAATAATTTGATTAACTGTAGTATTATTTCCATATTACAATACGGTGTTGTCAAAATCAATTGAATTACGTCCGCATAACAATTAATAATCAATGTTTTCTGTGAAACATTAGAGCACGGATTGGCCATCTTCATTATTGGGCGTGTTATTTTCTACCAATTGTGTTATATTTTTAGAAAAAAATCCGAACAACACTTGCGATGCTGCTGTGGTGGATTTGTGAAGGTGGGCGCCGTTTTTTCGCGTATATAATTAGTCGCGGTTTACGTTTTTGGGGCGATGCATATGTAAATAATATATACAAAATAAGGCATAAACAAACTCGCCGCACGCGCACCTCCCCGCAGCAAGATTGGAAATCGAAAAAATCAAACTCTGCACACAGCACCCGACGACGACGGCTGAAAAACCGACGATTTTTCGAATCCTCCGATAGACGACGACGTCCGTTTTGACGCTTCTCGCATTGTGGAGGTCGAGCCTATATATACTCTGCGCGTAGAGGTCGACGACAACTGCGGCGGCGTCGACCACGGACGAGGTGTTTGCGATTTTAATCCTCCGCCGCCGCCGCACGCGAAAGAATGCCCGCAACGACGACGACGACGACGACGACGACGACGACGACGACGACGACGACGAGGAAGACGACGACAGGAGATGGCTTTAATAATGTACCTATATTATATACATACATAATACAATATCGTATATTATTATATACACAATATGCTCGCGGACGGCGGCGGCGGCGGGCCGTACAGACACGGTTCGCGCCGTGAAATTTATGAGCCGGTCGGGTACAAAGGGCGGCAAAGAGGTATAGGCGGCACGCGGAGGATGGGGAAAAAAAAATAATAAGTAAATATAATATATAAGGCGATATGCGGCCGGCGCACGACAACAATTTACTGCGGTGGCGGTTACTATATTATATTACAAATATATAATACGGGTGTTTACAAGACGCACGGCGTACGATATATAATTATACACACACGGCGGCGGAGAGACGGTATATATATTATTATATTATATAAGTATACGGGATGGGGTAGGTACCGGCGGGATAGCGCGCGCGGCGGCTGGTGGCCAATAGGAATACAATAACGCAAGACGGCGTACGTGCGGACAGTCGGGGGGGAGGGCATCGGCGGCGGCGGCGGCGGCGGCGGCGGCAAACGAGCGAGGGGGTGGGTCGACGGCTGAGGGGTACCTCATAATATTATAAACTGCAGCAGCGTTTAGCGTACGGACTGCAGCGCGGGCGTTCGGTGTTCTTCTGCAGCGTTGTCGGCCGGCTTGATGGATTTACGAGCTTACGCGCGTATTTATGTACAAGCGCGCACACACACGCGCACGCGCACGCGCACGAAATCGTTTTCACAGGTCTCGTGATTCTGCAGAAGTGTCGGTCCGATACGTGGTAAGGCGCGCACGTTAACTCGCACGCGCGGCACTGCAGCAGCTGTAAGCATACACCCTACACCTTGTTGGAAAGTGATAATAATATTGGTCGGGTAATATTTTTTTCCCGATCAGTTGTCTGTGTACTATTTATCTGCGGACGTTTCGATTTGGAAACGACACTTGCAGAAAAGAATTTTTCGTTTTAACGTATGCGTTTGTAGGAATGTAAATATAGGTTAGGAAGAAATGTATTTTGTATCGATTCGGAACCGCAAGCACGCACCGTAACCTAAGAATATAATAGGTATAACGAAACGTTTTCCACGAAAATAGGTTTCTGAGCATATAATATTGCATGGTCAGTCGGACACTTCCGACACGACGCATAATATTATATGGTTCCAATAGAATATTTTCCATAAAATTACGTTTCCGATGTAATATATTGTTTCAAATGGATTACTGTTTCAAGGTAATATGGTTCAATAAAAGCACAGTTCCGACATTACGTGATTCCAACGGAATATTTATCCACAAAAATACGGTTCCGAACGAACAATTTTTCATTTTTTTTATGCGCCGCACTGCAGCGACTTTGTCATTCGACTTCGTCATTCGCGAGACCGCCGTCGTTTTTCGGTACTTCACGTCAACATAATAATATTATGATATTGGATCATAATATATCTTAAGTATATAAACGTGAGGGATTTAATGAGAGACAAACACGAGGTAGGTGACTTTTAAATTCTGAATAAAAAATTAGAAAATGTTAATAGCATCTGTCATAGGCGCCTGCCATGTAGACGGGTGCCCGGGTGCTCGAGCTCTAGTTGAAATTTGATTGAGGTGCTGAACAACCCATACAAATCGTTATCAAATTTTGCGAGTAATAAATAAATTTCTTAAAAAAAAAAAATGAATTTGAAAAAGTTTTTTATTTAACGAATGCATTTAATAAATCGATGGATAATATTATTATAGATTAAACAGCAAACAATTCATGTATATAGCAAGTAGCAGTATGTTTTCGTATAGTTGATGATAATTTAGATGCATCTGAACTGGTTTGTTGTTACAGGATAAACTCCTGTACAGTATTTATCTGACTGTTTACCTTGATTTCTGATGATTTAACTCAATTTAAACTATAAATTACAGACCGGTCAGTATTTTTACGGTGCTGCAAAATGCAAATGTAAATGGTCATATCACTAATATTGAGAATGGATGGTTAATTAAAGCCTTTACACTCTATTTGTGTAATGTCGACGGAGCTTTTCACTATTAGAGCATACAATGTTTTTTTTTAAACCTTGGCGCCTATGGCTGCGGTGCTTGGTAGTCATAGGTTTGAGAGTTTCACCGTATCGTCCTCGCGGTGTGCATTGCACGGGGGAAATTTGTCAGAGTTAGGTCGGTTAACTTGGTCACTGGTATACCGTATACCTACTAGATGCACGGATAGAGCAGGATTCAAGTCAATTGGAACGGTGATTAAGTTTTGCAAAACATTCAGAACGCGGGAATTATTTGTATGGTATGGTAAACATACAGATTTCAAAACGTGTGTTGTTCGCCAGTTCGTATATACGAGGTTTACCTACTAATATAATGTGTTAACTTAACTATTAAAACACAATTATTTATTGTATTATTATTATTATTATTAGTGTTATTAGTGTTACGGCCACTACAGTAGGGTTGCCATGTTTTATTTTACTTAGACCGGGACAAACATAATAATTTGTATGAATTGTATAAGAAAATTCATACCACTCCTCACCAGATTTAACACACGATTTTTTCGTAACTAGAATAAACTAAAAATGGTGAAACACAATGGTCAGCACTTTACAACATAATATTATGTTTGTGTACTATCTCAACATTACAAATCGTTAGGAGACCGAAAAAATTATCAATTAGCGACAATTGATAACAAAAATTGTCTCGAGAAACAAGAAAACAAGTATACAACGATCATATTCATCAATAATTATGATCGTCATCAATAGCCAGGAAAATAATTGATGGCGTCAAATGTCAATCAAATATAAATTAACTTGATTATATAATTATATTATGATTTATCAAAACATTATGGTTTTTCTACTAGAAATATTTAGTAAAAGACAAAATGTTCACATAAATTAATGAAGTTTGATTCAGATTTTAATTGCACCTACATCCTGAAGCGGAGTATATCAGTCTATAAAAATCAAATTCCGGACAAGTAGTTCATTAGTTTTAAGCGTTTAAAGTTATAACTAATGAACTACTTGTCCGAAATTTGAATTTTATAGATTGAAATACTCCGAATAATATTCTGGTTTGGAATATGAAATAAAAAATGCATGGCGAGTAGTTCAAAAAAGTATAAACTTAAAAATAATAACGATGAAAAATAGAAAAAATATAATTTATTTTAGAAATGTTGTATTGAAATGACATTAAATTATGTAAGAAAAATATTTTCAAAACAGTTGAAACTTTTTGAAAAAACGAGTATAGACACTTCTTAAATGAATCACCTGAATTGGCATTTATTTAAGATGTCACTTTAAAATATCATCTGCTTCTACGTTGATCTATTCTTATCACATAGAATAATATATTATATTAATGCGGTATAGATGAAACCTTTTTATTTTAATATTTTTTTACTTAAAAATATAACTTTGAAGGTTAACGCGTTAAATCGTATTAATCACTAGTTGGGTATAGGTAATCAGTGTTTTGATATATTTAAATTTGACTAGGTATTACATTGAAATTAAAAACTATTATAATAACTGACAACTGTGTTTTTTAGATAATCATTGTTATGGTATTTTCAAAAAATAATTTTAAAACAATATGCTCAATATGTTTTTGATAATTCTATAGAAAAACTCTTTATTCTCAATGGTGTTTGAAAAAGTCACGGTATGGTAAGAAACGTTTTTACCGCTATACTATTGGTATTCCCACATAAATGAAATTAAACATTTTAAGTAGATGGATAGCAGACAATAATTATTATGGATTAAAATTTAGTGAGTTTTTAAGATATTAGAAATTTATTATTGAAAACAAAAAAAATAATAATTGCCAACCAAAACGGGTTTATATGTATTTTTTAACGCACGTTATTTCGATTGTCTATAGCTAGTTCGACTTATTGTCTTGTATATATTACGTTGATTTATCTATTAATGCGTGACTTGTTCATATTCTAAAATACGCGCACACACACTCATATTTCAAATGTATAACAGGAAGTATAAAAGTTTATTGGCTGTGTATGCTGTCGAATGTCTAAAATTGTTCTTTCCTTGTGTTGCACATAGCATTTACAAAATGTTATGGATACGGTTCCTTGTAAGTTGTACAACGACTTATATAATACCTGAAAGTGACCAAGAGTAATAATATTTATCACTTTATTTTATGATGCTATTTACCGTCGGCGTAACTAAGGGATAGTGTGTGTGTGTGGGGGGGGGGGGGTAGCGGGAAATGTAGTACACATTAGAGTTTTTGACCCTACATCCTGTACTTTGGAATTTTAACCAGGTCAAATCTTAGCAAAAAAAAAAAATTTGCAGAAGCAACCAGAAAGCATACGATTGCAGAAGCAATGCGATTGAAAACTGAAAGACGCACGACAATAATTTTATTTATAATATTAATGGTTCATTTTATAGAATATGTCGAGAATTTATTGAAACAATAAAATATAAGATCAACCGTGTGTCCATGTTGCAAAATAGATTCAGTGATATGTACACTATAACAGAATGATCATAAGACGAATGATAATGGCATTTTAAAAGTATTTGTTTCTTAAGTTCTGAACACAGTTGTATACATTTATAAAATATTAAATGTGCTATTATTTTACTATACAATTAATATTTGTACTTATTTTAGTATTAACATTAACAGATTTTAAATTATGAGCGGAGCGATGTATTTATCGATTTTACAATGATGAGTGTTTTTTTTTCGCTGTCTGTCCACCACCTATTGGGGCAATACAAATGCTTCAATTTTCTACTTCAGCATCTTTTTCGACAAGAAAGTAAAATAATTGGTACTTTGGGGGGGTCAAAAGTAAAAATTCCTAAAAGTTTTCAAATACGTCCAAAAAAAAAAAAATAAATTAAAGGAAAATCGGGAATTTTTGACGAAATCCGATTTGTTTTTTAGTGTAACACAATAAATAATAACCGTAGATACATGAAATTTTCACAAAATGTTCATATATTAGCATTTTACATACACCAATCAATTTTAAAAATATTTTGACACTTCTTAAGCTACTTGTAAGTGCAAGAAATTGTTGGTTTTTAAAAAAAAATTGTTTATAACTATCTAGCTATACTAGCAATAAAAACGTTTAAATATTATAAAAATGTATTGATTACTACAATATACAACACAAACATTAACTAAAGGTATAAATAAACATTAAGGTAAGTATTTTGACAGAGAATTCTACATACATTCTGATACCATTCTCGGTCAACAATAGTATAATAAATTTCATAGGCAGTCAATGTAGTCATGTAGTCAATTAAAGAATTCAATTGAAAAATTATTCAGTTTTAAATATATTACTATTATAGTAATCTTTAAGTATAATACTTACATGCAATAGAAAAACCAGTCGTATAGCTTATAATAACAAAAAAAAAAAAAATTAAATAATAGATTATAACTTACTAATTATTTGTCTAGTAATTGTAACCTTGAGTAGGTAATTCCATCTATATACATTTAGACAGTAAATTTATTTATATAAAATACAGTTTAGAAATCTATTGGTATTTTAAAGAGGATAGAAATTAGCCACAGATACCCAAATGTTGGATTTGTACATATAAAGATAAATTACTCGTATGTCCATTTTTATAATAAAGAAAGTATCATGATAATTAAATTAAACATATTTATAAAAAGCAGACAGGATAGTGGATTAAGTGTATTTGGCGTAGAAATTAATTTCGCTTTTAAGATAGTATTTTATTATAACCTCATTACGTATTACCTAATACATTCGCTAAGTCAAATAAAAAAAAAAATATCTTAAATACACTAATTTTAAAACGTTGTATTTATTCAAAAAATAATCAATGCTCGTTGACAACCATCTTAAGTCTGTTCAATATTTCATCGAATAATTTTTGATGAACATTTTAACTAACATTTTAGAAATCTTTAAAATTATTTTTCAACTAAACACATAAAATGTGTTTATTATTTGGAAACGAATGCTATAACAACAAGTACTTATCGAGTAGGTATGGTATCTAAATATCTAATAAATTAAATATACTTAACAACATTTGAAGGTTATAGTGGTTTGTTTAACATTTTGGTAGACAAACATTATTAGGTTAGGTCTTTTAATTTGAAATTCTAATCAGCACACGCGACTCAAAACCTAAAAACCGTCTATAGTGTAAGAAACTGAGTGATTTGTATTGTAACTTTTTTTTCATATACCACGACTACGCGAGTGAAAGGAGTCTTAAACGATGTTCGATGAATTTTAAATTATGACTTGGAAGTGTTTGGCAACATAAATAATTGTGGTTGTAGGTTTTGGCACTATTTTTTAGTATAGGGTCTTCGAGTTCACACAGAATAATTATACACGTCATAGCGTTGAAAATATGCTAAGAGCATTTGAAAAATGTAATGAAATTTGAAATATTTGACAATTCACATTTTGTTGTTGTATAAAACAGTGGTTTCCAAAATTGTACTACCATGGCACCCTTAGGAAATAGTTTGTATTTTGTGAAACTTCTATAGCACCAACTCAACCTCTAATTTTGGTGAACTTCTTTTTCCCGAGTATTATATAAAAAACCCTAGGTTCCTTAGAACACGCTTTGCGAATTGCTGGTATAAAAAGACATAAGTCCTAACCTAATTGTTGTTTAACTTAATTTGTGATCTTACATAATATTATCCGTGTAATTAGACACAGTTTTGTAATACGACGTTGCAGTATTATAGATTATTCCAGTTTGTATCGAATACAAACTGCGGGATACCAATATGTTTTATTTTAATATTTTACTTTTTAACAATATATTATATTGTATGCCACTAAGACGTACAGTTTCAGACATTATACAATATAAATGACGATTTTTTTTTTTAACGAGCATATTTAATTGTTTACGTTCACTTTTAGATATTATCAAGTGTATACATGTATTAACTACCTATTGAATAATAATTTTAGGTACCTATGTTTAGTAATTGCAAAAATAAAAACCGTCGTGTTCACGACAGGGGTATAATACCTACCTACATGGTTTTTAAGGATGACTGTATGGTGAGGATCTACACTGCCGATATTATGTTTTAAAAAATCACTGTATGGTAATTATTTTTTTAGTTATTCACTGATGGTCGTACAATAAAGTCACTGCATCCAATATTCGTCATGCAATACCGGGCGCACTTGTTTGTGTTAGCGTTTTGTTTATATAAAAAAAAAAAATCGTTTTTTACGACCATTGCTCAATTACCCTTTTGCAATGCCTCATCTCCGATTTCGTTTTTTTTTTACCATCGATATGACGTAGTAGTTAATATAGGTACCAATACTTTATGTACATATATCACATATTATAAAAAATAAATAAATAAACAATAGGTGATTTTTTTTCCATCTTGTAAAATAGTACTTACGTACTTTTACATAGGTACGCGCTATATAAAGGCACCGTTGATATTATCAGCAATGTTCACTTTCTAAGCACTTCCAGGTAGCCGTTTTCAAATATTTACATCGTAGACATACGATCTCGAAAATATTTTTAATAGAATAGGCAAAGGAGAATCGAGAATTTGTACGTATTTTATTATGGTACCTAACATCTTGGCGTAAGCCACCCGGCGCGGTGGCAGTAAATAATATGCTTTCGTTATACTTAATCACATATTTTATTATCATCAATCAACTTATGACTTGTGTGAAATATTAAAAATCGCCCATAAAAGAATATCGATGACATGATTTTTATTCTAACAATAAATTACTCAGTTTTTTTCTGCGTTGCACGTTGGTTAGAAATCGAAAGACATAAAAAAAATGCCAAATGGAAGATAGCCCCACGAGCACGCCCCTGATGTATGTGTGTATAAACATTGTAGTTTTTTTTTAAATTTGATAAATACTTTTTTCTGTGATTATATTTATTATATTAACTTATAACCACTTTGAATATATATTGTTGCTCAAATATTATATTATTTAAATGGTTATTGATTACTATCATATAATTATAATTTATATTTTATCATGTTATTATGTATCTTATAGGTCTTCAGAATTGTATTACAATTAGAATTTTGTAACAGAATCGAACAGCACAAAGTATTAAAAATTTAGTATCAAATATTTATAGCCAAGCATAATCATGTCGAACATTTCCATTTCGATCAGAAATTGCAGAGTATATGGGTTAAAATGTTTTTTTATTTTTTAGCACATAATTATAATGTATTAAACTTAAAACTCGTATTTCTGGGCTCAATAAGGTAGGGAAAAAATGATTTGAAACTTATTTCATTTATATTTTGTAATAATAAAAAAAACCATACTATAGGTTTGAGTAATCTACAGCTGTTAATCGTTTTTGAATTATACAACATAATAAGAAAACCGATTTTTTTGAAATCTGGTATTTGCCTTATAATATTCCCGTTTTTTTCGTTCATTGTTTTGTTGTTTTTCCAATTATTAAGAAAAGTACTTGGAAGTATACATTTTGCGTCTCAAATATATACCGACTAGATACAATTTGCAGTCACAAATCATCCTCAGTGACGAAGATCGGAGCATTTGCAGTCTACTGTAATACACGAGTACACGTTATCGCAAAACACTTATCGAGAGCATAAATTAATACATCACTCATTTTAAAAGTAAACGACGAGTGACGATGGGTACACAACAGAATAGAATGTAAAACGAAACACAAAGTTGAAATATTTCAACATAATAGTGGTATAATACCTGTGCGAGGGTATATCTGGTAAGGTATATCTGGGAAGGTTTTATATCAATAATAATAATAATATTAAAAATGGTCTTCGGAAAAATAAGCTGGCCAGAACGGCGAATAGAATATAATAACGTACAAACAACGCGTACTCGCTGGCTAGTAAAAAACACGTCGCCCGGGTGATATTTTAATTTATCGTAAACGGTTTAGGACGAGCTCTAAAATACGCTGACTGCAAGTCCAGACGTCACAGGCCAAACATTAAAGTTACTAATATTTTTTTTACCAAATCTAATTATCGATATTCCACACCATTCCACTATACGAGATGACTCAATCAACAAACGACAACGTTCCCAAAGAAGTAGAGGACATCTCTACTTCTTTATACTCACTAATGGAAGACAAGATGAACACGTTAGACGACGGAAGAGATGGAGATCCCTCAGTAGAAGAGTTACGGACTATGCTGGATTTGGTCCAAATGTTGGACATTTTGAACAGTCCATATATGTTAGCGGGTGGCGATGCGCTGCCTTCCGCCACTCCGTCGCCCACCGAAAACCTGAGCGAAGGGGAAAGCGCATCGGAAATGGACGACGGGGATGTGCCAGCACCACCCGCGGACGACCGAAGAGACGAAGTTCAAAACCGCTTGGCCACAGATGATGATGTCATAACAACGCCGGTCCGGGGAACAGAAGTCAAGAACGTGTTCGGTCAACTGGTCGGCTGGCTCGACCCGGCAGTGACCGCAACCACAGTGCCCCTCGCACCTCCACGCCACGCCACGGGATTCGTGGAGTCGGCGTGGAGTGCGGCTAAGACAGCCGGGCGAGCACTGTGTTGCGGTTGCTTTAGGAGGGCATGAGCTTCCGCAGTTGTCCGGGCGTTCCCCGGAGACTGACGACGTCGGGAGACGGGTGACGCAAAGGTGGGAGAATAAAGCGGCAGTGATGGTGTACTTTTGTGGTGTTCGGCGGTATGTCGCCTTTACAGGTTTTCCGGCCTCCAGCGGTGGCGCGACGGGAGTAGCGGGTGTCGCGAGCTCGAGGTCGCTCGAGTTGGACACGCGAGACCCTCTGGCGGCGCGGCGGGCGCCCGGCAGTCTCGGTCGCGACGGACGACGACGGCGGCGGCGGCGGCGGAGGAGGTGGAAGCTACGGCAGCGGTGCCGCACGGCGGCGACGGAGACCGCAGGGCATGGACGGTGAGTGGAGGACCTATAATATAGGTGCTAGGAACGAGGAAGAGCTAGGACGTCAGCAGCGCCGGACCCGCGGAAACGAAAAGTTTCAGGGTCCGGCGCTGCGCGACTCCTCGGCGCGGCCACCGTGGACGGAGACTGGGCACCGGCGGGGGACGCCAGGACGAAAATCACGGAGAGTATCAGGACCGCGGCGCTTTGTGACGAGGTCCGCCGATTCTCTCCCCTTTTCGTCCAGCGGTATGATCCCTCGCCGGCCACAGAGTCTCACCTCCACGGCCGACTCCGATTCCGCAGCACCGAAATTATAGCGATCTTAGCTCCCTCCGTGCTCAGGTCGCCGTCGTCGCCGTCGCCTATACAGTATACGCATCTGCACTAGTGCTCAGTAGAGCTAGTACGACTTGGCTCGTTAGCTTCCCTCCGTCGTCCCGTTGTCGCTCCCGCGGCCGTCGCGGTCGGGCCTCGCTCGCCGCCATGGTCGTCATCGCGTCCTCCAGCAAACGCACCCGCGACGCTCGTCCGCCCCGCTGAACCGGATTACTCTGTAAAGGCGACCAGTGGCCTTAAACCGTGCACATTTATACACACCCAATACACCATCACAGACCCCCCACCTTTGCCTATGTACCTTAGTCGGACGTATTTTTTTTTCTTTTGTTTTACCATTAGGTATTTATATATTTTTGTATTTGGCTACTGCCTTTTTTTTGTATTGTTATTCACTTTATTTTTCTTTATATATTTTCAATATCTTTTTAAAACGACTTTTTTTCGTACTAACATTTTTCATATGCATTTACACTATTTTTGGCAAAATTGTATTTTCTAAATTTAAACAACTTTTTCCTTACTATCATTTTTTATATATATTTGCACTATTTTTCGCAAAATTGTTTTTTTCTAAATTTAAAATGTTGTTAATAATAAATTTATTTTGATTATTAAAAATGTTGTTTCTTATTTTTCATATTATCGAGTATATTTTAGATTCAGAGCGCAGCGATGATTGTATTTATTTTACAATGATTTGTGTTTTTTTTTGTCGGTATACAATTTAAGTAGTCGAAACAATGCTTCGATTTTCTTCGTCGCTGCATCTTTTCTGGTAGAAAAGTGAATTTAACTCGTACTTTTGAAAATGTCCAATTGTTTTCAAAAGAGTTGGGAAAAATGAAGGAAAAACAGACATTTGTTGTACGCAAAACCATGGACGTCGATATAAACGTTTTGAGATTTTAGAAACGTGCGAAACAGTAAATATAAATCTTAATTTGTTTGGATTACACATTTGTACACGTCATTAGCAGTTATTATAAACAATAATATTGTCCTTCGAAATCGAATTTATTACTTATTAGTTAAGTAGCACTTGAGTATTAGTATATTGTAATTATATAAACGTACAGTCTATTATACACCATAAAGTGATGACCGGAAAAAACGTATATATTATAATTTGCAATGATAAATGTTCAACAAAGTTTAAATTTGAATTTTCATAAATCATACATTTGAAAACTTAATGCGAATCTCATTCTAAAGTCGAAAAAGAGAAGTTCAAAGTTCAGCGTGAACAAAGTTTTAAGTCCTCTTTAAATTAAAACAAAATATGCACGTATGTAATAAAATTTGCTATTCCAATGGCACGATAGTTATTCAGGAAACACTGAATTTTAATGGAAAACCGTTTGCATACTGTGCTACTGCTAAAGATGACCTTTTTCATTGACCAATTTACACCGGATAAGATTTTAAACGATTAGGTTTGGTTCACGGTTTTTTGTATTATATCTTGCGTACTTACTGCAGAAATATACAATCAGGTCAATTTGCAAAAAACAAACTAAAATATAGTATCAAGATACTATATTGTGTAAATACTCATATTACAGTATATGTAAGTACTTGCATATACACGGTGATTCGTTTAACTTAAATTACTTATTATATTGAAACGTATATATTTTTTCAAAAAACATTTTTCACGCGGTTTCAATTCGTTACACAACAACATTTTTTTAAAGAAATAATATTTTTTCATATTTTTTCTTATAGTTTTTAAAGTTTTTTCCTTTTTTGAAAGACACCATACAGTTTTAATTTCATATTCTAAAGCTGAATATTTTTTCGATTATTTTGATGCATAAAAATCAAATTTGGGATGAGTAGTTTATGAATTATAAGTATTTAAACTTTAAAGTATTGATAATGGAGTAGAGTGGTAAGCAGTTTTTCGGTAAAATGTTGGTCCACTACTCTGCTTATCTAAACTTAAAATACTTACAACTCATAAGCTACTCTTCCAAAATTTGATTTTAAGCATCCAGATAATAGGAAAAATATTTTGCTTTAGAATATGCAATTAAAACTGTATAAGTTGTCATTCAAAAAGCAAAAAATTAAAAAAAATTTAAGGATAAAAAACATGGAAATATATTATTTCTTTAAAAAAAATGTTGTAGTGTAACGGCTTAAGACCATGTAAAAAATTTTTTTTTGAAATAAGTCAATACTTTACAATATAATGAGTGTTTACGTCGAATGAATCACTTTGTTTAATATTTTTTATTTTATTGATGTTATTGTTCATTTGAACTTGGAGAAGATTTAACAGATTTCAATCAATACTATTATTGCAAATAAATGGTGTTTATTCATCAGTTGTCTGATAACGGTGAATATTTAAAAAACTATAATAATTAATTATTGTTAGGTATAGTAATTTTCAGTATCAATATCATAATATTATAGTAAGCAGTCTCAAACCATACGGTGAAAACCACATATGGTTACAACTTACAATAAAGAATGTTTTGATGAAATATTTTTATCCAGTATAACGCATTTTTCAGCAAGGTTGTAATACGCATTGTATCATCTAAACTGGTATAATATATAATCACTTAATCCGTAAAGACGGTCGCATTTTTATTGTTATTTCAGTTATAACCCGTTCGCGGTAAACCATAATAAAGGTAACAAATCCATGTTATCTGCGTTTATTATATATGATATGTAAGGACGCAAGGTCGATGGTCATGTGCCTATATAAGCATAGATATATCATAGGAATAGCTATGCATAATACGTGTACGACATAAGGTAGGCAGGCTAACTACTTATAATGCTATATTATTATATAATGTAAAACGCACATCGCATGATTGATAAAATGTTCTGATACATATTTCATAGACTCTTCTGGCTAATAAATTATGACTTCCATACGAATACCTATATAATACGCTTTCTTGTATTACATTAATTATTATACGACAACAATAATTATTATTATATGCATCGGATTGTTTTAATATGTCGTCATATTGTGTATGCTTTTCATTATGTTTAACGTATAAATGTATAAGCTTATATACGTTGACGATAAACTAAAAGCACCAAAAAAAAAAACGTCCGAAACAGAGGAGTTACGACCGGACACAATTTAATCGAGTCAAATGGTTGGCTCTATGTAGAGAAAGGCAAAAGTGCACATTTATTTCAATTCTCCTCCCCCGATCACGGATTTTCACTCGATTTATGTAAGTAAGATTTTTCATTGATGCTGGTAGTGCAATTAAAATTGATCGATCATAGCCCTACATAGATTAGGTTATAGTTCCTATAAGATGGTGTAAATTGTGTGTGAAATGCATATCACGGCAATTGATTGCAAAGCGAGTTCTATAAACTTTTTTTTTATCAAGCAATCATTTTATTTTTAATTAATTAAAAATAATTTAAAAATCTGGTAGCATAATATGTTTATATTAAGATAATTCATTTCACATGACAATGGCGATTTCAATATCCATTAATAATATCTCGTTGTTGTATATTGTTAGTCTTGGTTTGTTACAGGGCCTCTCCAGCCGTTTCTCTCGAGTCTCCTAAATTGGGTTAGGTTACTTACCCGCAGAGATGGTTTCAAAGAACATTGATAAATTCAGTTGATTTACGTTTTTATTCGATTATTTGACGATATGTATTATCAATTTATCCTATAACAGTCGTGAGCAGTGTGAATATGGCGCGATCAAAGAATTCACTATATAGCTTTGAGGAAATTTATAAAGGATGTAATACGATGATTCATGGACACTTCCCCGTCTACCATTTCCCCGTCGGTCGTTTCCCCGTGACCATTTCCCCGTCCAATATGTTTCCCCGTACGACGTTGCCCCCCGTCCATGTTGTATTTAATAATATTTTATTGTTGTAGTTCTATATTATGAGCAATTTCAATTAAGTACTCATCTAGCAACATCTCGATATTTTATGGTTATATACCTATTTTTCGTTATCGGTGTAAAACCCAAATAATACGTCGATAAGCTAATAGTCAACACACATTGTGGATATTTAAGTAATCTATAGATTGAATTTTTTAAATGAATTATATTTTATTTTATATTATAATATTCACGTGAACTATAGATTTAATTTTTATATATTTTTTAAATTCATTATTATATTTACGTGATTGTCAGATTGTCTAACACTGATATACCTACAAGTTCTTACAAGAATAGAAATAGAAATACAATACGGGGACGGGGAAACGTCGTACGGGGAAACATAGTTGACGGGGAAACGTCTTACGGGGAAGTGGTCACGGGGAAACGACCGACGGGGAAATGGTAGACGGGGAAGTGACCAGATACCAATACGATTGGTTAGGTGTCTAATATCGGGGTCATGATGCATGTTATCTGTAAGTACTCAGCTGATGTTTGTTCTGTTCTGTCTTGGGCGTATATGAGTTGATGTTTGTTTGTGTTTGTTTTACAACTCTAAGAGTTCGTGTTAATTTTGATTATAGTGATGTTTTCCTCGATGAACTCGATGGTAGTATTGCTTTGGGCCAGGTAGTAAAAACGTATATTGATGTACAGTGAAAGTGTATATACATACATTTGAAAATAAGTACATTTTTTTTTTATATACGCAAATGCATATAGTTCTTCGGAGTGTAAGTTTCTTTTTATTTATTTTTGAACTCGTGTATTGTATTAAACGAATCAGAAATGCGAATTTTTCGGCAGGACACATTATTATAGGATTGTCATGTGTAATGACAGTATATGAAGTATATTTTAGAATAATATAACGCGTATATTGTCATTCGTCCTATAATAGTGGAAGACAACATGGCTTGTTCAAGTATGTGTTTATGCTTGTAAAGTGATTGCGTTAAGTATATCGTAAACGATTACGTAATATTTAAATTAGAAAGATCATTATAGCGGATATTGAACTGATAAAAGCCATATTATACTATCGAGTTTCGATAGTTTTACTATCGAGTTTACCCGTAATAAAAATTCGATAAGAGATCGTGTGGCCATATAAGGGGCATTATATAGTGATATCACGACTCTATAAAATGTAAAACATTCGTCGATATTGCTACAAGTACGTATATAATGTGTATCAATGCAATTGTTTTTGATATTTTAATAGGTACAGGAAAAAAAATGTGAAATTTCCTAACGCCACATTTCAAGGACGATAAAAAAAAAGGTCGACGAGGGTAATAAGAGCTCAATTTTTTTACCATTTAATATGTTAAAATAATCTAAATTCCAACAATCTAATTTAAACGAACCCAACAAAACGTCATTAAAAAAAGTCTGTCTAGACACTAAAATAATGAGCAATAATAAAATATAACATATAAACCAACAGAAGGTATAGGTACTAAGGTTTTATTGCGCATATTACTGTAAAATTGACGATTGGCGTAAAATAAACAATAATAACAATGATAATAATAAAATATACACACTGCAGTATTTTTCATTTATATCAATAGGTAGGTTCAACTCTTGAAAAATTCCTTTTATTCTTCTTTGTATTGGTACAAAGGAAAAATATAAATTAAAATGAAGTTTAATTGTTATAATTTTTTATTAGCTATACCTATTGTTTATTATATTTAGTTTTAAAATTTTTTTCTATTTTAACTATTTTTAAGCAAAAGTTGTTCAAGCGTATTCTTGTGCCAATTGTGAAATCATATTAATTTTGTATTTTTGCCCTGGTTTAAGATATTTTATTAGAGTGAAGTGTCAAGGGGATACCTTGACAATGTTTGCCCTAATATACCGTGCTCATTAAAACTTAAAAAGCTCATAAATAATATCATAATCAACTATTTTGTCACGTAGAACTCTTCTGGAAAATTCTGAAAGGGGACTAAAACGGGACTAGTCCAGAGAACTTCTATAATATTATATTTAATCAGGCCAGGCGTCTACGACCAGTTGTGGGGGTTCATTGTTAATTTTACTTTTAAATATTCTAACATGTTCAAAAAAAAAATTATTGTAAGTACAACAAAAATCTACACAGACTTTGTTTTCGACAAATCAAATATAATCTAACTTAACTAGTATTATTCAATACTTAATATTTATTCTAAATTAATTAAGTCCCACATAATATGATATTATATGATAAAAATCAACAATAATCAAACATTTATTTGTTTTGTCTTGTACCTACTTCCAAGTACTTCTATTATAAACAGGTTAACAAAAAAGTCACACATGTAAAGAGCGTGAATACAATTTTAAAGTTTATAGCTCTATATTTGTCTAAATCAAATAAGAAAAATTACAAAATTACAAAATAGGTAATCTATAATTTATAGTTTAACCAATAGTCACATTACAATGGTATTTTGAGAACGTGTTGATATTTTTACAAACACAATGGTTTTGGACAAAATTAATATTTCTGTGACATATTGAAAAAGTATACAATTATAGAGACTATAAATAAATAAATATGAAAATTAATTTTGTTTTCATTAAGTTGTTTCATGTTTGTCATAATAAGTTTAAAGTTATATATTTAATTTTATAAAATATGGTAATTACAAAAGGGTGCGCCCCTTTAGTTCACATTATACCTTTTTAACATAGATAAAAGTTCGGGCGCAGCTTAGCAAAAAAAAAAAGGTCGTTTGGGCGCAGTTTACGTATTATAACTATATAGTATTAACATTTAGGGCATAATATTTATAACTGTTTATAAACAGTATTTAAAATAATTGATAATACATTAATAATCATGATATAAAATATTTGTTTAAATTACGAAGTAGGTAGGCTATGAGTATACTCATATAACGATTTAATCGTCATCTTCGATTATTTTATTATATTATACACAAATGTGGCTTAAACATTTTTTTTTTTGTATCGGTGTACCTCTAAACGTTTTGTGATGATATTGTGGTGTAAAATAATATAATAAAAACAATAAATGAATTTTACAAATCGTTTTTAATGGATAATTAACGCGAATATTATTAATATATGCATAAGCAGAGTGTGGATTTTATGCCTGGAAAGAATCTTGAACCCGACGTTTGGAACCTTTAAAACATCTTAAATTATTGTCTTGTAAACTTAACCTATAACCTTGAACTGGTTCGTACACATTGGCTGAGATGAGTTTGAATGCAACCCATTGGAGTTCCCTGCAGGCCAAGGGCTTAACAGTTAATGCACACATAAAACATGGAAATAACGATAGGTGGTTCGATAAACCTCGGTTTGTTCGCCTATGAAATCAAATAGTACCTACCTATGTATTGTCATTTAAAAAACATCGTGGAAGACAATTTGTGAAAATGATATGGCTTTAATCAAACTTTTTATTTCCGTACTACTCGTATTTTTTGTTAGATTTTCCGATTATTAATAAAAGTTTATTTATAGTACCGCTACCATACCAATCTGTATAGGTATAACATTTTCTATCAGAAACCACTCTTAAAGTTGAACACCGAAACACATTTTCCGCTCTAAAACGTGACGACAAACCAAACGTGTTTTACACCTAGATTTTCAAGGAGCATAAAAATTAAACCAGACTTGTGTGTTTTTCAATTTAAATAACATTAAGTTGAACGGACTTGAGTAAGAATTTTCAATAAACAAGAAAAGAAATCGAGTTATTGAGGTTTTCAAGTTTTCAAGAGTCAACTTTTTGAGACTAGAATGCAATGAAAAAAAAAATACACACATAATTGGTAAACCAGTATCTACGTTACTCGTTCCACTTAAATTTCAAAAAAAAATATTTATGTAGATCTTGAAAATCTAGTTAAATGTAATGCTGTTATTTGTAAATTGGAAATAAATTATACCTAGTTTGGACTGTACACTAACAAAAATATTTATGTTGAAATAAAAAATCGCTGAAATATTATAAATTGAATGACAGAAAAAGATTTTATTATTTCAAACTAACGACAAAATATACTTTCAGACTTCAGTATTAGTTAACCGGTTAATTAAAATATTATTGATTTGAATTTATTTATAAAGCTCTTATACAGTGAAAAGTTCATTTAAATTAGTTAGTCTAAACTAAATATTCCAAAAATCCTTTAACTTATTCAAGATAATGATATTTTTTTTATTTTATTTTAAATAATCAAGTTTGACGTCAAACTTAAGATTTAAACATGAAAATGAATTTCTTGGATAATTTGTAATATTAATAATCGTAAATAATTTTTTCAGTTCTTGTAGTTTTTATGAACTTTGACATGCTGTGAAGGAAATTAAAATTCAAAGATCTTGATGTACTTTCGTAACGTACGCCATTATTTTCTAGTAATTATTATTTTTGCTGTACAATTTAACAGTAATAACTAATAACTAAAAGTTATAAACATAAATTACTATTATAATATTATAAAAAAAAACCGTTTAAAAGGTCATGGTTATTTTAACTACTTAAACAAGTTTGATTGAAAATACAATTTATTATTCAACCTCAAGTAAATTTACTTTTAAAGTTATAACACACTATGTATTTATTTAACTATTCAATTATATACAATATCTTTGTTTACTAAAATCTTTAAATTAATAATTTCTCATTTTAAGGTTTCAATGGAATTTATCTAATCGGTTCAATACCGATATTGAATATCGTTTTCAAGCCCTGAATATATTAATTCGACGGTTAAGAGGCCAAAAGTTGGATACCACAAACACTACATTTTACAATATAAGTGTTTTAATATTTTCAATTATTTTAAACCAAATAATTTGTGTTGTTGTTTTTTGTTTTAGTGTTACAAATGATTTATTTATAAGCTATTCTCTAAATTACATAAATGACTAGGTTTAGGTCTTGAAATTTGTTCAACGTAATATTATAACGTATCTTTAAAATTTGAATGGGACTTGTAGTACATGGCAGTTATAATATATTTTTACAGTTGACATACAATTTTTTGATGGACGTATTAAAAACTGTTAATTCAATAAGAATTTAAATTAATTGACTGAGTTGTTTTTGAGTTTTAGACAAAAGCAACAAGTCCGGACTTGTTATATTTGACTGCTTAATATTTAGATCGCTATAAAATATTTATTATTAGTCTTATTAGTTTAGGACTTTTTATAATCGTGCACATGTCCATCGAGTTTTCCCGGGCACTTAATGCATGATGCTAATGCTATCTTGACGTGGCACAAAGCGCCTGGTTTGTTCGAACACCTCGAAATAGGTATCAACATTTTGCTACGAATTTGCTATATTCGCTACGCTATTTTTGGAATTTGCTATGGTCAAATTTTTCCGGAATCCGAAATTTCCGGAAGACAATTTCTCAGTCCCGCAATTTTATTTAACACCTCGAACGGTGTATTATTGATAATAGTGCGTTATTGTATTGATTATAACATTACAGAGTGGTTGTATAATACGATAAACGTTTATAAAAACCCATTTCCATAATAATAGATGTGTTTTAGCGGAAATCTTGCCTTACCGAGTTTTTACAGAAAAAACTCTCACGTCTCGTGAAATAGTCTGATTGCAATTATGATTTCTGGATTGCTTGCCTTTTTGGTTAGGTTATTACAATATTTGAATGTACACTAAACAAATATTTATCTTGTACATTTTTTAATCTTTAAATATTATATTTAAATCGATACAAAATATTTGATATAATTATCAAATCCATCACTATTGCTCTTATTGTTAAATATTTATTTACAGATTGCGTAATATACATATATAAATATAATTCAAAATACAATTCGACGATGATTGCTATTGTAACTATTATACTACGCTTTCACAAAAGAAGTATACTCTATAAACGACTTAACAGTTGTTTATTTGTATGTAATTAAAAAAAAAATAAGAAAATACAAAGGATTTATTCATTGATTATTAATTAAATGTCAATTTGTGCACGTTATTGAGTATACCAAAGATGTGATAAAATATATTTTAATTTAGGACGGTTGTGGAGGGGATGCAATTCCACGGAAGCTTCGAACAAAAACGTTGCGTTGATTGAAAAATACGAAATAACGAAGACAAAAGTTTAAGTATCCGCATCTATAAAGATACCTTACTCGGGGCCCAAATGTTAGGTTTTATACCAGTAAAATTGCCCTGAGACGTAATCATGCTCAGTCAGCGACCAAAGACGATTTGTAAAGACCTGTGCGCAATCAGCGCAGTCATGATGATCCTGCAGACCCATCAAAACGTTGAGATACAAAAACAACTCGCAACCTATAATACTCATCAGAGATTTTTTTTTTTTGAAATTTTTATTATTGTCCAAGACAATCAGATATTGGTCGAGGCACGGCCGGTGGTTGGGTAACTGATACATCAATATACATTATTATTATTTATTGTACCTATAACGGAACCGATTCGGAAGAACGTATATTATAGGTACCTATCATTAATTTCTAATATTTCACGATTTTTCATTGCGATTTTGTACAAGATCGGAAGAATTAATTGCTCTCGTGAACGCATATATTATACATAATATACCCACAATATTCATACGTATTAATGTTTCTACGCCAAAATTGTTTACATAACGACCTAACCCACTAGCGCGCGTTTCTCGAGGATAAAATAAAAACCAATCGAATATTATAGACTACGTATGCTTTTTTACCACACAAATCATGAAGTCGTACATGCGAAACGTGAGCAATGGTTTTTCTGGTACATCAAGTAGATTATTAAATTTAATTTCGTACAGGTAGGTGCTTTTTTATGAAAAAGAAAATGTGAATTAACATATATATTATATATCATGTGTTTATATTACTGGCATCAACCTCAGTACGACAATTATATTATAATGCGATCGGAGTACCTTAATAGGGTATATAACAATAATTATAACAGACTGGTATAGATTGTATATTTCAGGATAAATAAAAAAATTATACTCGTTGATCGACCAGTATAAATAGAATGCCGATTGCTGATTGGTCAAGGTGTACACCGTAAATAGATTAGATTGTATTATTATGTTCAGTTGATTGGATAATTTTTAGTAACAACACTATAAACACGATACATATTAATATAGGTAATCGTAATTCGTAATAAAATCTTACTATATATTATTATAGTACAAATTATTGTTTATTAATGCATTTATAAGGTCTAAATAGTATTTAGTTTTTCGGAAATGTAGTTAATAAAATAGGTTTGTTATAAACTTAAAGATCGATACTGTCGTACCGTATATCAGTGTGAATAGGTTCGTGGCATAAATAGCTTAATGAATCTATATAATATTTTTAAAATTTAATTTTGTATAAAAAATAATAGTTTAAGAACTAGGTACCTAGTAAAAATGTTCAAGTCTCCACAAATAATCATTTTTATTAACTATAATAAAATAACTTAATACCTATATTTGGCTATATACAACCTGTACTTAATAACTATATAAAATTAGAACTTTATATGTGCGTAATATTTTTGATATTTTTAGGTTGATATAAGAACAACTTATGAAGAACCTTGTATTAAATGTTTAAGGTTTAAGATTTTTTTTCACAAAAATATATTTTATTACACATAATTCGAATAAAATTGTTCTGAAAAAGTAAGCAATTTAAAATTCTACAAACAGCACGAAAAAAGTCAAAATATTTTTAAAATTATTATATATTGAAAATGCTTACCTATATAAGTATTTGGTGGAAGATCGAATTTCTAAACCACTAGTTTCAAAGTTGAAAAGATTGAAGTATTTTTCCTATATAAATAAGTTAAAGATTGACATATTAAAATAAAACAAATAAACACACGCACAAACTGCATTTGTTCCAAAATAAATATCTATGTAATAGTCACTAAGGCAAGTTTGTCTTAATAGTTAGGTAGGACGGAATAGCAGTAGGTTTAACATTAAAAAATATATAGTCGATACATGATCAATAGTCATCCAAACTCAAACTTCAAAAGCAAAACCGTATGAAATCCAAATCGACTGTCTACACGTAATAATTGATTGGTATTTGGTTATTGATTGTGTAAGAAACTCAATCGAAATCAACTCCTATTTCGATAAACATAAAAATTACCTACCTACACAATACTGTAATAATAGCATTGTTTCAATGCATATCCGTGACTGCATGTTACGTACCTATATAGATATATTATGCACGATAAGTGATAACCCCTAGTAGAAGTATTGGTTTAAGACACTTTCGAGTTTTGAAAATATGTTAAGAAGACAACTTTTGTATAGCTTTTTAAAAAGTTTGAAGAAATCCAGTGACTGTATAATATCGTAGTTACACGCAGTATATTGTTTGATTTTGTCAATAAACTCATAGTAGGTATTGGCGGCGTATCGTAGATATCATAGTGTGGTTGTACTCAATAGTTATATAGATGTATTCGTTTTCAGTATAAGTAAAATAAAAAATAAGAACGACTTTCTGACCGAATCACATGGTGGTTGTCTTGCACTCTTGCACTGGAGTCGGTAAAACTGCAGCTTGCAAGTTTTGGGTTATGTTACAAGCGGATAATGCTATCTACATCACGCTATGTAAAGGCTAATATAAGGCTTAACTTATCTTGTTTTTTTTTTTTTAACTTTTTTTCTATTTTCTAATATGTGATTGTTTTCTAGAGATCAAGTTTTCTATACTCAAGGAAGTCTAAAAAAATTATTAATATACAATTTTGTTTTTTTTTATTTTTTTATTCTTAAAAAGCAAATATGATTTGAAAACATCAAACTACAATATTAATAACATAGAGTATAAGTATAATAATTTGTGTAAACGTATTAAAATATAATCACATCGGCCGTGTGCATTGTAACTATGATAAATAATTGCATGCGTTTAACTTGGGGATGTACTATTATATATTATCTCTCAAACATTTTAAACGGTTAATTAAATTTAAATTATTTATTTATTTTTGACAATATATGTTCACGAATATGTCCCCGTCAAATGCAAAAACATTTAAAATTACGAAAACTATGAACCTTTTAATGACGTAGGTATCGAAAACCTCCAGAACAATATTATGCAAAATACAATTTTGTATTTGAATTTTCTGCAGTACTTTAAAACGTAGGTATTTTGTGTAATATTATATTTTGATACATTTCATCACGATATATTTCAAGATGGACATGAAATTGTTACAAGTTCTGAACTCTGATGAAAATTGTTCATGGACATTCGTCTAGAACAGTGGTTCACAAACTTTTTATCTTTATCACCCACTTCAAAAAAAAAAAACCGACGGGCCCCTTAAAAAAAAAAAATTAATTAAAATACCCTCAAACGAAAAATTAATTAATTGTTTATAGATGAGTATATGTTTTATTATAATACACCACTGCAGACGACGAACGATTTATTCTAAAAATACGAAATACATATTACGTACAATAATATTTTGTTCTACATAATGTTGTTGAACAAAATTGAAACAGCCACTGCCCCCTTTTTGCTATCCAATACACCCTCCCCCAATTTCGCTTGTGACTTCCATTGCCCTCCCCCCTGGATAGCTCTAGCTAGCAGCCCCCGAGGTTAGGTTAGGTTAGAACTGGTGTACATAGAACGAAGGTGCATTATATTTATTAAAATATTATACATTTTTACAACACGTCTGCGGGTTTGCAATAGTATTGTGCAGTGACGTGCACGCGTCTAAAATAAAACAGCCAAGTGACGGTAATAACCATAATAATATAACTGCGGTCGGTGAACTCGACGACGGGTGTTCAGAAAAATAGGATTTCAAAACTTGCGCGCGCCATCCACTGCCAACCGATCGCCTCGCCCCGGCCCAGACCAAGCGAGCAGCTCATCGCCAGAGCTAATACCCGGAAGTTACGCGATTTGCCGTCGTGCGTCCGGGCCGTCTCGTGGAGATAAAGAGGAAAGGAAAACAAAAAAGGAATTCGCGAAATCTCTTCGGACTACCCATTTGACGACGGCTCGGCAATTCGCCCGTATACCGGTATTATATTGTGGTCGCTATAATAATGGCCTGAAACAGGAAAGAACAAAACGGTTAGGTCAGGCTGCGATCGTCATCGGCAATAATATTATATTATTATTATTATTATTATGCGTCTCTTGGCAAACTATCAAAACGTGCGCGCTGCCGAGCTATATTATAATGATATTATTATTACTATAACGGTCAAACTTATCTCGCCAGTCGCCACGAACGAGTTGTCCGCACGGTGAACACGCGAAGCGTGCAGTTTGCAATTTCTTCTCGTTCGGAGCGAAAACATCGATTGACATAAAAATAATTGTGTTCATAATGTACACACGTCCCACGAATCGGCGTATTTATAGAGTGAGACAATGGCAATCCATCAACCCCGGCAGAGATCCTTAAAAAGGATTTTTCAAAAATCTTTTTAAAACTGAATATAAATAGAAATGTAATATATTATGGAGGTTCGGCGGTTCCACGGTTATTGATATCGTTTTAATCAATACTTAAAAAAATTATTGTAAGTATTTATTATTTTTTAGTTTTAAATAACCGAAGAAACAATGTTATAGTTTTACATGATCTAATTTTTTGTGTGTTTGATAGGTGGTAGCCGGCCGGTAGGTGATGCTAGAGAAGGCAATTTTAATTCGATTCCAAAGTACTCGCCATATTAGAAAAAAGGAAAATTTGATCTTTTGGCCATTATTTTCCAAAGATAATCGTAAATCCACCACTGACCCCGTGTAAATACGTGTACGCAGTATTATATAGTATTACATATACTGTATGTTACCCGACCTTCACCCGGAAAAAAAATATAATAATGACGTGACAAAAACCGGACAGATGGCGCAGCGGGTGTACCTATTCTTCTTTCACCGCTCAGTTTTCCGGAGACAGGAGCGGAGGAGTTATTGCGAGTGTCCGGTCAGTCGTATGTTGATTAAAACAGCGGTCGCCAACCTTATGGACCTCACGGGCCACTAAATCCATAAATCTAAATTCTACGAACCACTTAAAAGATTATATTTTAGTGCTGATAGTTTATACGTATACTACGAGTCCCGCAGGTAGATACTTATTCGGAGATTTTGAACTCGCAGCTTTTCTTCACTTTTTTTCTTTTTTTACGGACCACCGCTCCTGTATTATAGAGGATTTAGACCGATTTATCAGTGGATGTACCGTCTACCGATGTCTGTCTGGTATTTAGGGAGATAAGACCTTCCAAGTAAAATAAAAAAAATATTTTGTCTTATTGTTATATATAGTGATGATAAAAGAAGATGTAAATTGTACGTCACTTGTGTACCACCTATGTGTAATAAACGTGTGTAGCCCTCGTGTGATAAATTTGGCCAACGACGGATTGTATTATTATTGTTATTACGGTGATGGAGAAAATCGATTATTGCGTTGTTCTCGTCGTCACGTGTATACCGGCCACAGTATAATATTATTATTCGTTGTATATTATTATATTGCATACGAATGTGTTTGATGATGATGGCGGTGGTCGTATTTTTATTGTCGTTATTACTTATTATTATATTATACGTTTATATTGTTCCGGTCGAAATTCAATTTCGTCTTCTCCATTGGTCGTGTAACATTTCATTATATACAGGCACTGCCGCGGTGTATATAGGTATAACAAATCAATATATATATATATATATAATATATTAAAATATCGTCTGACCGCCCGAACACACATCATGCTCGTATAATATGTAGGTGCACACGGTCATATATGATGCACTGCAGAGGACAATGGAAATTCTGTGACTCAGGACTCTGCGCCACAGACAACTACAGTAATTAATATTATGGGTTTTTTTTAAGTTTTTCGATCGATTTGTCATCGAGTGCGGACCAATGCGGACAAGTATTATTATATAGGCATCTAGTATAGGAATCATAATATGATAATATGAAATGTCCGAACGGTTATCGACATTTTACCGTTGGGATATAATATAATTAATATATTTTACACCGTCTCCCAACAATAGCGCGCCGACCTTACAGCCTGAAGGGCATCAGTGGCGTAGACGTCTAGAAGGCGGAGCTGAGGTGGGTTGCAGCCCTCTCTGAAATGTCAGGAAAATTAAAAAATGATTTCAGCGTGTTCTGTGAATGTGTTAAGCGTAAGACACTGTATAAATAGACGTACCTATCGTGACGTATATTGGAATTATTGCGATTTGTACGAAGATTGTTGCAAAAGTCTAAAAGGCTATACATAATATATCCTCGGCATCGTCATAATATCAAACTTATCCTAGTTAAGCCTCTCCGGCACAACAAATTATTAGTTGAATTACCCCCCCCCCCCAAAAAAAAAAAAAAAATAATAATAACAATACCCCGACTATGCCACTGTTGCAGTCTGCGGAGGATAAATCATCGAAAATCTGCTGAATGCGGTCACTAGAGTAGGTAGGTACTATATAAAAGGACGCAATTCAGTATAAAATAAATAAAATGTTTTTATTACACTATAAGTTAAATTTCGGATAGATATTATTTTTAAATAATTCTAAAAATTTAATAAGTAGAATATTTTTACAGGAATGTAAAAATAATATTTAACATACTATTTTAAAATTGTAATTCCGAAGCCAAAAAATGTTTTTAAAACGTTTCTAATAGTTTTGCGCTATAAATCCGTAACCATTTTGAAACGTTTTCAAAACATTCTTAATTTGGGAGAAAATATTTTATTAAAATATGTTTTTGCTGTGTGAGAACACCGGAGTTTGTAGTCTCCGCGGTCTTACAAGTACGTATTTGGAAATTAAAGTTTGGCAGTTAGCACGCTTAGCTTCGTACGTTTTAATATTGGCGTGAATTGACCTACCTATTATGATCGAACCTAAAGGTAACAATATTGGCTGATTTGTTAAGTCAGGTTTTTACGATTTTTAAATGTTTAGTGACTTAAGAGCGTTTTCAAACTTAAATATTTAAAATACTCAAAATGTTAAGTACCTTTCGTCGATATAACCGACGTACAATCATAGTTAATGTTCTTATCCTCAAGTCTGCAGATAATAAATCGGCTGGTTCATACTAATATGAAGCTAAACGTGAACTGCTTATCGTAAATTTGCGAATTTTTGCAATGTCATGCTCTATTGTCTAGACAGAGTCAACAAATTCGGATGTGATCGACGTCTGTAGTTCATCTCGGTTGCATCCCAAAACTGTGCACTTTTCCCTTCGACTGAAGCGTTCGATCGACAAGAACCACACTGCACTTAAACGATTTATTCATCGTTGCACGCAGCAAAGAATTATTTTGTTACACTTTTTAGGGGTTTTTAGTATTTCCAGTTGTCTGGTAATCAGATGTATAGTATAGTGTATAAAGTACCTACAATACAACCATATGTTGTTTAATTATAAAATCAGTGGGAGTGATTCGTATTCGTATTTGAGATTCGTAGATTAGTTGTTCAGTTGAGCGTATACCAGAAACCAATAGGAGTGAACATTTTTTTTTTAAATAAAATATTATACAAAATTTACATTTTAAAAACATACATTTTGATAAATATTAAATTAAATATATAAAGTGTATGTTTTTTGGATATAATAACCTCATAATAATAGTAGTTTGCGGTTTCGTCCTGTATTTTATCTAAAGTGTGTGGTTTTTGGATTCAACGTTATTCTCAAAGCGTTTAACCATCACAGCATATTTTGCGATCGCTGTTGTATCTACGAAAACTACTCGCCATTCACACAGTGCCGAGGAACCTACTCGATTGTACCATATTATTTTTCTATTATTAGCTATAGATACTAATTATATTTGTTTTTTAAAAAACGGTAGCGATAGGTTTTGTAAATATTATTGGTCTCGAACAATATAAAATTTATGCACACAACGATTCCATTTCAAATACACTCACGTCGTCGTATGCTAAATTATGATTATTTATCATTGTAAATCAAATGTTCTGAGCCGTGTTATGAAGATTATTGTTGTGTGCCCATTACGACGGTGTTACAATGATATATTTTTTCTTTGTCATTCTTTTACCGTGATAATCAGTGTAATGAGTGTGCTAAATCAAGGGAAAAAAATACCTTCTATGTATGTAAATATATACATTATTATTATACTCCGATGACATTAGTTCTGGTATTTTTTTTCTTTATAATATCCATAGAATGTATCGTAACATGTTCATTATTAAATAACGCTCTTCGGACTTCGACAAATGGTTAAATAAAAAAATATTGATGAAGTTCTTTTTTAAATTTTAGATTCTTAGTGAAGCGAAAAATGTAAAACAATGATGTTTTCCTTTTTTTTAATCGTCTTCTGTATTAACGTTTTATATATTTGTTTTTGTCTATAGAAGGAGAGAACAAAACGTCCACGTGGCACTTCGAATATGATTTTATTTTCTACGATTTTCGCTTTGCTTGCTGACAACGTTCGGACAAAACAATATTGACAATCGTTTGAAACTACGAACGAACGTTTTTCCGAGTAAAAAATATGGAAATAACTCGCTTATTAATATACAGTATATTGCACTATGGTCCAAAATTATGCAATTGTATTGTATACCACGGTTACTTACTAAGTATAATTTAAAACTTAGTACCTACCTATCACTACAATAGATAAACTATTTGAATTTGGATCCCGCAGCCATCGCGGGCAAGTGACTCATCAATTATTATTAATACATATCATAAAATAATGAACATTATTTATTTTACTCGTGTTAAAAAAATTTGAAGTCGACCTATAAAGATTAAAGTGTATTTTAAATTCTTCAATATTAAAAAAAAAAAAATCCTAATTTTAATATTATTTAATCAATTATAAATAAAACTAGTAAATAATTGGCTTACATTTTGCCATGCCTAATGGTATGTTTAATGCTTTAGATGTCAACATACTATTAAGTCTATGGCCCGTTCATAAAATCCAGTTTTATGTTTACTTTTTAAATTATTCAATTCGATAAATTGAATTGAATAATTATTAAAATATGTATCCAATCAAAAAGGTTATTAAGGTACGTTAAGGTTGTACGTTTAAGTTATTTTTATCATTGATTATAAATACAAATTACAATATACATAATTCTAGTATTTATAATTAAAGTTTTTATGTTGGAAATATTTTATTACTTAACTTAAGAAACTACGACTCAACTCCTAGGCTTATTGATTGTTTATTTGTTATTGCATCTTCATAAATACATTTATATAAATTATTACTCATAGCTTATGAATAATTGATTGATTTATAAATATTTTCGAGTAATGTATTAATTTTTTTTATTACATTCCTTCAACAAACCGTGTGTAACAAATATTATTTACTAGTAAATTTTAAAATTATAAAAATTATTATTCAAAGTTAAAATCTGTTGAAAATGAATAAATCTATTCACAGTTAGTTATAGGTATATTTTCTGTAAAGATATTCTGAACTAGTGACTTCAAACATTTTATATTTATGTATACGTCTTATAGGTATAGGGTGTGGTTCAAATTGCATTTTTTTCTGAACGTTCCGAAACATTGTTTTCCAATCACAAAATTCGTTTTATACATCAAATAACTTAAAAATAAAACTTTCATTTTGCATTTTTTTTAAACTATTTTATTTTTAGAGCTTTTTTAAACTCGAAGTAAATTTTTTGTTTATCTTATATACATATGAAAAGAATAGAGTGAATAAAAATGTACCATAAATGACGTAGGTACCTACTATTAAAAATAAAAAATAATTAAATAAGTGTTTTTTTTATTTTACTTCGTCATATTATTTATACCTATATACTATGTAGATACCAGATATGTGCAACGGTTGCACAACACTCTGACAAACTTACTCTGAAATTTTGGTCACGTTCAGGCAGATATAATATATTATAGTCTATAGATAAATCGTTTTATTTACGACTTGCATCAATTGCAATAACACCAAACTGCGTAAATTTAAATAATACAAATATATTTTTGTTTAATAATTTTTATTTACAATTAAGTTTAAAAACAATTTTTAAACTTTTGTTATATTATTAGTGCATTGAATCGTATTTTGTATAAAACATTTTTCTCTTGTTTTAGGACGTTAAATGCACACAATACTTATAGGCATATTATCTGTTATAATATAATATTACTGTACTAGCTGTTTATAATTGTTTGTCATTTTAAACTAAATGAAAATAAGTGAAAAATGCATAGTGTTATGACTTAAAATGTTATAAATTAAAGATTCTAAAAGCAGATTCACATTCATAATATGCTCCCTTTAAATCTAAAACAAATCAAACACAATTAATTGTGATACAGTTTCAAAATTCGTATTGTAATTCAAAAGGGATGCATTGAATTATGATATTTTACACTTTCGACTTTCTTTTCTTTACAATTCTAAGCATAACTAAATGTCTAAATAAATAGTATGTATGTATATGACGTAAAGTATTTTGAAGTCAAATCCAAACTAATAAGATGTCAATATGTAGCGGTAAAAATCGCATAATTATTCTGTCATGAAAAATATTATACTTGACGATTAATGTCGATTGCAATATTAGACGTCGTACACCAGGTTACTCCATAAATATGTAATGTTTACACTATACCTATATGCAGTATACATGTATCAATATATTTCACAATATGTAATTAGTAATAATATTATACTACTGGCTACTGGTTTGCAAAGTAGTCGGTGGAATTCAACAATTAATGCAATTTTCTTTTGCAAAAACAATAATACGTAGATAATATTATGTCGAATATAATATTATTTCAAATTATAATCGTTTGCTTGGCCGACCATCGATTACGACTACTCGATAGGTAGATGATAAGAACACGCGTTGAAATGACAAAAAGGAAATCTGCGTTATCATTAATATTATAATATCAAAGCACAAAAACGTGATATTTTCTGTAATGCTAAAACACTTATATTTAAAAAAGAAAAACTGCCGTTTTTTTTTTTTATGAGAAAATCACACCCGCGCACGTTGACTTCGTCTGCAGCACAATGATATGTCAATCGGTATCGTTTTTACGCACTAATGTGTCATCTATTTATTATATTATAATTAAAACCAATGTGATTTGTTGTTCCGGTGGATCGGGCACGTTTAAAAAGCCAAAACGTTTAACGCAAGTGACTCTTTGGGAACTGCATGCCTCACTAGTTAAATAAATGTTTACAATATATTACTTTAGTAAAAATATATCCACACTCTATAGTGCAAAGTGGTCTGAATGGATTTGTCCATCATAAGATGTATATTATATCACAATATATATTTTTTCAACGAATTTCTACTCGTTGGATGATTATTTTTTTTTTTTAACAATTCGTAATTGGTAGTATAATTTAATTCAACCGCGGTTTGGTTCTTTGTTCGCTCGTTAAACATATTGATTATAGTTTTAACTTTTAGCCAAATCGCATTTTTAACTTTTTTTTTTTTTAGTGTAAAAAAGTTTTAAAGTCGTGCACAGCGTTTTTAACTTTTGTATACAAATATAAGCACGAACACTTAGAGAAAGACTGTTCTTATAATTTCAAATAGCTAAACGAATATTTTTTTTAAGCGTTTTTTTCTTTTTTGTTTTCATCCAGTATAGAGTTCAGCGTTCTTACTTAGGCGTAATAAAAACAAACTATAACGATAAAAAAAAAACATCGTAATAAACTTAAAAAAAAAAAAAAAACCATTTCATTTCAACTATATATATCGCATCATGCCCAACTCGGATTTTCTAATATGCACTCGAGTGTTGTAACCCGTTTTCCTCGTCCGTCTGATGTCACACGCGCACAATGACTCACCGGGTTCACCATAATATTTTTTCTTCGATTCCGATTTTTCTGCGTCCTACAAGGACACGCTCGGACCAGGTACAGGTATGGTGGCGTGGAAGGGAAGAAAGAAAACAATATAATGCGCGAGAAGGAAAAATGTACTGCGGATGAAAAAAAAAAAAAAAAAAAACAACAAAACGTACACCGGCAAAATAAATACCACTGTCCATCATGTTTACACTCCGATGATGCAATGACACGGACGTACGCACAAAGGAGATGCACATAATCTTCTTTTATACATAATTTATATATATATATATATATATATATATATATATGATATAGGTATGTACGGGTACGAGCGGTTATTATCGTTGATTTTTTTCCACCTGATTTTTCGTCGCCTTTTTCTTCTTATTTTTCATCGTCGTCGTCATCATCATCATCATCATCATCATCGTCATCACATCATCATCATCATCATATATTATATGGTTTTCTACTAGGTATATTCTGTATTCCATTCCAATCCAATGTTGCTGCTGCTGCTGCTGCTGCTGCGTCTTATATTATGACTGATTGTCGTCGCGCGTGAGGTAAATGAGGCTTTAACAGGAACCTTGATCTTGGTGGCAAGGCTCTCGCCGCGGTCTCTCCGTATACGCAGTCAGATGACGGCGACGAATGCGATGACGAAAATCATCGTGATGATGTGTGTGTGTGAGGATCCCCTTTGTCACGGTATCATCATTATCTCGAGACGGCCTTCGAAGTGTGTATAATATGTTTTTCTTCGAACACGAACCATTGCCAAAAGGTTGCCCCCCCCCTACCTTTCTCTGAAAATAATACCGCCCTTGAATTTGGACGAAGTAATTTTTGGGCCGTGATGCACTCATAACGCAATACATACGCTCGTCGTTTAAGTGCATTTAGCGGTACGAAAATATAAAAATATAAAATAATGTATATATATTATATATGTTATATTCATCATTCCGTGAAAAATAGGTACCTACCTAATACGTTTTTGTCCGGTTCATACCGACATCTGATTAGCGGTCTGTCCTCTATATCGCAGTTAAGAACTAATATGTCAAACAATGGTAGCCTAAGATAGAAAGATCGTGATGAGTGTTCGACTTGCAAGTCGATATGGTAATCGTTTTTTATGTGTTGTTATTTGTTAAGCTAGCTAATGTGTTATGGTATCAAGTAATTTTTACTTTTCACGCAGTTATAAAATTAATAGAATATTATAATAGTATACATAGGTACAGTTTGTTGATTGCTGCCAATTAAAAAAAAAATTATTTCCATGTATACCCACTCGTCAGTTAAATATATATTTTTTCTGATCGTTTATCTGTGTAAGTGCTCTATAAGAATCCAAACGAATCTTCATCATCTTTCAAATTACTGGACGCATACCATTTTCAATTTCAATTATATAGGAAGTTTTATTGTATGTCTACCATAGGTACAATACAACATATTATTATATATGTCAGTGGCGCAATCAGTTATTTGTAAAGGGGGGGGGGGTGTTCAAAAATATAATTATTTTAATACAGCAACTCAATTAAATGTTGATTATATTGTAAAAATAAATATAAATAACATATTATGATTAAATGTTGATTCACTTGTGTCAAACATATTGCAGTAATTCACTCTCAACATCGGTATTTAAAATATTACGTAGAGATTTATCTGTAGTTTAAGGCTTCTTGGATTTAAGACAAGAGACTTGCGTATTTTGTTTTCTAGGGTGAGCTTTGATATAAACCTCGAATTAAAAAAATATATTTTCTGGAATACCTACACAATACACATATTAATTAAATCTTATAAAACCTATTGCGATTTGTTTACCGTGGTTGTTTTGTAATAAATAGTCATTATTTCCTTCGACATACTTCCGTAGTATTTTTCCTCCATTCGTCTTGTTTATTTACTATTACAAATAAGTAATATCGATACAATTCAACATAATTAAATATGTTTTATTTCAAATAAAAGTTCTTAATTAAAATTCTTTAGGCAATAGGTATTTACTTAGTTGGACTAATATTAACAGTATTATCCATGCAATATTTTAGAAATAAACTAAATATGATGAATATAAATTGATGGACCAATTTAGGTATAGTCTTAAGTTATTTAAACTATTTTAACTACTTGAAAGTTTTCTAATTTTTCTTCTGAAATAAATCCAGGTTAATTATTTAGATTAGTTGTTATCAAACTATTAAGCTAGAAGTGATAATGTAATATTTAAACTGTTAGAAAATACTAAATTTGATGAGTCAAGAAAAATGAGGGTTGATTTAAACTATTGAAATGAGTATCATAATATAAGGTATTAACAATAGACACTATTACTATTATAAATATATATAAACAATATTCCATCTTGTCATTCCCAGTATAATAAAGCATAGATTATATAATAAATGTTTGGTACCTAAATACTAAATATTATAATAATATAATTCGTAAATCAAGCATGCAATGACTGCTATCAAATATATTTAATAGTTGATTTAACTTAAATCGTATTCATATTTGTGTAATACTAATAAATTGTAATAACAAAATAAAGTGTTAATTCGGCTTTCTAGAATTCGATATTAATAAAAATTTAGTGACTAATAAACGCTTTCTTTATTGCATATAATATAAACTGCAGTAAACAATTATCAAACCACACGTTATGCAAATATATTTACTGTTTGCCTTTTTTTGTGTTAAGCTAATAATCTAAGAAGTTGATGCTAAAATAAGATTAAAATAATATTAACAAACGCTGATAAGTATTTTAAAATAAATTCCTCAAACGTGTTATAATAATAATATTTTTGAATATATTATACTAAAACATACACATAAATATCACACACGACATACAAACGTTTTAATATATTATCTACTTTAAGTGTATAATATTTATAACAGTAAATAAAGGTACGGATAAAAACGACCTTTTTGTAAATACCTATCTATATACATATAATTGTTAAGCACTAAATAATTGTCTATTGTCAATGTATTACACTTTATTAGACTATTTAATATTGTGGGTTAAGTCAGCTTTAAGTGTATATATTTCTGCCATATTTTAGTGTATAGTATATAACTATTGTTTTAAAAAAACTTACTCTTCGACGGCTCGACATATTACCTATGCATTTCCGAGTTAAGCATTTTATTATGACGACCTTTAACTTAAGAACTTTTAAATAACGAAAATTCAAAATGCGATTGTCAATTAGGCTTTAGTGAGTAGACCAACCTGTAATATTGCATGTAACCTCAATTGTATAAAACGATTGTTGTTGGAAAATTAAATTAAATATATCATAAGTCAGTAATTAATTTTATAGAGCTCAATATAGTATTGCTATATAAACACTGTTAATACGTTAAGTTATTACAAATTACAAGTAAACAAAAAAAAAGTTAAATCATTAAAATTCATTTAGTTATATCAGTTAACAGTTTTTTTTTATCACGAATCCACTGAAGTGGTGTGGGTGGTTGGGGTTGTCTGCGTATGTCTCGAGCAACACTGAAATATACTGAATGTAATACTTGAAAACCACCTCTATCTTTCGCCTCATACCTAATTCATTTCTTTTCAAAACATTTTGAGCGAAACAACAATATTAATGTTTCTCAGTACCTCTCTCCACAATTAACTCTATTACCATATAGTTGTACTATCTTACTCGGTTTTCATACTTATACAGTTTTCGATTAACAACAGTACAACATTTTTAAAACGAATTACACTAGCGCGCACGCCCCACTATGTTGATAGTTGAATGTTGATATGCCTTTTAACTTTTATCACATCGAGTTTCATTCTTAATTGTTCGAGAAACGTTCAATTGTAAGAAAAAATAAACTTTTGTTTCCCCTAGTTTTTTTTTTTTTTTTACTTATGGTTTAGACTTTAGAAGTAATAATAATTGATGTCTTTAAAACGCCTCTAAAATTAAAATACGGACGGAAGAAGAAATATTATTTTATAGAGAATGATATTAATATAATATAACTATCTGCAGTATAAAAAAACCCCTATTGTTGTGTGAAGATTCGGTAGATGAATTGTTCTGAAATAATTCAACCGTTTTAGTCAGCTTTATAATTTATCAAAACTCTTTTGCCACAGGGATTATCGCCGCCGCCGCCGCCGCCGCCGCCGCCGCTGCCGCAGAACCTGTTATAGACATTACGAAACAGTAATATTGTTTTAATGTTTGTAATTGCGCTTGCTATTTAGCTATACCTACTTTAATATTACAGTATACTTAGTGGTTTTCGTCATCCGTTCGCTCTGGCCAAATTCAAACGTAATAAAAATGTCTTCCGTCTCTAACGACCCGTTACCAACTGGTGTATTTTTATCCACCTCGCGTGTCTACGTCCTCCACTCGAACATCGGAATAAACCGCGGATTTTATGCCAGAACACCGGGAGGCCTAGATTTAATAATATTACGTCCCTTTTATTTTCCTACGGACATTTCGAAACGCGTTGTCCTCATATTCTTTAACAACGACGGTATAGCGGTACCAATAAAGACCGATAAAGTATTATTCCACGGTACAAACTGCAGTGTCGCAAACTGCATTTTTCTCAAGGGGACCCCGAGATTTACAAATGTATTATAATTATTATTATCGTAATAGATTATGCATCAACATTTTTAAAAAAAATTATGGCACAAAAACCAGTATTACTGCAGGGTCAGAAATCAGAAACATATACTATCGTACTATATATACCAACCGTTTGAGTTGAGATAGAAATTACTACGCCAAATTTATAACCGTCCTAAATTAATTTTAAAAAAATGTATCCGAAGAAATTAAAATATCGATTTTTAATTAATTTTATATTTTAAACGTTCCTGCGGGGAGGGGCACCCGAAGTCCACCCATTTCGGTGCACCACCACTGCAGGTGGTACATTGCAGCGTGTGTTTATTCAGTCTATTGACTGCTGCAGCCGCCAGCCACAGTGCTTGTCCCATTTTTGTCGGCGGCGGCGGCGCCTGCTATTGTTTCCGCGTGTTTTTCATGCGCGGTATTTTGTTGTTTAGCATTTCTCGATGTTACCGAGCTAATTTTGTCGGACGAAATAATCACGTAATTTAATTTACGTTTATAAGACACATTATTATGTTTATTATTATTCTGAACCGTAAAAACACATTTAACACGCTTCGAACAATGTTAATTATGATGATAATATATAGTAATAATAATAATATTCAAACGGCGACAACCTACGGTGTGCCATAAACAAACACAACATTACTGTAAAAACATTGTATTCTATTGTACTTGTACATGCGCAACGGACTGCGATTAAATATAATGAATTATTAATTTGTTATATTAGTGAAAATCTCCTCTCCCCACTGCTCGAAACTGTTGAAAGTGTCGCGCTGATGCGAGTGATTTCTTTCTCGTGTAGGTAACTCAAAGTCAACATTAAAACTCATTACTCTCGTCACACATACGTACCTAGAAATGTGAGTGCCACACATTTATCACGGACATAGTTACCAGTAAAATAATTTACTGCAGTACATTATACTAATGTTTTTTCGGCAAATGATTTTTCACAAAAAAAAAATGTTGTGTGACCCCTTCTAGTTGAATGCAATTAAAAACGCAATTTCCGAATTGTAAAGTGATATCTTTTTTATCAACTGATAATAAGTATCAATACAATTATTGTACTAATCATATTCCCTATTTTCTCGACACCGTTACGGACAAATATCGATCAAGATCCATTTTTAGTTGGTATTAGAAACAACTCAATTTGGCAAGTATACAACAATAAAAATAACAATTGAATTTACTAATAAAAAGTATGGCTCTAGGATTTACTTATTTTACCATTTTTACCACTTAACCGATATTTTTTTTTTACGTTAATTCTCCATCTGTACATATAATATAACTTCGTTTCCTGTACACTTGAATAATGTATATTATCTTTTAAATTATACAATTAAATTTTTTTTCATTTTATTACAATTTTCATAATAATATTATTATAATATGCGATAAGTAAATTTGACGAAAGCATCGAAAATACATATTGGTGAAAAATTAATATAAACTTGTCTATTACCTATGCCTATTTCGGTGTGTGCCGGTTGCAGTTTTATACTCTTTAACACTTTACTGTGCCTATATATACCTATTATACTCGTATTCTGTTAAGTCAATTGCCTACAAAAAAACGATTAAATTCACGCCAAGTGAAATGTAACGAAGAGAAGGAGATTTATTTAATGGGCCGCAGTTATGTAAACTTCGAGATTTTCGTTTCGACCGTGCGGTATACGCCATTA
The DNA here is from genome assembly GCA_022818045.1 of Neotoxoptera formosana. Lineage (NCBI taxonomy): Eukaryota > Metazoa > Arthropoda > Insecta > Hemiptera > Aphididae > Neotoxoptera > Neotoxoptera formosana. The sequence goes on along the minus strand of CM040633.1, from coordinate 11,349,262 downwards.
ATAATATTCTCTGTTGTTTTTTTCTAAATGTAGATGCCCACACGAGTATGGCGTGAGATCATCCGGTCGATATAAAATTGCCATCTTTCGCCGTTGTATTATTATTATTATTGACGATTAAAATAATAGTATATATTATTACGATTCGAGAAGGAATGCACTACTAAGTGCACGCCAACTGTATTTACTGTTCTAAAACGGGTTACGTCTGTATAGGAAATTATGAATTAGGAGAGTAAGTACGTATACGGTATAACTAAATATGATTATATTTTTATCAGGACCCAGATTCAGACGGAAACGTAAGACTATATATACCTATAGGTACGACAATTAAATTGTATATTCTCGTATTTCGACTGTTTTCATTTGAAAGATAATTGTAGAGATTGTATAATATACTTATATATTACACAGTAGGATCCGTAGAAACAATTCGCAGCAATAATAATTGAAAATAATATATGCGATATTGTTATCAAATAAATTTAAATTTTGTATTGTATGAAACAAAAAACGAATCGTATGCGATTGCATGAACCTTTGATTCACTCGAATCGAAATAATAATAGTATAATAGGTAGGTAAGTAATTGAAAAAACTTAAAATCTTACTTATTTTTTTTTTAATTTGTATTATATTAAGACCTGTGGTCCACAGCTGATATATTAAAAAAATCTGTGTTTTCATAAAAATTGTTCAACTATTTTACCTATATATAGAATATAGATAATAATATTATATCAAGGTATTTTCATGCTCGACTCTACAGCAGTCAAGTAGATGATGTGCAGTTTATGAAATAGGTTTTCTTAAATGCAATCAAACGAATTATCATAAGTAATTGGCGTGCCAAATTTAATGACGACGGTAAACAATAAAATCTTCAGACTTATAAATATCATAGGTTTAATCACGAGTGCTGGCCACCTTTTTACATAATATTATTTATAGGTACTTCGCGTATACGCGTGTAACGGTAAACCAATAGTAGGTCGATTTCCGATTGAAGTTGTGTACAAAATCTTGTTGTCGGACGATGATTTAGATATGATATAAAACCGAACTATTTGGTGAAAAATAACGATTATTAATATTTCAAGGCACTGCGGAAGGATGAGTCTAAAAACGTGTCGATATAACGCCATTCGCGTTTCTCAGATTTGTACTTGTTTTTATTTTCTATCGTTCTGGCGGCCTTCCGGGTCGACGGATTGAAAAAAAAGACAAAACCGAAAATAAATAAAACCGCCGAAACTTACGTCACCGACGAACAATGCCGAACTGGGACACGACGAGGCGGGCGGCTGTAGCGCAAAAACCGACCCAGCCCGGTTTCACCGGGATTTACCCACCCGAAACCTGTGCCGCCTATAGGACCACTATGTATATATGATATATTATTGTGCGTGTACGTCATGTACCGTACAAAGAAGATGATATTATCATAATTTTCCGCGGACCATGCGTGAAACGAACGGTATAATATTATGTGTATAATAATATATTAATATGTTGTTAAAGTGTTTTTTTTGTAAGTGTTTGTGTTCATGTATGATATGTGCAGGCAAACGGACAGATTGTGGTGTAATACGTAGATTTGAATTTTGAGATTATTATTAAACAGAATCCAGCACGATATATTGGATGACGATAGTCACGACATTTTATTTATTCGATGAAGAGTCTAAAAAGCTTGGCTAAGAACGAATATAGAACATATATAATATACTATATAGGTACTCGTATAATATAATATGACTGTTTCTCAAATGCGTCAGTTCTCAATATCGAATGAGATGTTATCAATATAAGAAATTACGTGATATATTGCAGGAAATATATCGTTTAAAAGTAATACAATTTGTATAAAAAAAATAAATTTAAATTTATTTATTATATTATATATTATACAATATACTTTTTCGTATAGTATATAATATTTAAATATTATTATAAATTTACATTAGGGGAAATATTCACACAGATTAATAAAAATAAACTATGAGATCTAAAGTCCCACCCCCCCCCCCAAAAAAAAAACTTAGCTATGTTTCATAAAACTATTATACGTGTTTTAAATAGGTACTAAATGTCTAAATAGATAACATTTTCGTTCGATTAAAATAGGTTTACAATTTACGTTAGCCATTACATTTTCTTCTACATATTATTTGATAAGATTTTATGATATTGGATGATGCGGTTTCACTTATACACAAATAATGAGTAACCTATTTGACTTTTTATAAAACTCTCCATCTCAACTAAAGAATTTTCTCAAGTTTCTAACAATGTCTGATAAAACTATAATGACAATCGTAGAATAAATGTTATGGCTTATATATTTGACTTTAACTTTTGTAAAACGTGGCACAAAATGTTGTTGAAGTGATAGCATAAGATTTGTATTATAGTTGAATTACATGCAACAGGGTTATGTTTCCAAAAGATGCGCAAAAATTGTCGAACAAGTTTGAGTTGGATTTGTTGGGTGATTTTTGGAAAAATTCAAAATATAGAAAAATGTACGATACGAAAGTTTTTTGATTTAGGAACATCTAAATTTATTTGTACATTTTATAATTTTGTACAATTTATTAAGGGGGTTTTAGGGAGTCAATTTTAGACTCAAATGGGAAATTATACTGTTTTTGCAAACATAATATGAAGACAATTTTTTTAATACATTTTAGTTTTAATACAACATCAATTCATTTTTCAAAACTCCATGCTTGAGAGTTATTTAAAGTTTTTATACATTTTTAAAGTTGACCACCCAAAACCCCCCTAAAGTATTGTAAACAATTATAAAATGTCAAATCATTTTAGACGAGTTTCTAAATCTATAAACTTTCGTATCATAAATTTGTCTCTATTTTAACGTGGCCGTAACACATACATTTTCAATCGCCCTGTATACCCCAGTACCCAGCTGTACTACGCTGTATACCAGCTACCTATATACAGTAGGATTTGTACGTATGTCATTATCGAAATGTGCTTTATTTTATTAATATTATAATAGTAAAGTCGTATTTTCTATAGCTTGCGTTATGAATTATGATGATTCGGCGCGTATTATACGCGAATAATGTACAACACTATAATATAATAGGTGTCTCGTAGGCACCGATTCGGGCACTGTGCAAGTCTGCATGAATCGAATCGATCTCACGGTATTATTATATTCACGAGGGGACACACACGCGAGCAATAATAATAAAAAAAAAACCGTCAGGTAATTAATATTACATAGATATAGTATTTTGGCACTATTGCGCATATACAGGTATATTTGCGCGGGAGGAGACCTGCTGACCCGCCTGCACCGACGCGTCAACGGCGCGCCAAAAGACCGCTGGCGACCGGATGTGCATCGCGTTCTATATTAAATCATAAAAATTATAATATGACAATATTAATATTAATTAAAAGTATAAATGTGTCGTCGTGTCTTACTATATAGTACCTACTCGACAGCGTCGTCTCGTCGTCATTTTCATATTATCGTATTTAATAACACGCTCTGATGATGGTTTTATTGCTCGACGAAAAAACGACGCCGTCTGCGCGTTATGTATGTACCTGCAGCTACGGCTAAACGACAGCGGCGGCGGCGGACGCTAAATCACTATAATACAAATACTATGTACTATGATGTATACAATTACTTAATAGCATTATATTGCTTATTTGTTGTTGTTTTTGCATTGACTCGTTATTGACTTCGCGGTGTCGTTTATACCGACAGACTATAATTTATATTTTACAAACGTATATTATATATATTATGGAGGTATATTTTATCGCGGTTGTCGCGTCGTAACGTCATATCAAACGGCTCTATACACGCGCAGTGGCGCCAATCGTCAATCTCGATTTCAAATCATCGCTGTGGGGGGTAAAAAATGTCTATACGAGTAAGCCACCCCAAAAAAATATTATGCAGCAACGTAGACGTTATTAAAACACGGTGAGACCTCAGAACAGCGACCACCGTTCTCGGCCACCGAAATTTCGTCCGCTATTCGGAGGTAGGTAATTATCCACTATTCAGACGGGGGTAAATGTTTGAAATTAGTACAAAGGGTAGTAAATGTGTTTAAAACAGATAACGCGGCAGGTAAAACTCGATTACGATGTTATTATTAAATGTAATTAAATAAATTAATAATTATTATGCATATTTAATATTGTATTTAAAGCTATAATTGTATTATAACGATGATCATTAATGTCTACATTTTACATTACAAATATCTAATTTTATAGGTTATTTTATTTTATAATACCATAATATTTTAGTATACAATGACGTCTTACAGAATTATGACTGTCTTAATAATCAAACCGAAAAATAATGTTCATATATACTAATCCACCCGCTCTCTGCAAAGTCTCGAATATCTCACGTCTAAAAACACCGAACACCTTACACGGATTGCTGTTGGTGGTGCGTATATCCGCGCTTGTATAATACGTTTATAATATTATTATTGATTTACAGGTACGATAAAAATATAAATTGTGCTGCCGCGGCATGGAAGCGATGACCCTCATTACGTGCGAGAGACGACACGTCATCACGAATAAGACGCGTGTAAATAATGGGCGGCCGGAAACTCGCGATACAGAACGAAAAGTGGATTACATCCTTTCCGGTTTTTGAAGCTGATATTATATAATATGAATTACATACTATTATGCGTCATAATTTCGGGAATAACCGCCAACGACGGCGACGACGAGCGAGTCCTCCCCCGCATAATATTATGATGATATCCCGCTGCAGAATTCGTGAACTTCTTTCGATACAATAAACATATACTGCGCACAATAATGTAAAGACGACTATTATAATCGTATTAAAACAACCGGGTTCGTTTCGATTGACCACGCCGCGTCGTTGCACTCGAGTGGTTTTATTGATAAGAGCTGCAGTGTCCTTGATTTCCAAATATTCGAATGACTGTACGGTTATGGATTTGAAAAAAATCGTTACGAGATTTACGATTTCAAGTCACGTTCGGACGACGTCAACGCTATATTATGCTATAGCCACCCGACGTTGGTACGGACAACGCCAACTTTTATTAATTTTTAAACGTGACGGCGACTATTGCTTGCATGGTAGAATATGGTACTATACCATGGTACAACACTGCAGCTATTGTAGTATACGTATAGGTATACTAAAACCGAGTAAAACAAACTAAATTACACGACATAAAATAAAAATACACGTGTACAAAAGAATAATAATAATATAGCGTGCAACTACGTCAATTCGTGAAAATTTTAAGTCGTACATATTATATTACACGGGGATGATAATATTATTGTGGAATTTAAAGCAAAACAATGAACAGTATATGTGTTCATGTGGAGTAGCATATTTTTTCAGCAAAACAATAGTGACGTCTTCAAATTTAAAAATTGTACAACCTCTCTCAAGCCTTATTGTCTATGATACTTTTAAACAAAAAAGGCTCGGCTCTCAGCAGTCTAGTGGAACTTACATTATTCATAAAATAATTATAGCTTCCTACCGAAATTTTAAAAATAAAAATAAAAATACGTTTTAGTATCACTTCGTGTTTTATATTTTTAATATTACAAAATATGTGTTTAACAGTTGCTATTGTTATTAGTTGAATAGAATTTTATTTGCCTATATTTTTAAACATGACATTTTTTAACAATATGTTTCTTCAGTTTAAATGTGAAATCCATTCTTAAAACCATTGTTAGTATTTATCGATACGTTGAAATGATTGATGTTTAGCAGACGACACGATAACACTATTATGCATTACCTGTAATATACACCATCTATTTTCATAACATTTTCAGCGTGAGTTTCTTAACCACTTGACTGACAACACATAATATTATATTTGCATGGAAATTCGATGAAACACACATTCCTCGGGGCTCGGTTATTAATTATTTATATGATTTAAAACGCTTAATTTTCACACAATATGTCAGTTATAATGTATCCAATACAATATCGTATTATCAATATCGACAATCGTTTAATACAATATTATATGGATTATGGATATTAAAATGTTCGGAAAATATAAACTAATAACTACGCTGGTAAAAAAATAATTAGTAATAAATTGTTTATTTTTGTGTTTTTGATTCAATGATTAAAACTATATGTAAATTCCTATTCAATATTAGTAGGTGGGTAGTTAGGTACCTCGAAATGTGCTTCTAACACAATTTTGATTAAAAATAGCATTCAATTAATGTTTAAAATATACTTAGAAATTACATATCTACTGTAATACAAACAATGCTAATGTATCAATTGAAAATACTAATTACTTTAAATTTAATACCCATAAATCTGGATTTAATATAGTGTTAAAGCTATTATGAAATAATAACTATTTAAAAAAAGGCACTTATATTTACTAACGGTAATTGGTATTTGGTAATGGTAATGGGTTCATGGTATTATATATTTTATATGTAAAATGCAAATAAATATATCAGTAAAAAAAATTAACAAGAAAGGAAAATGTTTGATTTTAATGTCTTTTGAGAAATTATGGAAAGTTTAAATAAGTGGAAACAGAGTTATTTTTTCTGAGTAAGTCAACTTACTCAGAAAAATTACTTGATCATTAATATTTCGTCCCAAACGGAGCCAGAGTTAAACATTTTATTATTTATCATAAAATATAATAGTTGGTGACAAAAATAATATAGGTAGATATTTATAGATGGTTAAATTATGTTTTAATTGTGAAATTCTTACCAGACAACAGAAAGTAACGATACAAATATAAATATTAGTGCACACAAAGCTGCAAATTATTTTTGGCATTGTTCTTCGTCAAAAATGTTGGTGCACACCTATACTATGGGTTAGTCTTTGAGTTAATTACTCATCGGGAAGAATAATAACTATAATCTTATATACATATAATTTGTATGTAGGTTGGGACACAATAATCTAATTATGTAAATATTATCATTACTTACTAAACGACAAGGCATTATAATGTATTTAAAATTAAATTTATATTGTGCTAAACATGTCAATGTCCCACAAACGAAATAATTAATAAAGACATCATAATACTATAAAACAATCGTTAATATTTCTACGTCAAAATCAGAGTAGTTGGCAGTAGTTAAAAAATAGAACACTCCCGATGGATGTAAGATCAATTAAGAATATATTAGCAAGCTTAGTCTACTCTTGACGTTCTATTTTAAATTATATTTTCAGTATTTATTTTTACGACTCTCAGATAAACAATGTTGTTGGCCAAATGTGGATATTCAAATTTAAAAACTCATTAAAATATATCATTGTATAAAGTATTTAAATTGTTATTACATTTTATTGTCAGATTTTTTTAAAAATAATATTTCATTTTTATTGTTATTACTAATTTTAATTCATTTTTATTTTCCTATAATATGTTTATTTAGGTCAACAAATATTACTATTTAAATAAAAATTCTCGTGTGAACAATGTAACTTTGCCAATTTTGTAAATATTAATTGTTACTATTAAATATCAAAAAACTGAATAAAAACAAAAAATATATTATGTATTATGAATTTATGAACATTAAATATGGTTGAATAATTAATCTAAATAGCATTCAAAATGTCTTACATAATATTGTTTAATAAATAATATATATTTATGGTACATTATACATAACAAGAGATCAAATTTGTTTCTCATTGAAATAAAAAATAGTATAATACCATAAGTTACAATAATTTTTAACGTATTGTATAATTAGTTATTACTTATTAGTTATTAGTTATTTCAATACTTATGCATTTCCTTGATGATTAATACGTGTCAAAGTGTAAATAGGATTTCAATGTTTATTTTTTTACCTGATTATAAAGAATTTTTAACTATACTTAAAAACTACTTTTAAAACTATAGGTACCTTAAAATATGTGTTTATGAATTATTATAATTATTGATTAATGATGTATATGTTATAATTGAATTGATTTGAATTATTGATTAAGGTCTCTTTAGTTCCATGAGTAAAACTTTTAGTCATAAACTATTGAATTTATATTCTAAAAATATGTAACTTATATATAAGTAGAATCTTTTGGGGGCTTCTGACCGCTGATCCCAGCTGATCCCAGCTGATCCCCCCGGTCGCGCTCGTGTGTGACGTATATATTATTAGCACGGTAGATTATAGTCTATAACTATATTATAGACTATAATCTACCGTGATTATTAGTATTCTTATTACACTTAGTTATTTGCAGTTTTTTCAACCGTGTTAATATAATATATGATAACTGATAACGTAATATGATAACAGGAACACGGATAACTTAATAGTGATGACGGTAATATGATAGGAGATAACTGGAAAACTGGTAATGTAATAGTGATAACATGATAACTACAATATGATAATATATACGAGACCGGGGGATCAACTGGTCAAAATATATACGTCACACATGAGCGCGACCCCGGGATCAGCTAATTATTTGAGCAGTTGAGCATATAAAAAGCTCAAAAAGTTTTCAGTACCTTATACCCACCTACCTACCTAGCATATTTAATGTTTAAATTTTTTTTTTTCCTAATGTTCATTGAAACGACCTCAAGGTCTTCGTCAATGCTTATCACAAGTGGGTAGTAGGGAGATCATGTGATCTATTTATCTACGTATATATCACTATATGCATGATACTACCCCCCTTCTCCAAGAGGAGATATGTGTGGTCTTCACTCCCAGTGGAGTGGGACCTAGTTGGAAACCGGATGATGCAATCGGACGACAGCACGGGAAAATGGTGATTGCGTAGAATCGCACAAATTTTTTGCATTTGCAATGAATCGAACCGATGACTGTGTGACAACTGCGCCACTCCGGCCCCTATATGTTTAAATTTAAAGAGGCAATCCTTCGAATTTCTCAGTGGGTAGTTTTTAAGAAAACCATAAAATATTACGAAAATATCAGAAGAGGTATTACCTAGTTTTTTGTAAACTAATCCCTGCTAAATTTTAGAATCGCTTTTCGAATGTGAAATAAGTATTACTAATAATAGTGAACGAAATATGATTAAAGATTCAAATAAAATATAAGAACATCCTACTTTGTTGTAATAACATTACTTTATATATTGTATGTACATACTGTTTTTTTGTCCATATTAATCTAATCATCCAATAAGAAATATTTAATTAATTGTAATTTGTAATACTATTTTTGAAAATACTCCTAGCATAAGTACCTACCTACGCGTGTTTAAATGTATGTAATATATACATACATAAATATCATAATATGTAAATATATGATTCCAAATGATTTTACACTAGAAAAATCATAAGTGGAATTCACGGAAATATCGTAAAAATATAGGTACCTGAATATGTAATAGTAAAATGTATTTACGATTTAAATTGTTTGGTTAAAGTACGTATTTGGTCGAAAAGTATAGAGAAAACATTTTTTTCCACTATATTGCAGTGAGTAGTAATAATTATTATCAACCGTAAAATATAATTTTTGCAATCATTGACATTTTTTTTTAACAATTTTAAATTTGAAAATATTATATAATTATATATTATAAAATTATAATATTATAGTACCCACAGTGGCCATCGGATGGTGAGTTTCTAAACGGTATTGTACATTTTTATTTACCAATGAAACATCGGTGTCCGACGTCTGTGATGTACTTTGGCCATACTCGGATACTGAAATAATAAGAGTAACAGCTTGTGGGGAACTCATTTGTTTTCAGATTGATTATGATATCATATTAAATCATTTTCTCGCGATTACAGTGCGCATTTAAATCTGTTTGAAGGCACTTGTCTTGTCCTAATATCTAAGATTGTAATCGTTTTGAATTTTTCTTGCAATATCACGAAGATAATCAATTTATAGTTTATTCAATAATGTATCTATGGACGTAAATAAGGATGGTGCATTAGGAATTAACCCCTCCCCAACCGCACATTCAAAAAACGGATTCATTTATCAGAAATAAATTAAAAGATGAACAAATTAAAATAGTTAGAAAAGATATGGAATATTATATAGAATATACCTAGAGTATATTATTCAAAGAAATATATTCAAAACCCGAAAGATGACTAAAATAAAATTATTATAATTGTTTAAGTTTATAACCAGTACCTAACACTTTGCGTATAATTGTTTTCATTGTAAATTATAATATTTCTTTATTGTAAAATATGAATTTCAAAAGTATTAATTGTTATTTAATATTATAATATCGCCTAAAAATATAATAAACAGTGAGTTTTATCCGAGCGGAAAGAGCGCCTAGAATCTTCTTTTTTTTTGTAAGTCACACTTTATTATGTTGTTATTTCTACGAAAACGCTCAAGCTCTACCCCTCCAAATTTGAAACGACATTTGCGTCTTAAATTGTATTATATTATGGTCGGGTTACGAGGGTCGAAAAAATAAAGAGAAAAATATACGCGTAGATACGACGTGTTATTATTGTACATTATTACAACAATAATATTATGTTCAAGTCCATCTACGCGGGGCGACACGTGTTCCACAGTTCCAACTGCAGCCGGTGTAATAATATATAATAATATTATAATGGCGGACACTCGTGTGAGACCATCATAAATCCGTGTGATATTCGGCCGAGTCGACCTCGTCGTGCCCGTGGGGCAAAAATATACCGTTGTAAACCTCGGTATATTTTTTTTCTCCTCTATGTACCGCGGTTAAAGCGTCTGCGTTATAAAGTCGCGTTTACCCTGCGCCCCGCCATCGCCACCGACGAATAAAGCGAAACTGTAAATTAATCCATTTTGCGCATTTCACACATTTTCGCTATACGCATATCTATATTTGCGTCGGTCTAACTCGTGTCGTTTGCGCGTTTATTATATTATTTTATTTTTATTTGGCGGCCGATGTACGCAATAAAACGGCGGTGGGTAATGGGTTTATTTTTATATTATTATACAGGTAGGTGTTTCGGCAAATCGTTTTTGGCCGTAATATATATTATTATTCCAGCACTCGACTACGCTCGCACGCACCGACGACACCCAGGGAGAGGAGTTAATGATATTCACACGAAACGTAATAAAATATCAACAGAAATCTGGAAAATCTGCATACCGCCCCAGAAACACATTAGGTATGTTAATAATGCTGAAATATATTATGTTGTTGGCTAATGTAACTATATTATATCCATTCCGTTGCGATAATTCAACGTTGACATCATATTATTTTTGCGCCTTCGAAAGAGGTGCGCTCACGGCGTATAATATAATATAATGAGATAAGATGACATTTTTGTTTCTCGAGTTCACATGCGTTTATAATTTATTTATCTCGAACGCATTAATATTCATGAAATCTCGCAAAAAACTTCTGCGAATTATTTTTCTTCGCTTGTTATTGACATATTAATTGCTAAAATATATTTTACGGTTATTATGAAAACGATTCGATATATCATATGCGTATAGTATTATTGTACATGGGTGTAATAATATGTTATATATTATGTATAAAATATAAAATATACATGCAATGATGTACATTTATATAGGTATATAGGGAATAGGCATATATATAATATATAGCCAAAAACTAGTTTGTTAATTTTGGCAACTTGTTGTTCATAAGCCTCAAACCCAATTTTCGTTCGGTAGTCGGTTGAAAAAAAACCCGTTTTCTGTGTCGTACCTAGGGAACTCCATAAAATGTTGTCCTTTAAAAGCAATCAGAAAAAATATTATATTGACCGTAATAAACGAATTAAAAAAATAATTGAACTTCGCCGTATTTGTTGGAGAATTTTCCATTTTTTTCATCAATAATAAACATTTATATAGGTAATAACTAATAATATAATTTATAGTTTATATTTAAATTTAAATTATCGTTTTGGAACAGAGGTTTATATAATCGTATTGTTTATCTCAAGGCAGTATAGGTCGGATTGGTGCGACCAGATTTGTATGTACCCGTAATTGATTTACCGTTATCTAAAAGATGTATTCTCATAGGTAAATTGTGGACAAATATTTGGCTGTATGTAAACTGCGGCAAAATTTACCTTTTTCTAAAAGTCGATATGTAAACTCCGGCAACAAAAAAATTAAGATTATACAATCTGCGACAAAACCGATAAGATACATTATACAAACTGCGGCAATTTATTTGATATACCTTCTATATATATATATCATAATATCATACTACCTAAATCATAATCATATATTATGTTAATTAGGTCTCTATTTTATTATTATTTTATTTTTTAAATTACAATTTTTTTTTGATTATAAGATCCCTACTATATTTTAAAATAATTTTTATTAATAATAATAATATTTTTCAATTTTAAAAATTGGTTTTTCTTTATTTTTACGCCTAATAACTCTAATAGCCTCTAGATAAATAGCTGTCATATCATGTGTTATACCTAATTAAACGATAAACGTGTATATAGGTTATCGTAACTATATGTATATATAGTAGGTATATATAGAAGGTATATAAAATAAATTGCCGCAGATTGTATAATCTTAATTTTTTTCTTGCCGTAGTTTACATATCGACTTTTAAAAAAAGGTAAATTTTGCCGCAGTTTACCATCTTCCAAATATTTTATGTAAAAACTCCTCTCATTTGTGCTTCGTAAAACCATAAACGATGAACGTATCGTAGTATATTTTAGTCATCGCTTAATTATTCAATCAATAATAATATTATTATTATTTATTTATTAATTATCTCGATTGTGAAACGTTTGATGTCCGGTGAACCTTGTACGTTAAAAACACCATCGTTAATATATTACAACAAACATTAAAACCAACAGCGGTGCTGCCCCCCCCCCCCCCCCGACCAACCTTGTTTAAATATACTATTTATAATTTATGTAGATACCTATTGTATCTGTCTACATATAGTCATGTTCTTCTCGTGTAACCGACGAGAATTTTCGACACTGGCGCAGACGAATAAGCAATATACTATTAATAACCGTCGACCGCTGTGGTTTCAAAATCAATCTAGACCGGGGTGAAAAAAAACCCTATCGGAAGACTGCGGTTGAGTATAAGTAGGGCTCATTACAGATCTATTGGTTTGAGCTTTTAATCATCTGCAACTTAGTCGCGCACAATTCCTCTTATATACAGGTACCTATCTAGAAACTAGAACTATTTAGAACTTATACTATGATTCCGTATACAATATGTGTTTATCACATTGTATGTTGTCAGAGGCTCTCCATACCAGCCACCGGGTATATTGATATAAAAAAAACTAGGTATAAAGTAAATTTTCTGATTCGCCGAATTGCCGATTAAAACTATTTTTAATATAGCTGCAGAGCAACTGCAGTCGACTGTCATATCCAAACGACACTGCCACACCGACTGATAAATGTCGTATCGTGATCTGAACGCCTCCGATAAGTTATTGTAAGTACATTATATAGGAACCTTTTTTCGTTTTGGAACCGACGACGGCAGCTTTAGCATTATTGCATCGTTTGTTATGCAAATAATATTACACATACATACATGAACATGGTCTGTCCTCAAGAGACCGCTACAATAACATTGCGTGTTCACTGTTTACACTTGGCACCAAGTATTTTTAGTTCATCCGTTGATTCATTCCTTGATTTCAAGACGAGTACATTGAAGTAAATTTTCAGTAAACCTGGTAATGTTTTGCTTTGTTGAAATAACTTTAAGTTTCGGAAACAAACGATCTTCCAATTCCTGTGAAGAAAAGTGAAAGTGCGAAAATAAAGAGCCTTCCGCAGTTTTAAGAACAGTAATAATTATTAGTTTCTGGAAATAATCGAACAATATTACATTCCAACAAATACAACCTAATCACAATCCAACGGCAAGTATTAAGTCTGGAACAAAACGAAAGGCGACAGAAAATAACTGCGGAGCGTCGAGAAAGATTATTAACCACTACTAGATGTACATACATGGGATGTAAATAACAGTAAAATACAAATCAGAGGTGTCAATTATTCTAAAAGAAATTTGTAGTATTCCAGGAGAATGAAAATTCCAAAAATACTTAAAAGTTCTTTTGACGTTTATAATTTGTTTTAAGCACTGTTGATTTCGAAAAAGCAATAACAATCGAATACGATTCAATTGGGAAAATGCGGAATTGATGGATTGTAGGTTTCATGTTATTCGAAGTTGGCTGAGAACAATACAAAAATTTGGTTTAATGGAAGATTATATAACAAGAACTGAAAAAGGTGATTGGCTTAGAATTTGCTTTGAACTAGTATATTATGTTTAGACTCTGAAGATGTTTCTGATTGTTTCGCGTTTGAACTAATAATTAACACTATCACAGGCAGCATGTTGTAGCCAACTGACTAAGGGCGTAACGGTTAAGCGTAACTAAGGTTTAAACTATGATTGTAAAACATTCAATAAGCCGTATTATAGTTATGTACATATCTTTGATTTTCTGTTTCGATCAAAGTGCTACACCTGATTTGTTTAGTGTTTACAAAAATGAAAACTGATAACAATCACGCATAACTCAATTAAAATATATATTATAATACACCTATAATCGGTCGGTGGAGTTTACGCCTGTTTTTCGTTAACAACATAATAGGAGTTAACAACTAACCCCTCGGAGTTTTGGACTTACATGTACCACGGTATTTCGGTAGAATTTACGCTTCAACGTTTGAGTGGCTACACCGAACAGTTAGCTATATTATTCAGCATACCGCGGTCGCCGATCTGGAGTCCATTAGCTCACGCGGTCTTCGTGCGTACTCGCCCGGTTATGCAATATCATACATAGACCACTACAACTACAACAGCGGTATAATAATAGCTGGCGGACCCGACCTTGAGGGTTTGACCGAAACCGCGTTTACCACTAGTCGGCGGCGGCGGCGGCTGCGGAATGGGATGCAGTAATACACATCATAATATCCTACATTAAATATATAATAATATAATATATATATGTGGTGTTTACGTGCCTGTGTGATGACGATAATAATATATATAGTGTAGGCACAACGCAATCAGTGCGTGCGTCATTAAGTACAATGAATCATTTAGGACGTTTCCTCCGACCGCAGACTTGCGCATAATATACTATTATGTAGCGGGCATTACGTCCTATGTCCGCGGTATCCCGGCCCGGTATCGTGTCTTCCGCCGCCACCGCCACCGCCGTCATCTGTTATCGTCGCGGGTAACCTTGAACAACCTTCAGGTCCGTGACCTTTTGAACTCGACACGGCGGTATACTCGTACCCACACGTCGTCCGTATTATGTACCGCGGCGAAGAGAGAAGAGACCGTCGGTCGCGGCGGCGGCGGTGGGAACAACGCATGCGATAACCGGTAGACTCGCGCATAATAGTATAACGGCCCCACCGGCGCGGCGGCGTGGACACCCTCGCGCGCTCTTGCCGATCAGGTTTTGTGCGCGGTAAAAACGATACGGAAGAGACGAGACGCGATGGATACCATTATTATGTGCGTCGTGCAAAGTACAACACGTCACAATACCTATATAGGTACGTCGGAGGAAAAAAAATACCGACGACGACGACGACGATCGAGTCGGACGGACACAACCACGGCGTATTTGGGGCGCCCGAGGCAGCCGCTAAAAATATAACCGCCCGGAGAACTGGTTTAACAGCACTCGCGCGTATTTATAATTTATATACACACTCACACACGTGTATACGCGAGTATGAGTAAGTACGCGCGTGTTGCTGCAGGAATTTCGTGTGCGCGGCCAATACGGTTCGCGAGCCTCGCTGTGGAATTCTTTTCGTCCCGAACAACGCTGCAGGAATCTCGGCTGCGGCGGCCGAAATGCCATTTTTACCCGGTCAGCTCCTGCTCATCGTCGTCAAACACGGTCTGCCGAAGAATCACGCCGAATGCCCGACCTCTGCAGTAGCAGTAGTGGAAGGAGGAAGTACTGCCGCCGAGTGTCCGGCATCCCACGTAAATATGTGGGTGCGCGTGGGTGTGTGAGTACTGTACGGTTCGCGCACTCTACAAACGAAGACATTTCGTCGCAAAGGACAAAACTCGTCGTGTTTTCAAGCCCGTGCATAATGACTTTAGTGTGATCGGAAGATCTATCTGAACGATGCGATCGCCACGAAAGCATCGTCGAATAGTAACGGACTGGTTGCTTAGCGTACTTGGCATTTGACTAGTGAGACCATAATACAGACACAGCAGTGGCAACGACATGTAATATTATAATAAAGGCCACGAATAAGTGAAAATATATTGAAACCAATACATATAATATATGTGCTAGATTGACAGACTCTTGGTTGACTTATTCCGATGAGGTCATAAACAATCTTATAACACTTCTTGGTAATGATTGAGATGGGAATTGATTCCTGGTGTTTTATCTGTATTAATATTTCGTTATCATTATTTTTTAATAAATACTTATAAGTTTAAAGATAATTGTGTATAAATTGTATATGAACTCATTGAACTCCTAGAAAATGTTACCCCCAAAGTATGTAACTCTCTCACGAATGTAATACGTGGTTTATACAGGGTGATTTTTTAAGCATGCTCACCTCCATTTTTTCCCTTTAATAGCACATTTGTTCAAATTCTGATTGTTAGAAGTTTTAATTAAACCTAAAGACCATAATTTAAAATTCCTGATATTTTTGAATTATTCAAGAAGTGTTCTATGACGATACATACTTCTATTTTTTAATTGAGAACACAAATTTTTACTGAAAATTATTAAGCGGATGATTTTCTTGAAAATGTTTATGTATCTAAATCAAATTCTAATGTGTACTTTCTGGGTTATTAAAATGTTTATAATAATAATAATTAAAAACGGTTTCACAAAAATATAAACTACAAGTAACATTAGATGTAGTGTTTATTATACTTTTACCATTTTTATAAATTATTTATACTGATAGATCAATATTTTCAAATCATCTAACTATCTAAGCCCTCATATCTACCTAACCCATTACCATAGAAATATTATCATTAGAGCACAAAACTATGTAACTCAAAAACTATTTGTTTGAATTTTGATTTAGATAGGTAGTATTTATATATATATATATTTATTTATATATATATATATATATATTTATTTATATATATATATATATTTATTTATATATAGTATTTACATCAAAATTCTCCAAAAAAAAAATATCTGCTGAATAATAAAAAGTCAAAAAGAGGGGTTCCTATTTGAAACAGAAGTTTGGGTTGTCACAATCATCCTTAGGTGGTATAAAAAATCTCAAGAATTTGAAAATATGGTAATTAAGTGTATTTAAAAATTACATAAATCAAAATTTGAATATATACATATATATATTAAAATAGAGCGAACATGCTTAAAAAATCTTTTGTGTTGATATAGATATGATATTTGTACATTAATTGTATATCGGTCACTATCTGCTGTTCAAAGAACTGTTAAGAATATCCGTTACATTATATATGCATTATTTTATTAGTATAATGTACTAAATATATGAAATCGTAATAATAGTTACATCGTACCTATTTATTATTATTACTTTTAGACTTTAGTACCTATGTCTCAAGCAACAAGATATTTGAATAGAGACTGCACGCGTGAGAGTAATGAATATACATAATATTATATTATATATGTATTGGCATATATACAATAGTACATACTTATTGTAATAGTTTTTTTTATTATATTGTTTAATAGGTTTATTTACAAGGAACATTTATCTCAGAAATTACAAAACAATAACAAAGGAGGAGAGAGTGGATTTTATGGATACTAACATCTATAATTGCAGGGACAGGGAAACTGGAAGACGATTAGATAAAAGATAATTATAGCTGACTATTCAAAGTTTTTATTCTGACGAATCCTTATTATTGTATACCGGATAATAATTCATAAAATAATTATTGAAAACATTTTGATGCTTTACAAATTGCAGCAAGTAGGTACCTTGAGCATATAATATAAATTATAACAAGTTAATTATAGTGTGCATTTTTGCAAATATAAAATTATTGACGATTTTTTTAGTTTTGAATACGATTTTAACCGTACACGTTTCAAGTGCGGAAACGTCCGTTCCTCGTCGTGCTGCTTACACGAAGAGAGTTTGATCTACGTACAATAAACGAAGTAATATAAAAAACGTAAAAACTGCAATTACACCGAGAACAACAACAACAACAACAGCAGCATAATCAAGCACGAATACGACTTTTCCCCTTCCCCTATAAACCGAAGCCTTCTCCGTCGTCGTCGTGCTTGGACGAAATCGTCGTCACCCCACCAACGATATCGCCTCGGTGGACAACCACCGTAGCAGAAGTAAAATATTATTTACTGTCATCATTATAGTTATTAGCCACCTATAATATATATATTATATACACGGTTATAATACCGCTTAATGCTTATATATACTTACTGAAGTGCCCTATCGTGTCAGTTCGACGATGATTTATTAATTCACTGCACCGTATGTGTAAACCGTACTGACCGATTTATTGCGCGATATCGTGTGATTTTCACAATATATGAGACTTGGCGACCAGTTTCCATTCGGATAAAATAATATTATAATATCCATATAAGACTGCGTGCATCGGCAGGACCTTTAGCGGTATTCTCGACTCTCGTTGCTGCGGGACTGAAAGACTGTATTTTAGTTTTCCCGAGCAGTAGACTCGCTGGTCTTCCTCTTCTCTTTCATCCTCCTCGTCCACAGTGCGTATATCCAACGTCAATACCTTAGATTGGAATATTATATTCTCTCCAGTAGTGGCTCCGCGAAGAGTCGTCATCACCCGCCCGTCGATCAAATCGCGTTCTCTTAAAAAATAATTATTATTTGAAATACAAATACACGTGATCATAACGTGTACATCAATTATATTTGTACCTAAGTTATGTGTTCACATTTTCAAAATTTTTCCTTTTCGCGTCATCATTGAAAAAAACTCTCGATGAATAAATCATATTTAATTATTGTATACCGTTCCGATATTACATTTTTAACACACTGTGGGTATTGTTGAATAGAAATAGTATAGTCTTATATGCGGCCATGCGGGTATAGAATACGACAGAGTTTAATGAAATAATATTTTATTAAAACATCTATAATTCTTTTTATCAACAGCTAACTACTGTAGTTCGTCGTTCCATATGATAGGGTGTCGTTTTCATATGCTAGGTTGTTAAAGTACATTTTCATTTATTTAGTATGCCAAAATAAGTTCGATATCAACATTATCTATATGTTGTAGGTAATCAGTTGCATATTCCATAACACATACCTACTGAAATAAGCCCTAAAAAATGATTTTTACATTTAACACATTTTTTCTTTGAATACCAAGCGTTATACCTACGCTTTTTAGTTATTTAGTAATAATACCGATAAGTGATAAATAATAACTTTATAATACTATTACACTATTACACATTTACAACGCGCATAGACGAGAGTTAAATTAATTCTTCGATGGCGCTAGTTCTTATTCTCGCTACCTACTTAGGTAGTACTAAATTCTACACCCTCTCACCACTGGTATCTGGTATAGGTACCGGAGCTAACCACTATATATGAATATATCATCTTCTGATTTCCTTCGTTTCTTAATACGATTTGGTGTGGTCATTATACTATATTATAGTGTTGTATACCTGCAGGTTTGTCGAACAAATCATTGTTGGCATAAAAATAATATTGTTGTCGATCGCACACGCGTTATAAAATGTGCTCATTATATGCTGCCACGGACGCATTTTATGGTCCCAGCACTCGGCAGTAAGTTGGGCGTTTGCACACAATTATTATAATAATTTAGATAATATTATAATATTACTATATGACAACAGCGACGTATTCAACGGAATGATCCCGTCGTTATCTGCCATAACACGAAAACAGAATTGATAAATTTATCAATCTGTGAGTGTCGAAAATATACGTTTAAAATAATTGAAAATTACGGAAATACCGTTTCAATTCTATGCACGAATAATAAAAAAAATATATTAAGTACGTGTGTTTATTAGGATTTCATAGATTCCGAAAGACATTTTATTTTTATTAGGGACAATTAATTAATTTTACTGTTTGGTCTTTGGTGTGGTAGGTACCTAGAACAATTGGTACCGTTGAAGTATTGTCACCAGCGATCTAGGTATACAATTTAAAAAACTGTATAGCTGTATTTTTCATTATTATTTGATTATTATTTGATCATAAGTTTTATTTTATAATTTACAAAAACAAAATATATCTTATATTATCATTATGTTATATTATATTTATTCTTGCTCCACAAAATATGTACCCAGATATACGCATAAAGACTAAAAGACGTTTCCACCAAATTTAAAAACCTTTTAACAGCATAATAATATCGAATTATATAAAAAAATTTTAACGGAATTTGTAACCTATACATATAGATTATATTTTGTACGATCGTATTATTATGTCAATACACACAAATCACCATAATCTCGATTGTTGGCAAATAGAATTACAACAATCAGCCGCATTGGCTAAAAATTACGAAACCGTATTAAAAATATATATGTATATATAAAACGAGCATAATTAGCATTATAAAAATAATTGAACACAAACAATTTTTTATAAAATATGACTTATGTTATAAGTCACACAATGCTTATAATTAAATATTAAATATAGGGAGGTACCTATGTTACGTGCGTAAAGTAAAATTGCACTTGTTTTTGTGGAACTGCACTCGGGACTGAAGAAGGTAATAATGTTCTAATAATTGTACTCCCGGAAACCACCCACGGTGTGTACCTATAACTCCACTTAACACCCCGTTTGCATGTTTTTCTTTGTAAAATATATAATTTTCATATTATATACAATTAAATCACTGCCACGTTCATTTTAAAACGATTTGTAATGTTAACATGATCACTTATCTATCTTATTTAAGCTAAAAGCTTGAGTTTGGGTTAGAGACTAGAGAGCAATACATTTATGATAAATAATAGATAATATTATCATGAACAAATAAATATAAAACTGTGATTTGAAAACAGATTAATTATATAAATAAATACAAGAATGTAACTAAAAATTATCAAAAAATAAAAATAAAAATGAATGACTTAAACTAATTGCGAAAACTACCAATATACAATTTTTTTAATGGGTATTACTTTTAGAACAGTGAATATTCTTTTTATATTGACATGGCGTAGAGTTAAAAACACAGGCAGTTAACAAAAGATTTACAAGTTTACTTTATGGAAATATTGTACAGTCTATAGTTTCCCCTTTTCCATCAATAAATTAACATTATAATATTATATTGTATATTTTTGTGATAAATCATTTTGCTTTTTTCTGATGAAATAAAATATTCAATTCAAATGCCACTTGACATTCGCCTGTATTATGAAATTATACTAACGGACGTTTCAAACCGGACTTTTTCAAACTTCTAGTTTACGAATAGTTTTCGTCAGAATCCTCCTTTAACGGAAACAGAATCAGACCTTTTTTTTATTTTATACGGAAACGAGTTGTGCAGCGGAAATGGGCAATATTATTCTAACGGAAACGGTAAACTCTTCTCAAATCAGCATTAATAAAAAAAAAAAAAACGATGTACGCCATTCACGATGACGCGATAATAACATTCATATTTATATTATTACTTATTAGTATACAATTATTAATATTTTGAACACGAGCCATACGACTTCTAGTTTCTACTATCATTTTATTAAAATAACTCATTAGAGCTAATTTTCCGTCAGCGTGTAGAGTTGAATTTCGACTAAGCCTAAGCTGCCTTATATAAACAGTTTATTTTATATTTTGTTACATTAAAATTATTGACGTTTCGTTTTATTATATTATTATGGTTATACAATATGCATAATAATTTTTATATTTTTTGAAATTTAAATAAACCCGCGGCAACGGTGATCTTTGTATTAAAATAATTATATAATACGAACAAGCCCATCAAATTTATAAACGATTTGTTATACAAACCCGCCGTGGGCGTATGAAATGTAAATATTATGTTTTGTTCGTTTTATAGTACGAAGTATACGAATATTTGGAGATAAATGTAAGAAAAATAAATAAAAAGTGTACATAATGAAAAATGAAAAGATTTAAACGTGATAACGACCATAATATGATTTTTAACTGATTGACCTGCGAGTAAACTGCTATTGTAATATTCACGTTCTATTGAATTATGAGAAACAGAATGAAAACACAATATATTCGTACGATCGATCGAAACGGTTAGATAATAATATTTAGAACTTAGATGTCGGGAGACTTGTTAACGTGTTTTTAATGTTAATAATATAATATAATATAATATTCTTGTTCAGTTGTCAAAATAAATAACGGAAGTGGTGCATAGCGGATGAAGATTTTTTGCTTTGATTGGATCACACACACAATAACAGCATGACATATTTTTATGATAATATTAAGATTCTTTTTCCCCCCTCGGGATTGTTGACTATCAAATAGTTTACAAAATAATTATCGTCATTACTATTCAGAGACGGCCTCGGCCAAAACCTCGCGGGATATTATTTACCAAGTATGTATAAGTAAATAATATACGGACGGCCTAAAAACACGAAAAGAACGTCTTTCTATTGTCTTATCCGATTAGAAAAAAAAACCATATATAAGTAGTGTGTCACTTGGGAACTTTCTTAATTAATATTTGACACATACTTGTACCGTAAAAAGAGTGATTAATTAATTAGATAATAGATAGTAGTTATAATTGACGTTATTGTATTATGATGTTATTGATGTTGAGTCTGATTGTCTGACAACTATATGACTACTGAACGTGAATTGGTTATTTTGGAATCTGTACTTTTAGTGCATATAGGTACCGTGCTGCAGCAAAGACTATAATTATAGTTTAAAAAGTAGGTCAAAACATAGATAAATTACGTTTATCACTCGAGATTATAAGTGCCTATATGGAATGCATAAATATCTCGATATTGTTTACAAGTAACGTTTAATTGATTACCACAATAGCCATGATTTCGAAAACGAATTCCAAGTCCCAAAATAGGTATGTATAATAATAATAATAATAATAATTAAACATCTTAAAAAATGCTTTAATATTTTAAAATAACGATTACTATCATGATTTCATGTCTAGTTGTAAGACTAGAACGATTATGGTTACAAAATATAGCTTCCATTGAAATCTAATTTCATTTTGGTACCTACGAGGCTGCACGCATTCGTTTAAATGGTTTAGATTTAAAAATAGTCAACAGTTTATTATTATAAATGTATAACTACAGTGCGTCTGTTTTAAAAATTAAAAATGATCATTTTAACTATGGTTAACAAGCGAAATAATAAAACAAAAAATTGTTGATAGAGAATTCGGATAATATTATACTGCCTCTTCTAATTGCCAACTTGACTCTATTTCCTAATAGTTAGGTTTATGACTATACTTGAAATTATGTTCGGCAGTCTTTAGACTCCAAAACGTGCCTACAAAAAAATGTTAAAAGTGTAAGACATTTCGAAATCAATATACATTCCTCAATTATTTACTCCTAGGAATAAATCCACCCACCAACAGCTTTCACTATACCTACCTACCCAGAGTTCATAAATTATAGAATTTACATAATATACAACCTTTACATTGACCATCGTGGTGACTGTTGAACGATATTTCACTGGAGCATTAATTTTCAGAAACACTTTTTATCGACTGTGTTATACTATCGCAATGCCTATGTATAATACATATTATGTCATATATAATATGTTTACACCACGCATAAATTACTACCCACTCATGATTTAACTAAGTCAAGGTGACACATATTATATCCTCCCCCAACGAAATATTGTCCAACCATATTACTGGATAGTAGGTAATAAGGAAGGGGCTGAGCGGTGGATATTTGAATTCTTTAATGACCCATAATATGTTGTATAAACTATAAAGTATGCGGGGTGCTCGTCACAGTCACCTACTTTAATATGACGACGAATCCACTTCTCTATACTCACTTCACGTCTAAACTTTAAAATTGACACATCTAACTAGGTAACTAATGAAAATATTTTATTAAAATATTTAATGAAAATTTCGTAATTCGACATTAAAATTATCCACGTTCTACAAATTGGCTACCAACGTAATATGGTTTTCAAGGAACACGAAAACAAATATTTTTATTTTTAGTTGTAGGTTGACCTATGCTACACGACAATGAACTTAAATGAACAGTAATAATATGATATTGTGACTTCCTCGAATAATACCGTCATATATTTATCCAAAATCGTAAAAAAAAAATAATAAATATTGATAAAAAAAGTTATCGATGGTGACGAACACGCGACGCGGTAAGTCCAAAATGTATATTATAAACCTGCAGTCGAATAAATATGATACATTTAAACGTCATGATGATGTTCTTTCTGTGCAGCAGCATACTACAGTGCGCACGCAACAAATCGTGGAAAAAAATTCCTAGAAAAAAACTTGGGAAAAAAATCAAACCAACTCATATAGATATTACCTATATGATCATGATTGTGTCGCCAGTTTGGAAACTCGGAATTTTCTCGTGTGCCAAATTTGAGATCGAAAGACACGGGTTACGCTTACGATGGATATTATATGGTATAGATAACAAATACACGTCGCATGTACAAGCGTTTTACATTGCTCAGTACACACCAATACCTAACCAGTTCTATAAATTATAAAATAACACTAACAGTATTATGAAATACAAAGTAGAAAAATAATTATTTCACTAAACTTTATTTTCCGCAAACATCGCAACACGTGCTTTGCTAAACGTATACATAATATAATATTATAGGCACCGCGGTGTGGTGGATTTATTATGATATTAATTATAATATGTAAACACGCGCGTAACGTGCTCAGAGACGATTTCTGATGGTCAAAATGGGTTCTTACACATCGTATAGGTACCTTCTATACGGGTTACGTCACCCAATCTGCGCTCGTGATTTAGGTATACCTATAAAATATAACTAATAATAATAAGTACCCGATTGGGATATGACGCAGCGGCGGCGGCAGCGGCAGCGGTGAGCATATAATATTATATTATATCTCCTTGTTCCGGGGACCATAATATTACAGTATGATATTATACTGCTATGGTCGCGGTCGTCATGAAAACACGCGTACAACCCATATGACCTTTTGATCGAAATTAATATGCCAATTAATTACCACGGCATATCGCCGCGAGGTGACCTTTATCGGATGATGCATAGTTTTTTTTTATTATTATTATTTTTTAAATACACACGCGTACGCGAACACCTATGCGTGATTACTGATTTATGAAATAAAAAAAAAACGACTACACTAGCATTGGTACATATATATATATATATTTAAATACAGATATGTGTGCTCATCGTCGTATTATAATAACACATGAATTATGATATTATTGTATTAGGTATACTTTATATGTTATACCGATTTATCATCTCATTCACCATACGTATTACACGCGTGTGTACCTTCCTTAAGCAGTAAAAATAAATGAGGTTTATCGTTCACGATCTTACGACTCGAAAAACCGTTGGCAGGGGCCGGTGATGTAAAATTAATCGACGATCGAGGGCCGAGGGGCGTGATCGAAAATTGCTAGACAAATGAGTACTAAATTTAATAGGAGAAAACATTGTTTTTTTTTTTTTTAAACGTTTTGAACGCCGTTTAGTCCAAAATACAATATTTGTTGTTCTGATAAAGTTAATACCTTAAGTACGTACAGACTGTTTTTTTTTAAAGTACTAGCCTTTTCACTTTTCATTGCGGCTTGTGATTAAATAGCTTATAATATCAATTCTATACGTACGCATTGCTTCTTCACAAGTAGGTATGCGAATAAACGACTTTTTAAATACCTACGTCGAATCCTGTATACCTACTTAGTACCTATAGTCATAATGTGTTTAGTTAAAATAATTTTGAGAATAAATGGAACTTGTTTATGGATTTTAGAATAAAAAGTAAGTCCACTGTTAGAATATTATATTATATTAGTGAATTCGTATTGAACCTAATCAAAAAACTCAATTAAATTTCCACTATCTGCAATATTTTGTCTTTGATAAAATCGAAAAACAATTAAATCTATTTTCATAATAGATATATGATTGTGCCGCATCATTCCCATTCTTGCCGATCGAGTAATCATCGAAGATCCCGCTTAAAAAAATGTTGAACATCTAAACTTCTAAAATTCAATAGTGGCCTTACACCGTCCTTTGATTTAAAGACAGATTTTATTTTATTAAGTATATAATATTATAGGTATTATATATTATAATATAGGTGAAAAAAAATGTGTAGTCAAGAATCCGCCGTTTGATAATTTTCTTTATTTGTGGTGTGGGAGGGGGGTGGAAAGGGAGTCGTAATAGAACAATGAGATAACTCTCTCGCAGAACGGTCAGCCGTAGTTGCAGTTTCCGTGCTGACAGCTACGAGAATGTTGAAGTTTTTTTTACGAGCCAAAGACGTCTAAGTACGAAACTCCAGAAATTCCGCGCGCATACCATTCACATATTATAATACGCGGTAAAACATTAAGCATTATGTATTACGATAATATTATGGTATAGGTTTGTAATTTATATTATATTATATATATATATATACAGAGTGATTCACCAAGCATGCTCAGCCTATATTTTTTCATTTAATAATGAATTGATTGAAATTCTGCTTTTTGGAATTTTTAAATAATATACTTTAAGACCGCTGTGTTTCTAGATTCTTTAGACTTTTTGTACTACTTAAGAAGTGTTCTGTAACAAACTTCTATTTTTCAAATGAGAACCCCTTTTTTTACTATAAATTATTCAGCGTGTATTTTTTTGTTGAAAATATTGATTCAAAAATTGATTTAATCCAAAATTCGAATGAGTAGTTTTCAAGTTATTAAAATGTTTATACTAAGGATAATAGTCCTTAAAAATGGTATTAAAAAAATATAAAATATATGTGATATTGGATCTAGTATATTATATTAATTATACTCAGACAATTTTTATAAAATATAAATAGATTAATATTAATTATACTATCATTTTAAAATTTCCATAGCTCCCATCATATCTCATAAACCCATTATCACGGACCTATAATTATCCTCGGCAAACAAATTTAAATAACTCAAAAATTACTCGTATGAATTTTGGTTCTGATACCTCAACGTTTTCATAAAAGTCATCCCCTAATAATAATTAATAGTTTAAAAGGGGGTTCTCTTTTGATAAAAACAAAACAGCCCTCGCGTCTCCGCAGGGCACTCCTTAATGGTTTAATAGAAGTACAAGAAAATTCTAAGAATTTAAGAATATGGTCTTCGAGTATATTCAAGACATCTAAAAATCAGAATTTGAAAAACTCTACTGTCAAATGAAAAAGTGAACATGCTCGGCGAACCAGCCTGTATAATAAGTATAATATTATACCTATGCAATATCCATCTTAATACACCTATACAAAGTATAATATATATAAATATATATTACATAATATTATACAATATAGTGGGCGGAGGAGAGTGAGAAAATATGACCGAGCTCAAATTCCGCGCGTCCATTTCACACACACACACTGGCGCATATATCATATGCAGTTTTTAATCGGCCGATTAGCATACGGACACGCGTACCTACCTCCGTGAGACGGGGAGAATAATAAAAAACACTTATTATCATATATAATAATAATAATATAACAGTGGCGATGGCTGCTCGCACGTATATATATATATATATATATAATGTAATGACGATGACGGCTAACGGGACGTGCACTGAGACAGCAGCACACAAGTGACCACATAGTCACCGTGGACAGCCGCACAGAGTGTATATATTTTATAATAATATATTAAACAGGTAGGTAGAGGTAGGACCTGGCTACTATGCAAATGACATTGCCACTGATGCCGTGGCGGAGTTATTTTTCGCAAAACACTTCACACGGTAAAAAAAATAAAAAATTCAATAACCCGATACCGCGCGGTTATAATAATAATAGTAATAATATACATAATAACAATAATATATGACGTGATATTATATTATTATGATACGATACGACGTGTGGCGCGTCCGAGTGTTTCAAATCCAAGCCGAGTATTATCATAGAAGGGCATTATATTATGTAAATATGAGGTGGATATTTAAATTTAAAAAATGTAGGAAAACAAGTGGAGCAACCTGCAAATGGAGCACTTTTAACAACATTTTGAAAACTGAATTGTATTTAAAAAAAATATTCGCGAGTTCTAGCAGGTACTTACTGATTAAATTCCACAGGTGGTACTGTCATAACGGTGTTCATAAAGTTTGTTGTCGTGTAATATTGAAAAATGTATGTAGAAACCGTCGCTTCCCAAACGGCTCCCGCCCATTGTTTATTATTCCCAAACGGCTCCCGTCAAAAAAGGTTTTACGAACAGGTCAATACCCAAACGGCTCCCGTCGAAAAAATTTTTACTATCAGCTACAATCCAAAACACAAATTAAAGCTCGAAGTCATGTAAATACACCAAAACCGACAAACAAACAGAAGTTCGTTGAAAACATTATCCAAGAATTTTCATCAAATTAAATAACTAGCATAGATTATATAAAAAAATTGTGCATCAAAAATTTACCTATTGTATAATTTTTTATTATATTTTTATACACACATTTTTTTACGATTTTTGACTATTTTTTAAAACTTTTTTACATTTAATTCACAGAATATAATTTTTATAATTTAACCTTAAAAAACAACAACACATTTTTAACCACACCTCTTTTGAAACAGTCCTAAGTGTGTATGAAGTGGGAAGGAATTTGTGTTGTAAAAAACCGGAGCCGTTTGGGAATTTACCTGATAGTAAAACTTTTTTCGTCGGGAGCCGTTTGGGAATTGACCTGTTCGTAAAACCTTTTTCGACGGGAGCCGTTTGGGAATTGATCTTTTTGAAAACGGGAGCCGTTTAGGAAAATCGGGAGCCGAATGGGCTATGCCCGTAGAAACATACAAACATGTCACATTAAAACACGTTGATGTGGGTCAAAAAACGATTATTATATATTTGAAATAGAATAATTTTGAACAAATGACAGATCCATTTTATTAGTATAAATTTAACAATTTTAGGATTTTAGGCGCGAATACTTTTAATAATAAATCAATATTTGATTACACACCATTATGGTTTATACACCAAGCTTATTATTTTTCGACATAAATTCTAATTGGAATAATTGTCATAAAATGTACAAACAATTTATACGATTTTAAAACGATCATAACTCGCTTTAAAATTAAAATTAAAATACACTTACGACTTGACGAGATTCACTAGATAATACTCTTATTTTCAAATGTCGATAATAAGTCGGTTCACTCTTATATTAAACATAACACAATAAATAGATAATTCAGAACATACAATAGTTAGGCTATGTTATGCGTTTGCAAGACGGAGACAACACGCGCAGGTGAAGCGTCCTCTTAATAAGTATTTTATACAGCCCCGTGAACTGAAAGTTTTGATCTTTTTCGATTTTTGTTGTAAACAATTTCTAATACTTTGAAATATCATTCGACTTTTCCGATACTCCAAATCTTCTGACGTGCACATAAAAAAATGACACCTTATAGGGTTATATATTTTGTCGTCCAAAAGTGCGTGTACTATCGTCGCTGATAAATGTATCCACGTCAACAAGATATACGAGTTATTTAACTGGTCGTAAAATCAATTATTTTAAATACCAATAACAAACCTATGACGACTGCAAGTGGTTAGGCCTCGACCACATTTCCAGAAATTCCGATAACAGTCTTCAGCACTGTTCTTTTTTTTTTAAACATATTATCATCTTTTATGTTTATCAGTGTGCCCGATCTTTCGTCAAACGTGCCTACATTTATTATACATTACACAAATTAAGTTTGATAAATATTGTCCAAAGCGAGGACGTCCTTTTAATAAAATTAATTGGCTACAGCCTATAACTGACGTTGTTCAGGAAATCATACGATATCGTATCGTATCGTATTTCCAACATTATACCTACTCCGGCGGGTAAGAATGTTTATTTTGAGAACATTTATAACATTTAAAGGAATATGATATTATGCTGTACGATGTTGACAACATTATACAACATACTTATAATGTATGTTTTGAGTTTTCTCACTAATTAAAAAAAATAATTTCCAAAGATGCAACATGCAATCATTGGTTGTATTTTTTTAAATTTTTATAAAAAGCCAACCGTGAAATTTTAAGAAAATCCAACCATTGAATTGCGGTAGTGGCAATAGCGTTGAAAATATTTCACATGGTTTTACCAAGTTACGTGAAAATCAATAAAACATCAGACATTTGATTTTACCTAACATTTCTTTGAAGTTTTATTTGTTTTGATAACTATATTACAATTCATAAAGAACAGCTAATAATTAAATATTCCTAAATTGATTATAGTATGGTTTTTATTATTACAAACATGTATTAATTGTTAATTATCAAAATTACAATATTATAATAATATGTTTAAGTTTACTTCTTTTGAAATCGAAAATTCAAACTTTGTATTCAATTAATAAATATTATTATATATAGGCATCTGCTTTTTCAATTTGTCAGTTTTTTTAGTATTTTTTTCCTCGCCTTATTTTCAAAATGTATGAAACAAAAACATTTACAATACTAATTCAAAATCGTTAATACCTTCCATATTTTCGTACGATGGAAAACTCAACTATACCGCCGGTACGTATTTTTATTGCTCCGATTAAAACAATTTTTCCAAAGCAAAATCAAAAAAAACAACTATAGATTTCGTGTCACAGATATAATATTATGAACATTGAACATAATTGACAACACATAGAATATAAATTATAACGTATATGTCGTATGATTGTTTGTTTTATTTGTATGTATGTAATTTGTGAACACCGCTTATGATTTTTAATGTCAACAAAAAACCTATACACGGCAGTCGCCATAGATACGCGTTTCAATCAACAATGACTAATCTGGTACGGTCATCAACAAATGACGACGAAACAATATTATTATTATTCGACGAGTTATTTAACAATATCAAAAATTAGTAATTACTAACAAAAAAATAAAATTTAAATCAACGTAGGTAGAAGAAGAAGTAAAATAGTATGTTTCGATATTGCTATACCCATTGCATTTTTTGTCGCAGAAATTTGAGTAATAACCTCTATATAGGCAGTCTACAACAAAAAAAAAAAATCGCAGTTTTTTTTTCATACCTGAACATTAATAATAATTTAATTTCTATCGGTGTACCATAATAATTAAGTACCTACAATAATTTGTTTATATCCAATTAATATTTATTATGCTTAATACACATTATTTGTTTGAAAAAAACACATCATATAATTTAATATTTATTTGATCAGATCTGATTTGAATTTTACATAGGTAATTATTATTTATTATTTATATTATTATATTTATTATTTATTATTGCATATTATCGGTATACCACCTATAACTAAAAAATAATGCGTATTACGATGACGAGTTTTGTACTGGAAAAAATCGACAAAAACACATTAATTATCGATACGCGTTTTGTCGTTGAAATATTTATACGTTTGAGATTTACCGCACTTATAGGTTATAATTAGGCAGCTCAATCTCGAACGCACATCAGACATCACCTATGACCTAGCTGCTTTGTATATAATATACTGCAGAGACGACGAAATCCTTGTCCGGACTCGGTGGTTTTGGTTACATTCCTCGCGCAACCGTGTCCGATAATTCACTATACAACCCAACGGATCGGATTATTCATATCCAACAAATATCCAATGCTACATAATCGCCGCTATAATTCACAGAAGGCCGTGAACCCCTTCCGATCGCTATTCGCAGTACTAAACTGCTGCAATAATATAGTAATATCATAATATACGGACTAATAAAAATGTTCTGGAAAATAATTCGATGAATCGATTTCGGAGAAACATATTCTTTCGAATGGAAATTTTGTATAAAACCCGAATACTTGCACAATTTTACAGAGTCGGTAAAACCGCAGTGTATTAAATCATGATATCGAGGGTTGTAGGTAAGGTACTTGTATAGTAGTATGATGATGTAGAATCCACACTGTATAGATACGAGGTAGGTTATGATAATATTATGTGTGTGTATTAAAAGAATCCCCTAATAAGTAATACCTGAAAAATTTAGAACCCTAAAAAAACCACCGAAAACTTAACCACGGATAAAATAACATCATAATAAAAAAAATGACGTGGACCCGAAACATATTCACGAGGTTTCAATGTCGGTGTAAGACAAACAAATACCTAGTCTACTTGTTTGAATAAAATAATATTATTTATATTATATAAAAATAAAAATATAATATCTTAGTCATGATAAATTAATCGTATTAAAACGACAACACTATTTATATATATAAAAAAAAAAAATTATAATAATTTTAAACCCACTTGCCGGACCTTTTTTTTAATTTGCAAAATGTTATAATAATATGGGATTATTTAGTCCGCGGTTTTTTTTTTTATCACAGGATTATTTTTTGGGGGATTTTCGTCGGGGTTCCGGTTTACAAATGTGTATACTCGCCGACAGCACGTGGTTACTAAACTCAACGGTTACGCGATTCGCTCGCGGCCTCAAGCCAAATAATTCCAATCGGATCGACATTGAACAAATTTCTTCGGTTCTCGCCAAACACACGCGTGCTTATTGATTAATAGGTATGTTGTTTCTGCGTGCGACACTGCTGCAGTGCGTCTGCAGTGCGTCTGCAGTGCGTACGAACAAATTATTATTTACCAACCGAAACGTTTGGTACCCCGTTGTACGCGAAATGCATCACGCGAAACCGTGTTCATGCAGTTCTATATAAGTGTTGAATCGGTTATCCCACGGTCCCCACACTCGGGAGTTTCTATAATATTGTGGCTGCGGGTAACATGCCCGAGCCAATCCAACGAGTCCGCCAAACACCACAAACCCGTACACACTAGGGTGGATCGAAAAAATGAATCTTAAATATAAACTTTCTATAATAGTTGGGGAAATATGTGTTTTGGTCCCTATACGCTATCTATAAATTTTAATATGCCTAGGATGAGATTAAGAAGTGCCGCGAGACATTTTAAATATAGTACAATTATTTTTTTTTTTTTTATTATTATTTTGCTGGTTTTATTGGGTTATTTTATTAACAAGTTGTCCTATCTTATCTTATCTTAGTTTTCAGCATTAGTTGAATAGACAAACTCGATTTTACATTTAGTACCGCTGTATATTCCATACGTAGTCACTAGTCGACAGGCGTACACGGCTGCTGCAATAAACGATAAAAAGAAGTTTGCATTACATTAGTATTGTTTTGGAACAACCGCACCATAAAGCGTTTCAGTTCTCGGTCGAACGGCAATAATAATATACTAAAAGGACATATTATAATATATTACTATATATTAATTATTGTATATGATACGGCCGATTTAAAACGAAAACTCATTTTTCTCGTTCGTAAATATAATATTATATGCCTCGAAATTGACATTAAAAACAATAAGATATATTTTTTAAAAAATATTTCGCTCGTATATTCAATATTTAATTCAGTTGCAACGACGGGTTTAATGTATTGATTGAGTTTCCATTTTCGAAACAATGTCACGAGCATTTAAATGTCATTAAACACTCCGCATAACAACATCGCCTATATTTATTACCTAATTAATCTGTTTTGTCATTTTTGCGTCATGTCACGGCGTTTAGAACGTGTAATTTAACACATTTAAACGCACACTATATTATAATAGGTACGCATAATCTTTGTAAAATAAATATTAAAGAATGTATATCACTGCGAGGTGTCACATATATTCTTGGGCGCCATCAAGTCACGTCTTTTCCAATTTGGGCGAAGTCCAAAGCCCCGTTTGGCTGTGGTTTCGAGAAAGTCAACTTACCAAAAAATGCGCACTGGTAGCATCCGCCTAGCGAATTCCGTTAAAACGTAACGATAACGCCGTGGAACTGAACGAAGGTTATTGCAATCATAAAATAATCGTTGTTTTTTATTCACTCCGGTTAATATGATTTATAATGTCGTTTAACTATTAACTCAGTTTTTATTTTATTTGTTTTTACTGTGAAAAAAAAAATTCCATCGTAATAATATTATATATTTTATGAACGCTGAATGGCTTACAACTGTTATAACACAATACAAGTAGGTAGGCGTACAATAACCAAGAGAAAATTAATAATTAAAACACGTATACACATTTTTCTATTGATTTTTTTCTCCAGGACCTATAATAGGTATAATACAAACACCGTAATTAGGTAATTATATTCCAATAAACTAGTTAGGTACCTATAGTTGAGTTATAATATTTTATAGACCTATAATGGCAGTTGTAAAGTATGCACAAAAATAAACTATTTTTACCTGTGTGTATTATTTTTATTAAATGGTAGCTATACGTTCGTAATAGGCTATTGATAAGTCATAAAATACTAACAACACCTATAATACAAATAGCCTATATAAGTGGTCTTTTTTCATAGCCAAGAGCGAACGTGAGTCATTTGAAATATATTTTTTAATGTAATACTATAAAGAGAACAATTAATACAATAATAATTCGTATTTAGAATGATAATTATTAATATTAAGATTAGAAATTATCGGGTAAAAAATAAATATATTATTACTTTTTTTTATTTATTTGCTGTATGTACGATCTAAACCAAAGGGGCACAATTGATGTCTGTCGTGCTAAGGTATGACATAAATTAACATTTTAATATTAATTAATCACGTTAATTAACTAACAATAAAAAATACATAACAATATTTTCATGACGAGGTTTGATGTGAGCTGCCATCCATTATAATGACAGTTTAATTTTTTTTTTTTTTATTTATCTTTTATTCGACTGCCCTGATTTGGATGGTGGGAGGGGGTCAAGAAGATCACGACATGGGGGAGGGGGCATTTGCTAGTTTTCTGAGCACCGTAATATGTTGAAACGTTTAAATTTGGTTAAGGTTTGATTTTTTCTGCATTTCCTCATAGCTGAGGATACTATATTATGTCCAGACTGATTGCACTAAGGATTTATAGATGTACAGTTTGGTGTTGATATTTATTGTTATTAATACATGTTTTTAATGGGTTTAATAAAGAATTTGGATTGAGTCGTTTGGATTAATAATTACCCAGCAGGGTCCAGATAAATAAATTACGATGAATGGTGTTTTTTAAAAATAATTTAAGCTTATTCACGAATCTGGTCATCGGTTTTTGAATGTACCTACATTTAGTATTTTCGCGATAGTTTTTATTATTTTCATAGTTTGTATACTGAGTAAGTAGTATATTACCAAATTTATAAAGAGTTACATACATTTTCCTATTATTTCCAAACATGAGAAATTTCGACAAGAAATGTCGGAAAAAATAAATAAATGTTTGATTGAGCAGTTTTGCGACGAGTTATCTAAACATTGTAAACGTATAAGGTATAACCTACATCGATCTTTAAACGCAATAATTATAATATATGGCATATGCTAAGGTTATTATTAGTAAAATAAACACAAATATGAATTTTGTTTAATTTAATTTAATCTTACGACATACTTAAACGATTATAGTTCACGGTGTAGAATTGTCAAGATCTTCTTATATCATATAGGTACTAATTAAAATATTTGGCCAAAATTATTTAAATGACCTATATTTTAACTCAAGTATTGTATCATCATTTGTGCGATATTCTTTTTATTATAACGTTGATTAAAAAAAGCTATAAGTACATAAAATATTTTTTAAGTGATTAAGTCCTCTGAATGTCTAATATAACATTATAATATAGAGACTATCCTACAAATGTTGAAACTTTATAATACCTATAGTAGAATATAACTATTATGTTTTTATTTTATATAAATTAAAATATGGGAAACCTTTATTATATCTATATATGTTATACTGTTATTACCACACTATTGTGTTACTCTACTGATTAAATTAATTAATCACAAAAAATTATTAAATACTTTTTAACCAGCGTGTTATATTCTGTTGTCCATTTTTAAATTCTGAGCGGAGTGATGAATATATCGACTTTACAATGTTGTGTGTTTTTTTTTCGTGTCTGTCATCACGTTTTAGTGCAGTAAAAGTGCTTCAATTTTCAACTTCGTCCCCCTAGCTTTCGGTCGCAAATCGAATCTAGTCGGTACTTTGATGGGTCAAAAGTTGAACATTCCCAGTAGTTTTCAAAAAAGACAGGAAAAACGGGAATTTTTACGCAAACACATTTTTTGACAAAGCCAAAATATTACTTTATTTTGCTGTAACTCAAAAACTAAAAACTTTAGAAATTTAAAATTTTTACCAAGCGTTAATATAGATATTATCTACAAATGGTATAATTTATCAAATAATCAAAATATTTTGAAGTTTTTTGAGCTATTTATAAAAAAATTGAAATTTTCGTTTTTTTTTTTAGAAATGTCGATTAAAAGCATAGAATTGATCAAAGATTTTTGAAAGTTTAAAACAAGGTTAATCATAAGTAGAACTTATTGAAATTAAAAAAAATCAGAAATCGTTAGTCGGAATTTGTTTTATAAGCTTTTAAAGTTCATATTGGACGAAATTAGATATTTAAATGAAGAATAACGATGTTATTTATTTCGTTGTATTTAAAAATATTTTTTGAGGGTTCTTGATACTTTTAAAGTATATTATTATATTGTATTAAAATAACTTGATTAATTAATTTTTTAAATGCAATGTTTTCTGCAAAAATGAATTCAACCTACCGCATTATTAATAGTAATAAAATGAATTATTTTAATAGCAATAATATCTTAAAATAGATACACTATGTAGGCTGACAGACGGTCTTCGCTCAGAATCGTCTATCGTATACAAATATACAATGATTTATAATATTATTTATAATATATAAATAATAATAAATAGTAATATAATATAAATTTTTATATCATTGAATACAAATGTAATACATCCATGAAAGTGACCCAGTCGATACCTACTGCACAGCAGAGCGGTACCCACTTGGCGGCCTTTTTTTATTTTGTAAATAATGGATGACATAAAAATTACTATGCATGTATTAATTTGCGTTTTTTTTTTAAACATTATAATATTATGAATAGTAAAATTTAGTTTACAATAAAGTTATTTTTTCACATGTTATATGTTAAAATACATAGGCATAAATACGATAGTTTACACAATATATGAGTATATTATACATATATATATACATTTTTTTCTTATGATAAAAATATTTCGAAAAAATGTGATGTAATAAGAAAATATAAATAAAAACTATTTACCTACCGTTAAAAATTATTTTTTCTGTAAACGACAAAAAAATACACAAACACTAAACAGTACTTAAATAAATTTCTTGTGCGTTCGAACTAGTTTGGCAAACAGCAATAATATGGTATAGTGAACACGTATACGTGTATTTACTATCTATAATTGACCAATACCTATTCATAAAAAAATTTAATTTAATTAAAATACCTATTGATGATCTGCAAAGTCTTCCTTGCATCATAGTATTTTCACCCAGAACTCACGGGTGTCCTATAAAAATCAACAATATCATCATCCCACTCTCGTCAGAGATATCCAAAGATAACTACAAAGACCTTAACGTTGGACCGACGCTTGACCCGAACGTCTCGATTTGACAAACGTAAGTAAGAAATAAGGAGCTGAAAGGCTTCACCTGCTACTATATAGCCACTAATTCGCTACAACTTAAAATATATATTATATAGCTCACAAACTCATTATATTGCGTACATTTTTTTTTCAATTTTTGAGCGTTGTACGTCCTGCTAAGAATAATAATATGATATCTACACAATTTAAGATCATCAGTAGATCTGCCTTCGCTCCATTACCCAGAGCACTGTGGGAGCACTCAGCAGGTTATCAACGAAACTTTTGAATTTGATCTTAAAATCGGCTCAATCAATGAAAACGCTTTTTTTCCTAAACGCTTCCAAGTAAAACTTTATTCGAATCCCAATCGACTCACCTCACAGCTTGTTTCAAACGAGCTTCTCGGGGATCCACCCGTGATGGGTGGCTGCAGACGAATCAAACGGAACTGGTGCAGTGCTCCGATGATATAATAAACCAAATAATCGTCGGTCTCTTCAATTCGTGACATTCACAACGATATTCTTGATAATAAACTATACTAGCCTAAAATTGTACCTGTATTTGTATATTAAATTGTAATTTTTCAAACATAAAACTTCTTATTCAGTCTACTTTTATATGCCAGGTGATCCGTGATCCATTTATAAGTCAACACTCATTATTTCGAAAAGTCTAACTTTTTTGAATAATATATTATTTTTATATAGATATAATTTCAAAACAACATTTCTGAACAAAATTATATTTTTAGTATTTGTTATCGTTATCATTTTTTATTTTTTAAATTACAGCATTCATTCTTTATTTTATATTCCAAAGAATACATTTTTCAAATTTAGGACTAGTAGTTCTTTAGTTATAACTTATAGGTATTTAAAGTTTTGAACAGTGGAGTAGTGGACAACATTTTGTGGGGTACCCCTGTGGCCTTTACCACTCTACTCAGCTCATTAAACTTAAAATGCATTTAAGTTATAACTACAATGATCTACTTTTCTGAAGTTTGTTATTAATTGATTGAAATACTCCAAGTAATATTCTGCTTTGGAATAATAAATTAAATCAAAAAAGTCTGTGGCATTCAAAATAAAAAAAAAACTTAAAAAAATTATAACTATAACAATAGTAAAAACAATTCCAGAAATGTCGTTTTGAAATGTCGTCAGATTATGTAAAAAAATATTTTCAAAAAAGTTGAAACTTATCGAATGATGTCAGTTCATATATAGACACTTAAACGGATCACCCTGTATATCACTATATCGTACAATATGTAAAACAAAAAAAAAATAATGAAAAATAATATCTTATTCACGATTAGTGTCGTGGATCATTGATTCGAACAATGAATGCAACCTATAATATATAGATAAAAAAAAACATACAATTTTTTTTGTCGCATATTATTTAATTGGACACACGTAATTGGACTCGCGTACACAATAATTAATAGTGTGCCTATATGTAGGATAAGTACTAAAACCACTATAATATGAACCGTGAATGAACACTGCACATCTTATAAAACGCATAATATTATGTGCAGTATGCACTTAATTCCACG
Organism: Neotoxoptera formosana; assembly: GCA_022818045.1. NCBI lineage: Eukaryota > Metazoa > Arthropoda > Insecta > Hemiptera > Aphididae > Neotoxoptera > Neotoxoptera formosana. The sequence goes on along the minus strand of CM040633.1, from coordinate 11,309,763 downwards.
ACGTTTCAACATATTATATGCGATATTTTTTTTTAATATCACGCAGACCGGAAACGTAGGTAGGTATACCTACAACGAGTATCGTAACAATTAAAATGTTTCGTCCGCACGACTAGAACGGATAATTTTTAGATGTGTCAATTTAAAGAAAACGCTGTACATTATAATCACTAATGACAAGAAGAAAGTAGAAATATTCTGTACATTTACAGTCCGTATACAAGAGACGTGTCATTATATCGATATTATTATTAATTATATCCGTTCCACAATGTAATAACACAATGAAATAACATAATAATAATTATGCAAACATGATACCTAATAAAATATAAATTTATCGAATACTATATTATAGTATTTATACTCAATGATAATAATAATAATATCTGTTATATGTCATATCTATAACAGCTCATTATCATACAGCTACCGTAATAATATTACTGTAGGTTACCTAACTATATAATTAATTATTATAAGTACGATTTCCGAGCGGATCTATAAGGGCGCGCTTGAACGAGCAACCGCAGCGATTCGTGACCCTCACCTAGTCCCCTGTTTTTCTTTTTTAATTTCTTTATGCGCTTTATTTCTTTTTGTTCGTGCTGTGATATCGACTATATTTTTTACCATCTATGTTTTTGTTTTGTATGAATAATATCTCTAATCAACCACATTTTCTAAGATAAGTGGTGTTTACCCAAATTTCTTCCTCCCCCTCTCACGATGATACGATGATTAATTTATTATTTTAATAACAATATAGTAAAGAACGAAACTCTTATTTTGGGCTTTCATACTATAACACTGTAACGCTTTTAAATACTTTTTTTTACATTCACCGTATAACGTACCTACCATGGTACCGTGTTATGAATTTTCATTTTATTTTTAACCATATTATGAGTTATGTTAGTAATATTAGAATGTATCTAATATCGATTAAAAAAAAATCAACAACCTCAAAATATTATTATGTCAAACGAAAGAGTCAGGTTTCGCGATAACTGATTATATAGCCATTGAAATATTTATAATATTATTTATTATTGCATAATTAGTATAAATTTAAACATCGATATAAAAACTAGAAGCACAATATATATCACTTGAAAAACACGTCTTCATGTATAAAAAAAAATGTATTATTAAATAGGTACATTTGTTTCTACGTATGTGGTGGAACTTCCAAGTTTCAAGCATGACAAATCATTCTCATTTATAATTATTAGTCATTAGTATTATCTTATTATTGTATACTAGCATCCCATACACTATTAATTGTATACATCACGTATCCTAAATTTTTATATTAAAACGTAACGAGGATAAGTCGCAAGGCACATTTACTCATTAGGCAAGCAAAATTGTAAGCATTTAGGATATTTTCCTTATAGCCTATATTCTAGGACAGCGTTAGGCACAATGAAAGGTTACTATATCATATTATTGAAAATAAAAGTTTTATCATATACTTTGCGCTCAAACGATTTACAAATTTATTACAATTAGTAGTTATCAAGTTTGTATGTTGTGATATCACTTTTTGTTCACTTTTAGTTTTCAAGTTCCAAAAATGTAGAGTTGGTAAGTGTCAAATTTAGAAAAAGCGTTTGGTATCTATTTCGAAATTCTATATGCAAAATCGACACACCCTTGAATTATCGGGCATAGCCCATTCGGCTCCCGATTTTCCTAAACGGCTCCCGTTTTCAAAAGGATCAATTCCCAAACAGCTCCCGTCGAAAAAGGTTTTACTATCAGGTAAATTCCCAAATGGCTCCGGTTTTTTACAACACAAATTCCTTCCCACTTCATACACACTTAGGACTGTTTCAAAAGAGGTGTGGTTAAAAATGTGTTGTTGTTTTTTAAGGTTAAAATGTTAAATTATAAAAATTATATTCTGTGAATTGAATGTAAAAAGGTTTTAAAAAATAGACAAAAATCGTAAAAAAATGTATGTATAAAAATATAAAAAAAATTATACAATAGGTAAATTTTTGATGCACAATTTTTTTATATAATCTATGCTAGTTATTTTATTTGATGAAAATTCTTGGATAATGTTTTCAATAAGCTCCTGTTTTTTTGTCGGTTTTGGTGTATTTACATGACTTCGAGCTTTAATTTGTGTTTCGGATTGTATCTGATAGTAAAACTTTTTTCGACGGGAGCCGTTTGGGAATTTACCTGTTCGTAAAACCTTTTTTGACGGGAGCCGTTTAGGAATAATAAACAATGGGTGGGAGCCGTTTGGGAAGCGACGGAATTATCCTACACCGTTTGTGATTCATAACAACCGTGTTTGTGCTTTCAAATTTGAAAAAAATAGATTTGAAAATTATCTAATACCTAATGACTTAATTAACTAAATTAACATAAGGTTTGGTAATGATATTTTTTTTTATCTCGGCGTGATGCAACTTCGTATATAATACTATTTATACACACTCAAAACATGCCGCACATAGACGATTCCCCGACTGATTTTCAAATATTACTTATTTTAATTTTATCATAGTTAATATTAAGTTTACGAAGCCGTTTCGTATCGATGTATCGAACATACAATTAAACGCAATTAAATCTCAACCAATTGAATATTTTTGGTCGCTAAATAATCATTTTATATTTTGGACTTACTAATATAATATGACGTTATCTATATTAATAATTAGTGATAATCTACTGGCTATTAAAAATTTGATTATTTACGGCTAGGAATAATTCTGTGGTTAATGTGTTGGATACAATTATTAAAAAGTAAGAGTTTAGAACCGTTACAAAATTATAAATTATTTCAGATAATATACGTAAAATATATTCACAGTCGATTATTGCGTATTTTAATATTTTGAAAGTACTCAGCGCGTTTATCATCCGGGCAACAGGTATGACGTGTCTAATAATATTTGGGTTTATATACCAATTATTACCGAGTAATACCGACATTGTAGAAAATTCGATATTTTTTTTTATGTTTCATATGACGTGCGTAGGTGGTATACGCGACATTATAGAAATATTCTGTACTCATATAATAATATATTGCGGCGAATTTAGCAGTTTTTAAAACATCGCTTTAATAAACACTCCGAGCTCATTTTACTTTCTATATACCTACGACCCGTTTGCTTTCTGCATAATATTATTATTATATTTTTTTGTTTCCGTTTTTAGATTATTAGTGTGCTCGTCGTGCATATAAACAGCGGTCAAGGTTCGCGGTCTGTTATCTGGGGTTGAGCGTGCTTTTACGTGCGTGTGCACGGTGGCAGTGGCAAGGGGAGGTGGTGAACGGCGATGGCTATATAGGAGCATAATATAGGATGGAGGTCGATAAACCTATTTTTTTCTTCTTTTTTTTTCGGATCTTTGTGTGCACAATAAAGCGCATCGATGTGCATGCGCATATTACGTATGTAATATATTATTATAATGTATATAATAATAATATTATCGGGAGCAACAGGTATGTACGATATAGCACGTTCCGTGATTACGACGGCGACGACTACGACTACGACGACGACGACGGCGACAACGATATTGCTTTCTTAGGCATTTCGTCGTGATCGAACACGCCCCGTCTCCGCTCGCCCCGCAAAGTCCGACAACAACCAGCCAGTGCTAGAAAAAAAAATTATATTTAAAAATAAATATCTATTTTTTTTTTTACGGGGTACCTACCTATATCTTCGGGTAACACGTGCGTTTTCGCAGACGGGTTCATCGTACGACCTGCACGGATCACGAGGATCGAGCATCATAACATTATGTTATATGTAGGTATATGATATAATAAAATAATTTATTCGTCGTCCGCCGCTGCCCTTATATTATAAATTCAGAGCTCGGATTTTAAATCACTTAAAAGTACTGAAATATGCGCTATAATACTATGCCCAAAAAACACGAAAAAAAGCAAAAAAAACTATTTTTGTCTTCTGTTAACAATATTTTTAAAAAAAAACTTTAACAAGATGATGCAACCGATTAGAAGTCATAATAATTGTATTCTGTTAGATGAGCCAATATATGGCAGGCTACCTAAAAATATATTATAATATGAAACGAAAATGTGGGCACTTTTCATGTGGATTCAAATAAATGACAAATTGTTTCTACTATTTTTCATTCAATATAAACGACATTAATCTAAATACAAAATAAATCATTACATTATGCATAAATAAGCAAAAAATAGCATCAAAACTTGAAAATAGCACTGAAAATCAAAAAGCTTCAGATATGCAAAAAAAAAATAGCAATATAAAGTTGCATAAATGAAGACCCTGGTGCACAACACAAATTTGTAGATCACTTTGCTATTTTTATTTGCGTCCTATAATAATTAGCAAATGCTATAAATTCGAGCTATTAAATTTATAATAAACTTGTCTGTTAAGAGGACGTTATACCCGCATGTGTTGTCTCTGTCTTACAAACGTACAACATAACAAAAACTGTTTCGCACGGGGAAAGAACCGAGAAAGCTACAGTTAAAACTAAGAAACCAAATTTTCACACCGTGAAGAGGAGAATATTTACTGCGCAACGTCGCTTTTATTTTTTCGATATCACAAATACAAAAAAAGTTCTTATTGTTAAAAAATGAAAAAAAAAATGGTTTATTTAAAACTTGAATAACTTTTTTTGTATATATGATATCGAAAAAATTAAAACGAAGTTGCACAGTAAACGTTCTCCTCTTTAAAGTGTGAAATTTTGGTTTCTTAGTTATAACTGTAGCCTTCTCGGTTCTTTCCCCGCGCGAAACAGTTTTTGTTATGTTGTACGTTTGTAAGACAGAGACAACACATGCGGGTATAACGTCCTCTTAATACATACATGATACGGGCTATTTTTTCAACTGCAGCGAACACACAATATCGCGAAAATGGGACCGGTCCAATATGGAATCGACAAATAATTTTGTACCTAGGTCCGAATACCGATATATGACCTACCGCTAAATTTGACCAAGGTATCCATTTAGCTGATTGCTAGGTGAACTTCACTATAGTAACATAATATATTGGTATATTATTATCAATTCATCTTATTTTAATATGAATTTGTATAGAGAACATCATTGTAAAGATGGTAACATACAAGGATAACAATACAGTTTTGGGCTCAAAATCGAATTGCTGTAGTCAATATTATGGTAAAAAATGATGCATTAAATTATAATTAATTGACGTTATAGTGCGTAAAATTGGATATTGTATAATATTATAGTAGGTATATGTCTGTATGACACAGTATTAACAATTTATAAATCAAAAAGAGTTTTTTTTTTCTTAAATAGCTTATAAGTATTATTACTTTTACCGTAGGTACAAAAGAGCCTGGTAAATACAATAAAATTGAAACATTTGGTGGGAGTCGGTAGCTCACATGGACCTGGTGGTATTTCAAATGTAGAAGTAAGTCATATATTGACCTAAGAGTACTGACTTTTTTTCGTCATTTTCCGAATAAAAATTTGCTTGTAGTCTCATATTTTTATGTATTTTTATCGTTATAATTATGTCTTTAATTTTTTGACATTCATTTTTAGTCTCAAAATCCAAAACAAAATATTTGTCCCAGGATTTCGATGAGTAAAAAACGGATATAAAATGAACATGGTATATATGTTGTTCGTTTAAAAAAGTTAAAAAGTTGAGAAAATATAGATTTTCATTTGACGCTGAAGAACGTCAACGCGTTTGTGATTACTATAGTGTTTTCTATCAAAAGAATTACTACGTATGATTATAATCGCATGTAATATGACGACGACAATTATAATTATTAAGTATGACAGGTTAAATAATATACCTACATAACATAATATTATATAGTGAGTACAAAATTCAAAAACTGCGTATACCTAGTAAAACGATATTATTATTTAATGATAAATCAACCTTCGAGTTCTTCCGAACGACTATTGTGTTCAAAACCCTTAAATTCGTTACCGGCGCTCGCAAACTAGAATTTAAAATTTGTAAATATTTTAATTAATATGCGTCGTATTATGTGTATGGATCATCACTATTTTTTTTTTTTTTCGTTTTCAATTACACATAATATTTTAACTACTGCGCGTGTCGTTTCTCTGAAATACTAGTAGGTAAGTATATACGCAATATTATAATGTTATGCACTCTACGATTATTATTACATAATATGTATGCAAATTTTGAATATTTTGACTCATCGTTTTATACATTTTAATATATTAAGTAATTTCTAATTACAGAACTTGACAATTTTTCATTTCGAATTTCAAATCAATCGACCGTCGAACAATACTATATATAATAGTGTTTGAGTTTAATTATTTATATTATGACGTAACGCTTAAAGTGGAAAGATAATATTATATAAACTAACATTTAATAAATAAATCTTTAAGAACTATATCTTCATATTATATATAAAAGAACGGGCATTTTTAATGTTCCGATTTTCTGACGATACTATTGAACTTTCTTCACAGAGTTGTTTCAAATACTTTCCCGAGTGTCACCATGAGTCATGACACCAGATTTTTCATTTTTTTGGCTGATGGGGGAGGAGTATTGTATTTAAAGGTTCCGGTTTTTTAGAGTGTCATTTAAATTATTTTTAAAAATTATTTTATATTACATGGATAAGGCTTTAAGTAGTTTAATTATGATAAAAAAACAATGTATATATGAATCGATTATTCAACACACGAGCGTAGCCGGGTTATTCAGCTAGTAATGTATGGTCGCCGTATATAAAGTACAATACTTTGTGACTGTCATTTTTTTATGTTTTGTATTTTCAACATTGTAGAAAATACACTGATCAGCATTAACGGTTACAGGAGTCAGCCAAGGGGAAGGGGGCGAATTTTTAAAAAAGTAATTACCATTTTTTTAATCAATATCGGAGGTTAATAATTATTGCCCTTTCGTTCCCCCTTGTATAAGCCACTGCTGATTCGTCATCAAATGGTTACGTAACAACACATGTACATATATATATAATACATCGCCTATTTCACGTAATAACATTTTTCAAGTATAAAATGCAAAAAAATCATAATGTTTTAGTAAATTGTAGCGAATTTGTTAAGTTATATTTTGATACAACTTTGGAGTTATTCAGACCAAGTGTGAAGTGACAGTGTCGGCGATTTTTCTAATATCCGGGATTGCGAAGGAAATGTCAGTTAGGTAAAGGCTATTCAATCCTTACCGACAACCACACTGCAAAATCTGTATTCCTCCCGGAATTTATTTTTATTTTTTTTAATAGAATTTAAGTGTATTTTTCTGTATTAAAAAGAAAGTATAAAATATTTATTATATTTTTTTTCTTTATTTATTACTTGTGATTTCGGTTGATAGGCTTTCCTTTTCGATAACATGTAAATTTCAATAGGTATTCAATAATAAATATTGAAAATCATTGTTCTTTAGTGTTCCTCGATTATGTTTATTACGAATCTAAAAATTAATCTCATAGCATTGATTATAGCTTATAACTGTAAAAATCAATAATTATATTAAATCAAGCTCTGATCAGAATCTTGTATGATATTAAATGTATTTTTAATTTATCATTGCTTCCAAATTAACAATAGTTAATATTCACCACTCTCCAATATCCGGTACTATTAGCCAGCATATGTGGCCAAAGTGAGACTGTATATCCTGTTCGAATTATTGTTTTACAATATAATAATCTATAAATTTAAATAATTTATGGTAGTCCCACGTCCCGGTTTTTCCGGGACTGTACAATTTTTAAATAAAGCGTCCCGGCGTCCCGGCGGCATTTTAACATACTGCACCGTGTTATGGACCTGAGATCGATTTGATCCTTCTGATTGGCCTATTTTAATTTGCCGCCTAAAAGTTCACTATCATATAATAATCTTATCATATAATTATGATAATATTATATTATGAAGATTAGAATGTTATTGTTTTGTTATAACTTATAATATTATAATAATTATAATTTATTATTAATACTATATACTTAAAGAGTGCTGAGTTAGTTATTATTTAGTTAGTACTTAGATAAGAGTAACTTACAGAATATGGAAGACATAGGTAGATAAATGGATATCATGGTGAAAAGATTGTAGCATCGTAGGTGTTATTTACTTAATATACATACATTTTATAAATAATAATAACAATAATTTATAATTAAATAGTTCTAGTTAGATTAACATTTTTGTTGGAACCTATTCGACAAATTAACAGTAGTAGTATAACTAAATGGGTACATTTCATTAAAAACAAGCTATGATAGCAACATAATACACTATTAACTTTATAACTAGGTATATATTATTACCTATACCTACATAAAATGTATATTTAGTTATTTATAATCAATAGTTATAACTTATAAGTTGGATCATCATTAGAATGTATTAAACAGTACTTTAATAAGAAAACTCCTAAATTTAATAAATATTTTGATTCAAAAAAATTTTTCTGGTAGCAATAACCTTGTGTAGCATCCTTAAAATGAATATTAACAATTTTTATGAGATAAAACATTTTAAATTTTATTTGAAACACAAATATTTAAATGGCTTTTTAATTTATAATATTATATTATTATATAATATATAATTATTAATTATGTTATTATGAATGATGGTTATATGAATATTAATATGAAACTATTGTAACTTATAATTAGTAAGTACCTATTTACTATTAATACTTATAAATAAAAATAATAATAATAGTATTTACTATATGAATATAATAAAAATATAATAATATTAGTAATAATATAATAATAATTTTTTATTTTAATGAAAAAAAACCTATGTGAAACCAATATTTTCATCCTTAATGGCCACTACCATGTGACTTTGCATTAGGTTGATTTTTTTTTATATTCTCTCCTAGATTTCGACGCCTTTTCTTTAATATTATTTCATTTTTAGCCGGTCTTCCTGATGGCAAACGTTTACTACCTCTGGTTATTAATGGTAAACGTCTTGCTATTGTAGTTGGCTGTACTCTAATTGCTGCTCCTGACCTTCTCCTCAATTGTACTGCTTGGTTTCCTGCTGTATGTAAAAATGATTCCCAATTACCTTTACTTTTAATTTTTTTTAATCTTGTTTCTAATGTTTTAAGGCCAGATGAAGATGATCCATAATTTTGATGAATTTCTTTGAATAAATGAATTATATTGTTTATAGATTCTTGAGGTACTTCAGGTTCTTGTTGTGAATTAGTTGTGTTGGTTGTAGCTGCAATAATATTTTGATTTGTTAAGGTTGCATTGTTTGAAATGATATTGTTAATTTGAACAAATTCTTCATTATTTATATTTTTTGTAATTGCAACATTAGAATCCAAAAGAAATGACTGAAAAAACTCTTCCGGTAGAGCTTTATCTCCATCTGCCAATAAAGCAATGTTATGTCTATCGCTAGGTGTCACAGCAGGAAAATTTTGTGATAGTGTATCAAAATGCATGTAAATAGCACATTGATGAATACAAAACTGTCCAAATTTACCCTTATTACAAGAACAAATTCCAATCTGCATGTTAACATTGAATAACTTTTCTTTATATTGAACAGTATATTCATAGTTCTCTACTTTTGATATGTCTTCTTTGTTTATTTCCATAGCTTTATTTATTTGAGTTTTCAAAAAAAGGCGTGCATTATGACTTTGGAAGTTTGAAAATTCTCTCAATCTACGACGATAATATTCTTCTAAAGTGGTACATACAAAATCAATTAAAGCAATTACATTATATGCTTTTATCCCTGATAAGACAGTATCCTTAAATATTTGTACGGTTATTTCTGAAAAATTATTTGTATGATGTCCATGACATGTAACATCTCTCCATGCGAGACACCATTTTTCTCGAGTCTTCCAATGATCCTGTAAATATTTTGTCCAGTTATCATATTTTGAATTATATATTGCTTTTTCAAATGCTTCTTTTGCCAACACTTTGGTTTCTGCATAAACAATATTTTGAAATGATCGCATTAATTGTATTCTATCCTCTTTTAGTATTTGATGTTTACTGTCCCAACACCACCTCCATACAGCTTGACAAACGTGAAAAATACATAGCAAATTTTTACTTTCAGGCCATGTTTTTTCTAATGCATTAATTTCGGCAGTAGCACAATCAGTCATAAATAGCTGAGGGTAACCATTTCCACCAAAAGAATTATCCAGTAAACTTTTTACTAAACCAAAACCTGTACTATATGAAATGTAACTTTGACCTATATTTAAAATAAATTGTTTTGTTTAATTTTTTTTTTTTTAATTTATTAAATTATAGATATATTATTATATAATTTTAAAAGCTGCTGTAAAATACCTTTTGTTATAATAATGGCTAAAGGAACTGCACCTGCTGCACATCATAAATGTAATACAGTGATTTTCTGCATCACAAGCACTTGTACTGTCCACAAATACTATTTGTCCTGAGGTCTTTAATTTATGTGCTCTTTTCATAAGTGGAGTAATAATAACAACAGAAAATGGGTCTTTTACAAATTTAATAGAAATACTTTGCTTTTCATATATAATTTGCTTTTCTTCAAGTTTCTAAAATTATTGTGTTATAATATATTATCTATTAATAAGAAAGTATTTACTAAATAATTAAATAACTAAAAAATATCAATTATAATTTATATTTAAATTATTAATGACAATAATATTACAACTGTGAATGTTGTAACTAACAATGTAAATAGGTATTTAAAAAGATATTATTATTATTTTATAATTGTTAGGTATTGTGTTAAAGTCAAAATTAAACATATTTATTACACAAATACTTGCACAAGTATTGATTAACAACACTATTTTGCTGTAATTGAGTAAGTTAAAATTGTATTCAAATTATTATAATTCAAAATAATCACTATAGCATGTTTAGTAGGTATACAAAAAGATATTTATTGTTTTGGTAAATTAAATAAAAATTAACTCTTAAAATGGTAATAATTTAACATTAGTACTTTAGTATCTAAGTATTATATTCCTATCGTGGACTTTGAAGTTCGAACAAATATAAAAGCCTAAAGTCAAATTAATTGTAATAGTAATATAAAATTATAACAATAGGATAAATGAATGATAAAATACATTTAGAAATAGAGACTGTGCAATGAAACAACAACTACTCAGAATCATTTTAAATATGCAATAATTTATAGTTGGATTCAAATTCAACACATCCATGATGTTTGTTTAACTATTTTGACCTACATGACTCCTAGTTACTTACTAAATCCCCAATTTTGTTTATAGCTACTATGCAATAATTGTGTGTAATCTTCCTTTAAATACCTTTGTTGTAGATATCCCTTTTATATAATTCCTTGTGCTTATAGTTTAAACTTTGTAGTAGATATATGACTTATCTATAGGTACCTCAACTAAAGCTTGACCAGTTCTTGGTCCCAAATTCTTTAACCTCCATTTATCATGCCAATTTTGCACTGTTCGATAAGTAGGATTTTTAAATCCGTTAGCCAAATCTTTCAGTGAGAAATTATCTTCTAATTCTAAAGATTTTTCATGGTGTTTTTTAGCTTCAGTTAAACTCATTCCATCACTAAATAATTCCTCAAATTTTAATCTAATTGTTTGATCTGCAGCTAAAAATCTTAGTGTTGCTGCAGTATCAAGTGTATGATTGTGATTTTCATTTAATTTAATACAAGCAAACAATCCTCTCTGTAATAAATATGTGATAGATAAAATATAATATTAAATATATTTTATTTTTAATACTTAAATAAAGATAGAAATATTATTTTCAAAATTTATAATTATGTAATTTGATTTCTACCTTTATAAATGAGTCTTTTTTCCTAGTAGAAGCTGTGTTCTTTTTTATTGTGATGGAAATAGAAGCAGAGCAATCTGAATTTTTAGATAAACCTTTTTTATTATCATTATTAGCTACTTTTCTGTAACTACTATGATGACAAATATACACTTTACTGAAATAAATTAAGTTCATTTAAAATTGTAATATACTTTTAGGTAGTTGATGCATTACTTAAAAATATTTTCTAATTTTATTAAAATGTATCCATATTTTTATTTAAATTAAAAAAATAATAAAATTATGGTTATTAATAATTAATAAAATAACACATTGTTATTAGGTAGGTACCTAGGTATATTAAATAAATAAATTGTATATTCTACAAGAAATTTATAATTAATAACAATATCAAATACAAATGTCAATAAATAAAATGATTATATTTATCTATAACAGTAATATTAGATTATTCTTTCATTGATATTTTTAATAAATACATAAGTTGAATATTAGGTTACTAATAATATGTTAGTTTATACTACATTACTCTATAACAATAATAACATATTTATTTTCAAATATTCATAGCACTTCGATAAGCTGATAACTTGTGGTAGTTTTATATTCAATTTACAATAAGGTACCTACACAGAATAATATATTAAAATAAAAAAATATACAATTTCAAAATCATTTAAATATTTGTGTTTCAAATAAAATTTAAAATGTTTTATCTCATAAAAATTGTTAATATTCATTTTAAGGATGCTACACAAGTTTATTGCTACCAGAAAAATTTTTTTGAATCAAAATATTTATTAAATTTAGGAGTTTTCTAATTAAAGTACTGTTTAATACATTCAAATGATGATCTAACTTATAAGTTATAACTATTGATTATAAATAACTAAATATACATTTTATGTAGGTATAGGTAATATTGTAATAATATATACCTAGTTATAAAGTTAATAGTGTATTATGTTGCTATCATAGCTTGTTTTTAATGAAATGTACCCATTTAGTTATACTACTACTGTTAATTTGTCAAATAGGTTCCAGTAAAAATGTTAATCTAACTAGAACTACTTAATTATAAATTATTATTATTATTATTTATAAAATGTATGTGTATTAAGTAAATAACACCTACGATGCTACAATCTTTTCACCATTAGGTAATGATCTCCGAACATTCCATTTAGTGTTAGTTATTTGTTGGTATTCTGATATCCATTTATCTATCTCTTCCATATTTTGTAAGTCACTCCTAACTTCCTTAATATAATTTTTATCCTCAGAGACAATTTCATTATTAAAGCTTTGAGGAAATATTATGGGAAAAATGAGTAATACAATATAAATATATAATAGGTAACTAACTCAGCACTTCAGCAGTCTGCACTCTTTAAGTATATTCTATTATAAATTATAATTATAACAATAACATTCTAATCTTCATAATATAATATCATAATTATATGATAAGATTATTATATGATAGTGAACTTTTAGGCGGAAAATTAAAATAGGCCAATCAGAAGGATCAAATCGATCCCGGGTCCATAACCCGGTGCAGTATGTTAAAATGCGTCCCGGCGTCCCGATCAAGGGTTTTGGGACGGTCATTTTTCCCGGAATTATACTTCAATAATTTATGTTAATATTAAGTCTTTTTTAAACATTGCTAAATCTATTTTTAAATTGTTTTACTGGCTTAATTATTATGACAATAATATCGAAAAATATGTATATTTTTGTAAAACCATTTTTAAGGACTTTTATTTTAATAACAGAAAAGCTACTCATTTACATTTTAAATTAGGTAGATCAACATTTAAAAAAAAAAATTATCCATTAAATATTTTATAATAAAAAACGGAAGTTCTCATTAGAAAAACAGAAGTGTGTACCATCACAGGCCACTTATAAGTAGTACTTCAAATCTCAAGAATTTGTAACGATGGTCTTGAAGTAAATTTAAAAATTCCAAAATTCAGAATTTGGATAAATTCATTATTAGGTAAAATAAAACTTGTTGAATCACACTGTATACATTTTTTTTTTTAATGAGAGTTTAACTTAAATTATTTTATTATCTCAACCATTCAGTTTTCAAAAAATTAATTATGTGTTTAAATTATTAAGTCTTGATAATATAATTTAAAAGTAGCTCAATTAAATATACGTTATTAGAAGTTAATTAGTTAACATAGGAAAAATGTATATTATAGGAAGATAAGAAATTTGTTTAATTTAGTTTGCTTACTGAAATATATAATTGATAATTATATATGATGTACGATACAATAGATGACTAATTTGATATTAATTAATGAGCAGTGGCGCTGAACTAAAATTTAGTAAGAGGGGTGACTACATATTTGGGATACCCACCCAGAGTTATAAATATGAAAAGGTGAGTGACCTCACTCTCACACCCTCTTTCAATCACCATAAGTTGAACAGTCATAATTTCCTACAAATTCACAGCCATACTCATAAATTACAATAGAAGGTAAAAATGTAATTAACAGTTAAAAAAGAATAATTTTTATAAAAAGCATACATTTTTAAAAATTAATAATATTGTAGACCCATACTAGATATTAAAAATGTACACTACCTAGGTCCTAGAGGATAACATTTAGTTTAAATTAATCAGCATTTTAGATTCTAAGCCGAGCGTTGAATTTATTGATTTTACAATGATGTGTGTTTTCCTGTATCAGTGTACACGAAAAGAAGTAAAAAAAAATTTGATTTTCAACTTTAAGGGTTAGAAAAATTGGACCTAGTTGGTACTTTTGATAGGTCAAATTTGTTTGACATTCAAAAAGAATTCACCGTAGTTACTTGAAATTTTTACAAAATTTCTATATAGGCATTTATATAATATGGTATAATGTTAAAAATATTTTTAGTTCTCTAGAGTTATAGACATTTGACATTTTTCAAAGTTTTTCCTATTAATATCGATAATAATTTTTGAACACGGTCGAAAAACTTTAAAATTTAATACAAGGGTTCCTAATAAGTTGTGACTGTAGATATCTAATAGTACTAAATACGTACGATTTTTTACTGTAATTGAAAATGTATATAAGATTATTTGATTAATTAAATTATAAAATAATCAAGTCAACACTTTACAATTATTTTCCCGGCTTGGTGACGACTGACGACATTAATTGACGAACACGTTCATTGTTTTCCCGTTCCCGCGCGAAATGTTTACTATCCTCTGCCTATCGCTCGTTTATTTTTTTGTCGGTCACTCATTCCGATTTGTGACATTGAATTTATTTCCATTTCATACTTATAAACGTATGTCGCAGAGTGGTGACCATCGTGCGTGGTATTCCGGTAGCGAAAAGATTGGTTGTTAAGACTGGCGGTTGAGTGTTTTTAAAAAAACCATACGACTGTAAAATACAGTCTACTGAAAATTTGGACATTATGATAAAAAAAAATATTTGATTTATTCATCTGCGTCGATTGGAATGCTGTCCCTTTCGCGTGAAACCATCGCGACGAGTGATTCCGATAATACGCATTGCCCGTTTATATAATAATTTAATAATATAAAATATCTTCAGACCGCGTTGACCTAACAGTCATATAATAATGGGGAGGTGGGAGGCAACTCACGAGAACGAGGAAGTGAGCATTTTCAGTATTTTTTCACAGCAGCCGCACCTGCACCAGAATAATAATATCTTAACAATATTTGAACGATAAAGGAATAACCAATATTCCTATTACTGTTCATTATTATTATTGGGAATGTACCCAAACAATATTACAACCTTAATTCATGTTGCAAATGGTAAATCGCGTGTCTTCACTGTCGACTCACCCCCGTGCGCCAGAATAGTGTTTTGGGTTCCCCGGGGTTCTCGGGGGGCACTAAACATAATATTATGATCGTTGTTTGAATATTGCGGAAGAAGACGTATTTATTAGAAAATTATAACACAAGTGACGTTTGTCGACATCAGCTACGCTGTGTCGTAAATCCATAAAACAACCAATAAACCCATCGCAATCATAATCGTAATTCCGTTACAGTCAAAACTAAGATAACAACGTTCGATTTTGGTAACTCGCAATGTCAGTCGTTCACGGATGGCTGTGAGCGTGTATAATATACGAACTAAATAAAATAAACATTTTCAATGCGACCTGTCACTTTTCGCGCGCAACAAGGTCGTTTCACGCGGACACTGGCAGACACAGCTGCCTTGACTTTCGCACTTATATCATTTGAATTGTGTGGTTTTCATTCCATTTGAAAACAAATATTACACTTGAAATTTCCCGGCTGGTTGTATGTGCTTTATACCATATTTTATAATATAATAATATATTTGTGTAAGTTTTGATGTACTCGCTCTATACCTTTATCATTTAGTGACAAAAATCGTCAAGGTTAGCTGCGATTATACATATACTATGATATATTATCATTACGTAAGATCACACCACTAAATAAATATATTTTCAAATACATAATCTATTCGCCGCTATTTATCTCCACTGACTATATAGTCAAGCTCCACCAACTGCAGTTCAACTCTTTTAACGCAGCTCTCCCTGCACCTTTACCACTGTCTTACCAAGGCCTTCTTCCATCTGGATCTTCTACAGAAACCACATCAATTTTCTAATTTTAATCTTCTTTTATTGTATCTATCCGCTGAAAAACGTTTTTTTAAGTTCATCGTTATATGATTTCCTCTAATCGCCCTCGAGGCTTAAGACGGTTCATCGAAGTAAAATCCATATATAATTGATAAATACATTTGATTACAATTAAATTTAATATCTTTCGTGTAAAGGAAATTGTCAGTTGTTTTAGGCATTTAATATAGAACACATTTTGATATTTAGTAAGTGCCGATTGAATCAGAATCGATAACATGAAATTATAACCAATAAATAATAAGTAATAACACTTGCATTTCGAGCACACGTTCACACATTATAATTAATACATACATAGGTAGTTAATATTGCATTGTATCCAATAACACTTACTTTATTAAAGTATAAACTTACAATTTAATTTTTATTTTGGTTATAATATTTTAATAAGTTACAAACTTTAAATTACAGTATTATATTATTGTAAGTGTAAAATGGTAAAAAAAAAACGTTCTTTCGGGGTTTTTAATTTTTATACAACAAAAAACAACTTGTTTTCAATTTTCATTTAAAACATTAATTGTTTTTAACGTTTTGTAAGGTATGTTAAAATAAATATTTTTTATGACTGTTTAAAACCCAAACAGTTAATTTTGTATAAAACAAATTTTTTTCTCTAAAGTGAAAAAATACAACCAACCCTGATAGGTATAAGTTAAAAAATGTATGTGTGCCTAATGCCTGTGTAAAATAATATAATATAATATATATAATTATTATACTTTTTGATTACGTAGGTATTTTATCTTGGTAAATCTTTTTATTAAATCGCAGTTTTCGAATAACCGATTAATAACGATATGCATCATGAATAAATTGTTTTCAGTCAATGATCACTAATTATTTCAGTAACATTTTTTATTTCGTTTCGCCATGCACATTTTTTTTATATAGATGTTTACTGTTGCGTAAAACAAACATTATAACAAACGTTGTGGTTAGTTTCGATTCATAGGAGGTCTTGGACCTTCAAAATTTCGGTTGAATCGTATAAAAAAAATCGAAGATTTATCACGTCGAATCTGAAATCCTTGCTGTCAAAATGATTACACCTATGCATTTTCTTACCTATTTAATTTTGATCGCTTAAAAATTGGTTCAAATTTCAAAACTCGCCCTTCTCCCATAAATTAAAAAATGTAATGATGATATAATCAAAAATCTGTATGTTATAGAATATATGTTAAGTTGATGTGATATTTTTAGGACTAACGTACTTCTGCTATGCGATAGTTGCAATATGTGTTATGTATTTGTTATGTCATATAATAAATCGGAAAATTTATATTTTTATTATTTTACCAGCAAGAACTGTATACAAATATCAGAAAACGTTATGGTGTATAAATAAGTTAAAAAATGAAAGTGAAATTTGGATAACAATTTACATAGTAGTGTAATATTAAAAATACCTACTTGTTAAGACAAGTCTAAGGAAAAAAAAATTAAAGTTTGAAAAAGTTGAACAAATACCTCATAATATGCTTACAAATCAAAAAATACTTAGGTGTTACTAATGGTACATACTATAATATAATACTCATGCAGTCAAAGAATATAACACTTTATAATCTGGCATTATGGGTCAACCATATTTAAAAAAAAAACAAATATTTATTAGTTATAGAATAATGATTAAATACTCTAATCTGTACCTACCTAATTTGTAATATACTAAAAAAAAAAAAATTACAAATTAGTCCTTGTATAATATTAAACATATTATAATATTTTATTTTATTTTACTAAAACTGGATTGATGATTAATTCGATTACAGAATAAATTAATATTAAAACGTTTGTATTCCAAGAATAATAGTTGATTTAATATACGTAGTATACTTACTTATGACTTGGGTTATATTGTTCAATAATAATTTCTGTGCTATATTTTGATTAGGTTATAGTGAGCAATATAAGTTATAAACCATAACACTGACGCCCACTCGTAACATTTAATGTTTAATTATTTAATGTTCAGTGCACACCACTCAGTTTGAGATAACTCAAATCGGTACGAAGCTTCAAAGTTAATGTAATAATTATACTATAATCGTCTTTGTCCGTTTTCTGAATACTTGCAATTTTTAACTGTGACGAGGGAAATTAAAATATCTAGCCAGTCATGTCTCACAATAAAATGTTTGCGAAAAGAGTTAATAAATACTAAAATGTAAATAGTAAAAAAATATTATATTCATCTAGTCAGTCGTCATAATAATAATTCATAAGTATAGTACTATAATACTAATTTGTACATACACAAAATAAAGTACAGATAAAGGAGATAATATTATTAGCAAGGGTTAGTAGTTCAGCTGGGCGTTTTACTTTTAATTTTGAAAAAAAAAACAATTTAAATCTTTCGAAGCCGATGGTGGTTTTAAATCATCGTATCATCATTCACGGGTAACACTGTAAAAAATATAAAATTGGGGCCAAAAGCCGTTCTCTTACAAATGATAAGGGGAAAAAACTAAAAAATAATTTCATACCAACATTAACAACCGATAAAAATGTCAATGTTCAAAATAATAATTTAATATCAGTTTTAGTGCCAGCCTGTAGTAAATGTATTTTTTATTAATGTATTAATGTATCATCTTTATTATCTATGGTATTAACACAGAACAATAATTAATGTACTTTTCTTTATCACCTGTTGATTAATCGTCTAATGAGTAATTAGGTATTATTAATATTAATTCAAATTCAAATTCAACCACCAAATTACAAAAATACATTATATTATATTATTTTATATTTCATTATTATGACACTTAACAGTTATAACATTTAAATAATATTTCTTACATTAAATATTATTTTTATGGAAAAATTATACAATATTGCATTATTGTTACTTACTACATAATATTTGGTAATATTTTTATACGATCGAAACTTTAACATATTATTTATAATTAGTATTCAATACTTAATACATACAAATACATATTATTACATAAAATATAATTTATGACAATGTTGGTAATGTCTTTGTGGTACCTAATGGTACAGGGAATTTATATTTTAGTATTGGTAAACATGATCTGATAAATTATTTCTTTTTTTTCCGGGTTCTTATCAGCTGTAAGAGAACGGCTACACACTCATAAAATTGTACGTGTACAATATGCTCAATTCAATAACAATATTTGTACGCTGCGAGTGTCACTGTTGGATATAACGCCACTGATTAGACACATGTGTGGACATTATTAACTCATCACGAACAATTATTTATGCGATAAATAAAGTGTTAAATTGCACAGTGCATTTAAATATTGTATTTTTATTTTGAAACCTTCGATGTGCATTATAATAATATATCTATTGCTCTGTAGTCATTGCTATAAAATATTTAATAACAACAAAATGTTTTGACGTTACGCTTGTAAACACAAACACCCCGAAACTGGTTGAAGTATAATAATAATTATTATTGTTGAATTGAAATGATTTCAGCACTTTAAATTAAAAAAATACAACATATACAATAGTGTTTACTTTTAATTTATTTGCAGAAATGATTTATATTGACGAATAACCACTACATTAACATAAAATACATACTAACTATAAGAGCTTAGAATAAAATATAACCTTCGGTATTATTTCATTGTATATATGAAAAACGAATTTCCGATCATGTTGTATTATGAATTTGTTTATATTAGGTACGCTATAATATTATGTCTGTATTATTAATTACTGATAGAGTAATCTCAGTCGATAAGAAAAGATTGCTACACAAAAGATGGTAAACAACATAATTGATTGACCATAGTAAATATATGTTAGTTCTGACTTCTGACCATATATTAAGTATAAGTTATGTTATTGTTTATAATTTAACGTTTTTTTTTTTTATCATTTATTTCTTCATTATTCATTGTCATATTTCTTAAAATAGTCATAGTTGTCTGACATATTTCGTAAGTAGATACCTACCTACTTCAAACGTACAAATTCGTGTGCCGTTTCCGAAAGGAAAGAAGGGAGAAGGCTGCGAGGCAGTCGTATGAGTTCGTTTCTCATAAACGTTTATGCGTACCTATATAAAAACAGGAATTGAAGAAAATCCTAATATTTGGATAAAACAAAAATTATAGCACTATTAAAATTATATCAGCGGATATTATTATATTTTTTACACTATAGACTGACGAAATAAGTTACATATCAGGAGAGGAGGAGATCGGAGATATGAGTTATACAGGGTCAGAGGATTGGGAGAAAATCTCGGCGAACTGCTCAAAACACGGTCCGGTTTAGTCTTAATTTTATTTTTACACGGTAACGAGAAGTCAGTACAAACATTATAGTAGAAAATATAATTGAATCGAATGATTGAATCGCACCACGGTTGTAGCTGTAATCGAACTCGGTGGGCCGATACCCTGCCTATCCGGCGCCGCTGAGTTGGCAATACGTTGGGATACCTCATTATCCGGTTCTTAAGAGGACGGTACACCTGCATGCGAATCTTACAAATGTGAAAAACATGGCAAAAACTGTTTGGCGCGGGAAAAAAACCGAAAAGGCCCCGCAGTCATAACTGAGGAACGACATTTTTACCACATAAAAACGAGAACTTTGGCTGTGAAATATCGTTTTTTATTTTTTTCGATGTCGGAACTGCAAAAGAAGTTATTCAAGTTTGAAAAACACAAAATTAATGGATTTTGAAACAATAAGAACTTTTTTCTTATAAGTGATATCAAAAAAATAAAAACGATATTTCACAGATAATGTTCTCGACTTCATTGTATATCAATTTGGAGTCTAAACTATCACTATACACAAACTGAGTGGTTTTATTCCGCGAAAAACAGTTTTTGCTATGTTGTACATTTGTAAGACGGAGACGACACATACGGGTCCTCTTAAGAAATTCCCATTATTTTTGAATCGTGAACATTAATTATTCCAATGGCCCCGGAAAACGTGGAACTTTTCGAACACACCAATTCATTGATTATTTTAATGGTTGGCACGATTGTTTTTCGAACACATAGAATAATTAGCTGCTTAGTTAAAAAGTATTTTCCATAAAAATAATATAATATAATAAATACTATCTACATGGAAACTAAACAAAAAATGATAAAATTAAAGATTCTCGTGTACTTAGACATTAATCTGGTTGCTTATTAGTTATTACCACGAAGATATAATTATTACCATACTCATAACTTGATTAAATTCATCATATTTGTTTAACTATAAAATATATGACATGTGCAAATAAAGCACTCACCTATATTCCTATTATAAAGAGTGAAATATATAATAATATTATATTTTATATTTATAATATTATTATATTATAATTAGTTAACACTTATACGGTTTATTTTATTTACGTTTACTAGGAACCTTATCTCATTAACAATAAATATTATGCTACCAAAAAAAAAATGTGTTAAAAAAACAATTTATTGGTTAGTGTGCTCTATCCTTTCAAAATGTAATAATGATTGACAATATTTATAATTCTTTTAATATTAATTAAACACAGAAGACATAACATTCTATTTTCGGTATGATAATTAATAATTATCTGCCCTATAAATTGATAGGTACCTACAAAAAATCCAACTATTTCTTTAAAATTTTCAACAAATTAGTATAATTACATTTTGTTTATTTATAATAAAGTGAAAAAAAAAAAATTTCCGGGTGACGCCCAACATTTATATGCTTTGCAAAATTAGCCATTTATTTACAGGCAACCCGATACCTAAACATTCAAACTATTTAACAACAATTAAACTAACCCGCGATAGTCATAAACCATTGTAGTACATACGAGATTCTTTAATATAACTTGACGTATATTATACTTATTTATTTAAAATAACGTATTATTAGCTATTAATTGTTATTATTGATATTAATAAAATATGTATATTATGACATACGGTGATAGTCATTACGCTGCAAAGTCAAAGGTTATACTTATAATAGTTTCATTTGGTTTTGCAAAAAGTTAAGTGTAGACTTTTTTAGTTTTATTTCGCAAAATTTGGTACTACTGTATTTGTAATACATATCATAAGTAGAAATTATTAAATCAGGTTATGTTTGAAAACAAAATAAATTAGTAATAATATCAATGACTGTTTACAATTGCGTGTATGCAAATTAAATTAATCACGATCGCTAATGATTAACGTTTTCTTTTTTTGTGTTTATGCTTTAGCTGGTTTAGTGTATATATAAACATTTTAATTTATGGACTGAGTTACATTTTATACTGGGTACATGTATACAGAAACTAAATAATTTATTTCTAATAAAAATAAAGCAATAAGTTATTCAAACGGGAAACCTGTGAACAATATCGGGTTGATGATTATTGATTTGGAATTATTGGTTGTAAATCATATTTTGTAAATTGTAGTTATTTATTTATTCTTAAAGGACTTTGAAATGATAGATTATATTATTAAGATTTAATTAAATCGTTTACTTAATAATATGAAAGACGATAAGTCAAAATCTTTCAGAAAATGAATTTTTTATCAAATATGTTCTGTGACCATTTAGTATAATATATAGATTTACACTCGTTTACATTTTAAACGAGTCGAACTCATGTGGTAGTTCATCGTAAAAGCAATATTCAAACATTTAGTTTATGTATAGATTATAGTGCAAAGTGCTGGTATAGTTTTTTTTATTTTCTCAAGAGTTTTAATTTTTAGACTTGACCACTTTTATAAATAATGGAACCAATTGTAGTTGCTATGTATTTTTTTTTTTTTTTTTTATTA
Source organism: Neotoxoptera formosana (assembly GCA_022818045.1). Lineage (NCBI taxonomy): Eukaryota > Metazoa > Arthropoda > Insecta > Hemiptera > Aphididae > Neotoxoptera > Neotoxoptera formosana. Next base: position 11,286,442 of record CM040633.1, on the reverse strand, counting down.
AGAATAAGGCTTCGACATCGGAGGTCATTAGCCTGAAAAGGTTTACAATGGTAGATTGAAGCTTAGAAATAATGATACAGTCTTATGTACATAGTGACATAGTAATTAAACAAAGTAAATAGATAAATAAAATAAAATAAAATAGTAATGATAAATAGATAAATAAAAACAGTATTATTTGCTATGTATTTGTAGTAGCTATAACTTATGAATAAACATTGACAAGTGTTTTTTTTTATGATAGATTATTGTGATTATTTATTTCGAAGATCTTTATGTAAATGAAATAGAAGAATATTGTGCGTGTGTGTATGATGATATCATCTATTTTGCAACAGAATATATTTATGTTCGCACAAAGACAGGACGTGTTTACTGTTTAATTGTAACTTATCAGATAAAATGTTTATGTTCCTAAAAAAATAATGTATTCTACGGTGATTGACAGTCGTACAAAAGAAACTCTCTCAATTAACAGAAGCGTTTGTTCGTGTTATATCATTGTATATAATATATAATTATCACGCAAAACTAAGAGTGAAATAATAATTGCGACGCCCGCCCCTGACATTGCAAAAAAAATTTTTCAAGGAAAAACGTTTTTCCATTTATGTAAACTCATAACATGGTTACGGTTGGTTGTGGCATGCATTTAATAAGTCTGCTCGTGTTTAAATATATTCGCACAACAACTTGATCGACTTGAAGTGATCTAAATTACCAAGAAATCGGTGTAAACAATTGCGTGCAAAATGCTAATAATCTTTATAAGCTCCAGCACTTTCTGAGTTCACAATAATTACTATTATACATACTATATGTATTTTGTATAAAATATAATATTACTAAATCGAGCATAAAAAGATTCGTAGGTAGGATGTAGGTTTAATTTGTAGCTGTATTTACATTATCAATCTCTATAAACTATAATATTGTAGACCCAAATTAATGTCACCCATATTACACACCCAAAAAAATTAATAATTTCATAGGTAGGTTGTATTGCAGGTACATAATAACATTTTCCAAATTTAGAATTGCGTGAAAACTTAAAAAAAAAAAAATTAATTGATACGTTTTGAAATAACGAGTGCACAATATAATATGTATAGTCGTTAACTTAACCACACTGTATACATAGTACACATTGTGTACATTATGTATGGTTACACATTCCTCCCACGCAAATGATCGATATAGTGAACGCAATATATTATAGTCGTGTCTATGTTAGTCGACGACAACGACGAAGACCGCTGTCATACGAATTTTAATAATCGTAAATAATTTACAGTGAATATATTGATAGTGCGTTCTTAATTATTATTGTTAGATGAGCATTATGATTTATAGCCTTATATAGTTAGGACAGGTAGGCATATTATACTACGACATGACTGTACGTGCCCACTGCCCAGTGCCCACCCACATATTGTATGTTACCGGGGAAAATTAAAACGTTACGGTTTTATAAACACTCTTAAGGTCAATGTCAGTTTGCGGTCTGCAATATATTGTTCAGTCATATTATATAATAAAATTATGTGCGTATAGTGCCAGACCCAAATCGTGCTAAATGGCAATGATATAATGAAATATACGAACGTTCCTGTCCTGCGGCTTTAACCGTAGACGGATAAACTCAAAACGGCGGCTGACGTGGTGCCAGCTTTTCTCTGCGGGCTATTGCGACGACTTCTTTGCATGTTTATACCGTAAATAATATACCACACCATTACGCGGGGGCGTATATTTATAGTGGAGCCTGCTGGTCGAGGGTAATATAGCCGGTTCCGTCTTCCGAAACGTCTGCGACAATTTTGGATTCTGAGAGGAGCGCTATAACACGCGTGTATTGATTTTACAATGATGTATAGGTATTATGTTTATTTTTTTTTTTGAGCAAGTATACCTACCCATCATATGTGCATACGCGATACATAAAACCGACATAAAATAGTTCAATCGTCAACTTCGAGGATTGTTTCTGCAGATAGTAGCAAATCGCGGATCTAGTCGGTACTTTTGGGAGGTAAAAATCGAAAATTGTCACTAAGCACTTACTTTTCAACATTTTTCGGGAAAAAAAAATTGAAAATCAGGGAAAATATTCGCACGATCGACGACAAAAGGATATTTTTTTTCAGAACATATATGTATAAAACCATATACATAAAAAAAAACACTGATTATGATATCGTGGATAAAACAAAAGCGAATTACTAACTATATATACACAAGAACTCATAATGAACATATTATTATTGTACTGATCAATATTATTGTCAGATATAGTAATCAATAGCAGCGTTGCAAAATCGAAAGTTTCTTTACGTCATACACCCGCCGGTGGAAAATTCCAAACAAATGGCGTTGCAAATTGTTGGTACAAATTTTAAATTGCTCGGGCCCCAGACACCTAATTATATAATATTCCGAAAGTATAAAATCGAAAATTTCATTACGTTATACACCCAGCGGTAGAAAATTCCAAAAAAATAGTGTTGACAAATTGTCGGTACAAATATTTGAAATTACTCGGACTGCATGCATAGGTACCTAATTATAATATTTATGCCGGTGCAACGGATAAAAGGTAATATATTATTATTATACCGGTGGCATGTTTGTTTCCGGTTTGCAACAAAAACTATATAGGAATATATACGAGTAATAACATATAGACGAATATATACTCGTATAATATCAAATTCGGAAAACGACTCCGGTAAAATTACGCAGATATCACTAATTGGAGTTATTTTGACGAGTTGTGTCATCGGTTCTAACGGGCAATACATTGACGGCCGCATATTATTATACTAAACATCATATTAATAATATAATAATATTATCATAGACGACACGCGATACCCGTGTATAATAAACGGGCGAAATACCATATTATTATTATTATTATTATTATTATAGCTGTCTCCGTCTGTATATCTAACGGACAATGTTGAAGGATTTAAATTATCACGTGTAGATGTTGAAATCTTTTTACCGAATTTGAAAACGAGAGAATATTTTCGAAATATAACTTTAGTAAAATATGAATACTGTCCGCGACGAACGTGCTACGATACAAGTGATAATATATAGGTAGTATATAACAAGAATATGCAAAACGCTGTAACTTAGACAATAATTTTAAAAAAATGGTATCGTGCCATTTTTTAAAATTTTTGTTCTCTTCACATTTTGAACAAAAATTTAACTTTTTATTTTGCAATCTCGATTACCTACCTATTTTGATACATCGCTTTTCGGTAGACGGAGACACCGTATATATTATATTATGAATGTCACGTCCTATATAAATTCGTATTATACTATTATATTATTCATCGTGGATAAATAAACTTCTTTTAGCTTCTATAGTGTCTCCTACCCGAGAAAAAAAACACAATAATATGAGATCAGGTGTATAATAATATACCTCGTCGTTACGTCCAGAATATTAAAAAAGCACCGTGATATCCTGAAGCTGATCGTTAAAAGATAAAGAGTTAACGATTTTTGGCGAAAAAAACAGTCCAGTAAATTATTATAAGATGATTTTAACTCGCGGTGCGATCGTCGGCTAGACCACATTTTACCATTATTATTGTAATTTGTTGGTCCGCGAAGGAGGCGGTTACGCTGATTTCGTGAAGAGAAAAAAAAATGCAAACATATTTCACGCTTTTTAACGTGTATAAACTAAATTGCTAATTTAATATTATAATCTATAATTTTAAAATTACTCTAATACAATATAATTTATATATATATATATAGGAATTATATATATAGGAAGCGTATAAAAGAGGATTTCCATAGTGCGCGCTCGTCGCATTGTCTTCAACGAGAAAATCGCCATACGATCTCGTACGTAAATATAATTATCACACATGAATTATTAATATATATTTTAATGGTTTAAACATTTGAATTGTATCGCTCTTCTACAAGGTGCAATATATTATATTATTATTAAAGTTTGTTCATTAGTACTAATTGTAATATAAAAATCATTAACTGTACCTATATATAACCTACGTGCAACAATATCGCATAACACAATATTAAGTATAGTAATTAACTCGGTTCTATTGTTTTTCGTAAAATAAGAAAATAAACCTCGTTTGGCACAGTAAATAATTATAAAAAATGTAAATAAATTTTATTATTTTTAACTACGAAATATTATTATTATTATTATTATGAAAAGTATTGGTATGAATTTATAATGTATAGTTCGAGTTATGCGTTACAATTTCGCTGTGACTGACATCAAAATTATAATATTTTGCGGTTGCCAACCTATCAGCTTCAAAGCACCTATTAAACCATCATTACAACGCACATCATTTGATTAATTTAGGTATCTATATAATTTATCGATTAATAGTGTATCGATAATACAATATAATAAATATACCTACACAGAATACAATATTCTATATGCCTAAAATAAACGTAAATAAGTCACAATTAGCATTATTACTTGTGCAGGCTTGTAATCAACTTGCAGATTTTTTCAGTAAAAACCTCGCGCTTTTGAACTTTAAATCAAATTGTAGGACGTACTTTGAAAGTAATATATATATATTTTTTATATTATGTAATAGTAGAAAACTAAATCAAACTAAGCATACTTGTGTACCGAAAACATGACGATTATAGATTAAAAGAAAAAAAACTGCGTGCAATAGTGCGTAAGTTATAATTATTATAGTAAATGTGGTTCAGAAAGAAACGATTGAGGTACAGGTACTGCAAACACAGAAGGTAGTATAATAAATTAGATTTTTAACGCTGTTGGTTCAAAGAGAAAAGTCACTAATGATTATTGATTTCTTATAATAATAATCATATTAATTGGTTAACTGTTACCGGTTAAAATATATACTATGTGCCTATACGTCTGATCTATACTATGCTATTATATTATATATTATTACCTATTGAAGTCGTTTTTTTTGCCAATCAACAGGTAAATTTCATTTAAAAACCGCCGTCCCGTACCCGAGGACTCGATTTCAAACCCAAAGGTACCTTTTATCATAAAAAAAATAGCACATAATATATGATATTATATTATATGACACGAAAGCTGAATGCTGCAACAACTGCGTTGTCGTTCGAGGAATTCCCCTGTTATTATTATTTTCTATTCGGTATAATATTATTAGTTCGGTATATTATTACAATGGCAGTATACCGTATACCTCTAACCATACGCGCTTACCATATAATCTCCGCCGTATAAAGTTATATTGTTTATGTATGGGCTCCGATACTGAGAGATTCGCAAAGTTTTCACTGTGGTTCACCGTTCTGTGAATAAGTCCTCGTTTTGTGTAGACTGCGTACAAAAGGAAATTATAACCGACTGCAATGCGCACCTACCATTGATCACCGCAAGTCTACTACAACATATATCTCTCTTTTTTTTCTCTTCTTTTTCGAGCAGTAAAAGAGTTTCTCGGTCTTTTTTTTTTTACCCTACAATAAAATCGATGATTATAATGTATTATATATTACTATGCGTCGACGCTGTACAACAATAACCGAATTTCCAAAATGCTATTTAGCCATCGACTGCAGTAATATATTATATTATTAGGTTACCTGCGATATGATATTTTCATGAAGAGTTATTTTACGAGGATTTCATTCTCACGTATTTTCCGTAAAACGTCCGACGGTAGGTAATGTTATAAAAATTGATTTTATCTTAATGGCGTACACATTACAATGCTTATAAGTCACATACCAGCTAGTTATAGGTATAGGTAATAATATGCAATCGTGTAATTTATAGTGAGCATATTATTTATAGATCGCCGCAGGATTCGCTTTAACCCGGCTCGAAATCAAGTAGCAAATTCATAAAAATATATTATACCGAACAACAATACCTAACAGTCATACGTTTCTATAATTACTCATTTTCCAAATCTGGCTAATTACAGGTATCACTACTTTTAAAAACACCATAAACAATGACAAATAGTATGAATTTGTTAATCGTCGTAGTAACTGTGGTTTCTTCTACATTTTAACTTTTAAGTAATATTGCTCGTGAGAAATATTCACATATAAAAGCAAGTGGATCTTCAAATGAACAAATCTTGAAAACAATACCTAGTTTAATTTCAACACTAGGTAGTTATTTATTTCGTTACGGTATATGTTGTGTAATTTATAATAGACGCGTATGAAGTATTTTGTTACAAATTAGATCCAAACACGAGTAATTTTTTTTAATTGAGATTTTAACTTTGCCGACTTGAATTAATTTTGTCAAAAATATAGTCATTAAGGCTGGCAATCGTATTAAAAATATCGTATTTCATATTTTAATGTAAAATTTAGCCACGTTATAAAGTGCCTACTTTGTACAATGTGCATCCATCATAGAGATAGCTTATGAATATATATTTTTTAATACCTACAACAGTATTATTATCTGTTAAACGTTTAATTTTGAAATCAATTTTTCGATAACAGCAGAGAGTTTTGAAATGTAATGAGAAGCATATAATAGTAGACGTGTTTATTTATATATTACCAGTATTTCCGAACGTCGTATTAGATTTTGTCATCATTTTGCTCGGAAATTGATCGAAGGACACATTGGCGATGCACTTCGTTAGAGCGACTTTGCAATCGCGTCCCGCCAGGGGTCCTTTTACTTACCGATGAGTCGGACCACAATTTCGTAAAATATTCGCCGATAATGAGAACGATGTCATTGTAGCCGCAATATAACAAGCGATCATATTCCTACCGAGGCCACTCGTCTAATCTCTGTTCTATGAATAATGTTCTCATTCATTCAATTTGCGATACGCTGTTATAAATTTGTTTTTCCGTAATATTTGTTATGTAATAATGTTTAAAAAAAAAAAAGCTGAATGGCGTTAATTCTGCATATTTCACATTACGAATAGATAAATAAATCAATAAAATTATTATTGCATTTATACATTATAAATCAATAAAAAATAAAGATTTCCATAATATATTATAAATACGCAATTCCGCGTAATTACGAGCGATAGCGTTGATGGTATAATGTTTGAAAACATAAAATTGTATACATTTTTCGTAATCTGTTGACGTTATGCAAATGCGCTGCCGATGAATGTTGTCGCGTGGCGTGCATTTCGTCGATGTCATTTCCAGATTTAAGCGTGTTTGTGTCGATGCTTAATTTTCGACCGATACGTTATATTATAATAATATGATCATATTAATATTACAAAATATATTCCGAACAAAACACAAACGACGACGACACGTAAAATTATATGTACGACCAGCGAATCAAAACATCTATTTTCACCGATCGCAGCCGCAGCGACATATTATATATTATAGTCGTGTTTGACTATGATTTGACTATATAATATTACACTACTTATATATTATGCGAGTCAGGTGGAGAAAAAAATTCCATTTCGATATACTGCAGCTGCAGATATCCCATCGACTCACGAGTATTTCACATTAGTTTGCAAAAATCGTTAATTATTCTGAAATCATTTTTTTTTTTTAAATCGTCAAAACAATGCATTCATAATTATTATTCAAATTCTAAGAGCCAATCGATGAATGAAATATTTTGAACTCGCTTTCGACGGCTGATAATTATAATTGATACATATATGACACGGAGTGTAGAGTGATGCGGAAAATAAAAAATATTGCAAAAAATTTAAATACTAAAAAAAAATTAGGCGCTATTAATATTTAAATCTCATCTCAATGTTTCCGTAAATTAATTTGAATAATACTCTAAAATCTAAGTACACAATCAAGATGATGATGATTGAACTATCGGGATTGTTCTTACTCTTTATAATCGTTATATATAATAACGGTTAATATAAATAACCTCCGAACAATGAACTAAATTGTAATTAATATATACATATAGGTAGGTAGATAATAAAAACAATGATTTGTTTCACATTTATTTACTATTCACCATCACAGTACATCTCGGTAAATAGAAGTATCCAAATATCAAAACGGAGTGCAGACAACAAGGGTAGTTTTTTTATGCATTGAACGACTATGGAAAAATACTAAACTACAAAAACTAACGTAAAGTTTGATTTCTAATATTTTCCGGCGGCGAGTCGTTCTGACTTCTACTAAAAAGATTTTAACTATATCTGAAAAAATAAAACAAATATATTTTTTAATTCGTTGAAACTCAAAATCCAAATAAAAATGTAAAAGTGTTGGGCATGATGTAAGTGAACCAAATTAACTTGAGTTAGTTAAATTAAGTCAACGTTAAGAACGATCATTTAAAACTACCTAATATAATATAATTACGGAATGCCAAAAAATTAGTGTATATGTCAATTTATGTAATTAGTTTATTAAAGTATAATATTATTGTATTTAAAATATCCGTCCATCCGATCATTTCGCCAACCTTTTCCTCCTCATTGTCAAACATAGATATGTTTACTATTCAATTTTCTAATCACTATAACGATAACGATTAACGAATACATTTATTTTAGTTCTGGCAACACATATCATAATAATACGTACTACCGAAAATATACTGAGAGGTGACTGGAACATATCATATAATATAAAATATATATATTATATTATATTATATTTGTTTACTTATTAAAATAATCCACTTCAAATACGTAAAAAAAAAACACAAATAACACATAAACAAAAATTGAAGTAAATAATTATTTAAATAACAGTAACATTGACAATACTTTATATTATATTATTCCGTAACGTAGAATTGTGAGTAACGAAAAATGAATGTTTACATAATTATTACGTTCAGTACAATCGACACAACTCAGATTAAGTTTTCTGGAGGAATATAATATACATTAATACTTGGGTACGATTGGCCCATAGACTTTATACTTAGTCAGACTTTAGTTAACGAGCTAAACGAGTTTATACGATCATATTTTAAAAAAATGTGTACATTATACTATGACATTAAACCACTGACGTACGCAACTATTTGGAAGGATATTGAGGAATAAAATATAATATATTATGTTCTCGCTCTATCGTTACAACAATATTATATAAAACGTAATCACCGGGTAAATACCGTATAAAACTGTCTCGCAAATCCATAAAGAAAAAAACAAAACGTATACCATAATACATCCGTATGCTAAACATTTATATATAGGTACCTAGGAATCTTCAATGGTATTCTTGACGGATGAATGGAAGATTATAATATAAAATACGGTTAAGCCTCGATATATATAAATAATGGTGATAATATATGATGGGAATTTGTCAAAAATTAATGCGGTACCGAAGTTCTAGATACCTCTACAGTGTAGAGTCTACACTAAATATTCGACTGCTGCAGCATACGAGGTGCAGTGACCACCGTGGACACGACCCGGACAAATTTTAATAATAAATAAATAATCATTCCTATATACATAGGCATGTACGTAGGGATTTTCATTGATTATATATATAGTAAATGTACTAATTATATAATATTTTTTAAGTTAAAAACTCAATAAAAAATAAAAAAAATTACTAATCAATGATGGTATTATAATATTTACGACCGTACCTACGTCATAATAATAATAAAATATTTGAGCGGCGACTATATTATAGTCAAGCCAAAGGGTTGAACGTCGAGACGTTAGGTTGGGGGGTGAGGTGGTATTACCGCCACTATTACCGCTGGTACATATTATTATATTATGTTCACGACCGGTGCATCGTCAAAGGGTGGCGTGGCCGTGCGGGGGAGGCCGGAGAGGAACTGCAACTGCATCGCGATCGGCGCAGCCCGAGGACGGCGGCGGCGGCGGCGGCGGAGAACCGTATTCAACACATGGCCGGCGTCCTCGTTCTCCGCCGCCGCCGCCGCCGCCGCAACCGCCGCCGAGTGCCCAAGTGCCGCTGACACTCGACGGTCTCGACAGTCGCCGACACACCGTCACAGAACGAGCACGCGTCTCGTCTGTAGCTCACACACACACACGACACACCGCCACCGTCGTCAGTCGTAGTGCGTTTGCTATCGGAGACCCGTCGACGATCATCAGTGTCGCCGAGCCAATATAATAATAATAATATTAAATAGTATCAGTAGAATTAATATTTAGTTCTTACAAGTGTCGTCTCGATCACGCGGATCGGTGCGAATTTTTTATCGTTTTATTTTTCTTTCATTTTTTGTGGTTTTTTTTTTGTGTGCTAGAAACGAATGCAGCAGTATAATACGTCGTCGGTAAGTTGAAATCTTTTTGTTATAATTTTCACTGAAAATATTCACTGAGGTCCCAAATTATTGCAGCGGGTTATAAATTACGAATACCGATACTCATTATGACGTAGTCGCCGATATAAATGTATATCCTCATAGATGTTAACTATACCGTCATCGCCGTACAGGGACGTTGTTTTCGGGTTTGTGTAATTTATTACACTAATTTCGGATATTATTGTCCCTGGTCTATTTTTATTTTGTTCGCGAACGACATCATTCCAACTCTTTTCACGTCTATAATATAATTATTGTCATTCATTTTTTTTTCATATCTACCTTCGTTTTAATTATATAGGGACATGTCTAAAACGTATTGTTTTGTCATTTTCGTTTGTATAAAAAATTGAAATTAACTTTTGAATTTATCATATTATTTGAACGGGCGCAGTGGTGCAGATCACTCGGTTTCACTTGTGTGTTTCAATCACTCATTTTTGAATAATATGCAGTACACGTGAAATACGGTTTACGTGGTTATGCCCTAAAAATATATATTTTGAATATTATTTCGGACGATCAACAATTTTACTTTCGTCAAAAAAATAGTCACAATATTTGGATACGATCAACTGATAATATTCCACTTTTTCAATGCACTGTCAGGCTTACATTGATATATAAATATATATCGAAGTTTCGCATTCCACGATTCATATGACCTAATCTAAACGCACTTTAAAATATTGTGTTATTATTACACGTAAAATATGGAATCTCGTTTGTTTGACAATATTATTCGCTGGTGACTATAGTAAAATAATATCGGTTATAAAAAGTTTAATGTTTTCAACGATTTTTTTTTTAACACCACGTCTGCGGCATCGGACGTATATAAAGACTAAAGGGCAAAAGGCCATTTTCTCCCCCACAGCGGATCAGCAAATCGCGTGACACCCGGCCCCGGTGGTGGCTATTCGGTTCGCACGCGAATTCGTCGACTTTAATTATATCGTGGCGCTGCGCTCGGAATATTAATTACAACTGCTCGCCTTGATATAATAATATACGAGTATTGTGTTAGTGGTAATCCTCGTCCCGGCGAGGTGGTCTGCGTTGTTATAAAAATCCCGTGTAATCGTCCTAATGTGTTTACGCGCAGTGCTGTACACTATAGTTGTGTAGTAGTGTTGTAGCAGGTATAGTATGATAATATTGCAAACGACATGGTCGCTACGTCATCGTGTGGGTACACCAACCCACATGATATAACTCGATGAACGAATAAAAGTATGTAGAGGTACACGTGCCGTCGAATATACCGCGGCAGTCGAGCGGACGAGGTGGACGCGACGCGCGCGGAAGTCGCAGCGGAAAGTCACGCATTGCGGACTTATTGCGAGATGTCAGCTGTCGGGTAACCGCGTTTGCCGTGGCGCCAACACTACCTCATCACCACCGCCATCTGGACCCCTCCCCACTCCGCGACCTTATTGCCAGATAGAAAATCGCAATAAATCTTTTTCGAAAAATTCGAGTTTTTTTTTTTTTTTTTCATTAAAAATGTATATATTTTGAACAATAAAGCGCTCCGGGTGAAGTCGTCCCATACGCGTGCATTAGCGTTTTGCATACAATGCCCGGCTATATTTTTACGATTTTACCGCATTTCCATAACGCGTCGCACACTGTACGTGCGCTATATATACCTATACAGACAAACTCTGCGGATATTATTTACGAGCCTATTGACGTATGTAAATACAAAAATCGACCCCGAGTTACATATTATAATGTATGGTTATAATAATAATAATAATATGTACCTACGCGGGACTTATAACCGCGTGGACAACAATCGATCGACTGTATATACTCGCAACCAACCGCCTATACCTGTGTTATAATAACAATAATAATAATAATAATATTACAAACGCGCGCACAACAACAATCCGTTTGCCGTCGTCGGTTGCTATGTGTCGTGTGTGTGTACCTATTCGACGAGAAACAGGCTGTCACCTAGAGGGTAAATTTTACAAGTATCGTCCATATATTATATATATATAGGTATATAATATGTACTCGTATTATGTGCGTATACATAGATTTACGACGTCGGAAGGTATATATAATATATTAGTAAATAATGTACATCTAGTTAACATATGGTGTGTACCTAAATAAAATTATCAAAAAAAACTTAATCAGCTATATACAAGACCGAAGACTTAGTCTGCAGGAAGTAGCGTCATTTGTTGTGGTGTGGAGGAAAGCAGCCGACGACAAAACGGCCTATTTTGCACTCGTCTAATCTTAAAGCTTCAAGAAAAAAATAACAAAAATACCAATGCCGAGTGGGGTAAAATCTATACAGAAGTTGAAAGTAAATATACAGGGTGATTCACCCACCAAGCATGATCTCCCTCGTTGTTGCTTTATAGATTTATACGAATTCAATTTCTGGAATTTTTAAATATACTCAAATATATTGTTTCATATTTTTAAATTTTTTGTTCTGTTGAAAGAGTGACCTATGGCGATACAATCTTCTGTTTTTCATATGAGAACCCTTTTTACTATAAATTATTTGGTAGAACATTTTTTTTAACATTTTGATATACCTAAAATTCTAATAAGTAGTTCCTCAGTAAATAAAATGTTTGTACTAAGGATAAAATAGTCCTTAAAAATAGTTGTACAAAAGTATATAATAGATGTAATATTGGATCTAGTATTTATTATACTTGGGCAACTTTTGCAAATTATTAATGATAATAGATTAATATTAAATACTGAAATTTTCAAACACCATAGCCCCCATATCCAGCAATCCCAGTGCATCAACATTTTCAGTAAAATCATCCCCTAAATAATTTATAGTTAAAGGGGGTTTTCATTTAAAAAACAGAAGTTTGTATCTCCACAGAAGAGTGTCCTCACAAAAAATCTCAACAATTTAAAAAAAGGTCTCAAGTGGATTTAAAAATGTCCAAAAATCAGATTTGAATAATAATTGCATTATTGAAGGAAAAAAAATAGTGAGCATCATTCACCCCGTATATACCGCGTATTATAACTTATCGATCCTACACAGAGCACCCTGCTGCAATATAAGGACGTGCAAACAGGCATTTGATAATACTCACGTATATGGTATATATTATACATTATTATGCATTAGTATTTATGTGGCGGCGTGAGAGAGCGTTCCGAAACAAATTCTTCGCACGAAACTGCAGTAATAATAATAATAATAATAATAATAATAATAATATAATATATACTTGAGAAAGATGTCGTTCGCAGCCGGATTTCTGTGCACAGTTCTTCAGACTCTCCGATGCAAGAACAAATAAAGCGATACACACACACACACACTCTCTCTCTCTCTCGCTCTCTCTCACACACACACATGTATAGTTTTGTAGTTTGTCGGTACGCGTATAATAATAATATTATATATCCCTTTCCGGCGCGACCGACCGGTCTCCACTCCAGCGCCGATCGAACCCAAAGACCTGCAGCGGTTCACGAGTTATTTTATAGTGCGGCCGTTCTAAAATAAACTCTTCAGCCGTGCGTAATATATTGTGACCGTCTGCCAACATTCGGTATGATATTATTATTATTATTATTATTATTATTATTATTATACTCTGTTTTGTCAAACAATTCGATCGGCGGCGGCGGCGGCTGCTACCACGTGTAAAATACGCTCGAGCACTCCGCCGCAGCAACCCGTCTCGAGAGAAACGAGCCCGTCCGGTCACCACCCGCACCGACACCGCTGTCGTTATAGTTATTCGTAATAATATTACCACGGTGACATTGGTGGTGGTGACCAGACGTACTCTTTACATTTTTTTTATAGGACTGCGATTTTTTTTTATTTGCAATTGTCCTATAGTGTCCTTGACAAGTATTATTTCAGAGTACGTAAATACAAATACTGTGTACTCCGAGTAAATGTGGGGGGGGGGGGGTGAATGGGCGATTTTCTTTATATAATTGTAATGGAGGAGAAGCTAAATATTTTGAAATATTATACATCTTTAAGTCTTTATATCTATAATATTCACATAACATAATATTAAGTGGGTACACTTACAAGAATAGTATGATCAAAATAATTCTACGATTTTGTTTCTCACCCGTACAACAACGTGTATGGGTATACTACTGTGTGTTGTTTACTGTGCGTATTTCGTGTATTATCGTAGTGGAAATTAATATTTAATAACGACATTTCTGGCAATAGATCAAACGAATTTCATTGTCGTTTATAAAATATCGCAATTAACATAAATATGCGAACGTCTGGGAATATATTAAACGGTATTATAATTAATTCCGACATCGTAAAGTGTTCGATCGCAGTTAAATTTTTAGTATTCCTCCGGCCTCCGAGTATTTATCCGAAGAGTCTTATAATAATGATAAACAATAAACGTACAGTTTCGGCGGGTATCGTCGTCTAGCATGTGTCTTCTACCGAGTTTACATAAAATAATATGGTAAAGGTACATTTTACCGGGCGACGAGTTCGTCGAATTCGACAATTCTCTTTTCGAAAAGAACGGCGACAGTAATTATTTCTAATGATCGTCTTTTATTGCGAACACCGATCGGACCAGTCCACAGAGTAGGTTTTTTTTCACACATGGTACGCCACGTGTGAAAAGGTGGTAGGATGGAGACGGACATGGTTCCCATTCGATGATGTCCGGCACACTATAGCAAAAACCATTTACAAATAATTTTTCTGACCGCCACCGCTGTGCCGAGGGTGAACATCTGAACAATGGAGGACGTCCGTGCGAGACGACTTCTCGTCGGCGGCGGTTCTCGTCTGCAGCGCCGAACGGATAGAAAATTCGAAAATACCTTGTCCGGGTGCGCGCACCGCGTAGAAAGTGTATATCACGTGGTCGGCATCATTTTATATACCTACCTCCTATATACATCATATATATATATATATGTATATATACGGCATGTCTTCTTGGGTAGCTATATAGGTGTACTCGGTGTTTCCGAAAACCGGTTGCCTTGTCTCTCTGCAGTATAATAGTAATAGTAATAATAATAATAACAACACATATAATATGATGCACATAAACAAATACATTCTTCTATCCTTCACCGTTTTCGTTACAATATATTACATTATACACGTCCATATTATATTATCATCCACACACAATAATACCTACCTGTTACCTGTATATTATTATAAAACGAAAAACATTTCCGTCGGTATACGTCATTATAAGACGCGTACCAGCTATATAGGTATATGCACATTATTGTAATATTAATATCGGTGCCGACCCGTTTTCTCAAATCCGGGTCTTTTCAGGATTTTCGCGTTTCGGCGCCGCAGCAGTATCCCGCCGCGATTCGGTTGCATCATTATTCGGATAGTATATAGGTACCTAATGTATATATAGGTACGACCCGGTAAACCGTATACGAAACGACGACCTGATTATTCGTAAATTATTAAAATTAAATTACATCGATAACAATATTATATTGTACGTTTACATTACCGCATAGTATTATTTATGATATGCTCGCGTTTTTCTTGTCGTATTTATCGCTGTCTCGCCACTATTTACTCTGAGGCAGTATTTATGACGTCTCGCCCGTCCGGTCCAGACGACGTCCAGTCTCGTATTGTTATCATCGTATTCCGTCCAATGCCCGTAATTTATAATATACGTGTTTCGTCACCACTGGGCATACTAACGTACACACAAACGCACAATACCAGATACCGCAGACTACCGGCGCGGCGGCGATATCGTGGTTGTTATAATAATAATATTTTATTCGTCGAGGCAGTACATATTATTATTATTATTATTTCTGTGCCCAGAGCCGCTGACAACCAGATGACTGTAATATTGCAAATTAGACGTTTTCCAAGTAAACAATACTGTTATACTCAGAAAATAGAAAATTAACTGTTGAGCGATAAATTCAAAAAAAAAAAAAAAATTATATTATACGTATCACGATTCAGTAGGTACGATCAGACATTACGATTATACAATACAATATATATAACACGAGAACTGATCATCTAATATTCCCAAAAATAAACACCTCGAAATATTATGTCAGCTATACTATTGGGTATAATATGGAAGCTGGGCGAATGTATAGGTTCCAACATGATATTATATGGTAAGTAAAAGTCACAAATGTATGTGCATCATACGTAAGTCCCCTCACAAAAAAAATGCACCAGTACAGCGTAAGTTCCCATATGAAAAAAAATTATAACGAATACAAACGTCCTTTCCACTGCATTCAGAATTAGGACCGACAACTTAAATGTAGTTGGTGTGGTTAAAATTTGTTTGTGTTTGTGTTGTATAAAAAAAGGGTAATCCGATTTTTTTATTGAATCCAGTCCATATAACATTTGTATATATAATGTACTATATAGGTATATGTAATCTATATATTATAATATATATGTTTATAAAATAATAATAATAATCCAACTTATAAATTCAATTTAAAATTGAATTAGACTTTTTTTTATCCAACACAAAAACAAACAAATTTTAAATTCATTTTTTTTTTTTGAGTGTGAGAACTTATACGTACGAGTGTATTTTGTTTGTGTGAAAACTTAACCCTAAAAAACTCGTAAAGCTAAAAAAAAAATTGTAAAAAGTTTCTTATTCTTAAATCTTTAATACAGAGATGGTTATTGAATAATGAAGTGATATTGCTATACAATTTTCATTGAAAAAGATTATAAAATATTATATTAAATAACATTCTTAACAATTTCATTAGAACTACTTTATATTATGTGCCATAAACTAAGAATAATGTATTTTTATGTTGTATCCATTTTTGCGAATTGATGTTTTATTAATTTCTCTATACGTACATATTTATAAATATTTTGTTAAACATTTTTTTTTATATTATCTTTTATTTTAACAAGGATATTATCCTTAATGATAGACTATGCAGTGTCATATTAATGTAATACCTACTTACTTGTATACATTATGTTAATAAATCCAATAGGTAGGTAGTCCATTATTGCTAGATAAATTATAATAAATCACCTGTTAAATCCCCAATCACTGTAGCTGCTGTAAATAGTATACCTAATAATGTTTGGCCGTCAATATTTCTACGGCGAATTAGGTAAAGTTGCCCGCGAAACGAACACCTGTCGGCCATGATGATAATATAGGTCGCGCGGAATACCTATACTTTTAATTTTTCCAAAGTGAAATATATAATATGCACACTTTATATAAATAGTTTACACATATAATTTTATTTATTATTAGTTTTTTTTCAATCGAAATTGAACGTTATAATATGTAATATTTACGACTAATCGATATTATTCGAGGAGAAAAAAATGACTGAATAAAACTGAAAAAATAACTATTTCCTCGTACATCATAATATTTATACACGTATACACTTCATTTAGTAGTAGGGATGAGCGATAACACTCTTTCAATTAAAATCAACGTCACTGTTATAAAGAGTTGCACCTCGCGCGCGCGTCTAAGAAATTTACCCTCCTTGGCACCTTGACCACCGTATGTGTTGTTCGTAATCAAGTAGGTATATATATTATATTGGGTTGTACGGTGCACTGTGCACCTATAATAAATAATATAAATTGATTACGGTGTATTTCTCTTAAATGTTTGAAACAGTAACACATCCCCACCCACGAGCCCTCGGGTAATGTTGCCAAGGCAGTGTATCATATATTTAATCAATTTGCCCAGGCCTTTTAAGAAATAAAAATAAACAAGGTTTTTACATTTAAGCCGTCTAGACAGGTTTTTTAGTTTTTACTCGTTACAGATATAATATGTAAGTATGTGTTATGTACCTACCACGTATATGATATTATCATATTATTATACATGCATGGTACATCTGTATACGGTCTGATTAAATAATAAATTTAAATTATATTTTTTGCTTACGTTGGAAATAATATTTAAAGTTCAACTGGCGTCCAAAGTGGTGATTATAATGTAGGTAGGCACAATAATATGTACCAACTTGGTACATACTGCATAACAATACCGGGAATATCGTTAATTTTATAAAAACTATTATGGTATATATTACCATTTAAAAAATTATATTATATAACTATTCGACAGTTAAAACAGCTCAAGGATGACTAAACCAAATTACATAACGGTTTAGATTGGAATATTATAATATTTATAAAAGTTATAAGACATGTTGTATTGTTTTAGACATTAAAACAATTACACAAAATTGAAAAATGTTTTCCTAGAAGGGCGGAAAAAAGTTTTATTAAAAAAAAAACTCAAGTTATCACTGTTTAATATCTATGTTGTGTGTGGAAAACTCGTAAATATTAAATACAAATATAAAATCTACTACTCGCATATAATATACAAGTTAGCACTCAATATTTTTAAATATGGTTGGAGAAAATCATTCGACTTTATGCGGCAAAATTGGCTCTAAACGAACTAGGTGAGCAATCGATGAAAAGGTAAAAACCAGATTTCTTAACTCGTCGTTTTTCTCAATTTTCTGTATGATTTGTTTCCGTTGTTATCGTGGACGCACGTGCTTTATAGTCACTCTTAATGTTATTATTTCTGACCATCATCGTTCAAAGTCGTGACTTTTATGATAATATCTACTGCCTAATATATTATAACACATTTTAAAATACAGTTACTTAGACTTTTGTGTATACCTCCTATATACGGCTTACGTTTTGGGTTAAAAATTACTATTATATTATTATTGTTTTAAAAAATCCGATCGACTGTCAGATTCGGCGGATTACATATACCTACCATACGTTACACCATGTCCGATTTCCAATAGGATTTATAACGATGTCGGTGCATAATACATACGTCATGAACATACGTCGTCCAAGGTGAAACAAATCGAATCCGATATCTATTTATACTCTTTATCTATATAATATTATACTTTGTGTGGCAGAAGAATTGATCGCAATCTCTTGAATATAAATCATTGAATTTGTTTTTCACTTTAAATCCATACGTTTGATAATTTATAACGTTGTATGTACTGTACATTAAAAGTATACGAAATGTGAAAACATCGTGATATATATTTTAAAATATCGTATACACTGCAGTATAATATGGCAGAAAAAAATAACATACCTACCTATATTATTATAATTACTACTATAGATTTCCAAAACATTTCCTAATTTTTGACTCAGATGTTACGATTAACTACGAATTTTCTCATTGAGATTAAAACAATACATAATAATATACAAACAGAACGGATACGTCATTAGAGCATTCATACAGCAACAACTACCATTACCTGCATTATTATACCACTGTAGTACCGGTGCGGCGGTATATAATATGTTATACCGCACTTAAAATGGCACTGTTATAGGCGTGCCTGTTCGATTATGCTGTTTGGTGTACCTACGACGTCCGCCAAACACGCCTCTATTGTACCTCGGTATAAGGTGGTTTTATTTTATTTTTTAAGACTGTTCCACGTAAAATATACACCATAATGAGGTAGCGAGCCACTAAGACCAAACGGCACGGACGAGGGGAAGTTATTTTGGCCTCTCTCCGAGGGCGGGGAGGGCAACTAAATATTATGAACACACGACGGCTACCATATTATCGCCTTACGCCCCAGCCCCCAGCCCCCATCTACATCGCCATAGAATATTAACCTCTCGACCGCACACCGACTGCAGCACATTATACGGGGAACATTTTGTACATATTTATTATGATATTGCATTATTATAATGTAGATGTATAATATTGTGTATTCATATACACACGTGCGTTGTATAAAACATCAATTTATGTACACATAAACACGTTGCCATTTTAGTGTGAGCCCGCACCGAAAGGCTACTGTGTCAAAGTTCAAGGGCTCTGGCGCTCTGCAGTTTTTTTGATTTATATAATATATATAATATATAATGTAATGCATGAAATGCCCCGAACGTTGAAGGTGAAAAACTAAATTTATAATGGGATACATAAAAAGGATAGAGGTACACGATATACTTACATCAGTATTGATCGTATTCAAAATACTTCCTCGAATTATGTATTATATATAGGTAGGTATATATATTTTGTAAAGTATATGTAGGTATGTTTGTTTGGTGACTTTGGCCTTTAGGTGACACTTTAAACTTAAAATATGTTTTAATTCAGATTACTTAGTCTTATTATATTTAAATTCAAAAGTATAGTAATCTTTATAATATTATATGTATTTATTTATATCTTTTAGGCAATTTGTTTTTTTAGATTAAGGTAAATTGCATTTTAGATGCCAAATGATTCCAAGGAGGTTATAGTACATGCTGTAGGTTGCCAAGAGAAGTCAACATTGTCAAAACGTATATTATGTGTATAAATGTGGCTATTTTTTTCAAAAAAATGTTGATATTTCTACTGTTGAACTTCTCTTTCTCTCTCTCTCTCTCTCTCTCTCTCACCATTAAATGGGTATAGATGGTCTTAATGCTTGGTTGTATGCTATTAGTCTGTTTATTTATAGGTCTATACGGTCTATACACTCACTAATTGCTCATTTTCGGCCATACGCGCTCCTTCATAATATATAATCATAATACGTAGAAGAAGTGTAAATATAGGACGACATCATATTATAATACGACCATATTGCCCAAGCGTAATGCACCGACCACACACAAACGAACAATATTATTATGTATTTTTGTACGAGATATTAATCTCGTCGATATAGCAATTTTATTCAAATATGATTTTCGTCGTAATCGAAACTATTATTTTTGTACGTCCAATAATTATTTGATAATCGTTCTGAATGTGTAACGCGGAACGGAAGACGCCGGCGGCCACTAAGTCGTACTGCAATTTATAATGCGCCGTGGGCGAACTGGCCGTCGACACTAGTCGGATTTCCGTCGAAAATTATCCCTCGCCGTGACGATACAGCTGAGAATTCTCTGGTCGGCATTACGTTTTTTCAAAAATACAAAAGTTCATTTAAAATTTAAACTATAACGTATAGGTTTACAATAAAAAAAAATGTAATTATATTATAATACAGTACATTTATAATATGCATCACGAATAATTTCGGTGAATAATTGTCGAGTACCTACTACATAATATTTTATGTAGTATATGGGTAGTTTGGTTTATGAAACACCGAATCACAGAATCCGCGCAATGCACTGTTATATATATTGGATAATATTGTGCTCCTTACTAGAAAAACATTTACTATTCTATCGTGATTAATGCACGTACAATATAAATCCGTTAAATATGCATACCAATGTAATGTATATTAGGTATCATTATATATACTTTTCAGCCGAATTTTTTGATTTTATCCCGTTGGAATTATATATCACCTGATACGATATAGATTATCGAATTCACGACTTGGCCTAATTAATTCCCTATATGTGGCTATATACGCATAGATATTATATCTACATAAGTTTCGATATTATATAGGCGGTCGTCGTAACCCGATATATATAACACTGTATAATATATTAATATATTTTGTTCGTACAGCATCAAACACGAATGCTATAATAAACAATGTTTGATAAATCGTATATATACAGGAAACCCCGTATTATCGCTCAGTGTTCATAGGAAAATAGTACAAATATATTATGTACAATAGTCGATCGAATTACATAATATTATATATTATGTATTAGGTATATATATATCTAATATGAATTATCGAATTTCGATTGACTTGTAAAATGTGACGAGTAGCAACGCAATATATATATTATATATCACTCGACCAAACACTGTGTGGACCGAGTTGTACATCATATTTTAGATAACCTCACATTCTGGTTTTAAATACATTTTTGTACATATTTTCAATTACCTATAGCAGACGTGATAATATATATACATCATTCATGATGTAGACGCATAGTAAGTATATACCTACCTACTTAACGGTCTACTCATCGTGGCATGTCTTCTTGTATTATGATTAACCTAAAATTACATAGTTATTACCGACGATTTTTTTTTCCTTAAACATATGCCATTAAAACGTCACATCCGACGTGCCTAATATATAGATAATATAGACGCAAAGCCGCAAATTCCCCGGGGGGGACGCGTCCCGTCATTATATTATTTCATTGGAAATAGTATCGAAACGAATTCGCACATTAAGTACGGTCATATTATGTTATATAGGTATGAACCACGCCAAAAAAAATTTAGATACGCTTGTGTATGTGTGAGCGAGTGTGTGTGCAGTATTCGTGTATTGTATATATTATACGCACGCATCGTCCAGATATTTCAAAAGTATCATTTGACTATAGGTATTTAAATAGCTTTGCAGAGTATTGCTTGTTTATTGTATACATAATGTGATTATGATGTGTTCAAAATAAATGGTAAATTTAATTTGACGTCGTCGTATATCATAGAAAACGTTAGACATACACGGGCGATTTACATGTGATATAATATTCATATTTTAATCGTGTAGGAACTGCAGTGTCGCATTGAAAGTCATAACGAATTTGTGGCCAAAAAAATTCGAAAATTCCTTAAACGTTATTATTTTTGTCCTTCGAATACGAGGAAACATTAAAATCAAAATATTCGTCTTGTATCCACATTGCTGCGCGTGTTATTAAAAAGTTTATCGTAACATTAATGCGGGCCGCGGGCGTATACATTAAAATATAAGTTATACGTTTACTTGTATAGATAAATTGTCATTCATCATACGCATTTATCGTATTTTTTTCAAATAAAATTACCATCGTCAGATAACCAGCATATTAACCGACTATGAAACTTTGCATCAATGTAATAAACAAATTGTCACAAATTACATTATCCAAACCCAGCATTTTGACGTGTTCGTGAATCTGACGACGGTAGATAATATTATAATAAATGTATAGTATATTATGCGTTGTAAATATTTTATTGTATATAATCGTATTATGCTAATAATGATTGTATTATTTATAACAATATATTATTAGGTATAATTGAATATAAACGCTTTCCGTTTGGGAAATAATTTGTTCTTGTATTCGTGTTAAAATTAATAATACTGAAAAAAAAAAATATTGAAACGCTATTGTTTTCTAATTAACTTTACCTCGGGGTTAGTCGGGTGTTAATAAACTAATTGATAATTTACTGCATGCGCATTTCTATGTATAAATCACCCTTATAGATGGAGCATTTTTTCGTGTTCATTCAAACGGTATATACGGTAATCGCGTTAAGGTTTAATACCAAAATGGCAAAATGAGTGGGTATATTATTTGAACGCCGAAACACGCGTAAGGCACCTACAACTACAATTATAATAATTAATATAGGTGCCCAATTAGTTTAATGCAATCACGTTCGTATTTATTCCAAACACTGCTGTGGGTAGCGAATACAATTATTGCAGTACGATATGATATTTATGTTCAATGACGTAGTTCGCCACGAGAGTTATTTATTTTTGTATTTCGACGTGTGTTACCCACCACGGCTGCAGGGTACGCAGGTTTAGCAGCTATCGTGGATATTTTATATTATAATAATATGACACTTTAAGCTGGTGTCGTAAGCAGGTACCTACTAACCAGAGCCGTTCTTAGAGGTGGGCGGGCAGGACCTCACGCTTTTTTCCTGGATTTGGAGCCTCGAGTTCGATAAAAAAAAAAAAAAAATAGGAAAATTGGTTTTAAAAATTATTTTTGCCCTAGGCCTTGCAAATTCTGAGGACGGCCCTGCTACCAACAGAGGCGTCACTATGGAGTTTCGGAGGGGGGGTGGGAACTTTTGCTACCCCATACATTTTTTGGGGGTACCAAGGATATCGTTTTGCTGGTAAATTGTTTTTTTTTTTGATAACCCCAAAATGTTGACTCTATAACTACGCCGGGGCAGTGGTTACCGCCAACACGCTTATCACGTCGGGAGTCGGCGAAATCCAGATATCGCGAATCCGATTGTCGTGCACAATCTCCCGAACTCGATTGTATACCTATGCTTAATAATAAATTTAATATAATGATGGGCACCTATATACAATATACCTACTAGCTATCGGACGCGGAAGTCGAAATTCGAATGTCGTAAAATCGTGTTGCCCGTCACGAATCGCATCATATAATATACGAGAGTATCGGCGCTCACTATACATAACCGTAAGTCTCAATTATTGCGATTTTTATTGTATTTTTATACATAACGTGGAAGCCTTCGGGCGATAATCATAGCGCACTTTGCGACCCGTAATTATATCGCAGTCGTACAATAATGTACATCACGCGGCAATTTTTTTTATGTACGCGATAATATTATATTGTGTGCGCGATCTTTGCGCTGCGTATGGATATCCGTGGTCGTCCGTCCTCGCGGGAATCGCTGTAATAAGACGCACCACGCTCGACATTACTGTGACGAATTTTCATTTTCCCCGATCGTCGGTTATCGAGTTATAAATATCAAAAAAATTTCGAATAGTAGTCGGATAATAGTCGACAGATGTACCTACTTCAGGACGCTCATCACAATCTGGCGAAGACGTCGTCCGCATGTGTTGTTTCCGTCTTACTAAAACACATCATAACATTCCAAAATCGTCGTTTAGCGTGGTTACAATATTTAGCGTGGTTAACTTATTAATATTATTAAAATTTAGAGTGAATTGACCTATTATCAAACTCTTATACTTTTGTACCTATAAGAACGTTATACTATTATAATTTATATGTAAAATATTGACGTAAAAAAATACTCATAACTCGCTTAAAAATTAATATATTGTAAAAAACTAACGAAAAAAAAAAACACTTAAAGATAAGTTTTTTAAAAATCGATTTTAAATAAAATATATGATTCTAAATAGAATGTTTAGTATATATTATAATATATATACTAGCTGTATGGGCTCTGCTGGTTTATTATTGTTACTATTGGTTTTCGATTGCTCACGCGGCGTGCGGGTGGCTACTGCGGGCTATATCCGAAATATGAACGACACGCGTACCTATACGTAAATATAAAGTCTAATATAAAATAGGTACCTATAGGTAGGTATTTATAACACGATGACTGCGGCGACTCATTATTATTATTATTATTACGGTTTTGGGCGCCAACCCGCGCACGCACACAAAAACGCACGCGTTTCAGACCGAGTTTTTGTCGTCGCTTTTTATATTTTACAAACACAATCATCCCCTAATATATAATAATATACACTACTGCGGCTGCAATGGCGGTCGACGCCACGAGGCACGTGGAGTGACGGTTTCGCGTGAGCTGTCCGCCAAACGAACGTGCGGGCCGCCATCGTTTTGCACACGCGGAACGGAAAATTTACGAACCCCGTCTCGGCCCGCTCGTAATTATAATAATATATAACCGTGTACATCTCGTATACATATCACATACCACCGCCGAGGGATGTATACCATCCATACCTGCTTCGGTTTACCATTTTTTACACCCCCCCCTAACGATGTTCCCATGCCAACCTGCGTGCCGATCGAGTCAATAATATAATATTATATACCTATTATATACGCATCTATATATATGATACGGAATCGTTACCGAGCGCGGCGTAAGTTATATTATTAGCTATTATTAGGAGCGGCTGTTGACGCACTAAAAATTCTTATAGACAACCGCTTATGCCCTAAAAATTTACCACCAAATATTCGCTGCAAAAGCGTGCGAAATCGCTAAAATACGATTATTCTTTAATCGTAAAAATAAATGTTTAAAAACCGGCGGGTAGACCGAACAAAATATATTATGTATAGGGTCTATAATTTATTTATTTATTTACAGTGCACTTTTATTGCATAATGCACAGTAGAAAACTACAGAAACGCACTGTTTCTTGATCGCGCACGCTCGTAACAAAAATGGCATAGAAGTATTTTATACATCTATATAATATTATAGTCCACTTACAATACTTATCGTCCTCGTCCGTTTTGGGTAATCCGTCAGACGCTAAAAGTGCAAAATATAATGTCACCGTCTTGTAGACAAGCGTGAGCACGGGAATATTATGTGAAATGCAATACTTTCCGGAACAACACCGCAATTATATTATGTACCACGGATTATGTGTATTTGTCACGGCTAAACATTTATTATACTCTTATTGGAAACTGCATGTACCTACCCTCAGGAATCATTGGGGAATTTCGCCGGAAAAAATATTTCATGTCCAACCGCACATCCTGTTAAAATGTCAGCTTCAATAATATTTTTAGTTAGATATACTATATTATACAGGTGACGCAAAATCGCTCGTCCCGTTGGCGTGTTATATTTCTCGGTAATATTATTGGAATTTTGTGCTCCACTGGGTCAGGATTTTAAAGGTATATTTGATCAGAACACGATATAATAATACGATGTACAATAATATGTCCACGACGATATATTTCGATCGAGTAAACCATGCGCGTAGGAAAATACACACACTTTTCACCATCAGCTGCAGCAGTGTCCCCCACGTAATGCGATATAATAGAATAATTGGGATTTATTTTGTTGCGTATTTATATTGCTCCGAGTGCGTCGACTTATCCACTTGTTAATAATATTATTAGCTCTGACAATGTTATTTGCTCGCACACATTCCGTACACCCACTGAAATAATACTTCGAACGAAATTATACGAAGCGATAAAACACATGTTCGCATAAAAAAAAACTCGTACAAATCATGATGCACATTTCCGTGTAATTTATAGCTAACTGTACAGTATATGTACGTCAATATAATATGTTTACTATGATATGTACTTGCGAAACAGGGGCGAAGAGATAAAATGAGACGTGGTGATATTTGGGGGATAGGACTGCATAAGCCTGCGACATCGGGAGAGAAAAAAAAATCGAAAAAATCCGTAACAAATAAAAAGTGGTTATCGCGTCGTACAAAAACAAACGTCGTAATTTTATATTAGGTATATCATACGAAAAAAAAAATACAAAATATTAAAGCACATAAACGTTCATCACGGGGCGTGTATCGCGAAGATTTGACGTGTTCTTTTAAACGTAAATTTAATGCGAAATTGTAAAAATCTTCGTAATATACATGGCGTGTGTTATGATGATTGTCTATTATAGCACCGCAGTTTAAAAATCGTACATTATCGTCAAGAACTCAAGACGTACACCTACAACGCATAATATAAATATATATTATGTATCGCAGGGGCGTCAGTTTACTGTGATTTTGAAGGGCAGTTGCCCGATGATTTTATAGGGTTGGGGTTGGGGTTGGGGGGGGGGGGGTGAGTACTTGATTTAAAAATAAAATTTTTTATCTACAGTTCGTGATATTTAATAAGAATAATAACTTCAATAATTATACAAAAAAACGCCATCTAATAGTGTTAGGTGTACTTATATAGTGTGTATAAATATTAAACACGCAGTCCACAAGTAAACAATAAATGAAGATAAGAAATTTAAGTGTGGGTGGGGGAGGGTGGACAATTCTTGATTTAGGTTAGAATAAAGTGATACATGTTTGTTCTGCATGTTGTCGAGGTACATGGGTAGATGGTGGTGGTAGCGGTCATTCGAAAAATAAATTGACCGAATAAATATTTCACTTTGCCGCACGCCACTGCGTTATGTATATAACCTACGAAATGTACATAACTACACGTGGTCTGCCGAAACTGATAAAAAGCGGCCCAAAATCAAAACTACAAGTGCATTCTCACCCTGTGATGATGCAGTGCAGGGTACAATTTTCGAATATACAGAATAAAAATATGAAAAAAAAAAAATGATGTACGACCACCACGTGCTGCAGTCTGACCGACTCATGTGCCCCACACTCACTCACCCATATGGTGTCCGCCCTTTTTGTTTTTCTGCGTCGTCCGGCCGGCCCCGGCTCCCCTTGCAGCATTATTGTTGTCATCGTCTTGGCCGGTTTAATTTGCAATATTCGCGACGATTTACTGCACGGCATACATAAATTATACTTAAGTAATATTATTATGTGTGTGTTCGTCGGCTGTGTTATCGACGCATTTATACATATAGGACGCGTGGGCACATTTATATATGCTGGTCGAGTGCAATATACGATCAGAGCTATAAAATATGTATGACTCTGTCTATACGTAGTCTTATATTATAGGCGGACAGAGTCACCTTCACACGTTTATACGCTAAACGTTTGTAACAATGATCAGATATTGTTAGTGTAAGTTTATATAAATCGAACATAATAGGCATAGTAAAAATAAAGTCATCAAAGTATTGTAGGCGTATGCATACAATACTGCACATTTACCTAAAAAAATTGAGTGGGCTTAATCAAATAATAATTCTGGGAGGACTTCACCCCCTAAACTCCATTTGCAAGGTCACGCCTAAGGTTATATATTATAATATTATAAAGTGACGGTGGCGTGAGAGTTTAATTTGGTTTTTTTTTATTCTGTTCATTAACGGCGTGGCAGCGGTGTGCATTGTGTACATATACTAATATAATAAATTAACAATACTATTGTAGTCATTTATTTTACAAAAACACTAGCGACGTTTTTCAAAACGATCATTCAGCACGCGACTTACACATTGGTGTTGTATACCTATTATTGTGATTTATTTTTTTCATTTTTACACCTTAACCGAATATCATATTTTATTATTGTTTCGCTGCTGAAATCTCGGCGCAAAGTGAAGTCGATAACTTCGGCAGAACAGATAGAGAGCTCGGGGGCGCGCATTCAAGGGTATTCAGTCGGCGGGTGCGATTTCCCACCCATCCCCAAAGTTTTGAAAAAAAATTTTAAAAAATTACGGCAGCTGATGAACAACAACTCTCGTTTGCAGTCGATTTTGCAGGCCGGACGCGTGAACATCGCGAGTTCTTCCACTTTATTATAATATATCTGCGTATTATTATTGTAATATTGTATATAACATATTACATAGACTTCTATCGTTGTAAAATTGCATTCCGAACGCGTGTTCGACACGCCGCCGTATAACCGCCACGGGGGTAGTGGCGCTCGCCCGCGCCCATCGCGAGACTTGATTTTTTTCGCGACGGGCTTTCTCTATTTACGCGCACGCGAAAAATATTTACTGTTGCTTTTCCTCGGGTACCTACCTACCTATATACATATTACCGCCATTATTAACGTTAATATTCTGTCTCTCTCCGCCGCCGCCGCCGCGCTGTCCGTCCAATAATCGTCGCCGAACACGACGTAACCGTGTTATTTCGTATACGCCGCGCGCTCGGTTGTCCGTCCGCCGCCGCCGCCCGCTATAACCCCGCACACGTCGCGCGTTCCTCGCTCACTCCGCGTCGTCGACGTTCACTTAACCCAGATTTAATTCGATTATATACCTCGCGCACACACACACATTAATTTTACCTCCGTGTCTGCAGCGTATTATACACGTATATAATATATATATATATATATTATTCGTGTGCACCTCCAGCAGCAGCGACATAACGTAACGCTCGGTGTTCCAGTTCCCCGCGGACACGGTCAAGGTTTTTAGGGTCTCTCGGCTGTGCGGCACATGACGTGTGCGTGCCGCGGCAGCGTATATTATCCGGCCGAGACGCGCGCGGGGCGATCCGTTTCGGCGGCGCGGGCGTGCTGCACTCGTTATTGTGTATATAGGTATACAAAACCTATAGGTTTATACTCCGACAGCAGCGATTTCGCTACACGCGAAAAATATATCGTATTTTCGACGAGTAGAAAACGTTTGTGAAGATATTTTATAATTATTGGTTTTGATAGAACGAATTTAAAAATTTTTTTTTTTTTTAATGAGTGTCAAATATCGAAAGTATTCAAAATTTATGCGAGGTATGCGATCGTCTTTGCTTTAAATATTTATAATTTGTAACTAATTAACTGTACCTACCTACTCGTTTTCAGAAACTCGATTTTTATATATGCATCGAAATCGCTGTAAAACATTCTGCTTCTCGATATTTTATGATCGTTGAAGAAAGTGAAATTCCTAAAAATAAACAACGTACGAATAGAATTTTTTTTCCAAAAACGTTGTTATTTGCAATGATTTAACGACGTCATGGAAGGGGAAAAAATGTAATTAATTTTCGAAATAACAATATATGAGCGATGATGAGTGTTCACATAAACGTATCACCTTGCAGCAGCTCGTGACGTGTATAATTTAATATTAATAATAATTACGTACATATTGTACGTTTCGCGCGCGCTCGCAACAACATTCGCACCGCTCAGCGAGATAGACGTGCGTCTACGCATAAAATATTATTATATATTATATTATAGGTTTGTGTTGTATATTATACATAGGTACTCGCGCGTAATAATAATATGATCGTTGCAGTTTGCCAATAACATGATATTATTCGATATCATTCCCACGGGACCGCGGTACAATATAATATAATATAGTTGGATCCCACAGGATCGTCGCGGTTATACGACGATCAGTGCTGGCTGGTATATAATATAGTCGTGTAGGGTACGCGATGAACATAATATATATTACAACTACTTGGGGGCATCGAGACAGTAACATAATTATATTGTTGTATTGTGTTATCGTTCGATTATCAGTCGCCCCGGACCGCCGCCGAGTCTCGGCCGTTGCCAATTTATTATTATTTGAGTGATGTTTGGCACTCGTCGTCGTCGTCGTTTCGCTGAGAGAGCTTCCGAGGCGCCGTTGCGCGTTGCTGGTTCGCTACATATAAACAGTATAATATATTATTATTACGGTCCTACCGCACGATAATATTATATATTATACGTCATAAAGTGCAGCAGTACACGCAGAACGGAAATATAATATTATCATTATATCTCTCGAATCGTTATTGTGAGTTCCGAGCTGGTTTTAATTATTATTATAATATTATTGTATACCGCAGTAGACAGTAGTTGTTGTAATACGCGCCGTTTTGGCCACGTCGGATAAGTGAAAAAGACGAGTGCGCTGCGTAGACGAGTTAGCTAGTAGGTATAAGTAGTTACTAGGTATAATTCTGGCGATATGGAGTGCGTTGTTGAGCCGTCATTTTTGAAAATTCGCAACACAAAATAATACATAGGTACTTATTATTATTAAGCGTTTTTTTTTTCTAAAAAAGATCTACTTACCAGGAAAAACGATTACCGCCGTTCGTCTCTCATAATAATAATAACCGCGTACTGCACCGGTTTGGCCGCGGAGACGACCGACTCGACATTTTGCCCCATTTTCAAATACCTGTACGAGCGGCGACGCAGTTTCGCAGGAAAGTGACTTCCCCCCACCCCCCACCCCCCTCGAGGTGCGTCTTCTATAGTGTATAATATAATAATTATACGCCCGCCGAGTGTTTGCGTATTTTTTTTTTTTCAAGAAATATTCACGACATCTTCCGAAACGTATATTTAATTGCCCGCGGTGTGCAGCTCCTTTACGACTTTCGCCGGAGCGGTACACGCGCACCTGCCAGATTTTAAATAAAAAAAAACCGTACACGCACACCTGTAGTAGACTTCTTCATACCCACAACGATGTTACGTCGATAACTGATAATAAGATTTCGAAAACGCTCATCTGCACCGCGTCTACTACACGTCGACACTATATATTATAATACTGATAGATGCGCATTTGATATTTTAAGCTATCGCGTGAAAGCCTGCAGAGACTGTTGTGTGAGGTTTGTTTTCTATTTATAGATTTTTGTGAAAATCATTTCCGTCCGAGGAGGACTTTCGAGAATTACGCGATTGGAACA
The DNA here is from genome assembly GCA_022818045.1 of Neotoxoptera formosana. Classification (NCBI taxonomy): domain Eukaryota; kingdom Metazoa; phylum Arthropoda; class Insecta; order Hemiptera; family Aphididae; genus Neotoxoptera; species Neotoxoptera formosana. The sequence continues at coordinate 11,254,359 of CM040633.1, read as the reverse complement.
GCCAAGTCTGCAACAGTCGATCGGGGGATTTGCAGCGTAGGATCGATTTCTGAATCTTTTAAAATGACTATATATTATATGCGTCATGATAATATTAGGATTATACATATAGTTTAATCTTACGCAGAGTTGTACGCATAATGGATCTGGTATTGTACTTATTAAAAATAAAACCATATATTAATTCATTATTGCTGCATATTATATTATATTGGGCATATTATTACAATAAATGATGGGCCGAGAGAGCGCGCCGTGCGCGTATTGTGATTAAACACAATTTTTTTACATATAGTGTTCTATGTGCGAATGTATATTATATATAGATTCTAATTACTATTTTATTACGAAATCCGTTAAAATAGGGCGTATACCCAGATAATGAAATGTTCCATTGTATCCACGTGCACGGCACATACGATTTACAGTCCATACAGCCACGCGCGTCACAATAATTATTCAAATAATAATAATATTATCTTTCCGCGCCGATGTTTATACTATGCACTCCTCGGTGTAAATACAATATTATGCATGGTAATTATTATGTGTCGATGTGCGCAGATATTATTTCAACGCGATCCAATATAATATTATTATATTATAATGCGTATATATATATTATGTGATATTGATAATATCAATTAATAATATCGATATAATATTATGTGTATAGTGCAAATATTACAGTAGTTTGGCTGCAATGTATATACATATAATATATTATAGGTATGTACTTCAGTCGACACGCTTTGTATATAATATTATGTACTCGTAGATGGTGAATATATAATATAATGTAAATGCGTATTTAGGTATAGAGTGGAAAATGGGAATATTTTTACCCCGTTTTTTTTTTTTTGCGTCTCCGAAGCCAACGAATTTATTATTATTAGTCATTTATTTGTAAACCATAAAACGATGGCGTCAAACATAAGAAACCTATCCTATGAAATTTGTCGCTAGATTCTACGACTCGACTTAAGATAGGGTTTCGGATTATTTTTAACGAACATCGCGCACCGGAAGGACTGTCCGTAATATATTCTCGAGCTGAAATTAATTTCGTTAATTAATTAAACAAAATACAATAACCGCACTACTGTTATTCTCCAAGTAATAATATAATTATCGTATTCATTGACGTATGGAAAGAACTTTTTTTTTTGTAATTAATTAGCTGTTTTAAAAATTAATTTCACCACAATATTTGTTGGCAGGTAGGTAGGTACTCGACCGACGTGTGTAACTCAACATTCGCCATTTTCGTTAAAAATAACAGTATCTCGATGACTTAGGTCAGAATTACACAACTAATTTCCATGCTTTTAACATTAATTCATTTTTTGAGTCGTAAGCTTTAACGAGTAAAAAACCCAAATCCTAATCTACTACTATTACTACTAATAATAATAATAAATAAACAAAAAGGGATGAGCTGGATTGCAGCACATTATTTCGTTTCACAGATGACTCATACACGTGTACCCTGCATATTATATAGTCGTACTGTATTCGTTTGTGATACGAGTCTGACACTGCAGTAAATACATACATAATGTATATTATATTTACAGTAATTGTTGTAAATATATATTAATATATATATTATTTCCTCGGGTGATTAAACTCATTTACTATATATTATATTATCATTATTACGCGTTTTAAAACGACATTGCGTGAGATTACTCGCACATACATATCGTGCGATGACGACGAATACAACGACACGAACGAACGTGGCGCGGATAACTGCGGCGAAAGTGATTTGTTTTTTTACTTTTTTGTGATGTTCGACCGTCGGGACGACATACAGAAAGATTTGAACGTCGCGCCTGCAGCAGGACATCTCTGGACTGCAGTGCGCAGGATTAACGGTTATATTATATAGTTTTAAATTGACTGCTCGCGCGTTGTCCTGTGCGACGGAACCAGTTCGAGTTTGTGTACAATATTTTATACGTGCAGGACGACTGCGAAGACCGATGTCGGGTCGTATCTGGGTCGGCAGGTGAGCGATGAATGAATATAGCCGCGACAACAATATGACCGACCGTACATCTGACTGTATGGTACAACATACACTATATAATATAATATAATATATTGTACAAACCGACTGTAGGTCTAACGGACGAACTTGCGTTAAGAGATTATATATATTGTTATTATTATTATTATGTATATATTATACTCGTGTATTATCGGATGATGATAATAATATGATAAACCGCGTCGTGGTGCAACGCCGTTGTCGTGAAGTGTGTAATAATCATTCGGGTCAAAGAATTCGGTTAAAATTTAGGCTCGAGCTCACGCGAAAAAAACCATTTCCGGCGATATCTTATCGACGTCCCAGCTCGTACCCTGCCTACCGATAATGTATATAATAATATAATATGGCCGCATAAAATACGACGTGCTAATCACAACGATTTACCAAAAGTCGAAACGTGCCGTTTGATAGTAATAATATTTACATGACATCGTGGTAAACGCATAAATCGACATGACACATTTTTCCGTGCCGACGATGTCTTACTGCTGCAGGACTCTAATAATTGACTGCGTTATAGGAACACCGCGAATAGACGCGATGGCACTATAAAACCGAAATGGCTTCTGTCGTGTTTTATTACGTCGAATCGTCCGAAAACTCTAATTTTCAAACATAACTATATTATTATGTGTGCATTCGCGGGTAATGCTATTGTGCAGCGTTTGACATAATATTTACCTAAGCGACGGTGTTAAGTAATACGCGCACTTATACTCGTATAGTGTATATAGGTACCCGCCGGTTTCGAAAATGCAGGTAAACCGATATGTATTAACGTCGGTGTTATTATATACGAAGCACAGTTTAACGATGATTCGATTTTAATGAGCCGTTTACATTTTATTGCCCCAAAATATATTATAACCTCCGACTTAATGATGCGTTTAACGATAGTTTTAAGAACCTATATAGTATAGCTGTTACTGCAGACGGCTGTGAAGCTATATATCGCTGTATAATAAACTTTTATTTAGTTTTTCACATTATTATGGTTTGATAACAACTGACCCCGATTTTAAAAATATCCACCGCAATTTCCGAATGTATTATGAATAAAACTCGTGACTATCGTGGCTGTGATAAAAAATTTACATAGATTTTAATATTACATCGTCGATGTATATAATATATACATAATATAATATATGGTTATCCGCGTAAGTTCCGTTAAAGCAACCGGCATTTTAGATTCTCCGTAATCAATATAATATTATATTCAAAATACTAAATAAGTTATAAGTGCGTATGTAATATTGTTTTTTGGTTTAAAAAAAAATACATTGACCTATTACAAACCGTGAGCGCCTATAAAATTATTCCAATAATAATACGAAATTTATATTTATTTGTGTATACCTACCAATTTTAACTACGATATTTAATAAAAATATTGACATATATTACCTATATATTTATATTTTAAGATATATTATGCTTTATGATACATTTTATATAGGTACCTTTATAATCGTGTAACCTAAACCTAAGTGAGCCCTTAAAGTTTTTAACGTTTTAAATTACACTCGCTGGTCAACGGCTGCAGACAACGACGATCCCTTTAATAATAATTAATGAATCGTCGCAGTTCGGTAAAGAGCCCAAAACGACATTTACAATATGAATATCGCGCTATATTATAATATAAGAAATAGGAAATACCTACTTAATAACCCTTAATATAATTTTCACGTATACCTATACAGGATACAGATCGATAATAAAAATGGCACAAAAGACTAAATGGTTTTATCAAACTCATAAAATAATTATTATGCAAATACGGTATAGCTACATAATAATATATACTATCATTACGTATACGAATCGGCGGCATCATTATTATATTCCGTTAATTATTCATTATTTACGGTTTTTTGAAACGCTCTGAGTTTTTGTTTTAATATTATTTTTTTTTTTTATTTATTAGGAATAAAGACTTCGACTTTTTGGTCATTATAGCCTACATTTACAATAAAAATATCGAATTTTAACTCAAAGATGCTATTATTATTATTATTATTATTATTATTAACCTCGCGTATATGGTGTTTGTTTTTGTCTCAACTTTTAACCCTTCTTTTCATACTATTATATTATTATTATTATTGCGGTCATTACGCTATTCGCCGGCGATTCAGCGGCCGTAGATGTTTGTATACTCGTTTATTTTTGGCACGTTTCTGCTCGCTTGGACACACTGCCGAGCGCCCCCGGAGTCTCACAGATGTACAACTTTTTTGTTGACTTGATTTATAAGTCAAAAGTGGAGTGTGGCCCCGAATTAAAACCGCAACGCGGCTCATATTCTTCTGCAGTTTCTTCCACGGTTTAATATAAAAGGTCAATTTGGCCGCAGCAATTTTGGCACTAGGTTTTCCTGGACCGCGGCGCGGTGGAGGCGATGTTATATGTTACACTGTTACAAAATATAAGTATAAAAATATAAATGCATCTGTGTGTGTGTGTGTGGTTGTGTGGGTGCGTAGAACTGTATACACGATGGTGCGGAAACCCAAACCATCGCTGTAGTTTAATACGCGGAAGCTTAAAACGGGACACCGGAAGTCTTGGCTCGACAGCAAATCAAATCGCGGTCATATCGCACGGTTTGACGAATTTTTGGGGAAAATCCAAAGAACCGTCAGTTTTCGGACGCCGTGACACGTGGGTGGCTGAACGACGTCGTTCAATCAAACGGTTTTTAATACAATTTGTTCCCCCTCGACTTTGCGGTGTGACTTATTCCCATCATTTACTAATTAGCTGTCCCGCTCTGGCCCTCGTCAGATTAAATTTAAAACACCTATTTTTCCCATCTCGGTCTCAACTGTTCTTATAATTTCGCTCTTTCTACTCCAATAACGTCGTCGTCCAAGTAGATGCCGTCCTTCATTTCGTTCTTCGTATTGGTTTAAAAGTGCAAAAATGCATATCAACTTTAAACGACGCGTTATCGTCAAATATTCTTTTATTTTTTCTGTTTAATCGTAGAATATTATGGTTGAGATGGTCTTTAATAAAACGAACAAAAAATACAATTTATTATTTACTTTATTTAGAACACGGTGTACGAAGACGTATAATATACTCGATATGATTAGTTTATGGGTACCTACCTATACTATAGTTATGCCTGCTGTGTGGATAATCCAAACGCGTTAACCTCCAACACGAAACGGTTGACTACGATAAATGCTTAAAAATGTGTAATGCCGACGAATGTGTGTACACATAGGTAATATATTATATGGCGATATACGCAAATAAAGTAAAATAGACTGCATACTCAGTTTATGTATATTACTCGTATGATATTATATGTCAATGACGGTTTCAACGAGGCATTGACGGGCGTGTGAGCCGGTTGATCGGAGAACGGGATCGTGACAGAAGGTATATATATTTCGACAGACGTAGCAGTCGTTCCTTTCACGGGTCCTAAATTCAATTATCTACCAATTCGACTATAGTATAACCAAAAAAAAAAAAAACAAAACCCAAAATACTTGCAATCTCGATACATAATATCATTTTGGCGATAAATTCTAATTATACGATCGAAATTTGACGGCGACACGACTGCAACAGTAATATCACACAGACAATATTGTGTATACCTACGCGGCAAAAATACGTTTGAGATTTTAGTACCTAGGTATCCATGGTATACGCACACTCATACCTATATCGGTATGTACGTTTGCGAGAAAAAAATCTGACACATAATCGCGCGTGTACCTACCGTTATATCGTTGATTCATTACAGGTAGGTACCCGATACTGGTTTTTATAGGTATGCGCCAAATACGGCTCGTACGCGTTGTATATACTCATTATATAGTTAACTCTTTGTTTACCTGTGTGTGTATATATATATACATTTATTATATTGCCTTGTACGCGAATCCGGCGACCGCGAGACGTATTAATCCGTACTATAGCTAGTCCGTACTAGTCGGTCGTCAATTTCACCGTTCGCGAGCTGCTTTGAGATTACAAATAAATAACAATATATAATGTTATAATGTTGCTGCGTAACGCGCGCGCAATCGTTTCCTATTTCTGCAGCTGTCGTGTACCTACAACGCCGCCGCCGCGACTTCTATTATACCCGCGCGCCGTGTTGCCTCCGTATTCCTTAAAAATACGCTGCTCTAATATTTTATCGGAGTGGGTTTAATTTGTATTTCAGACTTCAGAGTCTTAAACTCCACGATGTCGTCGTCCGTGCAAACACGAATTGACTCGCGTTCAAAAACCTATACATTAATTTGGATTACCAAATTATAATATCACTCGTGATATCGGTCCCGATTCGAGACCCACCACTGATAACGATTGTTTCCCGTACCTACGCTGTGCCACAACTAAGTTATACGTAACGCGTGTAACGATAATAATATGAAGAAATCGCAGATGATTGTATGGTATTGTTCCACTGCGGGCTTTGGAATGAAGTCGATCAATATGAAACGCATGTTCCGTGCGCGATAAGCGACGGCGACTACGGAGAGAAATATGAAAAATTACAAACAAATGTCGCTCGGGCTCGTTTAATAATTTCGTTATAAAATTCCGATAACGCGTGTCAAGCGCCGACCTTGCGACAGCAACCCACACTCGCACACGCACGCACGAGCAACGCGGTTCATTGTATGGTAATTTTTCGAACCTGTTCAAAGCGGGCACGCATACAATATATAAATTATAAAATATAATGCAGCTGGTACCTATATATTATTATTGTATTGAAATAAAAATATAATCCGTCGTCTGGAAGGGTGGTGGTGGTGGTGGTGGTGGTGTTGGTATATACCAGAGTTTACGAAAAATTCATTAACCGTACAAATATCTCATGAAACAAAATATATAATAATAGTCACTCATAGCTGAGAGTGGTTTGAGTTTTTGCTGATGGAAGAGAAAACCGCCGCAGTCGTCTTTCGATCTCGCCGGCGGCGCAGCACCGCAGAAAACTTCGAAAACCCCGCGAAAATCGTGTCGTGACATCTAAACCCTGGCCTGTATATTATCAAAAATAAAATAAAATAAAAATAAAAATAAACCTCCACCTGCAAGGGTACATTACAATATTTATTTGTTAATACAACTTTAGAGCCTTGGTACGATGAAGGGCTTCCCATTATTGGACCTCTCGCATTAAAAACTTATTCTGTAGAACTTTATTTTTAACAGTGCTTTAAATACTTATTAATTTTTTATTTTGTTTGACGCAAAATCATTATACCCCTATAAGCATTTTTATTATTTTAACGTGCAGGTGCCTGGCCATAGGTTTACCCTATATAGGTTTAAAATTCAGTGATAATTTGTGTGCAACCGATCCCCCCCCCTAAATAACAAAAGTTATTTATACGCCACTATATGGTCTGCAGAGGTCCGCTCATGCAAAATTACATGTGGTTGATTAAATCCAGCATGCGTGCGTTTATCAGATCTCGGGTCGTCAGCGCTCGTTATTATTATGATTATTTGACGTATTTTCTCCAATATCTACACAATATCGTTAATTACTGAGAGTATGTGTAATACGGCGGTGAACACCTAATATTCTATACTGCGACTGCGTTACGGCAGTTAAATATACTTTCGCGTGATTTAGAAAGCTGTGTCCACGACATAATTCCGGAAAAGTTGAAACGTTTTTCAATAAACCTCCAATGAATCGGACGATCAATATTTCCTCCCTGCTAAAAATAGACGATGTAGACGTAAGTATGTTACAGAAACAATCGCGTTAAAAAATTGCTCACTATATACGTTCGTTGTAAAATATTGTCAAAAGTGCGCACCAACGCCCAGTAGCGGTTCAAATACCTTTTACCGCGTTTTTTTATGTTGTTGTTGTGTTGAAAACTCCATTCGATTACAAATGTGGCGCGGCGGAGTCGCGTGGGTGGGATATAACTAGTTTTAAATATGGTCCAAGGTTTTACTGTTCTAGTCAAAGCGCTATTATTAATTACCCAATACACTATATAGGTAGGTAATAATATATGTTTTATATTTAGTTGTTGTTTGATATCATAAAATATTGTCATTCAGACGCGAGTGTGGCCAAAAAAATGTATAATAGTAATAATAATCGAGTAAGTAATCCTACACACACACACACACCACACACTCTTATGTATAACATATATCTGTATATAATACATTGCGTACAAACCGAAAAGTGTAATAATTGTCTTGTCTTTATACCGGCCCGAGGGCAAGTGCCGCGTGGTACATACCCGGGTTTAGTCTTATTATACCTGTTGTACCTACCGGACGTGTTATAATAATATAATAATATTGTGATTGATATAATAATAATAATAATTTAATTGTGTGTATGTCTAATTAATATTGGTATTCTTCGGCATAACAATCTGACGAATATCAGGCGAATCGTTCCATTGTTCGGCGGTGTTCGCTCGGATAATTTACTATATCCGTCCGAGTGCGTTCAATAGCGCGTATGTAGATGGGTATAATGAAATCAATCGTTCGTCTTCGCACTCGCGGGGTGTCCCCTACATAATAATAATAATAATACTATAATGTCCTATAACGTTATTTCTCTTTCATAATGTTAAAAAACGATAAAAATCTATCCGGCGGGTATCACAATATGTATTATAATAATGTGCCTATAATAATATCATCGCAGCAGCTAAGACTCTTTATAGGACGCGTTTTGGGACACGCACTGCGGGCAGTGGTCTGTCATAATTCAATTTGCTCGTCTGCATAAGCCAATAAAAGCGTAACTATTAATAGAGAGTTTATATCGATTGAGACAATTGATTTACGCATGAATGAAAAAAAAAATGTTTTATTATACATTAATTACTAATTATTATCGCGCCTATTATTTATTGAGGTTGCGCTTAACAATTTAAACATAAGCTATGATTATAATGTTAATATACGACGTCTGTTTATTGGTACTTATTTTATTGTGTTATAGCCTATGTTTAGTGTAGGAAATTCGTCGGTGTTATGAGATTTCAAAATGTATCCACTAAAGTTTTGCGATACAATATTTTAATAATATTCACGATACACGACAAAACGAAAATCACTTAAACTGCAGACTTAATTGAAAAAAAAAATAATAATAAAGACAGTGTTTTATAAATTAAGATTTTTATATCTTCGTGGGTCTGCTGTGCTTGTAATACTACGTATACATTCCAGTAATATTTTCCAGTTCACGTTATTTTAACATAAACGTTCGGTAATTGCGTCGAATGATTTTTTTTCTGTACGACGACGGCAAATAATGATAATAATAAAAAATATAAAAAAATAATATGCTAACGTCCTTACAATGGGTAAAAAGCAATAGCGGCTGATATTGACAAGAATATCTCAAGGCCGCCGGACACCGCAGCCGTGAAGAGTAGACTTATATATTTTATTCTCGGGGGAGCTCGCACCGTTCTCTGTAATATTATTATACCTATACGAGGGTTCGCTTGAGCTCCGGTGCCGGCGATGCCAATAAAGGATTTTTTTTTCTCTCCGCAGAAAGCCTTAGAAAATGCGGAACACTCCGCATCCAGCGCCAATTATATTTCTCGAGACTATAATAATCAGAGAGTTTATATATACGTATATGAAATATTTGAGTTTGATCAATATTATAACTCGAGGAAAAAAAATCAACAATATATAGGTAAGATAAATAATAACAATAATGGTAATAAAATACTTGTGATGATACGCAGATAAGTCACGTAGCGTTTTTTTGTTTCGGTTATGGTTCACGTCGACTTGCACTCGTCGTCGAGCTATCGCATCGTCTATACTGATTTTGTTTTGCCTCGAGCCGGTCCCAAATTTTAAAGATCGTCGCGACGCTGGCGGGCCGCATCGCGGAACTTTTTCTCGTGTCCCCGGAAAACTCTCAACCGTCGTGGCTTGATATTTCCAATGTAACAAAGAGTATTTTAAAACATCGTGAGTTTACGTTCAGCGAACTTACGTCCTCTCAGATTATACTGTCCATACCTTCGTCTCGGATCTATAATTGCCATCTGCCTGTTTGGCTTCTTTTTTTTAACAATTTAAGTATTATTTCCATCGTTGTAATTTTTAGTTTTAGTTAAGTTTATACTATAATTACCTTATATTCGTTCTTTCGGGTTCTTGCCCGATACGTAGAGAAATATGAGTAGGTTTTACGATATACATAATATACAGTACATATATATATATATTATATAGGTAGGTACCCGACATTCTATACCTTTATGACTTTTAAAAAATCACCATTATAACCGCGTACTATATACGCTATGGTAAATATTTTATCCCAGTTAGGTAGTGTGATATAGCAATAATCGTTAACCATTAATAACCATATAATATTTTACATTATGCTCCTTATAATTTTGACCGATAAGTAGTATACTCTTACGTATCAATATTATGGATTAGGTATTTGCATTATTTGTATTAAGTTATTATTTATTAATATTATGTCATTATATTATATAATATGCGTGTACGATCATATTGCGACGTGACGCAGACTCGTTTATTTTAATTGTAAAACGTCCGTATTGATATTGGATTATTTTTGCATAATTGGTCGAGATTCGCACCTCGGTGTTTAAGTACAATAATTATCGAGGCATGATATGCGACCACGTATGAGATGATAGAATCGTCAAAACTAATTACAAGGTATATAGTAATGTAAGCTAAAGAATTATATTTTCATTTTGTGCGCACGCGCGCCCATGCTGACTCCGTAAAACACACACGAAACGTACTTGGACGCTAGCGAGCTATATATAGGAGTGTACTAAAATTATTATACGACGGACGTCGACGGCGACATATTTTTCTCGGCAGCGGAACTTGCGACTTTGTCACCGACTGCAGCAACAGCGCGGGAATCACAATATTATTATTATATACTAAATAGTATATTTACTAGATATAGGTATATTAACGTAACAATAATAATAATATAATGGTTGTAAAAACCTTTTCGAAAAACGCGCGCGCGTATAGACTCGCCAAGTCGTCGTATAAACTTAGCTGCAGAGTAATAATGCGTGATATATACGGTAGTATATGTTTTATTATTATCCTCGAACGGCGTACGCTTTTCGCGCCGGAAACGTTCTATTTATGCTAATCGAATGACGTGGAAGAAGAAACGTTACGGTTTTTTTTCGGTCGACTACCGCGGCGGCGGACACCCGTATATATATATAAATATTATATTTATACACCGGCACATTATTAAAATAATAATATTGTTTTATATTAGACGACTCGACTGTTTATATTCTCACGACCCGACCCGAACGAGACCGGCCACGGCGTACAGGTACAAAATATATCCGTACAATATGATAATATTATGCACCGAAGCCGACAGAGCGGTCGAATTTGTCAAATTACACCTGTTGCAGCCCGGATTGGGCAGGCCAGTTACCGAGAAAATCTCGGTGGGCCGGTTTTGTTAGTGTTTGGTCGTAATAATTGTATTTGTATACGGTAATGAGAGATTAGCACATATAGACATTATAGGATAGAAAACATAATTGAATCAAATTATTAAATCACACAGTAGTATAGTTGTAGCATGTAGCTGTAATCAAACGTCGGGAGTTTAAAAACTCGGTGGGCCGATATACGCCTTGCCCGTCCGGCGCTGCGTGGCTATACATAGCTGATAAAGGACGTAGGTATATAATATAACGATCGTGCACGCCGACCGTCGCGAAGTCTCTCGCGGCGGACGAAGGCGCGTATACGTCACGAATTTCCGTGACGACGAGAGAAGCGGAAAGCAGCTATATCGTCGTCAGCTATAGCTATATATATATAGGTACGCGAATACGTGGTACCTACCTCTTGGCGTGCTGCAGCAGACGACTGTGTGATGGGTATCCGACGATCGACTACACCGCACTCGCGTCGGTATTATAACAGCTGCAGACCGCAGACGTATGATAATTTGATAATAATTAAATTCTCCACTCGCACTTTCCTGCGCAGTGGAATGCAGTGCAAGCACCGCGGCGGTGTCCGGGCGAATTGAATAATTTTGGCCCGCGGGGCCGTGCGACCGCGACGCGTAGAAAGCTGACCCTGGTCTAGAAGAAATCGAGAGCAGTTGTTGTTCGGCGCACGGGCACGGCCAAGGCAAACTTTTTTCCCTTCCCTTCTTCGCCCGTCTCTTTCCGCTCGTCCATCCGTGGGGCATATACTCCGTGCATTAATATACCGACACGGCGACACCTGTATGTCATATTATTATCATCATCGAGATTGCACCTCTGCGGCACGAGACGCGTATATTTAAGTTCGGATGCACGTGAAAAAGACTTCAAAGGGGATTTTAGCCTAACCTTAGTATACAGGGTAGGGGTGGCAAACTTTTCTGACTCTACGTGCCAAAAATTACCTTTTATTCTCAGGCGTTCTTCTCTATTAAAGCGCCAAAGCATTAAATTATGAAATAATATAATGTATACATATATATCGTTTATTATAAAAAATGAAATAAAATATAAATATTTCGAGTGCCCTCGATTTTTTTTCTCGTGCCGTGGATTTTCCATCATCCCTGATAAAGCTGGGTTACTCATCTCGACCCCCGTATACGAAACGTAATATAATTATAATAATTTAAAATTACACGCAACGCGTACCTGTCTTCCTACCTACCCACCAACCTATCTATCTATATATATATATATATATATATATATTGTCGTGCGATTGAATGTCGCGGCGCCTGCGAATCACACGCGTTTCGCTACGGTGCATCGGTCGGGACACGATGACGATGACGACGGGCGGAGCAGGAGGACGACATCGCGCGGTCGATTCGTCGCGCTGCCCCCGCGGCCACGCTTCCCGCTCACGAGTGTTGTGTATATGAATAGAAAAACACGCGACGAATGCGTTGAAGAACTCGACGGACGCGAAGACGATAATATTATTATTATATAGTGCCCAAACGTAATCGACCTCCAGCGGAACACCTCCGCCGCCGCCGCCGCTGCCTCCTCGGCCGATGGTAATGAACCGCCGCCGCTGACCAGTGTTATTATTACTATATTATACCGATACATGTGGGTGTGTGTGCAAAATCGTCTGTATACAATATATAATATGAGATAACCGAGCATAGTGCACCAGCAGCAGCAAACCTCCGCGGTCGTTTTTCCCGTGCACGATATAATATATATTAATATAATGGTATCAATATTAATATTATAATAAATAATATAATATCGTGTGGTATTGTATATTATTATACGTTGTGCTATGCGAGTTATCACAATGTGATTGTATATATGTATAAAAGGCGACACCGTAAATAATGTTCTGTATAGTTTACACCGTTTACCTACAACTGCGTGCGACAAAGAAGAAAATATAATATTATAAGAGCGGGAAATAATATTATTGTTGATATAAATTACGGCGGTGACGCGCGCTTTTCGCAGGAGGAGCACACACGCGATGTGACGCGTTTCGAGTAAACGCTTTAATAGTTCAGTGAAAATGATTATGATACAAGTAAAAACTATATTATATACGATGTACACAATGTACGACGCGACATAATATTATATTATGTAACAGCGGGTCGACACGGGACTCGATCTGACGCGTATTATATTCAACGGCGAGATAGTGGACCAAAAACGCAAATCAATAATATATAATATTTTAAGTATTCCGTTTGCTCGCATTTTTTTTCATTCTGCAGACCTTCGGAGGTATCCCTCGATCTGATGTGAAATTTTATTTGCATAAGAAGTATAATAATAATTACATATTCTTTGACCGTCACCTTTTCGTCGTCGCCAATCGAGCAGCGCGTAATATGTATAAATATGTTGATAAAGTGTACTAGAGAGAGAGAGAGGGAGGGATAGCGCGAGTGATAGTGCGAGTGAGAGAGGGATGAGAGAGTGAGGGGGGATAAAAATATAACATTTACCGCACGCGAATGTGATTTTTTTTTCTGCCTGGAAAATCTATACCGTGCATAATATAATATTATAATATACATTATATTTTATTTATTATTCTTTGTTTTTATATGACCTTATTGTCCGTTGTGCCGCGTTAAATAGGATTATGCGACGTCCGTTTTACGCGGAATTAACGTAATATAATAATAATAATAATATATAAAATAAAACGTATCGATTGGGCGTCCGCTAGCCGGCCCGCGCGAGAACCGTTAGAGCGCGGGGAATGGTCTAGTTTGATTTTCGGCTGACTACGGGTCACGCGTAGGATTCGCGACTTTATTATTATTTAGGACCGCGGTATAATACACACATCATGACGATGAGGACTTAACCGCTCGTCGTCATCGAGCAGCACAATAATATTCCAGCAGCACACAGCCACGGCGGCGTCGGCGCGGCTTAAGATTTGCAGAGTTTATTTTTTTTTTTATCATTTTGCTTTCGATTCGGAGCATTGAACCGGTCCACGCCGCCGCCGCCGCCGCCGCCGTCCTGTTGAACGGGCGCGAACAGACGTCTCGGTGGCGCCCGAGCGTCCTTGGCCGGCCTCGGTGCCGGATGTGCGTGGAAGCTCCGCGGGAACATCCGCAAACGATAATTTACGACAATAATTATTACATTATAATATAATAATAATAATAATATGTCATATATATTTTTACTGCGGTATAACGTTATTTTTTAGTTTCTATACACGATACATTTTTCGATTATGAAACGGGATTTTGACATTTCGTTTAGAAGAACGACGTCGTTAGCATATTTTTATAACAATTCGCTCGAAAACAAAATATGCATTAATTAGACATTAGCAGTTTTTTTTTTTAAACATAATTTTGTTATATTTTATCTACCCGATGGTTACGCAACTATTTTTATTGTTTAAATAAAGAAGTGACATTTACACCTAGGTATGTATAATATATACATAATAAAAATTATATATACCTACTTTGTTTTAGACATAATACTTTATATTATGGTTGCGTAACACCAACAGGATATTTCGGATGGATTCGTAACGAATAACACGACAAGTGGGTATGTTACATCCGATCTAGCTCTATAAAAACGATAGTTTTCGTTATTAATACCCGCGACGAGTGTATATTATAATAATAATATATGCGTCAAAACTATCGTATCAAATACATTTGTAATCGTCGACTACAGCGCGACAACAGTCGATAATACCTATATTTCAGTGGTACTTGTAGTATAGGTAGGTATTGCGTAAAACCAACCGAGTGATTATGTGAACGGTTATTCGAGAAAGGCAGTCGATCGCGGTGTGGTCGAGAGGATGACTATCGCGGCGATGTCGTCGTCTAGCGAGAAAATCTGAGCTCAAGAGAACGACGTCGTACCCGCATGACGATAGTGCGCCGTGTGTTCTCTCGTTGGATTTTCATGATATTTTAACTTTTATATCGGTGCGACGAATTATGAGCATTTTCCAATACATATATTAACATTTTACATGCTCGTGAGTCGTGACGACTGCACGACGGAGCGTAGAGTATGTACACCTCATACCTTTAATATAGTTTGACAGTACAAGTAGGTCAATTCGCCCTAACCACACACACACACAATTGGAACTGCTGAACGCAGGTACGTTTTGGTGTAATATACTTTAGTGAGGCGGAGACAACTTACGCGTGCGGGACACGACGTCCTCTTAATACAGAGTACTCGTACCTATCGTGTATAATAACCCTCGACATAAAGAGTGGACCGGAATGACACGTTTTCTACAGCACATTTTCATTTATATTGCTGCAATGTTTCTAAATAGTTTGGCCTTTGTGACGGATCTGAGACAAATTAACAACCTTTTTATATTAATATATATGACCGCACACCTGTACGATATGCTTATGATGTATATAGATGACGAGAGACTATTGCGATGATAGTATCCGAGGCTGTCCTTGATTATAACGCACGTTGCCCAATATTGAGTGTCATACAACTCGCATATACACTTAAAACACGTCAAACATCAAACAACAATGATAATATGGTTGGTCATCTTTGTCATGATCGATAACAAGGTACTCGCCCATAACACTATGTACATATTATCATATAGATAGATATAGGTATAGGTACTTAGTTATTTTTTCACGTACATGATATTTTATTCTTTAACAATCTATACTGACTACTACGAACACAAACAATATAATACGTATGATTGCTAAACTGCAGTATACAATACGTAATAGTATTATTTATTTTGTAAGCACTTAATTATTTGTTTATACTCGTCTAAGCGTAATCCCAAATCAATAATTGCAGTACGTGGAATGGTGGAAAATATACATTGGCATAATAGGTTCAAACGGTGCATATTATATATTATTATTTATTATGCTACGGCAATAATCTTAAACAACGTCATTGCCTCTAACTGCAATAATTGTTTCATTTCAAAAGTCAAAACTGCTGCTGCTAACAGTGTTAAGTATTCGAGGTTAATCGCCGAGTTAAAAGTTATTGAAAAAATAAAAGCAAAACGTGATAAATGCAGTACATGTCTTGCAGTATGCCATATTTCGCAACTCGGACCTATTGTATACGTGTACCTCCTATATATTTTATTATATTATGTGGGTACCAACCTCCTACATTTTCGCTTTATCGGTTCTGTGTGTCTATACAACTTTTGTTGCGATTATTACTTCAGAAGAATAATAATTGTGTTTGTCGCATTAAAACCTTGTAACGGCGGGCGGGTATTATGCGCGCCTGTTGCAATCCACCGTCGTCGGGTTCGCACCTGAAACAAATTCGCTCAGGACTCTCGTGTACCTCCATACAATAGTAATAATATATGTAATGATATAATATAGTATGTAGTGAGAAAAATAATAATATAACAGTACCTACCGCAGTGTACGATGATATTCGCGTCGTTCGCTGTCTATATTCATACCATATATAATCCAACTGATCCAGCTGCAATACGTATATACATAATAATAATATATTATTACACTGTACAGTGTTTAATGTTTATGTTTTTTTTTTAACGCATATTGGTATTGTTTCTGTTACAGCCGGTAGACGTCGAGGTCTTGGAAGCTAATGATCAATGAAGTAAGTGCAGACGTGACGTGACGAAAACGCGTGCAATTATTATTTACATTAAGTATATTATGAGTTTTATAATAATAATATATCAAAACTAGCCCCGGAGAACAATATAAGGATTGCGTCCTGGGCTATTGTAATATATGATACGTGATATTATTTACTCTTAAAATCCGAATATTCATGCTGTTACAATGAAAATACCTATATGTATATAGTATGTATAGGTACATATACTCTAGCACTACATTTTAAATCTATATATATATATAATGACATACGCATATGTACACGTGTATCATGAACAGCCCATATGGCTGTAAAATATAATGCGCATAGGAGTTTTGAAATCTATGTAACGGGTAATGTTATCGTGTACGACATTATAAGATATTATATTGGATAGTGGCGTAGCTAGTCTTTCGCTTGGGACTAATGGTTTGTTATTTAGGGGAGGCGTATAACTATAGGATCTCGCCAAAGTTTGGTATGCTATTCGGTGGGTATTTAACATTTTAGACTTTTTCAGTTATCTCCGTACAAATCACAGTTTTACAGGTCTGCGTCTTACGCCGTTATACGTCCACAGACCACTGAAAGCATTTTTACATTTTCCCGAAATTTCGAGTAAGGCAGTAACCCCCCCCCCCCAGACCACCTAGCTATGCCATTGATATTGTAATATACCCTTGCGGGGTTGAACCTCCATAGACCTTTTCCACGGTCGTAAATGGGTGAGCGAAAATAATACATTGCACCGCATAATAATACAGACCGGCTGGTCACGGTGATAATTTAGCAGTCACCTCGGTATATATAGTATATACCTACTCATAAACGTCCCCCGCCCCGTCATCAATGTGTAGACCTTACAACAATTGTCTTGCAGCGTATACATAATATTATTATCATTATTGTCCGTACTGTATACATACACATAAATAGCGACCGCCGCCGACCTGTCGCCACTCGGCCGGTATTATTATATTATTCTAATTTATAGTTTCGCAACGATTTTCGTGTTCATGCGACAAACGCACTGTATATAATAATAATATATAATATAATGTAATACACGCTGTGCGCACATACACTCTGCGGAGATCTTTGCTACAGCGGACGGCAACGATTCTTGTACGACGACGTCGAAGCCGAGTCCCGGCGGCTGCCAATTCGCCGTGAAAACTAAATATAAAAGGAAAATATCATACTAAAACTTCGTCGTTCGCATTATTTACGCAGAGATAGAGAGTGGATAGATCGTTCAGACGGTGCGATTGGGAAGGAGATGAGAGATAAACCGTCTTCGATAATCACTATTATACATAGTATTATAGTGGAGGGGAGTGTGGTGGCGGTGGTGCGGAAACAAGTGTCTCTCGAGGTCTGCTGCGTAGTGATCCTGCACCGAATAAATACGCAAGCACGGCCGCCGTGTAAAAATAATAATAATAATAAACACAGAGGTGGGTATATAGGCACCTGCTATGGGTATGGCGAGTATTATAATACGTATATTATACTGCACGGTTTGCGCACAAATTCGCTGTAATATAAGGCTGACCTTAAACAATTTAAACTCGCGCGCGTATACTTCATAGTGCTGCGGGTTTTGGTTTTTTTCTTCCGTCCGTTCCCGAGTCCGCCGCGTCGTTATTTTAGTCTAATCCGAATTGTTTTTTTTTTTTTATCATTATTATTGTTGTTGCTCGACGGACCGAGGTGCTTGACCGAAAACGTATGCACACACACACACACACTCGAGACGACGACGACGACGACGGCTCTCGTCCTCAATAATTATTATTATCCGCGTGCGCAAACCGACTATAATATTATGACGTATAATAATATTGTGTTGTGTACGACCACGTCGGATGTCGATACTGCTGCTGCGACTTTACGACGATAATAATATTATTATTGCTCTGTACGACGACGCGCGCGTGTATCCGTAGCCGTCGACGGTACGCAAAATAATAATAATAATAATATATACCGTTTGATGAAAAATAATATATTCATCGCGTGACGCCGCCGCCGTCGTCATGATAATAATATAATATTACAATATTATACCGCCGCCGAACGCTAGTAGGCGGCAGACGACTAGACGAGCCGCCTGTTATTCCGCACAGATTTCTCGAGCCTACATAATATTATTATATTTTAATTCGCAGTGTCGAGTACACTGTGACTCGAGTCGCAATAAGCTACCAATGCAACTGCTGTTACGTTTTCAGGTACCAAATAAAAAACTAATTAATTTTGGCAACTTTTAAGTATTTTTTTTTATAATAAAAAGAAACTAATTATTATTTACAGTATAAATAATAATAGTATAAATTAAAAAATGTATTATACATATTTTTAGCAATTAAAACATTTTAACTGCATTTTTTTTTTATATATTCTAAAGGCATTTTTTAATTATTATTTCACTGGAATTATTTCTGCAAAGATTATTTCTTCAACACCCGATCCTAAAAAGAAAATAATAATAATAATTATTATTATTATTATGTAAGTACATATTCAATTTTCAGTCCCCTGTCAATAATATGGGTACATAGACACACGGGTACACAAAAAGCGAGTATTTAACTTTTTAAAAAATTGTTTTAGTCGCTATCAGAAGATTGGATTATAATATCCGTGATCTTGTTTTGATGTCACGTCACTATTTTAATATTATTAATAATATAAATATATAATACTCGGCGTTGGTGCTGGTTCGATTTAAACGCCAGTAATATCTTCATATAATTACTATAGATGGCAATATATTCGTATATATTATATTATAACATTATAATATTATTTTATATTGTGTTCGTAGAGACGTCGTAAATATAGGGGGCGGTAATCCGATAAGTCTGTTATCAGAGGTAACGACATTAAAAAAATAATATGATAGTACACAGTTCACAAAACACTGTAAACATATTTTTAAAAAAATATTCCTACAATTTCCACGAGGGCTGCACTAACTCTCCCCCCCCCCATGGTTACGCCGCTGTTGTCATGATATTATTCGAGCCGACAACAACTGTCGGTATGTATTGTCATTAAAATTACGATTCGTTTACATTATAACTATTCCTACTGCACGGCGACAGTTTCCGGCCAACTATAATATTATTTGTAAAGCTGTCGCCCCTGCCACTGATGATTCGGGACGGCGATCGCGCGGAGGCTGTAGATAAACCGGAGCGGCGCGGCAGAGCGTCTTTGCCAAAGAAACGTATAATATTGCGTCGTGATCGTCTGCCGCAGTGCTGCGGTCGTCGTTTCTCTCCGTCTCTTCTTCCGCGTCCACCATAATAATATTATTACGCGCAGACAATCTAAACGTTAATAGGTTTTACTCTCAGACCCGACGGCGACTTCCACGTAAACCTCGTATATTATACCCAGGTATAATAGTGGTACACGTTCCGCGGTATATAGTCGTGCGTTTAAGACACGTCAATAGTTTGTGTTTCGTGAAAAAGAGAAAAGTAAACAAATAATCGGATGCACTTCCGACCGCCTGGAAGAGTATTTTTTTTTGTAAATTCAGCACCGTCTGTTATGATCATACGTTATAATTATTGTACCTATACATAGGTTCTTATTTATAATATCACTTTTGCTCGGTGGAACGAGGACCAACGTAACTATATATTTCGCGAAATCGAGATTATTTGCGAACGTAATTTGCCTTGGCGGAAAACAAATGTATGGTATATACATATATATTTAAATAATAATGAAATATACTATGAACGCAACTCAAGACACACAATATGATTATAGCTATTTAGATTTTTGAACAAATAATAAATTATGTTTTTTTTTTTTTTTAAACAACATAAAATTCTACTCGATAACAGTTCATTTTCACCGAGCCACAGATATTATAGAGGCGTGTACATCTCCGCGATGCTGTGATAGGTCTGTCATCGCGGGGCAATCGAGTGGAAATGCTAAACGGTGTAATATTATTATTGCATAGACTGCATAGTCGTTCGTGTTATCTGTTTATTAATAGCAGATAAACGCGTACACTGCACGTTACACCTTTATATTATTTTAGATAGCACAATATAATATCGCCCGTGAAGTGATGACAATAATAATTACCTCGTACAGATCGAGTTTTGCGGAACGCTAAGAAAATTATGGTGTTGTATAAAAACGTATTTTCCCCCTACATTTAAGCATATACTCGACGTGAATTTTCTGAAAATTATTTTTAGTCTATGGCGGCGTTATACGTTTATCGAGATGCAATTATAATAAATTATACCACTTTGAAAATAATGTACCAGCTGCAGTTGTATTCACTGCAGTGCATATTAGCAGTATGCCGAGCTCCCGAGTGGATGCACGTGCGAAATATATTTGGAGCATAAAAACAATCCGGCTAAACGTCAGTATATAATAATAATTGTGATAGGATATCGTAACTAATTGTATTTATATATTATTATATCGTCATTATGTGTTTAGATTTAACTGATGACTGTATATTATTACATATAAACGATAAGTCATTATTGCAAAATTTGGCATTTGATTCGAAATGATTTCAAATTTGTTCAAGTCATATACTTCGGGTTGCCC
Source organism: Neotoxoptera formosana (assembly GCA_022818045.1). Lineage (NCBI taxonomy): Eukaryota > Metazoa > Arthropoda > Insecta > Hemiptera > Aphididae > Neotoxoptera > Neotoxoptera formosana. The sequence continues at coordinate 11,232,567 of CM040633.1, read as the reverse complement.
CGGTTAAATCTTCAATGATTAAAAACGAACGGCAATTAACATCTCCGTGAACGTCTCTGCAAAGTGGAAGCCATTTAGCCATCAGTGCACTTTGTCTGCAGATTTCCAATACATAATATAATACAGCTGAACAGCACAGTGCTCGCCGTGTCGACACTGGTTTAACTTTATAAATTAATAATAACTGTTGAAGAAAATACAGAAGTAGGTAGGTGTAATAATATCATACGTATTATTACATTGTTTTATACGCTATAAATTACCAACGGTATAATTTATACCTTATACCTAGAAAAAATAAATTAAATTTCTGAAATTCATACATCATATAGGTACTATTCTATTTAATACATATTATTAACAATTATTAACAATTAATATATTGTATTTTTTCTTAATAAAAACGAGTGTTCATTATAATATATCTACATTATACACATTACACAGGTATATAGGTACTATGTGTCTAGAAAGTCTGTAAACGTTCTGTGCATACTGACGAGCATACAGTATTATATTGCGAACCTATATTTCAACTTTCTTGACACACTATACAATACAATATACATAATATACACATTACACATACAAGACATTCCTATGGAATTAAAATCCATTCGTTTAGAATAATTTATTATAAGTGCATAAAAATTCAATACTTTAACGGTGCATAATTTACACTTTGTAAACCGCAACAACAGTCAATAATATAACTATGCGTAACACATTTTAAAATAAAACCATGTATTTTAAATAGTAATATTATAATATATTATGTTTAACAGCGTATTAGTATCAAAATAGATGGTCAATATAGTATTAAAAATCGTGATGTTAAGTAAAATATGTTTTCGAAATGGTTTCAATATATTATATAATCATATAATATATCAAAATATATTGTTCTAAGCATATTATACTTAATAATACGTTTATTTTATATACTGTACCTACTTTGCATGCATTCTTTCACGCTATTATTGTTAGTTCGAAAACGAATGTCGGGAAACGCTATATAAATTGTCAGCGGAGAAACGATAAAACGATGCCAAAAACCATTTAATTCAAATTTTTGCATAAGAGAACAATAATATTGTCTTGAATGTCTATGTGTGTGTGTGTGTGTGTGTGCGTGTGTGCGCTGAGGTGTCTGCGTTGCAGTGTGGCCTTTGGCATACAGTCGAACAACATTTATAGAAAATTACATTTGCACCGGATGGACGGCACGATAAATAATGTATACGACGACATTGTGGTGGTGAAAAGTGCGCTGCGGCCGCGGTGTCAACGAATCGTGTCGTTTTCTCACGGACAGTCCGTGTCGTATATATACGATATATATATATTATGTATACATATTTAACGCGTCATATTTTTTCAAATTTTTTTTTTGGTATTCATCGCGGACAAAAAAGTTCCAGCAGATCGACGCGATCGGTAATGCTCGGAAACGTTTCCCAAAACATCAAATCTGGACGGATATTACGTATATATTATAGCTGTTTACGGACGGGAAAAAACCCAACGCGCATATTATATATAATACGACGACAGCCGCACTCTGTCTCTCTCTCTCTCTCAGTCTCTGCAGTCGACGCGTTATTGACGGGGGTTAATATTTTTCTCTCCCCTGTATACATCACGGGCGACGTTTACCGTCACGTTTCCTCGCCGAGTTTGGACGCTGAAAATGGGGTTAAATTGCGTTTTCGAGAAAGGAAAAAAAGTAAACATAATATTATAATCTATTCCAAACGTCGCATATCGCCGTCCCGGCAGACCTTTTGAGCACGCGGCCTCCAGCCGATCACGGCGACGACGTCTCGGCGATATTGCAATGGCGTATGAGTATATAATATTCACTGGCTGTAGTGTTTCTTCTCTCTGGCACAGTTGGAAAAAAAACTCGAAATCACCGCAACCGTCGACACTCTAAACGACCCGGCGGTATAATATATGCAATGACATCGAGTCGTTCGGGCACTCGGGGAAGGGGGGGGGGGCGCTCGTTTGGTCGACCACAAGTTTAATATATTATATATATATAGTATAGGTATGTAATATAGTTTTGTAGTATACGTTGTCGCCGATTAAGGGTTTAGGAAGCCTTCTATTTCGTCCAACCCCCGCTAAAAAAAAAATCATCATGATCACAAAAATAATATCGATCACGTTTCCGCGGACACTTGCGGGCCTGGAATAAAACCACAGTGGCGCAATTTGAAGACTGTTTTTCCTGGGGGGGGGGGGATGGACATTTATTTGCACTCGAAATACTAAATGTTCACTATATTTTCAAGTACACGCTGCACTAGTTGAGAATACTATCCTAATACTATATAGGCTCTGAGGGGGGGGTCTATCCCTCCCACCACCCTTGATTACTCCCCTGATATAATACATATAAATTGTAACTCGTTGACACACACCGTGATCGTTGGACCTTAAGTATATTGTTATTATTACCTACTATTTTTCAACCGGGAAACGGTTTTGGTTTCGTGCGCGTTGCAAAACAACGCGACACGGCGATTACATATTATTATGTACGTATTATTTATTAATAATCATCATTATTATTATTAGTGTTATTATGGCACTGCGAAGACGCGTTTGATTTTGCGTTTCACGTCCCGTTGCTTTTTTGCCGCCGCGGATTGCTATATAATAATAATAATAATAATAATAATAATATGCAGTAATATAATATAATAAGCATCGAGCGAGTATATATATATTATATACAAAGTGCAGGCAGGCAGGTAGGTATATATTATAGGTACGAGTTTTCTCTCCGGCGCCCGCCGAGTTTTGCATAACGCCGTCGTCGTTATTACGCGCGAAGTTTATGAAATAATACGCATTTATTTCGTATAATATATGAATATTTCGCCGAGGTATTATTTCGTTTTACCTGCAAACGGGTCGGACGAGTGACAAAAAAAAAAAAAAAAAATAAAAAAAAACCTAAACGTAATATAATAACATAATATCAATGTGTATATACGTATACGACTAATACAGTTAGGTTTTTTAGCGGAAAAGAAAAATCCGGTCCGTGACATTAAACGCGCGCGTAGGTGCCCGCAACCGCGGCAGTATATTATAACCGCTGCGGCGTTTAAAGGTTGTCGGATGAAAGTGTGATGTTCCTCTCGGATTCATAACAACAAATAACAATGACCGACTGCAAGACCATAATATCTGACCCAATTGCAGTGTGGATCGTCTGCATGACTCTTGTGATAATATGTACGCGCATAAAATATAGTAATAATAAATACATTATTTATGTAGAGTGTGTGTGTGCGCGTGTGTGCGTGTGTGTGTTTACTATCTGTCACGTAGATGTCATAAAGTGCCCTTTTTGATATTTTTGTTGTGAATCATACTGATAAACATCGAAATCGTTTTTCCGCGCCGAGTGGAAACCATACGCACTGTCATTAACACGCACGCATGTCAATGTTTTCCCTAAATAATAATAACAAAAAAAACCACCTTTCTAGTTCAAGGCAATCGTTGAACCGAATGACTGCGTTTATACATTGTGAATATATGGCTTTAAATATTAAAATATGAAGGAAAAAATACATAATATATGCATAAAAAAGGGGGAAAACGTAAGCGTATTAAATTGAACAAACGATTGTTTATAAGACGGAAAAAAATATTTTCGTTTTGTAGATAATATATATATTATATATATATATAGCTGAATACGTATAAATAAAACATCATTAATTGGAACGTATGATCATTTCAGTACGTTTAGTCGACCTATAATACTTCTTTTTTTTTAATGAAATCAGTTAAACATACCATTATAACTCTTAATAAAGGTCATAGAACAATTTTTTGTGAATACCAACTGATTATGAGTGTAAAAACCGAACCAATAAGTAATACTATATTATATTATATATTTTCCCAATAAAAATTAATTATATATTGCGATAATAATGCCGAACTTCTCATTTTTATAATATAATAATATGTAAACATTTTTAATAATGATCAAAAATATATCATAGACAGTATATTTAGTCTGTTAAAATGGAAAAAAATATGTTATCGTGTACTTACTTAACTAAAAAAATCCGGGACTAAACTAATGAAGTACCGAAAAATGTCTGGGACCCAAATAATATCATCAAGTGTTTGGAACCCAATTAGGATGCTCAAAAATTAACCTAGTTATTTTAAAAAAGCTAATGAAGGTGTGCGTGTGTGTGTGTGTGTGTGTGTGTGTGTGTGTGTGTTTAAAAACGACTTTATAGGATAAACAACGTCTTAATAGACGTACTATTATACTGTCTCTGTAAACCACGTAGTGACCCGTCACCGCAATATATTATAACAAATAGTTGAAAATATTCAACTATTCCACTGTGTATTAGGTGGTTATTTAAATGTCGTTATTAATGACTATATAGTGAAATCGTTTTACCTAAACAAATATTATTTAATTTGGTGAATAACAAGAACACTCTGGACATGGAATACGGTGCAGACGGTGTAATAGTACCTACCTCTATAGAGTTTTAAATGTCAACCACTTACCGCAGTTACCATTAACCATTGTAGTAGATTGCTGCATGATGATGATCACCAGCTATATTTAAATATTAATTTAAGAGAACCGTCAATTCCACTGATCCGTGAAAACGTTGATTAAAATACGTATAATTATTCGTTCCAGTCGAAATAATATGTTGACGTATTGTTTTGATCAATTAATTTATTCTGAATACAGATTTTTTTCGATGATGGGTTTTCGAAGAATTCTGTTTACGTTAGTCATCAAATTACCTTCGAAATATTTGCAATGATGGGGTGACTAATTTGAATAAGGAATACTGTTTTTAAACGAATATCATTGCCCACGGTTTTTTTTCTTAGTCTCGTTAAACAGCCTTGATATTGGACATCCTAAGAATACGCTATATTATTTGATTATTTATATCTAAAAATGAGTTCAACATTTATTAAAGAGTACACCCTTTTATAATACAATATAAAAACTAAAAAATTATCTCCGGACTCCGGATATAACAATTTGTTATTATAAGACGTTTAAAGTAAATATAATACGATTGTCTACAAAAAGTATTTAAAATTGTATGAGAAAAAAATATGTAACACGATGTAAATGTGTATTATACCTACTTAATCGGTGTAGCTCATTTATTTTAATAGTTGAGAAATAAAATCGTTTAAAAAAACGACAGTTATGTATATTATATTTTCCTAATATTTTGTTATTTATACATTTACGCATGATATTACGACTATGTATCGTTTACAGATCTATCGAAATGTAAATAACCTTATAAATCAATTATGAATGGCTCATCCTAAGTTTTGTTTTTAAATGATTTTTTGTCAAATAGACAAGAGTAAAATGGGTTATATTATATGAATAGCATCGTTCAAAACGTTCAGGAACTGATGATGAGAAAACTGATTTTTAAACACAGGACATTCTAATCAGCTAACATTTAAGATTTAAGATGAAAAAAAAAACTAAACTTAATATCGGTACTTCATTATAATATAATATATGAATACCGTACCTTTTTATGTTACATATATTATGTATAGGTACTTGCAGTTGGAATATCATACAAATAAACTATTTTAATTTTATTTTATTCAATAGAATAATAGCCGATCAACAAAGTAAAATAGTGTGAGGGGGAGAAAGTCGTGACTACCCGAGTGGCGTCTGGCGTATGGCGTATTGCAATTATTTGGCACTGTGATCGTGCGCAATGCATTTTCCGCCGTTCCGACTTAACGGTACACTTGTTAAAAAAAAATTAGATGGATAACCTCTGTAGACCGAGGTGAATAGAAAACGATTCTCGTAAAGGCAGATAATATGTGTATGTTTCAGGTACGAATTTCTAAATAAATTGTAACTATTTTATCAACTTGCAGCTCAGCAGAGAGCTTATTGCCTCCCTAATATAATATTAGCTGACATTCGTAATACGATTACAGTGGTATTTCGATAGAATTTTATTGAAAGTAAAATATATTCTCACCGTTACATGGTTGCAGTTTTACGTAAGATAATATTAGAATCGACGTGTAATAATTAATATTAGATACTAAAACAGTAAAATCTGGATAGAATATCGAAACTTGAATTTCGATTTGCTATTGTGGAGATGTCGCGTTGATTGTACTCCGGGATGGGCACCCCGTGCCAAATAAAAAATTAAAATATTTTTAGAATTGTCATTAGAAAATGAGCGAAAAAAAGATAATTTGAATACTACCTTGCGTTTCAGACATTTTAGTTTTGAAAACTTTTGATAAGTTTGAGTTGCCCGGTCCCTGGTACAGTATATATACCGCGGGGGATGATTTGATCAAACATAGACAAAACAAGACTGAATATCGTGTATACTCACACACATAATATATTAATAAGTTAAATCGAGAGAAACGCAAAACCGCGGTGAATAGCTCGATGTGCAAGTCGATGAGTCGATCGTGAAGTCGAAGAGCTCTATGAAAGGCAAATTTGTTTTTTTTGTGTGTGTGTATGGACTTACAATAATATTATAATAATATATTTGCGCGGTACAGCGGACACGCGATTCCTGGTTCAAACTCTTTACCCTTTTAACCCCTAGATGTGTGGCGTGTCAGCTAATGGTGTGAAAACAAAATAAACCCGTAAAGAGAAATCTGCTCGATAAGGCGGCGGCGGCGGCGCCGTCTAAACGGACAGACAACCAAACTCGGACGAGATCAGAATAATATAATTCAATGCAAATGACATATGGCACAGAGGCGGACAATCGAAATAATAAATGTTTAAACCGGCCCCGTGTCGTGTAATGTATACGCATGTGCTATTTAGCGGAATCGATATTATATATTGTCATTTCGATTGGGATTTATACAGTTCGCATTCGATCTTCACACACTGCAAACGTTATATACCTACTTTATCATTAGGTATAATATATTATATTATTACCGCTCGCATAATATAATAATATATTATTATGGTGTGTATCACTTTTGGGAAACGTATTCGGTACGTGGGCTTAATAATATTATATCGCTGTACACAGCTATATATATACCGATCGGTATAATTCGATCGTTAAAATATGTATCGCATCGACGACAAACCAACATTCTAATCTCTAGGTCACGCGTAAAATAAAATAATAATAGTAATAAAAAAAAAATCGTTTTGTGCACGAAAACGTCGGATTTGGCCATACTCAATGTGACAACCAGTATCGACGACCGTATTCGTTGATAGCATACGCACGCGATATGTCATATATATTATCATAGGATCCAATTGGATACCACTCAAACGCCCACTGCTGATACCGTTTTTTTTTTTTGCTCCTAAATAATGAATGTGTATATTTCTTAATCGCTATCTCGCCGGATACCTCTCCCCCCTATCGATTTTTTTTTTGAAAAAAATGGCACTTTATAATATTATTATTATGTACACGCGTGCCAGACGTGTAACGCCCGGCGAGACCGAAACACTTAAACCGGCGCGGCGACGGTGGTCGGAAGTCAGTGGACGCCCGCACAAGTGTCGCGGATCGGTGTGCGGACGTTATTGTGATTGCGGCCGCACGTGGTCGTGTGTTATAATATTATATTAAATTTAAGAAACAAAACCAGCTCAGCCAATGCAGCGGGGACGGCGTGATGATTCATATGCGACGATGGTATGAGATATCGCCGTCACGCGGACGTTCCGGAAACGATCGTTATTACCATCAGATTTTGGTGTCACGAGCGCGTGCGATTCGGAGATTCGCTCTCCCCCCCCCTCCCCCATCCTCCTACTCCTCGCCGGAACACGATAAATTACCTTACACGTCGCCCGTCTGCTATCTGGTATTTATGTAAATGTCGTGTGTTTCAGGTTCGGTAATGGTGTACAAGACGTCGTGGCTAGCGAGCAGTTTAGATTATGCTGACAAGACGCAACTGGCTACTACGACTGAGCGTCGTCTTGAATGTAGCCGTATTGTTCTATTTCGGGTCCTACTTGACCATCGGGTACGTAAATCGCGTCGTCCTGCCGATTCAATTGAACTCGCGGATTCAATTAACGTGTCGATCGTCGAGTGTACACTCATCGACTGACATGTTATGTTTATCGGTACATGTTGTACGACAATACCGTTGTGTAATGTTACGAAACGGGGTTTTTTTTTTTTTTTATAGAAATGGAAACTCGGAAATTGTCGAGGAGGTGCAGATGTCCGGAAGGAACTTGGCCTCCATCGTCGAGGCCTCTCAAAACGGAGAAAAAGAAACGGCGGCGTATTACTACCAGAGCGCGGCCGGCGGATCGGCCAACTATCCTGAGCTGTCGCTTTTGGCCAGCATACAGCCAATCGCCGGACAACCACAGCAACAACAGGGTTCATCCGTCCAAACACCGGTCCAAGGTAAGCCACGAAAACAGAAGTACAACCGTAAAAGTTTTCCGTCGTGCCGACGAAGGGAAAATAATTTCTATAATAAGTTTGTATTCGAGAGCAGCGACCGATTTGGTTTCGAGTGTGTCCCCATCGCCGTCGTCTTGAATCGCTTTTAGTATCCATCTATCTGTGGCGTCCACATACAAAGTGTATTTTATATACAGCAGCACACGACACGGTTGATATATTATTATAGACACTATATCGAACCTCCCCCCCCCCCCATCGCATCCACTTGTCACCTCTGCACCACCACCCCCCCCCCTTTGTCCACAAAAAAAAAATAAGCTCGCAAACACATGCCAAATACACCTCAACCTCCCACCCGACTAGACGTCGGGTTTCCTGCGTAGACATCGACATCATACACATATTATATATAGTTGCTGCTGCCCACAGCCCACGACGATGCGCGTTTGTATTATAATAATATTATTATTATTATTATAAGTACGCGCGTGTCCCCGACCACTCTCCTCCCCTGCCGGTATAGGTGCTCTAAAGATGTCAATTTATCATTTAGACTTTTTTTTTTTAACACGCAACTTTATAACGAACGCGATAAATTCGCGGCATATGCGATCCTACGCGGGATTCTGGGTGGCGGACTGCGTTATAACGAGTGTCGGATAATAGAACCGTATTTTCCTTAACAATATAATATAATGTGTGCGATAAATAATTCTCGATACACTTAAAGCGACCGCAGCACACCCACAATATTATTATATTATACTCGTATTATATTATGCACTCCAGTCCTCTTAAATATTACACACTCACCTCGGAATTTCATTATAAATTAGTGTGTATACAGAAAACGACACAAAAAAAACTAAAACAAATTCAACGTTTCCCAGCGTGTAAACCTATGTTACCGTATGTTGTTCTACATACGCACGCCATGCGCTATTCTTCGATTTTATGTTCTATGTCGTCATAATATACGGTCATTTTATTGGATAGGATAATATATTTAAACCGTCATTGCTCCTTATTATTAGTCCTTACGTCGAACACATCTGCAGACAGTATAATACATATGCCACGGAGGGCTGGTGTTGGGGGCAGTAAACATTTTTTTTGTTTTTACTTACGTGTATTGATCACGATTTATAAATTTCTGCGTACACGCCCACACCCGTAGGTATTTCACATCGATCCGTTGTGTTTCGAGTTTTCTATCTTAGATTTTTATCATTTATACGCATTATCAAACAATAAGTATACATATAATGATATATGCCCCGTAATATCGTTCACATCGTATTATATATTGTACAATATTGTACCTATCAATATATGATCGTTTAGAAATAAGATTATACGCGTTTTCAGTGTGCCCTCGCTAAAACCCTCGACAGACGCAGGTGTTTTGCAAAAAAAAAAAAAAAACCCCCCGTCTTTTATATAATATCATGTCCGCGTCGGCCGTCCCGACTCGGCGGGGGTTAGACGCCGCCGTACCTGCGCGCGCACAATGACGAAGAGGCGACGGACGGACGGCCATCGTGCATATTATAATATGCGCGGTTGTCGTAACGCGCGAGGGGAAAACATCTGAAACGACGGACGGACGGTGTTTGTTTTATAATTATTATTATTGCGTTTATTGTCGAATTACCTCGTGCTAATAAAACTGGCTGCTGGTCAGAGGACGGCCTTCGGGAGGAGAAAAAAACACGTTACAGCTATACATATAATATAATATACGTATAGCTGCTTGTTATAGGACGGCGAGCGCGCGCTTCTCGGTGCGCACCGCGGTATACAGACGCGCATTCACCCGCCAAGGCGACTGAGGCTGGGGATAAGATAATATTTTGTTTTCAAACAAGATTGATGTGCAAAGTCGAATAATATTGTTTGGTTCTGAACGGGAAGTGTAATTTTTTGCAAGGCCGCGAAAACGGATGACATCACTTGTGCGAGAAAACCAAAACGACGGTATGCGAATTTCAATATAGGTAATAGCAGGCAGCTGGGTACCTACCTATATATAATACCTAGTGGAAGAATAATGCCACCTATTGCAGGTATACCGTGATAGCTAAGTGGATGACCATTAACCATGAGATGGTAATGGGATCACACGATTACCACAATTCAGATCATAATTCCGATTGATTATAATAATGTTATATGGTTAGAAGGGTAACTGCATAAAAAAGAGATTAAAACTGGGTAACTGGGCCCACGATTACCTTTTTTGTTGTAAACTTGGCCCGGAAGTTTCCGCTAATACGAACGATCGATTTTAAACTCAGCCTGATAATTTTCACCAATAAACATATACCGAGAAATATAATATAATATATATTCCATCATAACCAAATCAAAAATAAATACGAACCGAACCTACGTGGAAATCAACAGTCTATTATGAACCATTTCAAAATTCCAAAATTATAAAAAAAGCAATTGTTAGAAATCACGCTTGAAGAAAATAAAGAAATATCAGTATAAATGAGTACGTTAAAAACATAAAAAAAAAAATTTCTTACATTTTAAAATGTACATAATTTAATTCTCCTACAACAAATTTTCATACTTTTTAAAAACATAAAAATGAAAATAAAACAAAATAATTTTCGGTGCATAATGAAAATACATTTTTAACAGTTTTGTCTCCTCATCTTGGTGTCTTCTGGGTAATGCTAAATGGTTCTCAAAAATATTATAAGATAATTATTAATAATTATATATCATGAGAAAATCTGAGAATATTATTATTTTTACTCGGGCAGAGTTTACATGTAAATCATTTTTACCTAGAAAAAAAACCTGGCCGAGTTTACTTTAAACCTTATTGACTTTTTTTTCTTCGGGCAGAGCTTACAATCGCCCGATTATAATACACGTTTATAGTTTTTCCATTGAAAACCTGTCGATATATATTAAATTAAATTATTAAAATCGATTTCTGATTTATTTTTCATGGATAAACCGTTATCATTTACGACATTGCAGTATCATTATATCAAAAGATGAAATTATGCAGTTGTACCGCATATAAAATCTATATAATAGGTATATTTATATAACCTCCGGTATTCTATAAAATTGGGTCACACTAAAATGAGTTTATTCAATAATAAAAAGCCTTAAATAAATAAACATTAGTTAAAAAACCCAAACACGTTATAATTTAATTGATAAATCATAAATGAATCATACCTACCTACCCGTTTAATTGCCATAAAATGCCCTTGTGGTTCAGCTACAATAAACTACTACCGATTTCTAAAGAGAAAACATATTATATGTGCAGTTCAATCGACACTACAATCATAAAAGTATATAATGTCATATTTAACTCGAGCTTCTGATGTTTAACTTTTGAGTTGTACAACGTATAAATAGTTAACTGCTATAGGAAAAAAAATCTGGGTAAACATCTCAAGGATTTCGTACGAGTGACCAAATAATTCCTGAGAAAAGTAGGTATAATATGCAAGTAGGTACACTTGCATCATCACCGCCGTCCGTCCCAGTAAACTGTCGACATTCTAAAACACTTCACATTAAAAATGGGTAAAACAATCAACACATCCGTAGATAATCTACGGGATATACCGATAAGCTAATCCATAAATTAAGCCATCGATTTAGTTTTTACAGAACACATTTTGTTCTCGCAGTTTGCCCTGTAAATATAATAAACCTACACTGCTCGAGGAGTACCTGCTACCTCCCGTAACATTAGTGCACATATCATAAACATTGGAATATAATGAATAAAAAAAACATGTTTATAAAATCATAACTAGTTTAAGCAAATCGAAATTGAACTTCAAGGCAATCCACAATCACTGTATATATATATATATATATATATACAGATACCTACTAAACAGACGAGGCGATCAAAAGCTGATTTACATTTTATACGTATTTATATTGTTATTGCTCTCGCCCGTTGCTATTTTTACCGTATTTTAGCTAATTGAAAAGAAAGAATAAAACTGCATCTTTGGAGAGATAATATTACTTTTCTTATACGGAGGAGCAGTTCGCCGATATATAATGTAGATTGGATTCCATCGCACGGCAGTCTATCATTATTTCTTAAATCGTTCGGCGGCGTAGTAGTTTTAGGTTATATATATATTATAGTGTTAGGTACGTCATGTACGCGTCTCGTACTCCTCGACGTGGCTATATATATATATAGTGTCTGTTTAGCGTAAAATTATGCGTACCAGATTCTAACGGTGCAGTTCACCTGATTAAACCGACCCATACTTATCGAACACGAAAATCGCGAAATTTCGTTGTGGTACATAATATATGAATAGTGTGGGAAAACCAAAAACTCGTCTCTCCGAAATGCTACGACAAAACCTAATAAAAAAAGTACATAGCTTATTGCTCAACACGGGGCTTATAAATAATATAATATTTATTATTATTTATATTTGTAAATGCGCTGGCTGTCGCGCCGCAGGTGTACAGAGTGATTCACCCCAAGCATGCTCATCCCCTTTTTTCTTCAATAAAACTAATACATTTATTCAAAGTCTGATGTCTAGAATTTTTAAATATACTCAGAGGCTATATTTTCAAATTCTTGAGATTTTTTCGTACTGCTTAAGGAGAATGTCCCGCGGAGATACAAACTTCTGTTTTTCAAACGAGAGCCTTCCCAATATTTTTACTGTAAATTGTTTGGCAGATAACTTTTCCAATATTACATATATTTTATACCTTTGTAAAACTTTTTATGGACTATTAATTATCCTTAGTATAAACATTCCAATAATTACTAAGAAACTACTCGTTAAAATTATCCGCTTCAAAATTTAAAATAAGAAAGGGGGATTCTCGAAAGAAAAGCTTGTATAGCGCTATCACATAAAAAATGGGCTTTGAGTGTATTTGAAAATCCATAAATCAGAATTTGAATAAATTTACCTATTAAAGCTGAAAGTGGGGGATGGACGCATGCTCGGTGAATCACCCTGTATATACTAGGTACGCTACCATAAAACTACGCTTATTGCGTATTCTATTTTACATAATATATAATAATATAATGCATCACATATTATACAGCTAGGAGCAGGTACGATTTATGTGTTTACGTTTAATCAAAGTAAAACCGTCGTCGTCGTTGTATTGTAGGCCTCGTAGGCCTCGTGGGCGAGGGGTTAAATTATATTTTTCCCCTCGAATTAAAAAAAAAAAAATAATAATAATAATGATAATAACCTCACAGTTTTGTCTACACAATATTGTAAAAGGTTGACTGACTGTTCAATGCGTCCGCATGATAATGAAGTATTATTTACTATAATATTATGTCGTATATGGTATTGTATCTAGTAGATACTATCTACCTACCGAAAATACATATTATACATCGTATAATAATAATAATAATAATAATAATAATAATATTTACAATGCATTTTCCCTCCTGACGTTCGTGCGGTGCTAATAGTAATCGAGATCGTCGTTTAAAGGCTCGCAGTACCTCTAATATTATACGAAAAAAAAGCTACTGAATGCGACTTGTCACGCGGCAGTCGTCGTCAAGGGCGATTATTTCCACCCACCCGCGACCCACCCACGAAACGCAGCACAAAAAAAAAAATAATGATATTTCCTACGTTATCTCGTAATCGTCGAAATCCGACTCGCTACCTTTACCTATATTCTATTCTATTCTATTCTATTATTATAATATACGTATATAGGTATAGTGTTTAATTACGTATAATACGCCTGTGCGATGTACGCGTATATATCACGCATGATAGTATGATTTTAATAACATAATTATTTTGAGCTATGACAAATATTTTTCGTGTCGTTATATATTATATTATAATTGTATAATAATATAATATAATTATATATCTCCTATTCTCCTCTGGTCACATATATGCGTGATGGCGGCGAATTATCCGCTAGGAGCTATTTCATATTATTATTATTATATTATACGTCGCTTCGAAATCACACGCGCGCGCGGTCGTCGGACTGCACACCTAGAAAACAAATCGAAAAAAAAAGCATTGATTTATCGTCGCCGACGACGACTGCTGCAGTTTGTCCACCCGCCGCTCCTCCGCTCCGATCTTGCGGTTTTCCCGCGCGAAAGATCCACACCCGAACGAGACCGCGATTTATGCTGATTTGCACTACAACAACAACAACAATAATAACTATTATTATAAAACGCAATACGGTTTAGATCGTTACGACGCGAATAGGTTGGCCGCAACGATGAAATCGCACAATGTGCAATGATAACGAGCGCATAATAATAATTAAAATACGAAAACCGCGCGCGAAGGAATTCAATTGTGACGCGTGCCCTGATTTACCGATTTCCATATAGCGTCCAAAAACCGCACAACCTTCTGCCGCGCGCATTGCCCCGATGATTGTTATTCATTATATTATAATATTATATGGGCGCTATATAATCATATTATGTATACCTACCTCCTACCTGCCTGCTCACAACGACTGTTAACACCACTGCTATTACTCCACAATACGACCTTGTGAGCAATTCGTTGTTACAGTGAAACATGCAGTCTCAACGGACACCTGTATGTATATAACGGACACCTCTCTTAACGGACAAAATAATAAGGTGCCGGCAAAAAAATATTCCTTAACATTTCTGTAACGGACACTTTTCATGGTTCTATACGAGTGTCCTTTATAGGCAGGTTCCACTGTATATATTATATTAACATTCGATCGCTTAAGTCGTCGATTCGTCGATTCGTCTACAGCCGTTTCCGTTTAAGTGTTGGGCAGGGGGAGATTAAAGTTGGCATTTTTTTAAATATTATTTTTGTCGTTTTGTTCTCGTATATGACGGGCGAGCGTCTTTTTCGTTTATACGTTATAATACAATAGATCCTGGCTATTCAGGTCGTACTACGATTTCAGATTTTCCTAGATTTTAGCCCATCGAAATTTTGCCTATCGTTTCGATTATCGGCGAGTGATTGTTTAAACGATTTTCCGAGATAAAAATGTAGGACACTCGTTCATCGTGCGGTTCAAGCGCGTCCGATTGATATCAGCTCATTAATAATATATACCTAAATAAAACCAAAGACGCGACATAATCATCTGCAGACCGCTCAGTGACCCGAATCTACGAAAGTATATTATAATATAGTGTATTTCAGTTTTGTATAATACATTATTATGAACCGTACTTTACGATATTAGAGAATAAACTATATTGACTTACAAAAGAGTAAAAACTCTCTTCGTTTTATAGAAACATGAACATGTAAAAACAAAAAAATTGATAAAAAAAAAAAGAACAAGAATTTTAATATTAATAATAACTACCTGCGCTAAAAACATTATTATTAGTGGTATGCGCCACTATATTATATCAATCAACCATGTCATGCTTTGTTTATACCACTACCTATATACCTACACGTTATTATAAAACGATAATCGTTGTTCGAATGCAGGCACGACGTTGCGGGACGACGGTCATGTGATGCGCATCAAACCCAAGTCAGCGGTCGCGTTGGCCGAATCGTTGGACTCCGCCGACACTTCGTCTGCCTCGGGCGGCGGCGGCGGCGGCGGCGGATCAGCCGCGGCCGCGCCGGCGGAATCGTGGACGCCCGAGAAAAAAGACGCGCCCACCCAGCAGCAGACGTCGACCACGACGACCACGACCACCACGTCGGCCACCACCACCGCCGGCACTTCCTTCGTGGCCGCCGTGGCCATGGCGATAGCCAACTCGGCCGTGCAACAACAGGTCCGGCCGCTGCGCGAGCTGCTCGGCTGCCAGGACAAGTCCAACCGGCGGCGGATCGCCCAGCGCGGCGACTATTGGGTGCTGTACAACTACGTGCCGGCCCGCCGATGGTTCCGGTGCGACGAGTCCATCACGTACACGACGCACGCCGACTTCACGTTCCTCGACAACCTGGAACCGCTGTTGGACAGGTAAACATTTACGAGGCGGTTCTATCCCGACCATCGAACCTATATCTTACAACACGCGGGTTGACGTTTTTTTGAATTGTGGAGATGGGAGTTTTCGATGGGCGGAGAGGTGGTGGTGATGACGATTTAGGGAATCGGGGTGAACGGTCTCGATGTGAAAACATTTTAATCGGGAGTCTATAAAATTTCGTCGGTACGTTTATATCATTTCAACACCAACAAATAACTAAAACGATTTTTCGATTATGCCGAGAAAATCAATTTTCTCGGAACTAATATAGTTCTAATGTGTATATGCAGGATAGTACATTTAAAATTATCTTACTTAGTACTGTAACTATATAATTATGTGTAAATTATAACTTATTCGTCTATTCATTACCTGCAATGATTATGGAATTTAATATAATATCCGAATATTACACATTTAAACGCGCATTCACGATTTAATATTAATCTTATTTAATAGTTACGTACACGTTAGAGATACAAGATACGTACAAGATATAACTTAGGTTTTAATACTAGCCTAACCTAAAATAAGATAGCCAAATAGTAGACTACCACAAAAAATCCGAATTAAAACAAAGTTATAAAGAAATAAAATGTCCGCGAATCTCCAAAATACGGAATACTATATAACGTGGCGTGATATACATATATATATATATATATGATGCTCGGCGCTACGCTATTCACACGCTCGCCCGCGTATTTACTATAATATAAAAATATCATAGCCACGATAATATAATCATTATATTATCGCATATACCCGATCCGCAGGTGGCGAGGCCCGATATCGGTGGCGCTGTACACGCCGGGCAACGACTTCGTGCCCACGCTGGCCTCGATCCGGTACTTGCGGCAGTGCGGTTCGCCGCTGGTGGCCGAGTACGTCACGTTCCACATGTACTTCGGTTCGGGGCACGTGCCCAAGTCGGTGCCGCACACGGACCACGACATCGACGCGCCGGTGGCCAACTGCTCGGCACCGCCGCCGTGGACGAACGCGTCGGCCGCGTACAAGGGCCAGAAGAAGCTGCTGTACCCGGTGAACGTGGGCCGGAACGTGGCCCGCGAGTCGGCCACCACGCACTACGTGCTGCCGTCCGACATCGAGCTGTACCCCAGCCCGGGCGTCATCGAGGGGTTCATGGACCTGGTCCGGAGGCAGGACCCGCCGCTCCGGCGCCCGAAACCAATGGTGTTCCCGTTACCGATATTCGAGCTGGCGTCCCACATGAAATTGCCGGCCGACAAAAAGGAACTGGTGAGCAAATATTATTGTTATACTATTACTGCTACCGTTGTCGTCGTGGTTTTCGCTGCTATATATATTATTATATTGTACTCGACGACGACGACATATTTTCTCGTCACGATATCTTCAACGCCGATTTATGTTGGTACCGACGATTTGCGACGGCGATCGGCCGCCGCTGTCTTTTCATAACTCATATACGTAACATAATATATATTACATTATTATTATATATTCATCCGAAAATCGTTTGAGGCCGTAACGCGAGAAATTATTATTTTTCTTTTACGCAACAGTTAATGGTTTTAAACGAATTTTTAAATTGTCGAAAGAGCTGAAAAGTATATAAGTTTGCTATTCAATGAAAATCTCGTTAAAATAACTTAACTTTTTCTTTGCACGCGCCAAACAATAAAAATATGCTCTGATATAATATGTTATAGTGCACCGAGGAGAAAAAATTATTTTTCTAGAATAAATATATAGTAGTATATAGTACCATGTGGTATACAAAGCAACAGCGAAGTCAGGAGCAAAAATAAAATTATAGTCCAACCAAACATTTCAAGTACCTACCTATAGTCGAGTTTTATGACAAATAACATGTATTAGAGAGTTTAATTAAAATTTCAAGGCGACAATAATTATATTATCATAATAATAATATGCACAATGCGCTTTTGAGATATAATATATTGAAAACGGACACGGCCGCGTGTGCATTGTGCATTTACAGACGGAATAACCTTAACAATTTCTACTTACCAATTATATGCATAACATGCAGAATTATTGTGCATTATTACAGTTACACAACGACAGTAGGTTTATAGCAATTATTGAGTGAAAGCAAATGCATAAGTACCTGCCCATACTGTACGGTTAAATTTTGAACGCGATCCGCCGTCCTGACGACGGCGGCGGCGACGACGACGACGACGACGTTCTTTAACGACATGTTATTATTTTAAATTTCAATATTCAGCATAATATATTATATTCTCTCTGCCGCTAGTCCGATGCATTAAGTATGATATATTATAAACGTATTGTGCCGTCGAAATCGCACTGACCACTGATCGCACTAATCAGCGAGTCGCACGAGGTCGGCAAAAAATAGCTACCTACGACGTACGACGACGACGACGACAAACCGCAACGGTAACAATAATTATATTATTAATCGATACGTTATGAGATGCGGTCATGGTCTGAAAATTAAAACGTTTTGTTTTTTTAAAATTTCGTGCGTTCGAGTTATCGAGATTCCGAATGGCTGCCAAGGTATAATAATAAACACCGCGTACACCTATATAATACTCGTATGTTGTTGGTTTCGCGACAGTTGGATTCTCGTAAATTAAAAATAACGCACAGAAGATTTTTATTATTCAAACCTCGTTCGTCCCGTCCGCGTACTGCAAGTGCGCACCGCGAGCACATTTAATTAATGTCGTAAGGTACGCGCATCGGCGGCGGCGGTCGCACTTAAATCTTAAACGCTATTCTTATTTTATTTTCAGTAAATTACATACGTATTAATAATTATTATTAAAGTGTCGAAACAGCTATATATACGTATTTAAAGTATTGCGTTGTACGACATATTTTCGATTTGGCTTGCCCGTAATAGTTGCATGGCCAATCGTTGTCCTCCCCGAGCGAGAGTCGGGCCTGCACAGTTTTCCCACATAGCAATTATTAATTGTCATCTCGAACGGGCGAAAATGATAATTAGGATTTTCTCCAAACAACGCCTACGTCATACTATAGGTACGGCTCGGACTTTGTTCGAATCCCGTGTGTTGTTTTTACTAGGTAATCATATTTATTATTACTACTGTGGACGAGCTATTTTTAAATTGATTTCAAGACTATACCGTTACGAATGAAATGTCAAAATCCGCTGTAGCGCTATTTTTTCGTTTTTGTATATTCAGACGCATTTCATGCTTATATATTTCCTGATTTTATGGTTTTTATTGTACATTTTAAGACTCTAACACATACCTATGATTCGTACGATAGAATTCAAAAATAGTCATACTGCAGGTATAGATAATAATATTAATAGTTTGGAAATAAAAATATTGAAAAAGAGATTTCAATCTTGTGGCCGTTTCGTGAATTCATGACTAACAGACTAACAATATGTATAATATATTGTGCACATAATCAAAGTTCATAGCTGTTTTATAATACAACACGTATCTATAATATAATATCTATTATATTGTAAATCGATCGTACACCAAGATAATCGAGATAGTTAAAAACTATTTGCGTGTAAATATTTAAAAAAAATTTAAATCCACACAAACTCAAAATAATCTCACTGTAGTTTTGAATATAGATACATAGTAGTCCGAGAAAAAAATTCAAACTAGTTTTTTGTTTCTATTCGAGCGCATAACTGCATGTAAGTAGTATATCTACGCATATTTAATACAATTTTGTTATATCGTGTATGTCCGATCTCTAGACATAGCAGCAGCTAGGACTATCTGCACCCCGATCGCAGCGAGATATTCTGTTCAATATAGTTACAATATTATAATAGTTTTTTTCTGGGTATGTGCTATCAAAGGATGACATAGACATAAGACCACGGCGCTTAATGGGCATTAGGCTATCGCACAAAAATTAACGATTTTTCCCTTAACGATAAAACAAATACAAAAGAACACTACCGTGATACATGCACGTTAATGCGTTTTATAGTGTACTGTACCCACGGTAACAAACCACGCATACCATTCGATACCTTGCACTTGCAGTAGCAGGTTTCCGCAGTTAAAACCGAAATCTTAAAGCAGGTACGTTATAGTTTTGACAAGCACACGCGGGTGCAAAGTCGAAACAATATCAGGAAAAAAGGTGTTTGCCAATCGTGCAGAATAATAATTTAGTCTGTACCTAAATAATAAATTATGCGTAAAAATATAACATAATATAATATAATACACGTAGGTATTATAGCAAATTATAAAATATAAATAATTTATCGAATTTAAATTTTTAGCTAATTTCGACATTTATGTAATACGCGCATATTATATACGGTAAAGGAAAAAAATCAAATATACCATAATAACATGCTAAATACGTTAATTAAAAAAAAAAACAAAGTGCTTACAAAATATATAAATATATACAATGATAATGATGCATCATCTTTTGATTAAATTAGAAAACTGAATTAAAACACATTTTTTAAGTTTCACCTATAGTAGTTACTAAACATATACCTCTATCATCTTACTACTTTCTCATTAATTAATATTAATTTGTATAATATATTGAAAACTATCGATGCAATATTGATGGTCGCACGAACATCGTCCGTCTCAATTGATAAACAACCTTATTTTTTTAATACTCAGATTTTTTTCTTTTACGTGCGCCTTCAAAAAATAAAATATATACAAATCGAATTGGGTTGGAATCGAACCGAAATTATTGTAAAATATTATCATCTGTCCAAAACGTCTACCGCGGTATCGCGTTTTTACCTACCATTATTATTATTATTACGTCACGTGCAGTGCGCTGCAGCAATATTATGCAAAGCATAGAAAGACAGAATTTTTGGCTCGTACGATATAATATTATTATTATTATTATTGTAATTTATGTGTCGTATATTATTATTATTACGTTGCTATTGCTTTAAGGTAATTTTTTCATTTTTTTCAAGAGAGTAATTAATATTTTAAATTAAAAGTCTACATATAGAGCATTTGAAACTATGTAGTAATGCAAATATTTATTTATTATACATTTAATTGAAACATTTTTTTTGGTTCAAAATAAAAAAATAAGGGCATATAAAAATATGTGCAATGTTTTAGGGCATAGAGCATGTTTTTGAATTTTTTCAGAGCATTAAATTTCCAGCCCTAAATCGTTATATTATATATTATTGTGTTTTCGGTGCACCGTGCGAATTCGCTCACAAACCGCGCACACTGCATTTTAATGATTTATCCGGGTCGCCGTTGTGCAGTTTCGCTGACATATGGGTTTTCTGCACGACAAAGACGAAGCGCGACGTATACGAGACCGTCAAAAATATATAATTTTCAAAACGCACATATATTGCAGTGATGGTTTTTGCAGGAAGGTTCGACGTCAGGTTCTAACCTGACCTTACCCGCCAAAAATAATATTCGCTCACGACGGATAATAGAGATCGTCGAAATATCCGACAGAAGTGGAGGCGCGGGGAAAATCAAAGCGGATAGACTCGTATCAATATAATATGATATATATTTTAATTATTTTTATAACGTCTATACATTTTTATAAAATCGACTGCGCGTTTGAAAAGAAAACAATCGCGCTTTGTTCCGGAAACATTATAATATATTTTATAAATATATCTCTTTAGGTCGACGAGCCGACTGCGGGCCGATTCGGACATTTGGCCCAATGCGTTGAGCGTGACATATTATGTAATATAAACTACAAAGGTATTAAAGGTATTATATGATATAATATTAGCATCTGTGTATAGTTTGGGTACTTGGACTTAGTTCTTGATTTTTTTCCTGTTGAAACATTTTTATATTCGTAAAAGCTCTTCGCCGTTGCGAGTATCGAGCGTTTTCTTCTTACGAAAAGTCCCATCTCGGTAAAACTATATATACACACCGTTTTGTATACAATGCACGATTATTTTTTTTATTTTTATTATTATTCGGAAAACGCCACGATGTATATTAATAAAATCCAGAGGTCGGTCATAAAACTTGAGCGAGAACCTAATAATTAGCTGGAAAAAAAATACCCTAACGGCGGGAAAAACTAATTTCGGTTTTACTACCCAACATAATATTAAAACCTGCAGCCGCGACGGCTGGCGGGTAATTTCTGTTTGTGTAGGGGGGGGGGGGGTGGGTGTTTTATTAAAAGTCGCTGCGGCGGCGGCATTTATTTTACGATTTTCCGCGGCAAATCGCGCGCAGACATTTCGCCCGTAATACCCATATATAGTGGCGTATATAATATACCTAGGTTTATTAAATTGCTATTATAATATCAAGGCCTCGGCGAAATTCGGCCGACCGCGACGACGACGACGATGGTGACGACGACGTCGATATATTCTCGTCCATATACGATTCGGATCTAAAGTTCAAGTTCAAAGAAACGAAACCCGACAACGAACAACAATGCGCCTATCGTAATAATAAACAATATAATAATACACGCTGTACGCGCGTATAATGTATATATTTTCACGGTCCGTCTATCGGCGGCGACCGACTACAACAGGAAATACGTTATTATAAAAAAAAAAAAATTTAAAAACAATCCGTTAACGGTATGAGAACGACGACGACGGCGGAGGTGGCCGAATGCACATTATATGGGTAAAAAAAAGTAGAATATACCTACACAGATAGTATATTATGAACTATATAGCTCTTAAAATTGTATTATTACATTACATATATATTATTTATCGTGTATACAGGGTGGTGTGATGCGTCGAGCTCGTTCGCCCATCATATCATTGCAGTCATTGTTACTTATTACGATATTCGTTTATACACTAATTCATTTGAGTTCTGATTTTCGGGATTCTAAGCAGTGTAGGAAGGTAGATGTCGCCTATACTTAAAGACCGTATTATTATTTTTGAGTACTACGATTTTTTGCAGTGGAAGGAGAGAAAGATAATTATTTCGACGATAACATTCCTCTTTTACTATGTATAAATCGTTTAGTAGGTGGATTTTTTTTTTTAATGTCTGTGCGTATTTATAGAAATATTAATCCAAATTCGAACGAGTAGTTTCTGAGTTTCTAATAACTTTATGAATTAAAGAAATCCTATACCTAGTGAGTGTCTGAAACAGTTGTCTTCGACTTGAAAATTTCAAAAATCAAAATTTGAATAAATAAAATTATTTAAAAAAAAAAAAAATGGTGGTGAGCGTAGGTCCGTCTTGGTAAATCACATCCTGTATAGTATAATAAAAAATTATATGTACCTAGTAGCGCGTAATCCGGATCGTTATCGTGTCATCATGCGGATATAATAGAATCTCGGCCGCGGGTAACTCAACGCAATAATATTATACAGCTACGTCATACACTATGCGCGTGTATTGTTGTAATAATAATAATAATATAATAATATGTACTACTGCATTAGGTATCTACCAAACACACTCGTCCGCAGAACAATAGGAATTTTATAAACAAATACGTTGTACTACGCGTGTATATTTGAATTATTATATGGTTCCATTGACGAACCGCAAGGTTGTAGCTCCGCGGGCACACAATAGAACGCGTAAGAGCGAAAAATAAAGAAAAGAAAAGCACGCTTTTTTTATTATCATCATCATCATGAATTATAATACCATTTCGGGGGCCCGCCGCTGCCGCAGCCCATCGTCAGAGACGTTTTGAAATACCCGCAAAAACGTATTTAAATTTCGCGATAAATCTGTCGGTTCGTCTCTCGGTCGTCGTTTACCGAGAATATACGCGACATTTTGGTTTTCCGTTGCCCCCCCCTCCTCCCCCTCACTCACCGTAGACTTAATACGAACGAAAAACCACCCCTGCTGCAGCAGCAGCAGCAGCAAATTAATTCAAACCCCAACACAAGAGCATTGACTACAATATTATTGAAAAGTTAATTTATTTTTTGAACCTTTCAATTTGTAGGGTAATTTAGGCTTTGGAGTTAAATATTTAATTGTATTGTTTATGAACTATTACCTTTATTTCGTGTATGAAATAACACAACTTCAATGCATATTATAATGAATGTAATATTATGCGAGAAAAAATATATACCATATATTAATATATTATATTAATACGACACCATAACGAATGTTCTCTGGAATCGGTTGCCTTGAGATTCGTCACGGGTCCGGTTGGAGGGACTACGACGACGACGACCTGCAAGAGCCAGATGAAAAGTGTATAATTTACTTGTCATCATCACATTTAGTCGTACAGTCTAATTTTAGGAAGACGTATAAATAACCCGTTTGATGAAAGAGACCGATCATAAAATATTTACTAAGCCGAATGACTAATATATTATTCACGTTTTGCAGTGACAGTGATTTGAAACTTAAACAAATTGTTTTTAAAAGCATTGTTTTTGGTTCGAATAATAATAATATTCTGACTGATGGGAACCGGTACGAAATCATACCAACTACGCGGTAATTGGGCGGGGAAAACTTTTTACTAAAATGTATATTATTATTACGACGATCGTCGACGGGCAGGCAAACACAAGCGATATCGCACAATTCGAATTTATCGTACATAATATTATACATTATGCATTATATATTTTATTATAAAGTTAGTATTTTCTTGGGCGCGCGAAACGGTTGCAGTCTCCCGAAAAAATCGGAACACTGCGAAACTCTATACGATTTAAGCAATACCATTGATTATACACATTAATGTATATTGTTTATAATCAACGGTAATATATTATAAACATTATACATTTTATAATGAGTTCAGACTGTTCAGAGTCGTTTGTGTACACCTAAAATATAATATTGACAAACACCGCCACCGTTTGTGAAACACATCCCAAGGTCGAAAATCATAATATATTATACTATATAATATAATATATCGTGAGCACACGCGTGTAGGTATAATTATTATATAATATATATACTATATAGGTATCGTCACGTGGTCGTAATTAACAGTATTATTTTGTTTTTGTTATTCACACTATCCCTCCCACACCTGCAGTCGACATTTCGATCGATACAGATACTCTGCTACGCGACTGCTATATATTATGTGTGTATGTATATAATATATATCATGTTTATATCGTATATTATATTGTTATAATATAGGTACGTTAATATCTATGTATAATTTATTATGTATATAATATTATAGGTAACTCTCATAACGTAAATTAAAATCATCTTTGGACATTCAAAACGATTCGAACCTTGGCGTCCACAGCGTCCTATTATTTATTAGTCGTTTTTTTTTTTTTTTTTCATTTTCTCGTACCCGGCCGATATAATAGGTATAGTGTAGGATATTAATAACAACTATTAACTATATTTATATCGTCATATAATAATGGATTCCTCCCCGGGACAAAATGTATACCGCTTAATACGCGGAAAATACGCGTTTCCGGAGCTTAATTGATTCCGTCGTAAATTACGAGCGCATAATAATGAGACGAAGGCAATTATTACACATATTTTATATGATATAATGTTATAGCAAGCGGCCTAATAACTCGTGCGAAGAAAATAACATCTGAAAAGCATATTATTATGATTTATTATTTATGAATGTCGTCATGTAGGTACGCGTCTCGTGTTACAAAAGTTATCCATTTACCCGAATCCGGCACAGTCTTAATATTATGATATGCGCTCTGTGCAGCCAACGGTCACAACGAGGAAACCCGTTTGTATCTATGTAGTTTTTAATAAAGCCACGTGGAATCGAAAGGAAAAATAACAAAAACTAGTTTGGACTATTTTATTTGTTGTTACGACAGAGCGAACGTGAAATAATAATTATTGTGGAGTTTGGTATATTATTTTATCTCATAGGAATAATAATAATATTAAAACCGTTATCGCGAGTATACCATACGACCTTTGCGAAACAAAAACGCGAATGCCAAATGACTTTCATAATATATGCTGCGGTGAAATTCTCGGGCGTAATAATAATAATCCTTATAAAACGCCTTTTAATACGCCATCGCCACCGCGGTCGGGTGGGTGGATGGGTGCGGCGACTGGTGGTCAGCGATCCCCCGGCAATGGTATTATAAAAGTTTGGCCTCCCTTACCAGTTACCGTAATAATAATAACTTTAATGGTATACGGTGAGCAACGAAGAGACGTGTCGACGCGGATGTGGAAAGAAACAAAAGCTGAGCCTCACTGCGGGCAACGGGGCCGAGATTTAATCCGTGACATCGTTCGTCCGGATGGACGTACCATTAGAATAATATCGTTAATGAAATAATAGCTCATGGTGGCCTTTTATCAAGATTACATTATTATACATTATAATCCCGAAGCGTGAGTTGGAAATTAATTTGACCGCAAGATAACTAATAAAGGAGAGGAGAACGTTTCGATACAATTTATCAAACAATCACGCGATGGAAACGGACTTCTTTTTTTCGCACGAGAATCGCCCTTTCTGTATGAACTGTGATAATCCGATTACTTTTACGGCCATAATATTATATCACACCGCCGCGTAGGGGGGCCTAAAATATTAATCTGGATAAAAGTTACCGACGGAGACAAACACGACGAAACAAAGTATAATATAATTAGGTATACGAACGTTGCGTATACCTGTTATAATATTTATGGACTCCGTCACGAGAACATAACCGCGTCGCCACGGTGTACAAAATATAATAACCGTGTCTTCGGTGCCGCATACAAGGCGTGATTAAAAACTAAACAAAACAGAATTCATGCCGATCTCGTACCGGTATGGCTGATCCAGAAGTGTTTCGAGGGGGGGAGGGGTTAAGGTTTTTCAAATTATGAAACTACAAACATTTCCAATAAAATGTCGAGCCCCTCCGACCAAAAAAAAAAAACCACCCTACAAATTAATCAATGTTCAAAGTTTTGTCAATAATATGCATAATAATATTATGTTAATACCTATAAGTTATTGTTATTATTATTTACTTATGTTAAAATATTTATCATTTTAATATTCAGTACCTATACTTCCATAACACTTAAATTTTAATAAATTGTATTCTTAATTATTTAAAAAAAAAAATTGTATTTAAGACTTATGACATTAAATTGAAAGGTTTGATATATTTCTTCGGAACTCGGCTCAACAGATGAGGGGGGAGGAAACGATCGCCCTTCTCCTCGTCGTAGCTGCCACTGTTTCGTTCCCCTGACGACTGTCTCCATAATCCGATACACGTATTACCGTCTATAAAACCACTATACTGCAGTTTATACAAACGTTACGATATTAAAAACTTTCACTCAGTCTTTGAGGGCTTTTGATCTTTGTCGTCGTCTACACCGGTCTCTCCGATACAATCATGATTTATATAGCAGTATTTTAAAATATTATATATTCCCACCAATATGTTGCGATGATTTTATTTTTACGCACACACACACACATCGGCCCTTACGGTTTTTGATTAATTCGTTTTTTTTCTTCTCCGCAACAGGTGTCTATGCTTAAAAACGGTTCGGCCATCACTTTCCACAAAAAAGTGTGCCCCGACTGTCACACGGTGCCCAAGTTCAAGGAATGGGCCAGCGCCAAGCCCAAACCTGGAGTCAGCGTGTTCCACACGGGAAAACGGACCGGGTACCATCTGCACTGGGAGCCGATATTCATCGGAACACACAACGATCCGTTGTATGACGAGAGACTGAGCTGGGAGGGTAAAATGGACAAAATGACTCAGGTATGTGAGGGTGTACACAGATCGTTACGAGCAATAATATTAATAATTATTATGGGCCCGTATTTTTATATGTCAATCATTGGCTCAAATAGGGGAGAGGGGGCCCCAAATATCTGCCAAGTCCCCCCCCCGTTCAATAGCTAGTAATTAGTGCTAATCGTTATATTCTGTGGTACTAAGTATACTAAGTACCACTATATACCACCCTATAGGTTAGGGGGGGGGATGCTTGAGTCACATCCAACAATTTTGACCATTATTGCTCTTATATTGTCAATGCATATTTTTCTACACGTGGAATAATTCTGATCAAATATGTTGGCATTTCGTAATGCGATTCGATAGATAATTTTTTTTTACATATCAAGTACCTAAACATTAATATTATAGTTACATACTTTTAGTGTTTAGATAGTTCCATATATTTAATAATCAGGATAAATTTATAATTTTCAGAATATTTTCTACAATACACTAAATGTATCAATCTTTGTTTTATTAGAATTAAATAGAATATAGGTACTTGTTATCAAAATTCCAATTGTTTCACAATAAATCGATGAAAATTACTTTAAAAAAATACCTTTCAAATCACATTTTGTAAATCTTTAAGGACTCTAAACCGTTTTCAAAGTATTTGTAGTAGTATGCACCTATAAAATTATAAACATGTTATGCATAATATTATAGCGGTACGCATTATATATAATACTAGTATATAATATATCGACGGTTTTATCGGTCCCGGCGGACGGCTGCACGGAAACAATAACGATAATCGATCGTCGTCGTCCTTTAATAATAAAATAATATAAATCGTCTAATGTATGGTAATTCGCCGTCATAAAAACATAATAATACAATACCTACCTACTATACCGAGTAATAATGTTGTAACTGCACGATTATAATGCCCTCGGGAGGATCGTAATGCGACGTTCCGGCCGCGGTCCAAGCGCGTAATATACTAATACGAGCGTATAATATGTTATTCCCCCGTAAAACAGCAGCGGGGCTCTTTTCCTCTCACACGCCATTATCGGCGGTAATGGTATCACACGGGGGTTGGTAACGGGTGCCATGACCGCGGTTGCGGTAGAATAATAAATTGGCGCGATTGGTCCGCCTCCGGTTCTCATACGTTGTTTTGTCGTTCGTTCACTGCAGGGTTACACGCTGTGCGTGCTCGACTACGAGTTCCACATACTGGACAACGCTTTCCTCACGCACAAGCCGGGCATCAAGACGCTGAAAAAGGACCCGGCGCGGCAGGTGCTCGCGTCCAAGACGTACAGCCTCATCAAGAAGGTCATACTCCCCGAGCTCAAGGTCCTGTACGGCGTGAAAAAAGGATGCGCCGTGTAGTGTGTACGACGATACGTACATTATGTATAATATAATATATCGTATACACACACACACACACACACACACACACACACACACAAACAAACGTAAACACACACATCTATAATTATACATAGGGCCGCACGGTCGCGCCGAGGAGACTCGTGCGCGTTAGGGACCACAGGTCAGTAAAACGTCCGTCCGGACACTTGCAATAATATAGTTTTTTTTTTACACAATATAATATTAATCATAATAATATTATAATTATATACACACCATGTGTAAAAAGTGATTTTTTTTTTTAGAGACATGCCACACACACCATATTCCGATTACAAATGGGTCGTACATGCTCAAAAAATTATATCATAATATTATTATATTTAATATATTTGTTAATATAATTACCTATATTATATTATTATATCATCACATTGCGACGAAAATGTTCGTTCGAATCGCAAAAAAATTCCTAGCGAAACCGGTTAAAAAGATTAATTATAAAAAATATTAATTAAAGTTAAATATCAATTTTTTTAATTACGCCCTGGGGCTCACATAAAGCGATATTAAGAACTTTCAGTGTTCTTGAAATAATAACTAAATATTTTATTAAAAATTCGTTATATTCTATTCCTTTTTATAATAAATACACACTTAAGCTGGTTTAGGCACATCCGTGTAGTATGTAGTAAATAATCTTTTTAGCTAGGTAGTCCATCGCCTTTGAATTAACATTTTCAACTCGTATACGCATAGTATATATACTAAGTGCAACGTGCATGTTATGTGTATATTATAATATTATGTATAATATATTTAAACGAGTCAACGATTTTTCTAATTTACGTGTTTCTTTTTTCTTTTTCAGATAGACTCATCGACTGATAGATTAAATGTATACGCTTCCTTTATTATTTTCCCCCGGATATCGACCGACGTACAATCACGCGGTGGCAGTCCATGCGTGTGTGTATATTGTGTACTATGTGGGTTGGTGTTCAGAACTTATTGGGACGAGTGTTTCATTTCCGACAGCGACATATTATTATCATACGTTATCATATTATAATTTGTTATACGCGTCGCCGACGTGTTATCTCTCGCGTCACTTTTTTTTTAAATATATTATTATTATATATCGTAACATTATTACCGTGTAAAATAAGTTTATGTACGTTTTTAAATGTTATTACACAGCCCACATACGTATAAAATAGTGCTATGTACATAATAATATATAATGATGTACCTTCTATACCTATATTGTATTGTATCGTGGGTGTTCTCGTCGAGAACGAAAAAAAATTAAATTGTATTTTTTTTTTTTTTTTGTTAACGCCTGTACAAAATATATGCCAATTTTTAGTTTTATACGTGTACATTTGAAGCCTTCAATCAAACGGAATTATTATACTTTTCTGAGCCCACCACTCGACACACGCTAAAGCTCTGCATAATATTATTTTTCACTTTTATTCGCCTTCTACATTATGCTGATTTTTCTATATCATGCAATATCTTCTTAAACGCGCAATATATTTCCTTTTTTTTATTATTATTGTACTTGTTTCATTTTGGTGTTCGGGATATTTTCAAAGGGACAAAAAGGATCGCCTCCAATTGCAAACGTTTAGACAATAATTTTCCATTGACATTTTTAGTATCGAACCGTTCACCCTTCGTCCTTCTCTCTCCGCGCACACTTAATTTGTCAGAACCCTTTTATTTATTATTATTATTATTATTTTCTTTAGTCAATTTTTGAGTATCAAAACGTTTATGCTATTCGATGCGATCATAAGTATTGTTTTAATTCCTTCTCGTATACAATTATCATTATTATTATCATTATTATTATACTATCATTAAGTAGTTTGTGATTTAATATTTATGCCATTATATAAAGTTATAATTTGCCAATCAATCGCTATATTATTACATGCATACGTACTGATTAGGACGTCAAAGAAATACGTAGGCATATTAAGTTAACCTAATTAGCGTATAAGAAAAATATGTACGATAAATAGTTATTAAACACACACGAGAATACTATATATAATACAGTCATTATATTATACTTTTATTATTTGTATTATTATTATTATTATTATTATTATTATTATTTTATTACTGTGTAGTACGACTACCGTTAATGCCAGATCAAATGTCGATCACCACATATTAGTACACTTACCTATATGATTGTAAAAATTATGAATACATTTTACGAAAAAATCAATAGAACGATATAGAAAATATTATAACGTTTTATTGTGATCTCTCGTATATGCTCGTAAGATTGATTTTTATAGACTAATCAAATGTTGACAACGACGACGTAACGTAATCGAATACATGTTTGTAACGATTTTTTTCATGTTTACCTACGTACAATATGTTATTTTAGATTTTTATAATATATAACTGCATGTCGATACGCGAATGTACCGTAATAGTATAAAAATTAATAACCGTTTGATATTTAAAACAAAATTATATTATATTATTAATGTTCGATGTGTCGTACCATTTTATTGTTATCCGAAATAACGTGCAGATATATAATATTTTTATCAATAGGAATACTTTTTATAGCTCGTCAAAAAAAAAAAAAAAAATTGCTTGTAAGAATCAATTGCCAATATAATATTATAATATGCAGGCATGATATTTTTAATTTATTTAAAAAGTAATAAAGTTATATACGTTGTAACGTTTGGTATTTGTCTTTTTTTTCGCCATTATATTCTTTCCTCGACACCAATAAATACATCTAAATCTGACATTCCGAAAGGCCGTTTCTGAGCATTTTATATGCTTGATTTAAAATTATATTATATAATGTAGACAGCACAATAACTCAATGCTATTTTGATTTTTATTGTAATGTAATAAAAAATATTTACGCACACCGATCGCTACAGTGTACATTATACATGAAAATGATAAACCACACTGGTTCTTAACTTAAGGCAAAACCTTGGTCGAAGTTACCCTTTTTATAGTCGTTTAGTTTGATAACCAAAAAAAATATATCCATTATCATTATTATTGGTCTTGATTAAGACTTTGGCTACTATTTAGCCATTAATGAGGTACATTGTTAATTTTGATTTTTTTTTTTATACAAATAACAACATTTTTTATAACGAAAGAATATAATAATATCTCATCTGTCAGTAAATAATTTACTCGAATAATATAAAAAGAAAAAACTTAATTTTAGTAATAAATCGCGATCGTTAGTTAATTATTTTAATCTATAAATACCATTCTACCTTATACACCGCACTTCAAATGTGATACTTTAAATGTTTTTTCAAAATTGTTGGAATATATATTACATTTAAAATGTATTTAAATCGTAAGCTTAGTTATTATTTTAACTGTTAATAGCGTATACTAACTTAATTTGAAAATGATTATTTTCTTTTATGAAAACGTAGGTATTACCCATTAGGAATACATGATTTTATCAAATAATAATATAAATATTATGCCCTGCTAACGTTTTAAATTGCAGATATTATTTCCATAAACGCATGGTGAATCCACTATCGACTATTTATTTTTTAAAGGCCAACATTTATTTGTCATAATGATAAATTTATAAAGAACTTTGTATCGAATATTGAACGAATATTATTGAATGATAAGCATTCAAAATTTGAGAAGTAAAAGTGAAAAAAACCAAGTGTATACCAACCATAATGTGTACACTGCAGTAAGCTTATTGATCACAGTGCAGTATATGTACATCGACGCATTATTGTAAAAATATTATTCAGCTTAGAGGTTATTTATTAAAAAACATAAGTTGCTATTTGAAAATCAAAAGTCGATAGTGGATTTCACAAAAAAACTATAGAGTGAAAACTTCGAAGGCGATACAAAAGTTAAAATCGCATGCGTCTTAAATATCAGAAAATAGAAAAAAAAATAACAATTTCCGAAACGATTAGTGCTCACTGTTAAACCGGTCATATTTTGTGGCTGTGTGCCTATAGGTAGGTAGGTAGGCAGGTTAGGTAGGTAGGCCTGCTATTAATTTTTCAGACAATATTATATCACTGTTTATTTGTCAACGAACTGCATTGTGCGCACTGCATTCCGTATGTGTGTGCGGTATCGCTGGTAATCGGGGTGCATATAATGGATAATAGTAGTTATGTTTATATGCATCGCAAATGTACATATACATATATGATCTACTTAAAACGTAGCCTTCAGAGTGTTTTCGCGTGCTCGAGACTTACGGTTTGTGTGTTAAATTGTCCGCTCGAACACCGTGTGACGTTTAACACAATAATAATATATACACATAATATTATAATATATCAGTAGGTACCTCGTCTGCGTATATCTCTCTCGCGCGCACAATATAATATTATATAGGTACCTACGAGTACGATAATATCGCATATTATATAGCACGCGACAACCGTTTCGAGTGATTCTGTATAAACAAATCGTGACGAAATAGCAAGAGGGTTTTTAAATAATTCAACAAATCCGGAGTGTACCTACTCGGAGTGTCGCGAACCACTCGAAAAGTTTCGAAGAACGTGCGCGCGTGTAATTGCACGAGTGTCAGGGGGGCAGTGGCTGGGGGGGGGGGGGTTTGGGGGTGTTATAACCAACGCTCTATCGCCTTTTTCTGTTTTTAGTCGTTGCGGGAAGAAGGTCGCGTAGAGAAGATTTTCCTCACAAAGATATTATACTATTATATTGTTATTATTATTATTTTATTATATAGACCTACCCCCCTCCACCATTGGATAAATCCTGGCTACGCCGCTGGTCACGGGGGCTATTGCAGGAGGAGCTTTACGCTCGCAAAAGCTCAGGGTGCATTCGCCGGTCCGCGGAGGTCCTTTGCGATTATAGTCCTGATCGGTTCGGTCACGTCGTTGCAATTTTCACCGCGATAATATAATAATATTAAATATCAGTCGTATAGTTATAACTATAGGCCAAATAGATTACGGTTTTCCGATATTTGGATTTCGTATATTATAATTATTATTGTATTACTGTGATGACGTGATTTGTAGGTAGGTAATATTGGCTATGATATCACTCGTTGACGAGTTATAATATTGTCGAGTGCGTTGTTTCGCGACGGTTCAATATATAGCGCGTATTGTTAACACGAGGTATATTGTTTTCAAATATTTGATTACCCGTAATATAGAAAAAATACAAATCGATAATATATGGGTATTATTATTGCAAGAATAAATAGGTTTTTAAACGACTGAAAATATCGTCGAGTATAATATATATGTTGTATCACTGCACAATATGAACGGTTCATAATATAAAGTACCCACCTCGGCGGCGATCGATAGTCCTTGTCGGGCATGTTTTTAATCTTTTAAGACGACGAAACGGTATCACTATTTGGATCAGTGATAATGAGTATAATATAGTACCCATATCGACTACCGAAAAAATAATCCGATCACAACAGGCGGTTGATGATATTATATAATAGGAGCATAACGCATCGTTCGCGAATGCTCAAAACCGCGTAATAATATTATTTATACGAATGGGCTGTAACTTATAAAAATGCAATTCACTTGAAATGTAATCCTACTGTCGGTTGTTGACGAAGCGTAACATTATAATACCATTAATTGAACAGTTTAATGCCTAAAATTAAATTAATCGTTTAAAAATACGATGCAATGCCAGATACCAATAATTTGACAATAAACATTAAACTGCCGAATTTAATGGCGATTAATAAGTGAAATCGTCGTTAAAAAGTAAAACAAACAATAACATCAAACTTTCCGACAATAAAAATAACCGTTGCGGACAAAAAGTATAAATGGTTAAATAAAAACCCAATCTCTTGAAATATCATGTTTACCTTGTGTGTTTAATTCGTTGTAGGCTATTTTTTTTTTGGTTTTAGTATCGTTATAATATGTAGATGAACTTCAAATTCAGTATTAATTTGAATTTAAACATAATGGTTCACAAGTTTAATTTGTACTGCTGATACAAAATTGAACTGGTACCTATTATTTAAATTAAATACGACGTATACTTTTTACAATAATGTTTTTCTCCATATTACTATACCTATATATTATACACTATTTAAAGCATTTAACAATTTTTTCAATAGAAATGTTAATCTTTTAGATATTTAAAACAGTTTTGACACCATTTTTGGTCGAGCTGTGATCCGAGTTTTTAATTTCCTATAGATTGCACAGGATTTCCCCAAAAGGTAGTAAAATATATTATGTGCACAAAGCATGCGTCGGCGCGGCGTAACGTATAGGCAAAATAGGTACTTTACTGTTTCGAGAACATTTTTAAATATTTAACTAACTACTTTTTTTTTTTTTTAATTTATATTATACTGCAGAATGTCTCGTCATATTTATCCCGGAACACACACCCGCCTGCCTACTTAAATGCAATCTCTTCATGCCCAAAACTTTGAAACTACACAACTATTTGAATACCAAATGGAAATTAATAATTTAGCTTTTTAAATATTTATATCAATTAGTTATATAATTAGCTGTCTAAGATTTTTAAAGTTAAAATGAACTAAAAAAAACTTTAAGCTACACTAGGTTCATCTTTTTGGCTCTTTAACACAGCAACATTTTTTTTTTAAAAATATTAATTTAAAAAAAATGTTACTGATGAAAAACCTAGCGCTGTATATTATATTATTATTTCGGTTTGATTTAATTTATTTTAGTTTAAGTTGACCTTTTGGTATTTTTAGTGTTATACGACGATGAGAACCAAATAAAGCCGAGTCCAGTCATTTGATAGGGCTGTTAAATTCAGAATCTAAGTAATCATTGACGACCGACTGGTGTCTGAACTGAAATTCTGTACATTTTCCCACCAATTATATATATTATTCATTCAAGCTCACGACTGGCTAGCATTGAAGCAATTAGATTCCAACACGAGGGTTTTAATAATAGATTTTTGTCTCTTGAATAGTTCATGAATAATATCCAACGTCATAGAAACTTAAAGTCGAACGTTCGAAGAACTACTCAAATGCAATACCCAAGTTGAAATAGTAAAAGCAACAAAATGTTTCAATTTATACAAAAAAAAAAAGAAAAATGATTTACGCACTCATCTACTAAAACAATATTAATGCATAGAAAAATAATTTATTTTGTTTATAAAAATCAAATCAAATCACCCACACGAATACAACACGACGTGTGGGTTGTGCAAATGAAATTTTCCGGTCTCACCGGCGAAAAAGTTTGCGCCGCCACTGCGCGTGAATAATATAATATACATTTGTAGGCTACTTAATTTGCACCGTCGCGTTCGTTCAGCGATATTATTTTTAACGGTGTAATTTGGCCAAACATGAAATGGGTGCCAAACCGGCGGACGGTGACGATGCAGCCGAACAACAAACGACCGTGGCGTTGCATTATTTCACTGCGAATCTTTTTACGGGTCTTTTTGTTCTTTTAAATTAAACGAGACCGAACAAAAACAGAAAAAAAACCGAAACAAAAAAAATAAAGTCATAATCTTTTTGTGGGCACTATGCGGATCGATCGCCGCCGTTGTCGTCGCAGAATGTTCTATTTTATCAACGCATCTACACACACACACACACACACACGATCTGGTAGAGTGCCAAGCCGTTCTTTTTTCCAACTTCCGAAAATATTTTTATCCAAAAACCTAGCTCAAAAGGGATGAAAAAATATATCAATATTATTATTGTTATTATGCCGTTCGGTTTATTTTTTTCAGTCGTTTTCCGACACCAAAATAGCCGCAGAGGTATTATATAATATTATATGATAATCTGTATATGGAATAAAACTGCGTTCAGAGTAGCCCACGGAAACGGCTCATTCGATTTGCCAGAGTGAAAAAGTCACCGGGGGAGTAAACGTTCGGTAAATATGTTTAACAAATTGTAAAAAATGACGTCTTTCGACGAGCGACAAAAGTTTACCGACCTTAATTTAAAATTTATATATAAATATAAATAAATAGTTCGCGTAACATATATAGATATTATGAGTAGTACATTTTTCCGTATGTTTATATTATAATATATTTATAGGTACATACTTTAAGTCATTCGTAAGCATAAACGCAACAAGATGACGGGGTTGAGGTGGTTGAGCCCCCTAAATCTTGTTAACCCTCCCCCCCAGCAAAAAAAATGTTCAGCTATTTCCTAAAAATATGAATACAGATTTTTAAGTTCAACAAGTTCTTGTTGTTTTTTTTTTTGAGAAAAATTATAATTTTTATTTTTTATCTGTAATTTATGTATTTTTAATATTGTCTATGATAGATATGGTAAATACAATCAGTTGTACGCCTGAATTTGTTTTTAGTGAATAATGTATGTCTGTGATACATAATATTTTGGCGTTTAGGTACTGAGCTATATACACCTGTAAATTATTGAAAATATATTTTGTTTTGTGCGTACTGGTGGCTTAGATATTGTTGGTGCAAAAATAAAAGAGAAACAAGACTCGATAAATAAAATAAATATTGTTTTTTTGTGTGTGTGTAATAATTTTATAGTTTTAAGTGAATATAATATATGGGGGTTACTCTTCAGGTAATAGGGGCTACGCCGCCCCCCCCCCAACATTTTAATCCTAGTGGCGCCACTGCTCGCACGTTCCGTGATTGTATCGCGACTGTTTCCCGCGCTTTTTAAACCGTAGACAATAATATAGCGCCATTGTACAGAACTCAATCACTGACAGCATAATATTTTGTAGATACCTAGTCAAAAGCCGAACAAAAGTATATAATTATAACAAATCTCAGACTCTAATTCCGACCAGTCACATATAGAAATTATAGCAACAAAATATTCATATTTTACTGTTTATTCAAGAGTTTGTAACATCGCGGGTTTATAGTAATTACATACCCAATGTACGCCCTGGCGGTTTTATTAAAATTATTATTTAAAATCTAAATGGAACAAATCATCGTGTTAAATATTTTTTTATTATCTAATAGGTATATGTACATAGAAATTAATAATATATTTGAAATAATTACCAATTCAGAACTAACGAATTATAATAAAACCTTAAACTTTTCCTATATTTAAATATAACCATTCATCCACAATGTTTTTTATTGTATCTAGGCGACGTGCAAATCGTAATATTTGTTCCGTGAAGTTGGATCAAGGAGGATCGAGACTGAACATGCTCGGTGAATGATCGTGTATATAATATTATAATGTATGCGATTTTTATGAATCTACTACTAACGATTTGTGCAGATTTGGTTAGGTCATGAACAATTTCTCAAAAGTTATATTTGTCAGAATAATCTTCTGTACTTATCTCCCGGCAAAATAGGTTTATACATTATACACACTATATATATTGTAACATACTTGTCGTCATAATGTCGTAAGACAATGATCGGTAGTTTTTATAAATTATACGGTATACAATGTAATGTATTTCTGGTTTTCGATTAAAATATTATCTAGACTGCTTTTCCTGTTTTACATATCAATCGTTTTTGATATTTTCGTATCGATTTGCAACGCTATAATACTATGTAATTATTCAAAAACAATTTTCATAATAATTATTGTTTCACCTTGTAACACGAATCAAGAATACGCTTATAAACGTGTTAATCATATTATTATTCATACGTACAAAAATATTATACCTTATATTCTTTACCAATGATTTAACCTACCCATGCGCGAGTGTGATTATGTAAGATTTCATAATTATATCGTATTTCATTTAATATTATAATAATTGTGTTTTAATGTGTTCGATGTTTTATACGTACCTACATAATATTCGTTTAATGTTAGGTACGTTTGATGATATTTTATTGAACAACTCCATATTTCAGTATCTACACGAACGATATAATTTAGTGGATTTTTCGTCTAAGCTCCGTAACAAAATATACCTAATAATACATACGGATAAGGTTTCGCATTATTAGATAGGTAATTGATACACTATACGTGATTGAAATCGTATTATGCGATATTTATTATTTATTTTTATCGATATACTTACCCCGACGCAATATTCTGTGGACGTAAAACCTATAACACGAACTCACACTTGGATCATAATATTATAATAACATACAATTTATTATTGAATTATGTATAAATCGCTACGTGTACAGCGACGATCATTCAAAGTCATCAGGAAAATATTTTATATCTAGTTTATACTTTTACAAAACCGGTGATAACATTATCACCGTCCTCTCCGTGTAGTCTACTTTAATCCTGAAAACCATTAATAAGATACAATAATCACGAATTTATAATATTATTATCTCATTATAATATGACACACATAATATCGAACAATATCGGGACGACTACGGTAGGTATACTCAATAATTATTATCATTAATCGATAAGTTTTGTATCCAAACAATAGTTTTTCATAAAGACACAATAGATTAACTTATAGTCTATAGATCTATGGTATAGTATACGAGTAATTAAATGACAAATTTAAAATCAAAAAATGTACATTAATACACGTATTATACACAGAGCTATCTCAATATTGTAGTCTGGTGGTGGGTAGTTAATATATTTTATCAAAAACACGATAAATTAACCGCCGGACTCATTAATCAAACCATCGGTGTAGTTGTATTATAAAATTAAGTTGGTAAATTTGAAAAGAAAAAATATAAATATTCAAAAGGACAAAACCGTATTTATATAAGGGTGAAATCGTAAAAGAATGCTTAATTAATTGCGGCGGTCATTAAGGTTGGAAATAAAAAAAATTATGAAACGCGTACCATTATAGGCATATTATTATATAGCCGTACTATACAGTTAATTAAAGTATACTCGTGTAGACCTTTTTTTTTTTTAAATAAAATACGTTTATGAGTAAATATTTGTTACAATATAATATATGTCGTTATTTTATTCGATTTTGTTTTCACAACATTAGTTTCACTATAATCTATTATGTGCTTTATTTGTATCGGCGGTAATACATTTTAATTTCATTGGTTTAAATAAAAAAAATACCAAATTACACAGTACAAAAAAAAAAAAAAGCAAATATAAGTTAAGTTATAAACAAAATTACAAATACATACGAACAGAACTGATTTATGCGTTAACTTGACTCACTGTATACAGGGTGTCCCAGGTCTATTTGACTAATGCAATAACTTTTACAGCAGTAACAGTGATAAGCAAGAAATAATTTTGAATTTTAACACACTTTGAAAATTGTTTAAAAATTAACGACTTAACCAAATTAAAAGTTTTAAACACCAAAATGGTTTTTAAATACTTAGTTAAGAAATAGCTATCTTGGATTATTAGAAAAATATTAAATACAAAATTTAAATTATTTATTTTTGTTGTAAAAAAAATATATATATATATGTAAGATATACAAATTATAGCGCAAAGCTCTACAAATCATTACAAAAAAAAAAAAACTTAAGAATATTGAATAGAAAAAAAGTTATTGCATTAGTCAAATAGACCTGGGACACCCTGTATATTATTTAGTTTTTAAAAAAACATTCAAAACGTAACGACGTTCAAGCCATAGTCGTTAAGATTCACTGAATATAGCAAACTTTTTAGTTCACATAGTACATGTATTATAATATGTATGTATGTATGTATGTAATTTGTTTATAATAATAATTTGACTCAGTGGTTAAGTTAAATTATTCTTCATCAATAAGTTCCCATTTCATTGACACGAAATAATAATATGTTTATTGTTCCATCTGCAGAAAAGAAAAAAAATAATAACAAACGTAAATGAATTGATCAGTTTACAGATTATATACATAATATTATGCGAAAATATATCCGATCGCCGTGAACCACTATACGACTAAACCATCATATTGAAGTCTGAAGATGAGTGACACGCTGCCGAAGTGCCGTCCATTAAAAAAATAAAACATGTAATCCTTGTAACTTCCCGCGGTCAAACGAACTCTATAATAGGTAGGTACATAATATTATTATATTTGCATTATTCGCCATCGATTTATTCGATGAACTGACTTCACCGAGTAATTATATTGCTATGTATATATCGCTGTCACGGTTTTATAAAAGTCGATAAGATTGGAATCGAGTTTATTGAATGAAAAAAAAATGTCAAGTTCGAAACCGGCATAGCTCGTTTAAACGACTCGACACCCGAAATCGCATTCAAAACGAAACTATACAAACACAAAAACCCGTACCTGCGTATATACACAGCTGAAACGTATACTTATCGAATATTGGTTTGAAATTTTCGGATGAACGAAATAATTGATAGTTATTCTGTTTTTTTAAATATTACGTAAGTAGGTAGTACCTACCTATATTATATTGCATTAATTAAAAAGTTGGTTTAAAAAAATTGGTGAAAAAACCTCCGGACTCGAATTAAAACCACGCCTTCCTCGAGCATCTTTTTCTAGAAGACCGTGAACCACGAATACCAATAACCATCAGGCAACTAATAAAGAAGGAATTTTTATTATTTGTAAGATTTTTATTGTAATATAGGTTGTAAAAACAATTAGGCGTGTTGATCGTTTATATAAATTAGCCACATTTAACACGCCTTTACACTCGTTTACTGACCTTATAATATATTGATGGCTATTATTATACCTACCACCGTCTCCAATCATCGACGTCTACTTCTCTTTCAATTATTTTATTATTTACATTCATTCGCGCGTAATACGTTTAAAGACGAACGTTATTGTTGTCAATAAAAAAATAATGTGTTCGACACCATTTATAACCGCTGTAAAAATAATTCCCGCATGACCATATACATGCCATTTATATATTATTATTATTATGTATACCTACAACTACAGACGTGCAGTATATACTGCAGACCGCCGCCGTATTGCAGTGACCTTCGACAAATGCACTCGTAGTCGTGTTATCAATAATCGTCCGTGTGAAAGTGAAGATCCTTGGTTAACGATATCGTTCGGGTAAACAAACATTTCAAGAATTTCAATAATAATAATAGTGATTTCTGTGCGTAATACGGCGAGTATAATATAACCCCGTCTATACATATTATTATATAGTAATAGTGCGGATGGTATTAGGCACTTTTATCGGGA
The DNA here is from genome assembly GCA_022818045.1 of Neotoxoptera formosana. Lineage (NCBI taxonomy): Eukaryota > Metazoa > Arthropoda > Insecta > Hemiptera > Aphididae > Neotoxoptera > Neotoxoptera formosana. The sequence continues at coordinate 11,189,921 of CM040633.1, read as the reverse complement.
GTTCTCATCGTCGAAGCATATAAAAATCTTCGCGAGTCGTCTCATTATACTCCTTGGATTTCGTCCGATACGAGACCTGCAATTATTATAGGTTATAGGTACCCATATTATTTTATCGGGATATAATACATGTACTTTGTTTATAATGATATATACTGACGAGCACTGTACACATAATATTGTAACACGCGTGTGTATATCGATATCGCACGACGAGGAGCTGCGAACGGCGAAGTGATATATTACGAGGTTTTGCTTTCTCACCTTTTGAAACGTCCGACCTCACAATAATAATAATATGTTCTTATTGATGTACGGAGAAGATTCCGATATTCGAAAAATATTTATATCGCATATCATAGTACCCACCGCCTGCGTTTGCTTTGCCACTAATCGCGCCTACGATATTATATCTTATACATTATATTATACACACTACGCGAGTAGCTATAATATAACAGCAGTGCACCGGGTCTGGGCGACGAGTCCCCGTCAAACTGCAGACTCAAAACTAATAAATCATCATTAGGTATACGTATTATACACCTGTGGAGTTATTTTGTTTTCTATAAATCCATTACGTCCTAACCTCGGCGCGGAATAATTTTACACTGAAATGCACTCATCGCAAATTTAATATAACAAGCTAGGCTATCGCACACATATACATCCATCTCTCAAATTCAGTCATATTTATATATTATTCATTTATAATACGAGCAGTGAGTGGCGCACACGCCTCGAACGCAATTTCCAAGGATCGCGATTTGAATAAGTAGGTAACATATTATATTATATTATACGGATCGAATAAACTGCGCGTTTATACATTTCATGAGTTACTTGCCATCTTCAAATGGAATATATTATTATTACATAAGGCCCGAGGCGCCTAGACTAGTGTGTTTTTGAGCACGAACTGTGCAGTCCAAAACGTATACCTAGTTCGAATTTCCAAAAGTGTGTTGTCAGAAATAGCATTTATAATATTGGTGTTTGTCGGATGAACACCAAGTTTAACTGATAAACAATCATTACCTATATCGATATAATTTTTTGTTTTATTATTTTTTTTCTTGAAATTTTATCACTATTAATTTTCCAATTTCAACAATATAATATATATTTAACGATCACGTACGATATATATGACCAAGAGTAATAGTAAATAGTAAAAGCACAGATTATAAAATGAAAATGAATAAAAATAAAAATAATCAATAAAGGTGGAAACCGCTCTTAGTGTAACAGTAGTGTGTATTATTATACAATTGAGTACTTCCGCTTGGTGTATGAGTGCACAACGGTTCTTCGAAAAGCAACCGCACACTAGAACCTAAATAATAATAGTTTTAATTTTTGTTAATATTTCAGGGTTAGCGATTATCTAAAACCACAAAACCGATCTTTTAATTTATTAATACTTACTTATAATATTCTTAAAACATCCGGGTGGGTAACTAACCTAACCTGATACTATATAAAATAATTGATAGAGAGGATGATTCTCTCTGCGTAAAATTAAACATGTTACCATTGACAAAATTGTATCCATTCAATGCAGTTATTTCATGGATTAATGTCCAACACTGTCATTCCAGGAACCATAATAAAGTTATCGACCAAGAATGGTTTCGTGGTGTTTTTGTTAAAAAAATCTCATGATGTACGCAGTATTTTCATATGACTTAAGAGTGCATTTATTTGAAAATATCAAAACTATGAAGTCGATTATAAGTGTGGTCAATTTTGTAATAAATACAACTTTTATAACCCATGGTATGGCAGTATTTAAAATTCAATTTTGTTTATTGTAAAACTAAATCGTTACAAGTAGTACTTTTTAAGGAGTGGGGGCATAACCCCTTACGACTTTGTACATAGGAACCAAATATTAAATGTGTAGTACGAAATGTTTGATATTTAGGACCTGGTTTACGATCATAATAATTAATCAAAAATAAAAAACAAACCTAACTGGTAAAATAGTAAAATATTATCTAGTTTTTCCATTGTCGTATGCACAATGGTTAATGTATTTACTAGTTTACTATATATACATCGTTCGCTACATACTATTTGCACTAAGTCATCAAAATATGTCGACGCCGACAATAATTATTGTAGTTATAATGCTAGCCTCATAATGATAGTAAAATTAACAGATGCTTAGATTTAACATATTTTAGTATTTGTACGACTAACGAAAATTACAACACACTTCTCGAGGAGTATAACAGCAGATGTACACAATTTTTAAACTCGCAGGTTGACGGATTAAATATTACTTTCGGCACTATATTGAGCGAGAAAAAAATTTCACCGACAAATGTAGGATGAACCCGTACGAGACGCCTACACGGGAATTATACGCACTTGCACCTCGGCTCGGTATGAAACGAGCCTCAAACATTTCTGCAGCTTACATAGAACTCTGGTTATTCCACTCGCTGTTTTATAATATGCTTTTTGTTAAATACGCCAGACACTCTAAAATATACTAGCAACATAGCACATTTACGTCCAGCAGAACCAATTTTGAGTTGTTCCTTTTAGTATTAGAATGAATTTACTCATTATCAAACTTTGAGTTAAGAACATTAATCGTGTCGTGCTATATTGGCATTTTTTCAATATTTTAATTTCAATGCGTTTTATAAGCAATTTTAAATTCTAATATCTTACACGCTCTATATACGCTCATATAGCGTACACACAAATTAAAACATCGAAAAAAAGCCAACATATAGTGACGCAGGTAATGTTCTTCATTTAAAGTTTGGCAATTGGTCAATTCACTCTAATACTAAAAGTAACAACTAAAAATTGGTTCTGCTGAACGTAAATTTGCTATGTGTGCGTGGGTCAGACTCAGAGAGAGAAAGCAAATGGTGCTCTGACATCCTATAACCTACACGCAAAACATATTATCCATTTCTCGAACTAATAACACAGCATATACTATTCGGGGTTGGGCAGTTTCTGCGGGGAACGTAGCTTGGCGGGAATTCTTGAGAATTCTTGGGAACGGAGGAGAAACACCGAGAATATCGGAAAATTCACAGTTATATACAATTACTGTTTAAAATAAAATATAGTAGGTATAATCATAATGAAAATAATACTAATAAATCGTAATGAATAGTTTATCTAATACATAATCAATAAATATACAATTAACTAATAGGCGGACAACAAAACATGACGTTTATACTCGTATCCCGACCTCTCCGAGACACGCGTATAACAATAAATATTTTCGATCCCGTCCAGTGCACCATGGCATCCCTCGAAGTTTTCACATCAGTCGATATAATATTATGTTCGCCATGCGGCATTGCAGGCTAAAGTATTACTTACTAAAATACGTATACAATATACGCGGTCAGACTGAAATATAAACGACGGGAAGTCTGCCACACAATAATAATGATAATAATAGTATGATATTATTCGACGTACTCGGCCCAGGAACGTTAGTCGTGTGTCGTGCGACGGTGAAAGTCGCGGTATAAAACGCCCGTTCGATCGGCAAATCGGCACTGCAGATGGTATTGTGGTCGGGTGGACGGAAGAAACAGAAAATAAAAATACAACCGATAAAAAAACCCCGACGTAGGTGGTACACACGCGCGTGGTGGCGACGACGTCCGGAAAAATCGTTTTCTAGCAGACGATATTTTTCCGTAACACGTAATCGCGATTGTTTTATCACGAGCTCAGCCGTTTTCCCGGAAAACGTATACGCGCGTTTGGTGTGAAACAGCGCATTGTTTACATACGATTCGAAGGCATTACCGAAGCCGGTATACGACGACGTTTTCTTAAAAAAAAGATTATAGTTTTCAGTATACGTTTATACGAATTGAATCGTTACATAAACGTTCGCGTTTATTACGACAACTTACGCGCGTTTCCCTGTCAAAATAATACTCGTGATTTTTGGAGTATATATAAATATAGGTAATCGGACTTCGAACCAGTGTATTCTGCGCCGCCGTCAATTAATAAAATGATCATCTACATTTTAGTTGAGGCCGAATGGAGGGGAACTGCAGGAGAGTAGCCTTGCTAGATGTCGGTGCGTTAAAGTTAAGATAAAGGTAGGTAGGTAGGTAGTTAGGTACTAAAGTTTATTTATATATCAGTAAAGTCGTAAAAAATTTACTAGCGATTCGAACAATCGATGTTTATGTATCAAAATACTCATAAAAAATTCTTCTTCTTCTTTCGAATGTGAAATAAAAAATGTATGTTGTAACTTAAAAATGTTAACGATAAAAAATAGTAAACGATTTGCTTTTAATAATAAAAAAAAACCTTTGAATTTACCGATAAGATTCACTATAAAAGAATCACCTTATACAGTGTACCGAGTATGCTCACCAATAATTTTACTTAAATAACGAATATCTACGATGATACAATTTTTCTTTCTCGAGAATCATTTTTTTTTCATCGTAAATTGTTGTGCAGATGATGATTTTTTGGAAATCTAGATGTAAATAAATCAAAATTCTAACTAGTAGTTTCTGAGTTGTTAAAATGTATATACAGGTACATACTAAAAATAAAAGTATATTTAAAAAACGGTTTTACAAAAATTTTTAAAACAAAATAGTATTTGTTAATAAACACGGGCAATTTGTACAAACTAAAATGTCGATGGATTGATTTCGCATTTGAAACTAAGAAGTCGGTTTCCCCAGTGCACTACTGCAGGTGACTGGAGCCTCCTCGCATGCGGTTTAAGTATATATATTTTAAAATATGGTCCTCGATTATATACTTTTAAAAACTCCAAAGTCTGCAGAACAAACGCACAGTCAAACGATATAGTGGGCACGCTCGCGCTGTGTGGTCTGCGTGTTATTTTAATTTTTTTATCAAAAAATATTATCATCGTCGTAACGCGTATGCAGCTGATGATAATGCGCCGGCAGCGCCACGATCGGTGAGCTTCGCGGACAAACACGCGGCATACGGATTGGTGGGTAAATCGCAGCTATAATATAATATTTTAATATTAAACGTTACACACGGGTAGGCTCCAGCGACACGTCATATTATAAGGTATATAATATATAATAATATCGTTGTTGTTGTTATTATTATTATTATTATTATTATTATTATGATCATTACGTACAGACGCCGCCGCCGCCGCCGCCGCCGCGCAATCCGTCGTCGTGACAGCCGACGACCCGATATATCGAAACTCGCGCGCGCACACAACGCGCACCGCCGCCCGCTCGACGGAAATTCATTTTGCCCACCCGTTTTTGTTATTATTATTATTACTATATGTTATTATTAACATTATACGCGTACGGCTCTGGTGCAGAGCGCAACACTATACCCGGGTACATAGTTTCATATACCTAATTTATGAAACGGATCTCGGCCGTCTCCGCTGCTGCCGCCATCGCCACCGCCGCGCGCCGCACCGAGGGCGGTTGAACTCACGAATATTCATGTCGAACATGGTCTGTACCTATATATATATATATATATATATATATATACACTGTAATGCATTATAATACGCGTGTTTATTATTATTATTATTATTATTATTATTATTATACGACGACGACGACGTCGACGATCGCGAGGCAGTGCAACGTACAGTTCGATTGTTTCGCACGCGGAGGAGGCTGCGAAGCCCGTCCGCGGGGGACGACGATGATGATAATAATAATAATAATAATAATAATAGCTATTATAAAAAATAGTTTACATAGTAATGGAAATTATTGCGCATATTACACGTCGCGTATAATATTATTGTGAAACGCAGCTGCACGTGCATTTGTCTTTGCTGTTGTAGATAGACGTTATAATACATAAATTATTATAATATAGTAGGTATATTATGCATTTTTTATTATTATTATTTAAATCGATCCGCGGCATCGATCGAACGTAACAAAATATCACATGACGCGCGTCTTAAAAATGTGTAAATATATATGTATGCAAATAGAGAAAATAGAAACAAATAAATAAATGAAAAAAAACTACATATTATAGTTCGCAATTATTATATTATTTAAAGTTTAAATGTAGTGTATATGTACGAGAGAAAGTCATAGGTATATTTTGATTAATGAGATGAGTTTTCGATGAGAACTGAATGAGGGTTGATATACATTTGTCAGATCCGGGCTTAGTGTTTCACTTAGGTTTTCGGTTATATTGAATTCTTTTCTTTCGTTTTATTATAATCTGCATTCGGTATTATGATGTGTTTGGTTGTGAGAAGAACACCACAGCATGTGCGAATAGACGGGTCTTCTTTCGCCATTAAATAATTATGCATTATTATTATTATTGTATACACATAATATACTTATAACAATTTCTTTTGAAATATATTCAAACACTAGAATAAAAAAAAAAGTACATATTTTAAGCTTGCTGTATAAATCAATTCTTCAGATAAACTTATAAATAAACCACGAAAAAATATTATTTGTCAAAACAAACCGGAGTAAATATGAATCTTTCCGCTTAAATAGTATATTAACCGTGTCGCACATATATGACACCGGTATACCTACGTCACCATTGGCGCCTCAGACATATTTTTCAGGTGTAGTGAGACACAATTTTACCCTCCCCCCCACCAAAAAATCAAAATATGATGGTTTTTTTTTTTGTTATATTAATAATCGTTGTAATTGTTATACTGTACCAAAGAATAGGTATCATCAAATTAGGAAAAATTCACATATTGTAACAATACTATCCTTGGACTATTTTTGGTATTTCGTATTTTTAAGTACAAAATCACACAATAATTATTTTATATATATTTTAAGACTGACATCGGCTATTCACTATAACGAGCTAAAGTCAAACCATTTCCATGAGGAGTAGCAGCCGTATAAGAAAAATAATAACATACAATTTCGATCACCAAAAATGAATTTACAGGAAAAACTAATATGCCTTGGAGAATAGACTGACTTTTCGGATAATTTGTTTCTTTTTTGAAAAAGAAAGATTGCCTATTACTCGCATTGGACTCCAATTTGTATTCGATTCTAAATAAACCCAAAAACATAAATTTAAAATAAACCAAAATTATGAAACATTCAGATGTTTATTTCAGAAAAGTCTTACTCTTTGAAATATAACTAACTACCCGCAACGGCTCCGACGCCAATAAATACTTTTTATAAATCTTATTTCAAATGTATTTTGATTAGAAATAAAGTATTTTAATACTTAACAAGTATAATTATATAATATTTTATATTGTTATTCACCATTTGACCTATCAACAGAGTGTAAATGTTCAATACAAACATTTAGTTTGTCCAATATTGTAACAGGTTTTCAGTTCAAACTTTAGACATACCTGCAAATGCACGTGTTTCCCTACTCTATTTGATAACTCGATATTTAATATTCGTTTGAATATAAAATGATAGTAAACTCAAATTATAATAATATATAAATCACTATTTTGGGTCACTGCTTTCGTCATCATATTTGGTAGCGAAATAATAATAATAATAATAAAAAGGATATTTTATGACTTGTGAGTTGTGGCTGTATAATATTAATATATTATTATTAATCGTTTTTTATCTAACTTTCTCGATGTACTATCGAGATGTACTTCGATGATTGGTGGGATTTTTTATTCTGTAAAACTTGTTCAACGCGTTTAAAACAAGTCTAATATTATTTAAACTGCTAACAGAAAACAAAAGTCTTCACATTATTTTTAAAAAAATAATCCGTACACATCTAATAACAATTAACTTGGGACTTGGAATTAAAATTAGGGTGGAGTAATAATATTGAAACACATAAGTTTGTTTATAACTCTAGTCACAACCTAATCCGCACTTGATCAGTTTTGCATCTATATCTATCGTTCTATGTTATTCTTAAAAAAAAAAAATACTAAAACGTGCTCACTTTTTTTCCAGCAGAGATTCAAAACAACAGAAAAGTGATTACAATAAACCTCGTGTTTCCACTTGGGATCAACCCTTTTCTAACAAATCAAAATCGCATGATAACTTAATCAAAATTAAAAGTGACAAACTAAGATTCCATCACATTTACTTCACTAAAAGTGGATTTTGGAACAAACATAAGATCATAGCGGAAAATATTACAAACTTTTAACAAAATCTCTCATCAACACCTTTTTGTTTTGTAGATGAAACTTGAAACTTCATTAAGCAACTAAAATGTTGTTTAACTAATATAAAATAAAAGTCGAAGCGCCTAGAGCTAACAGACGAATACCACAATGTTTAAATCGTCAAAGCTACGGGCACACTAAATCATCTTACTGCAATAATCATTTAAGATGTGTTCAATGTAGTGAAAACCACAGTTCTGTAACCTGTGCCGAAAGCTGTACGATACTCTCGCCAAGTGTGTGACCTCTGCGATGGTAATCAGATCACCGTGAATGCATAATCTTCGAAAACTTACTACAACTTCATAACCAATCAACATCTAAATGCAAAAACAAAGTTATTGATAAAGACAATTTCAATTTTAATAGCAATGTTATAAACGAGAAAATTCCTGGCAGCACTTTAAATAATTGAGATAGTAATAATATTTCCGACCAAACTTAGCTACGAGCTGCCAAATAAAATACCAAAGACTCGACCAATACAAAGAATAGATGTATACATCCAAACGTAAACTTAATTGTTCAATTACTTCTTTCATAAACGAATTTAAAACCCTTATCAACCCAATTATCTTACATCTGAAAACTTTCATTGAAAAATTAATTTTTAAAAATGTCGAGTAACTAAAATACCATTTTTTTTTTTTTTTTTTATATCTACTCCTGTAAGCCTAGGCTTGTGGTGGAGTAGAGTGTTAACAAATAATCGTACATAAATTATAAGAAAAATAAAATAAAAATAAAATTATACACAATTATAAAATAAAAATCTAAGAAACATGATTAAGTACTTAAAAAATAAAAACGTTGAACTATTTAAATATAAGACTAACAAACACCGTTATGTGCGGATTTCACAAAGAAATATTCAATTCTGAAAAAAGCGTATCAGTTAAGATTGTTTTGTCATTCAATAAGCCATAATGTATGTTCTTTTTTGATAAAGTTGGTAACTGGTTAAAATATGTTGGACCTAAATAATTAACAAACGATTGCCCAAAGGATTTTTTAGTGTATTCCACAGGTAAGTTATATACTCTTTGTTCTCTGGACTTAAAAAGATCAAAAGTATTGGTATTGTTCCTTATACATTTTTTAATCGTGAAAAGTAATGCAACTGACTTATACAATAGTTTGACCGGAAGGATACCTAGAAGTTTATAATTTAGTTTCGTTGAACCTTCTAGAGATTTTTTACCTAAAATTAATCTTACTACAGTATTTTGATTAACTTGTAGTGGATTTAAATAATTATCTTTCATACCTCCCCATACTAAAAGCCCATATTGAAAAATGGATTGATAGAAGGCGAAATAAATCATACGCATCGTTTTCGCCGGTAACAGATCTCTTAGTTTTATGAATTGATGGATTGTGGAACGGAGCTTACCAACTAGATTGCAAATATGCAAGTTCCATCTCAAATTTTCATCAAATATGATACCTAAATAACGAATCTTCGTTATTTGCTGTACTTGTTTACAGTTAATATTATTACACATTAAAAGATTATCACAGTTGTGAATAACCAAAGGAGAATCTGTATTCGTACATTTATTAATCGAGAAATTTATAACATTGATTTCTCAAAATTCATGGATAAACCTCTATTTTTTATACATGAATAAGTTGAGTTTAGTCCTTTCGTGGCTTTAGTATGTACCCCATTCCAAGACGAGTCTACGAATAACAGACAAGTATCGTCAGCATAGGTCACTATGGTTCCACCTATCTTTAAATCACACACCTCATTTATATAGAGTATAAACAGAATAGGGCCTAAGACACTGCAGCCCCGTGAAACACCATATTTGATAAATTTGCTATCACTTAGGACATTGTTTAATTTCACATACTGCTTTCTGCCATATCCTATTCATAATCGATATTATTATAGAACACAAATTAATTACTCGAAACGAAATTTTACTTCAATATTTAATATGCTATAAAAAAAATTCACATTGCGTTAATTACGAAAACCCATTTAACACCAGAAAAAAAGATATATTAAAAATCAAATGAAAGTGCTGTTTGTGAACGGTTTACCTACTTTAGTGTTCAATTCTTTATTTTTATTCTTTATTTTATTCTCAAATTTCCTTGATATGCACTATTTGTATACATTTTAAATAATATGTTTAATAATAATAAAAAAACATAATTCTATTATATCATACTTTTTTGTTTTTAATAAAAAAAAATAAAAATGCACCTGTTGTTATTTAAGTATAATTTAACTAACCAACCAAAAATAAAATTATACCTTTACCAAAAACATGTACTGCAGTGGCATCCTCGAAGGTTAGTTCAAATCAAGTTAGTTCTTAGAAAGTAGTAATAGGTACAAACATTTACATTTTCATTTATTCTTATGACCATGACTACTGTTTTTTCTCTGTATAACAAGTGCAATTATTGTCGTGACTTCAATAAATTATTAAAAATGCCAAAATATTGAATTTTATCCAAACGGATTAATTTTGTTTTAATTTACATAAATAACACACTGTGGCGCAACAGTTATCAGAAAATTATTTTGGATACGTATAATGAGACACTGATTTACATCCCATTTGAAACAAATTAGTTACGCGAGTTATTTATGTTAGTTAGCAAAACTTTTAGACTTGATTTGTAATCAAAACAAGACACCGTCAACATAGGATCATGACGGAAATCAGTCTTGATTTTTTAAAAAAAAAGTTATATTAATTGATGTTGTATAGAAGATTAGAAGATGAATCATTTTCAAAGAAATAAGGCGGAAGAAGTGTCACTAACTTTAAGAGTTCTTTACATTGATTAAATTTTAAAATGTATACTTTATAGTGACATATTTTACGATACTCAGAAGTAGAAAAATATTTATTTATTACATGTTTACCTTGATTTGTTTCGCTCTTTTATTTTATAAAAAAAAATAGTATACGTATAAGTATAATATGATCACATGTATAAAATACAATATAGTGCAGATAGTTTGACTTGTGAATTTATTTATAGTTAAAATCCCTCGGATTTGTATTTGCTTACACAATAATTATCTTACAATATCATTATTCAAACGATATCGCCATAATATTATTTTGTTCTAATGGATAGAAAAATAATTTTGAAATATTATTTAAATGATTTATAAAAAAAAAAAAAAAAACCAGAATAATAAATTGTACGACGAGGTACAGAACGATACGGACGGACATACCTATAATACCTGTTTCGCGTAATAATAATACGATCATCTCGTACAGAATCGCACAATGACCGGATCAGTCTGGTCGCCGAGTCTCGTCGGTTGGCATATCGATTGGTTGAGTTTTAGTTTATAAATTGTGTTCTATGCCATGAGAGGCTGTCGCGATAGAATTTATTGTCTTTGTCCATTTCGCACAGTTTATATACGCAGCGCACACAAACACGGGGTTCTGTATATAGTTCTAAAAACGCGAGGTTAACATGCGTTGTACTGCAAATATAATAGATCCATTAAAAGCATAAAAGAGAGAAACGTTGTGTAAATCCTCTCGAGGGGGGTTTTTTTTTTTTTTTAATAATTTAACTTTACCATGAACGTGTACATAATATATACTTTCTGCAGCTTCTCAATCATTAATGCGTCATAAAAATTGTGTCGGTACTTTAAAACTCAAGTATTGAACAAATTCTGCAAACGCGTATATAATATTGTGTGTGTGTGTGTGTTTAAACATTTTCATAAGTATTACATTCGTGAGTTACATTATATACTAGCTAATCTCGTGCACTTCGTTGCCCGTTTAAAAAAATAATAATGCCAACTCTATATGAATAATAAGTTTTATTTTATAAATAACGGTTACAATATACTAAGACACTAAGTAATATCGTTACAACAATATACAATTTAGTCCCACACTCCCACCCGGCGTTGCCTGAGCCAAATATTAAGTTAAGATTAACTTCAAGTGATTTACATACATCTAATCACCTATGTGGTTAATCAACTGCATTATGGACAATATGCGAGCAGTATATTATCAGGTAGGCAATCCACCTGCAGTGGATTGCGGACCCCATGAGGTGCGTGATTGAATGGAAACAGAATTAGGTAGATGAAAAACAGTACAGAGTTGTCATTTTGTAACACCACTCGCATATTGAATTTTTCTAGCCGATCCCGTGCACTTTTTATTTCATTTTTAGCTGTTAATCTAGGAATTACTGGCAGCGTTTGGCGAAAATCCTCAGCTATAAAGGGGGTTCATTGATATTCCATTTTAAATCTATACATATATATAAAATCGACATGGCACACGTATCTCGCACATCCCAGTTTGTTGAGTAGTCTTGGAATATATATATATTATATATATTGTAATATAGATAAATTGTCGGGTTTTACTTTTTGGAACAATTCATACCTACACACTGCTGACGATAAAACACACACAAAAGAAAAAAGGTCAGGTTACAGGTAACTGGAAACCTACTATCGCGATCGGTCACGGGAATATCCGAAATGCACCATGCAAATAAGCATGTAAATTTAAATTTAATATTACAAAATTAATTCCGAACATTTTCTTACTCACTCACCGTTTAAACCTTCTCTGGACTTCCCAAATAATTTAAGACCAAAATGAGCTAAATCGGTCCAGCCGTTCTCGAGTTTTAGCGAGACTAACAAACAGCATTAGATTTTTATTTATATAGATTATATATACATGAGTACGGAAACCAATTTTATTATTAATAGGTATGTGGAAAATATTATGTGGAACGCCCGAAGCGCAAACAAAGACGATACAATCTAATACTGTAGGAAGTCGTCTATGACAGACTCCATTGAGCGTTTGGCACTCCGAGGTCCACATAATTAATTAAACATTATAAACTTAGGAGAGTTTCAACAAAATATCGTGTCAACTCGTACGTTGATAATATTTTGATTCAGATATTATGATGGCGTGCAAAACGGTTGGAAAAAACCAAGATAAAAAAAAATTTAACATTCAATTCCTAAACAAATTTTAAAAACGAGCAACAACAATTTTATATTTATGTATATTAATGTTGAATGCTGATAAGTGATAACCAAACGTACTTTTTACCTGTTTTATTAAAACGAGATTAAATGAACGTACTCACACAAGTAATGCGAATATCGTTGTAGCCGATATGTTATAAAATGTCGAAGAAAACCGTTGCGTATAAACGGGGGGGGGGGGAATTGCACCTCGTTAAAAACCCACGAAAAATCGTCGAGTACGACGAGTACCTGATGTACACATGTTGCTGATATACATATTATTATAGTTCTACAATTTTTTCCACGTGAAGAGAAACTGGGACATTAGATTTCTGATGTACTTATTACAATAGTGACTTTTACGAGAAGACCGGGAAAATGGTCTATCAATTATAACAATATATATATATATTGCATAATGCACAATTTCGATGCGTTTTTTGACCGACCGGCGATTGCAGGACGATGCGCGTGGACGACGGGTGTGCATCGTTTACAAACGACGAGGCCGCGTACGTCGTCAGTTAAATTAAACGCACACACGTCTTGTGCCAGGAGAAAAGATCAGTCGACGATGAGCGGTGCTGCTCGGCGACCTCGTGTGTCGAAACTTCCGATGTGCGACGGCAACAGGTTACTACACGTGTATATTTATCCATCCGATAGAGCACATTACGGACAAAAAAATTAATATAATATATTATATACAGTAGGTAGGTATAGCCGTATTCGTTTTAAATTACGCGTCTTATCCGACTGTATACAAGTCACAACTAAACTATTTGTACCTTTATCGATGTAACCATATTATAGTAAAAAATATAATATTAAAATATTAAGTACCTGCAATATAGATAAATATTACTAAAACTCTGTCGCGGCGGCGGCGGCGCGTCTGCCAACACGTTGTCGTCGACCTTGCCTTGAGGGCGACGACGACGGCGACGACGGGTGTCGTGGTCGTCCCGATGCCAACAAGAGAGGGGGCAGAAACGAATAAAAATTTAATTTAAATTAACATAATATATATATTTTACCATAATATGATAAACCGACAAAAAAAAAACACTGTCATCGACAAATACCAGCTAAATAGCTATTGGTCATATAGGTATATATAGATATAGATAGATATATTATAACTATATAGGACGTAAATTTAAACTAAAATGCATTTTTCTCCGATAACACAAATTTGTTTCTTACATTAAACAAAAATGAAACTTTTACTTTGGTTTTATTTACTTTTAAGTGTATTTTTCATAATATATTTGCGCCATTGCGACGAGGAATTCGAATGATGAAAGAACAGCAGACAATCTCTAGTCTAAAATACACAAAATAAAAAAAAAAAGATATTATTATAGACTGTATATTTAGGCCCGCATTCATCATTGAAATATATATATATATGTGTAAAATTATATAGTGTTAGTTTCAAAATAATTGTCATACTAATAAAAAAGATCCACGGTAAACGAAAAAATAGATATTTTACACACGATAAATACCGAACTACCTAGTGAATACACGTAATTTTATAATATTATAATTATTATAAGCGTTCGAATATTTAAATTTTGTTGTGAGATTTTTAGTGCATTTAATCGGTGTCGATAATAATAATATACACGCGATGCTGCTTCTGCAGCTCCACGATCTTTACCACGAATACACACGCCATAAAATATACATTATAATAGGTAATTTGAGTGCATAATAATATTATCCGAAATATCTATAGATTATACTAGTATACTACATATACGATATTATTATGTCAAATACCAGCGATACTACCCATTTAAAAATAATATACAGGGTGATTCGCCAAGCATGCGGTCACCCACATAGTATTATTAATAATACTTATTAATAATGCGAATTAAATCAAATTCTGATTTTTTAATTTTTAAGTACATACAGAGTGGTTGACGGGAATAGGGATTATAAGAACAGCAGACGTAAACCAGGGTATTTTAGACGCATATGACAATTTTATTTGTAGTTTCTGTTAGGGAAATAAGTGCCATTTTAAGTTTTAACGAGAACATCGAGCATGAAAAGCAGCATATAACATTGTGATGTTCGTCTTGTTCGTAGCACGAAGCAAGTCACGAAGCAACTCGTTTGAGTGAACGCGAATGCAACAAGACTTATTCGTTAATAGGTGCAGTTTCTGCGCTCTTATTGCGTTTCGTACGTAAAAACGAGGAGAACTAAACTTTGCCGCTCTACGATGGTTACTAAACCGAATTTTTGACGGATCGAATTTGCTCTTCCAGGGCTGTTCACTCCTATCCTGCGTAGAGAAAATCCCGTTTATTTTTAGCCCTATTCCCGCCCTGTATATATAATAAGTTCGGAGACCATATTATAGTTTTACATACATAGATTTGTTTATACCATCTAAGTATAATATCATGTGGAGATACCAACTTCTGTTTTTCAAATGAAAATCACCCTTTATCTTCTTATAAATTGTATAGCAGATGACTTTTTTGAAAATGTTGATGTAACTACATTCGAACCAGTAATTTTTGAGTTGATTGAATTTGTATACTACAAGATAATAGGTTTGAAGGGGAATGTGATTATATTTTAAACATTTGAGTAACTAATATTATTCTATTGACATCTTCTAATATTAATAAAAATTATCAGAGTAAAATATTATAGTATTAGATTAACTATTACATCTATTTTAAATTGTTGTAAAACCATTTTTAATGACTATTATCCCCGTAGATGCGTCAACATTTTCAAGAACAAAACTAAAAAACACCAGCTCAACGATTTACTAGTGAAAAAGTTAAGTTCTTATTTGTAAAAAATAACCAGTCAGTACAAAACGGGAAACTCCTCGCATACGGCAAAACAAATTTAAGTATTCTGTGATATGACGAAGGGAGTATAAAAAAAAACGTATTTATAGGTACTTGAAGATTGCCAAAATTATAAGCTAAATAAACTCGTTAACAACAAAAACAAAAACGGGGGTGAGCACGCTGGGCGTGGATCACTCTGTATAGTGTATATAGACAGAAAGACGGCTGTACCTATAAAATAATATTATATTGTATATCGGCGAGATGGAAGAATGTTGTTCGGATCATCTCGCGCGGGCGTTATGCAACTTTTGAAAATGTTATGGAGGGCATTACAATATTATTATATTATATATATATTATATATGGTCGTGTGCGTATATTATATATTATCGTCCTTCCTCGTCCCGCCGCCGCCGCCGCCGCAGCCGCAGCAACGCCGGCCGAGACCATCGTCGCGACGAGCACGCGCTGCAGTGCGTTTTTGTCGCTCGAACCGATTCCTCCGAATAGAAAATAATAAAATAATATTATATCGTTGGCCGTTATTTTTGTTATGTTTCGCGTACTCGTCGTCGTCGCAGTCATCGCGGCCACGTCGGTCATCCATGCAGGTCAGTGCACGATACTATTATTTTATTAATATTAATTCGTTCTATCGTTGAAATAAAATATAAAATATAATTGTATTTATATTCAATGGTCCGACACAGGTATAGTAGGTATATACCTGTTTATTGTGTTATTATATTTTACCGGCGACCGGCGACCGTTTCGACCGTTCCGTTGACCGGTTGATTTCTTTCTCGAATCTCTTCGCCGGCGATTTAGAAATTTTGCGCTCCCGGGCTCATGGCGCCCATTTTTGGTAAACTTTATTTTAACATCATAGTGCAGTGGTGGCCAAACTGTTTTTTCCAAAATTTGAAAATTTAACACGAGGTTATCCTTGTAAGTTATTATAGTGTTATTTTAAATAAAAATAAATAAGAGCGTTAATTCACAATAGTTTCTTATGAGCGCCTTAAGTCAGAGTTTTAAAAAAATTCGTCAAAAATACAAACTTTGCAAATTATTTTGTTGAAAATTTATAAAAAAATTATATTTTTACACCTAAGATATGAAAATGTAATGTTTTCTTTACAAAGAAAAATTGAATATTTTGTACATTTTCCAGAATTGTCAAAACATTTCTGAATTTTATTCTCTTTGCCTCGGGCGCATCTTGTAAGTAACATAACACGATTTACAAAATATTAAACATGTATAAATATTATTTATTATTATACTGTTGCCTAAGCTATTCCTTATTTCGTAGTTTTTCGAAATTAATGTTTAGTGATAAACAACACGTAATAAATCCAGACGAAAACAACCATATTACACAGGCGAAATATGTACATTAAGGTAAATTTTTTTTGTAACCGTTGAATTTAAATTAATTTTTCTACACTCGATTAATAGCTATCTGTAATTTATCTGGATAAAATATTTTTATCTTTTAGGAAGATGAATTCGAAATTGAATATTATCTCTTATCTGTATCTCAGACAAAATAAAGTGTAGTTATCTTTAACCAGATGATTTTTTTTTTTTTTTTGTTATCCGGTCCTATAACGCTACCGGGTCACACACACAATAATATTATTACGCGTGCCGGGTTCGGAGTCGCGCGCGTTGCCGGTTCGACGGAAACGATTGAGCGGCATCGGTCCTCCCGAGCGACGGCAATCGAGTGGCATTTCAATACAATCGCATTTTAAAATATAATACAATATAATAATACAATACCCACTGCTGCAGCAATGTCGATAGTAAAAACAACAAAGCGGTGGGCCGGTGCCGCCGCAGCGGCAGCAGAGACAACGCGGCTCGTAATATTATATTTTATTTCGTCCCGACGACGCGTTTCGTAATAGGTCGCGAGCGTATCGCGCGTAGTGTTCCGTAATATTTTCGTATTAATTCCGATTCGCGGCTGCTGCGGCACTGTAATTTTGCCGGATTACGTATTCGGCAGACGGACGCGCACAAATCATGCGAGCCAACGTCGCCTCTTATAACTACTTATTTTTTTTTTCACCCGTTCACACGAGTATAATACTATATGTCTATATATATATATACAACGACAACACTCTCGGAGGAGTAGGTGTATTATATTTATTTTATATCGATCCGATTAAACGCGATTTTTGCGAAGTTGTTCGCACGCGAACGCGTATAATAACACCCTCAGTACTGTTTGATACAATATAATATATATATATGTGTGTGTGTGTGAGTGTGTGTGTGTGTGTGTGTGTGTGTGTGTGTGTGTGTGTGTGTGTTGTCGAACGCGCGAGTTTTTCGATTAACTGAAAACTTTCACATTCAGATTGTTCACATTATATACCTGTACTTGATCCGCTGCTCATCTATCAATTCTCGATCGGTTCGCGTGCACCCATGCACGCCGTATTTATATATTTTCGTTTCAACCGTACCGCATAATAATAATAATAATAATAATAATAATATCATTTCCACGGACGACCCATATTATTGTTATTGTTATCCTTAAAATGTAATGCGGCTCACGACCTTCTGTCTTCGGAAACAAATTTTATACGATTTTATTACTAATATTTATATATAGGTCGAGTGCTGCAGGTGGCCAATGCGTATATAGTTTTGTGAGCACAATGCAACATTTTAATAGAACGGCACAATATATATTATGTATATTATACAGAATACGGTTAATAAACGTTAAGTAATAATAATAATATTGCATTGTATTTGCCGCGTTATTCGGTTGATGTGCGGCATCGTCATTATAATAACATTTCAAAAGGATCCGCATGCGAGTGTTCTCTCTATAGCAATAACTATAAAATATAATTACACGTAATTTCTTAATATTGCGTGGGAAGCGTATAATAGGACATTAGGATTGAAATTGGACTTCTGAAACATTATACCTAAGTCGCGATTAGGCGGTGCACTCCGGTGTTTCGTGGGAGTCGTAGACAATATAAAATATGATCCATTATAGTTTGTCGTAATTTGCTTTCTTGTACACTGTACGGCCGACATTTGCATTCACTAGAGCTCGGCATGATCAAATACGCCACGATAAAATATGAGAGGACATTGTTTAAGTAAACAATTACTTTTTCCGACCAAAAAGAAGACAAATTGCACACATGGCTTGTAATAAATCATTCGTAAAAAATTTATACTTGTCGAAGAAAGTCCATTGATTTCAAAATGGATTTAATAAATAATAAATTATATAATTCAATTAATCTTTAGCTACTATTTTTAACTTTTAAATCGTTCGGCCAAAAAAAGCACAAAACAGAGTAAATAATAACAATAATTATTCAAAATAAAAAAGTTTGAAAGAAATTATAATTTCTTTAGTCTCGCTTATTTTTTAAGTAATCTTAAGTACATATTTAAAATAAAAGTCAAATTCAAGGATAAATAAAACACAATTAATAATGAAACCACGATAAATCATACTTTTTATATTGTTGAAAATCTATCGTTGTTTGTCAGTTTATACCTATATAAAAAATTTAAAATCCCATACGTATTGCACTTTCAACAGACGTTGAAATATTTTTAAACAACGTGGAACAATTACAACTATAATAGGTATAACTGTATCACTATAATATGTCAGTTTATCAAATGATTTACGCCGTTTCTGACGAATAATAAGGATTGTAGGTGGAATAAAATCTTTATTTGTTACGAAAATAACCATTTTTTCTTTTATCAAACAACTAAACAAGCCCTTACATGGAGTTAAAAAAACTACGAGAACAATATGATCAATCTGATCCAAGGTTAAGACACTGATTCGCAGGGTTTTTTAGAGAAATTGAACGTGTATAATGAAATTTCACTTGGTCGGTATTTTATAGTTCAAGCTTTAAAAGCTTCCAGGCGTGGAATATAATGAATTATAATTGATTGGCCAAACGTGATTCTTTAAATTCGCAAGGACAATATTTCAATCGGATAATCGATATCACCCAAGGACGAGGTCCTTCGAGATAATCATTAAAAGGCATCACTGGCCATTTGCCCAAAAACACGACTGCAAAACATTCCGATCACAGCAGTATTATAAGACAAAAACCTTAACCTTTAACTTTTAAAATCAGTTATAATTTTTCAAATATGGCATAATGTTTTACGCGTCCGTGTCACGCGACGGAGATGAAACGT
Organism: Neotoxoptera formosana; assembly: GCA_022818045.1. Classification (NCBI taxonomy): domain Eukaryota; kingdom Metazoa; phylum Arthropoda; class Insecta; order Hemiptera; family Aphididae; genus Neotoxoptera; species Neotoxoptera formosana. The sequence continues at coordinate 11,169,688 of CM040633.1, read as the reverse complement.
TTGACTTTTCTGACTTCAGCTTCGAACATTAGAACTCAATCGTGCACACCTATTATATAATACTATTATTATTCAATGTTCCCATAACATTTAATTATTGTCAGCATTAATTATTATTGCATATAATTCCGTCTCCGTCTTGGAATTTTATGAACTACCGCGCTTGGTGTGAACTCTCTCCCAGTATAATATTATGATAAACTAAAATATATGGCATTATAATAATATCATTAGGTAGAGGTAGTCGGATCGAACGACGATCATGATATACCTAATCAAGTAGAATTCCACGTTGGCGAAATATATATTTTTCATTCAGACACGTTCGGCTGGTATAGTTATACGTATAATTATAGTATTAATCATTGACGGTTCAGCATATATCCGTATTCTCGGCCATTTGCATTCTATGAACGTAATTTTTGCACACAATTTTCGACGATATTTTTTTTAACCATATAATATAATATAATTATGTGTGTGATGTGAGTCTCATTTATAAGGTCAATAGTCGTTTGATTAGCATCGTAATATGTCCGTCGTCAGGGTAATAATTACACTTTGTCCGATAAACTTATTTGGCAGCTAATGAAACTAATAACTTTATATTATGTACTCATCTTCCCTTTGCGATGGATTCTATGACTGCGTTTATAGGAATCGTCGGTACGAAAACGGTATCAACGGCCACCTGCAGGCTGAAGAATCAAAAGAATCGAAAACAGGCAAAATAAGAATACTACCTATACGACGACTTAAACTTAAACTATGTGCTTAAACACATTACAAATAGTTATTGGCGACCAGAGCGGTGCGAGTGTGTGAGAAAAAAAATAGTATATATATAGTATTATAGTTACAGGGATCACCCAATGGCGTGACCCGTGAAGGGATCTTATCCGTCCCGCAGCGACAAGATATTTATTCTTTGAGTTATTATTTTCTACGGTGGATTAAATGATGTTTTCGTATTACTTTTTGATCTCGCCTCTGCTTTTTTTGATTAAATAATATAAGAATCTTGCAGATAGTCCTCGAAAACTTTCCGAATTCCTTATGCGCAGCGTCCGTCTAAAAATATTAACTGGCTATTTCCGGTGTATGGCAAGTACTTTGAAACAAAAAAAAGTACCCCCTTGTAGCGACAAAAAACAATAATTTCGAGCGACGTCCGTGAAGTGTCAAATCGTCAGGCCTGCAAACGGCACAGTGAATAAATGTTCATTCGGAGGATCACAAACTCTTATTTCTTCAGCGACGACCACGACGGTGCGATTATCGGGCGCACACGGACGCCGTTTTTGAATCGCACACTCATTATTTGCACATGACCGCGAGTCGTAGGTACCTACGTATTATTATGTGCACGCGGCTCGGTCGTTATATAATAGCGACTATATTATTATTATTATTATTATTAAATATGAAAAAACCGCGAGCTCATCCTCGCTGCCGCGTGATTACCTCGGGCTGAAATCCCGACCCGACTCTAACCTCCGACACTATCGTGTGCCTCGTACAGTCGTCGTCGCATATCAACGAAGTCTGCAGATCTATCCCCCTTTGGTCGTCGTCAACTGCGCCCCCACCCCTCCACCGGGGAACACGACAAGGAATCGTTTTGGCGCCGTTGCGCAACGTTCCTGCACCGCGAACCTTTCGTGAATATCTCGTCCGCAGCGGGCGCAATCCACGACCTGTTTCCGCCAGCGCAAATGACGTGTCCATTGTTAGTTTCGTTAACCGATCCGAGATGAATAATAAATTAATAATAATATAGTGTTCGTTGCACCGACGACGAGCACCTATATTATTCGCATCCCACGCCGTTGTTGTATACGTATATTACCTACTTACCACCTGCTGCAGTCGAGTAATAGCCAACGAGTTGCGTCCCAAGTACTATGTCCCTCGGGTTTTTTCGGGTTACACGAGTTGTGTCCGGTAGATTTTAAATTAAATCGAATTCAAATCGAGAAATTTGTTCATTACAATATTATAAATACTTATATTTTTTGCACGAGAATAAAATAATATATTGTTTCGTCATATTGTTTATAACTAATATAAATTTTAAATAAAAATAACTAAACATTGAGAAAAACTCAATCAACAATTTTTATATATTCATTATTACCTATTTCAATAATATTGACGAAACAACATATTTTATTCTTGTGTAAAAATATATGTGGTAGTGCCTATAATAACTATATACCTACCTAATATGTTGTATTGGACAAATTTCTAGATTGGAATTTATCATCAGCACACCATAATATACTTGTGTAAACTTACCAAAAAAGTTGTATTAATTAAAATCGAGACCCCTCTTTTATCATTGGGACGCAATTCGTGTACCAGAAATGTTGTTGGGACACAACTCGTTAGCTGCTTAACCTAACCCGAAAGCCAGCGTCGAAATTCCGCAAATGATTAACAAACTACTCGCCGTCGGGCATCGTCGTCGAATTTTGTTGTTCCCGCAAGTTCCAACGCACTGCATTTTACTATATAGTCGATACGTATATTATGTATGATTTAATAGGACGTATTAGATTGCCTATAATATTATATCTATATTTTGTTGATAATTGTGGGCATCGTGTTTATACCACACAGACGATTCTATAGCTTGCACTTTATATAGTACAAATACCGCGAGAAGTAAGAACCAAAATCAGCGAACGAACTGGCGGGATCAGACTCTATTACTGTGGTAGTATATTTCCAAAAACGAATAAATTCCACCCTGAAAAATTGTAATTTTAAACTATTTTAATATAGAAATAATGTAAGTACTGCAAAATCTATATCTAAATAAATGAATATGCGTTTGTATGGAGCTTATATAGACTTGGAAACCAATATTGACACCACATTTTGCACACGTAATCTTTATTCTTTGAGACTCGATGAGTGTTCTCTGTTTCGTTGTTATAGGCTAGTCGCTCAGTCAGCGACTTGCGGTGGTATTTGAAGCTTGACGAGCTACCAAAAAAACCATTACGAATTTTAAATTATAATTTATAAAGAAAACTTTAAGTACTTTTATAGTTGATGTGTGGTTAGAAAAGAGTTCAGTATCAGAATATCCGTTTCTAAAAGTATTTATAATCGCTCAATGAAAAAATTGCTGCGTAAAACCGTAGTCACCCACTCACGAGCTGGGGTAATCGAAATCTCGAGCGTTTATGTCAATATATTGCAACCTGTAAAACAAATAATTTATTTTTTCTTATTTTTAATACAATATAATATATATAATACAGATAATGGAGTATATTATTTTATTTATTACAAAAAACCTATAAATTACAACATGACATATTGCCAATTTACATTAACAATTTAGTTTATTTATTTTTCTTCCTTTTTAAGCTATAATGTGTAGATTACCTCGCTTTCCTTGACCGCACTCCGCGGACCACACATGAATTTTGTATTGGCTCACGAAAATCGAATATTTTTTTTGTTTTTATTTATGGTTACCATTAGTTAAAGAAATAACATTTTTAAAAAAAATCTGTGCGGTCTATTTCAATATCCATGCGTTGCTATGGGATTTTTTTTTTTATAAAAAAAAATAATAGTTTATTAATTGTTTGTTATTCAAATATACGACAAAAGGCAATGTCTGCTCGTGTGCAACTCATAGATTCAAAAAGTACTTGTGTCCAATTTTTACGAAAGTTTCAGGGATCATTCTTAGAAATATCGGGAAAGAAAATTGCAGAGAGGAGTTACGCTGCAATAAAAAAATTAAAGATAAACTGATAAGCAATAATAATATAATATAATTTATATCTGATTAAAAAGTATATAAGATTTACATACTTATAGTTATCCAGGGTCCTCATTGATCGTATAGATACCTACATTTTGAATACTGGAATTTTTTCCATTTTTTCCATTCTCATAAAAATGACTGTGTTTTCGAAACGACTTGGAATATTTACGATAAAAAAAAAAAAAACACTCACTCAAAACGATAGGAAAGTCGTCAGTGTATAATGTCATACGTTTTACACTATATTTCGAAGAAGCTATAAACTATAAAGACAAAACGTTATCACGACCATTTTTGCACAGACCGCGGGCACAAGACAAACATTACAATACAGATTACACATACCTACGATATTACATAACTCGGTACTCGGCACCATATCATATAGTACCGACGAAACAATAACAATAATAATAATGCTTGTCCGAGAATACCTAAAGGCGGGAAAATAATTTGTATCCGGCAACAATATATAGTAATATTATAACGTTATTCGTACCGCAGAAGTCGGAGCGGACATTATTATAATAATTACGATATATCGCGGGGATTATGGACGCGCGTCGATGATATTATTTTTGTTTATTACACGACTGCAGGTGGCGATTTATGGTTCTCTTCTACACGTCGAACGCGCGTCGTCCGACGACCACGCGTCTCGACCACCCGGAGACTCGCGCGTTTTGAATAATAATAATATTATGACCGTCGTACGCGTTGTTTTCAAACCGTTTAGAATACTATATAATTATGTAGACGCGACGCGTGTAATTCATAATATCGTACGCGGTCTTTGCGCGGGCCCCACAGTCGTATATTATTATTATTATTATTATTATTATCTCGTCTGTCAAAAAAAGTACAATTCGATATCGGAATTTGGTATAATATAATGTTGTGCATTAGGCGTGGAGGTAATATAATAGTATGCACTATATTATCCTAATGTAAAACAGCTCGTTGTGTATAATAATGCCAAAGTCATCGTTATTATTATTATTATTATTATTATATAGCTCTTGACGATAACCTTTTGCGTTGAATTAATAATAATCGCCGCTCCACTTCTCTCGTCACGCGGTGCGACATTTACAGAAACTATATAATACGACGTCATACTCGTTTTAATAATATATTATGTATTGTTTCTAAAAAAATGCCATGCTATTTTTCGAACTTTTAGCCGTGGCTTTACAAGAATTATGCGGCAAACTTACAGGGATGACTTTATACGTTTACTTTCGACGATCGTTTTTCACACGTCTTTGCCGGTGCAAGTACACGAAAGCAGCAAGAACGCCCGAACGCTTATAGCTTTATTTGATTTTTTTTTTTTAAACAGCTTTGATAATAATTATCGTTGTTACAGTTGTATGATTGATTGAGTTTCATTGGTGTCTACGTATTTTGTAGTTTCATGATTAATTGTACAATATTTTACCGATTAGGTAGTATATTATCTGAGATGTGTCATGTGTAAAAAACGCGTATACATGCAATAAACGTGTTGACTGTATTGACGTGTTGTGCGATTTATCCACAACTATGGAATAGTTTACAGAGCGGAAAACGAAATGGTGAAAAGTAAAAAATTTGTTCGGAAACGTTGTTTTGCGTTTATTTGCACACGAACAAAAAGGTTAACGATTGACCTGCGGTCGCCGGCACTTGACATGTGCAGTCATTAGGTTCAAAATGTTTTCAATCAAAATCGTAGATTACAAACCGTATGGCTCCAATCGAATATTATTTGAATGACTATTAACGTTCTGGCGTAATATCTATGTGCAGTTTTTTGCAAACTCGTGGAACCATAAGATCTGTAATCAATCGCAATACATTATATCGATGTCAAAATATGTAGGCCAATGACGAGTAAAATGAGTATAGGTGCAATACATAATAAAGTATGCATAATGTGCAGTTAAGATCTGTCGAGCCGACTTTTCAAAGAACATTACAGTAGTTATATTTCCGATCTATTGCGGTGGCTGTAATTGCGAAGTGGATCAAAAAAACTGGCGGTGGATATAAAATGCATTAGTTTCATAAATATAGGTACTATGTTTCATATGTACCTCTTTAATAGACATAAAATATAGTTCATAAGAATATATATTTTGGTTTATCCTATATACGACTAGATAGGTGAATTTGACTATTTACACATAAGTTATATGAAACAGAATTATAAAATATAATATAACTCGACTTATTATTTAGTAGTAACACAAAGTCACAATCTATGTAATATTTTATATTTCATTTAACCATCCAAAATTATTTACCAAAATTATGTTTAGAACGCTTCGAAATGAATACAGCAAATATTTAGAAAAACATTTAACATTTAATAAAATGTCATCTATTGATCAGACAAACACGTTATTTTCGATATTTTATTTTGTCGTGTGATATAACATTATAACAATATAAGTGTATTATAGACTTGAATGATAACAGTATTTGTTATCAGTTTTCGTGATTTTAAGACGTAGTTCGTATGACACTACTCGTATTGCACAGGAAGTAAATCGATCGATAACATTTTTTGCCTAACTGCCAACATTGTTATTTACAAATTTTTTTAAATAAAAAAAATCATTATTTGTATATTGTAAGATAATAATAATGCGCGATGCGCAGTATGCGACGCGTATGCGCGATTTAATCAAACACAATAATACGCTCATGACGTAGCAGGTATATTTGTCATGGACATAATATCATACGTTCTCGATTCGGCCATTTACATTATTATTATTATTATTATACAGTAAACTCGCGACAGGCGCAATCAGTCAGGTGTATTACGGGGGCTTCACAGACGAAAATATCGTAGGCAGAGAAAATTATGAAAATGTTTATTCTGGTCGATCCTGCGAAGACCGTAGACTCCACGCGTGCTGTTACCCGTAATATCATTTATTACCCACGTGGATATAATATTTTATAGACATTATCGTAGAATCACGCGTCTCATAATATTTATTATTATATTATTATTGTTATCGTTCGCAGGCGGTGTCACGCGCAGGACGGTCAGGAGGCAGCGACAGTACTTGGACAACGATCGCGACGCGGCCACAAGTACGTAGGCGACGCACTGCATGCAATATTATAATAATAGTCGGACGAAATTTTTGTCTAATTTTTCACGTGTTCAGGTGGTGGTGGCGTTTGTCCAGAAAGAAACGGACGGTACCCGTTGGGCAACCAGTGCGACAAGTGAGTTTGGACGTATGTCACATCGCAGTGAGATAAAAAAAATAATAATAATAATACATAATATATTATAATATAACGTGGGTGTACTTACGCGTGCGCAGCGGCGCCCAAGACATATCTTTCAGGCGTATAGCAAGACACAATTTTACCCACCCACCCCTCTCCAAAACTCAAAACGTAATGGTTTTTTTTCGTTTTCGTTATATTAATAATTGCAGGTATTATTGGTAATCGTTAATGTACCAAGGAATAGGTTTATTTCTTATTCCTGAGCAGAATATTTTTCTGAGTATATCAATATGTCTAATTTGAATTTAAAACTAGTTATAAATTAGTTATAACTTATAAGTATTTACGCAAAGGTTATTAGAGCAGAGTAGTGGATCAATGTTTTGCTGCGTACCTACCCCTGGGCCACTCTACTCAGCTCAACTAAATTTTTATTACTTATTAATTACTCGTTCAAAATACGATTTTTATATGCATACAAACTGATTTTTTTTTGATATAAAGGATATATTTTTAAAAATCTCTTTTATTTCTGTAACCGATGGCAGTCCTATAAATAAACAAAAAAATATTCGATTTTTGTGAACAAAATGAATTTTCTGTTGCCCTATATATGTTCAAATACTAAACTGAAATGAACACTTGCCGAATTTCAAGTAATATGACGTATGCAACATTTGGTGCCAATTGGTTCAGTAGTTCTTAAGTCTATAATAGTATAATAAGCCACATCCAAACATACATTAGTTTTAATATATATAGATATTGAAATTGTATACATTCAAAAAAGTAAAAAGATTAAAAAATGACAACAAAAAATAGAAAAAATTTAGTTATGTAACGACAAAAATTATCTAAAATGAATATTACACTGTATATATATTTGAGTATAGGTATTCATGTATACGTGTAAATATATCAGATAATTATACTAAATTGATCACGAATCAATCATACGAAAGAAATACTAAAATAATCCAATAAAAGTTCATATTATTATATATACTGAAGTTTAAATTAATTTATTGTTATTATTGTATAATATACAGCACGGATTCTTAAGTTTTCTGAAAATGTAGTTTAATTTTCAAAAATTTAATTTGTTTTTATTATTATTCTTTTGTAACCACATCTTTATTTATTTTATTTCAACGTCGGCGTTTTACCCGCTGTAATAACTTTTACACAATTTTTTTTTTTTTTAAAGATTTTTGTTGTAAATAAAATGTATATTGTTTACTTCTATCAGATACTTACAATGTGAGAATGGCGTACCCGCTGAAAAATTATGCCCCGACGGACTGTTCTTCAACTCAAAGTCATCGATATTCTCTTACCCGTGCCAATATCCACCAGAAGTAGATTGCGAAGGAAGAACCCAATTGCGTGAGTTTTGGTTAAAATGGATAACTCGTTTACAGTTAAAATTTACAGTATCCATATTCATATGGATTAAATGCATCATGGTTTTAAATTAGCTATTTCAAACTAGACGGAGATCGGAGTCGTCTATAACATTTTTGAAAATAAAATTATTTTATATACTTATTATATAGGTTAGGTTAGGTTAACCTATCCTAACCTTAACCTAAGTAAGAAATGCCTTAAACCTACATTTTTCCTAAAACTCTTGCAGAGCCCCCGCAATCCACCAGCGACTGCCCAAGACAGTTCGGTTACTTTCGGCTGGGCGACGAGACAAAGTGCGGTCAGTTCCTCAACTGCGTAAACGGCATAGGATACAAATTTGACTGTCCCGAAGGATTGGCGTTTAACGAGTTGACGTTTAGATGCGACTGGCCGGATCAGGTGGACACGTGCGACGCAGAAGGTAAAATAATATGTCGTGTTAGCTAAAATATGATATAAGTAATAAAAGACTTGAAACATTTTCAAAAAAATCAAAAGCAAAGCTCTTGAAATAATACGAATAGTGCGAATATACTGCACTGTACACGCCTACACGCAACATACATAATAATAATACGGTACATTTATTTGCGTTGGTGGTACAACGAGAAGAAATGAACAATGTACTGCAATTTGGTTGATATCATAGCATGTACAATATTATTATGCGAGTCGACGAGAATCTCGTTTATATAAATCCAATTCATCGTGCATTTCACACTCGGCGAGTGTTATTAGTTTTCATAAATCGAATTAAATATTGTCGATATTTGAACTGGGTGCACATCATCGAGCACAAACAAACATTAAACATTGAAATATTGACGATCACTGCAGGTCCCGATCTGTTTATAAATACCGTAGGAATAACTGGACGAATATAATAGTATAATATTAATCTGCACTGACAGTTTTAGGGTAATACGTCAATATAATGTAGTGCGACAAATTTAGATTAATAATAATTTATGTCTATAGGTAGTTATTATACAGTTTATGTCTGAATAGTAAGGTAGGTATGAGATATCGATAAACCGCATTCGTTATTGGCTACAAAAATATGTTGATAGCGAAGACGCCGGCCCGAAATTTCAGTAGCAAAGACTTTTTCTTGTTATGTACCAATAACTATCACATGGCAATTTTATTATTGTACTTGTACACGAATATAAAAATGTAAAAAACAAAACCTCTACAAAATCCCATGTTATAAAGTTATATTTTAAATGGGAATTACATAACAAAAATCACGATATGTTATGAAACTATTTCGTGTTCAGCCAAATCTATATAATCGCCCCAAAAGTATTATGTATAATTTTAAATTTATATTGTATTTTGTTTGCACAACAACCGCGAAATATTTGGTATTATAATGTCCGTGTGTGGCCAAAAAGACGTAAGAATCGTCTAAGAATTAATTATTGATCTCTATACTATAATTTACAGCGTTTCTTGGGTTTAGATGCCCGCCCGAAGAGAACCCGTTAGAAGGTCACAAACTCCATCCCAACTCGGTGGATTGTCAAAAGTTCTACCTTTGCGTCAGCGGTAGGCCTCGGCTATACAACTGTGGAACTGGACTTGGATTCAACGAACTCATCGGCGCTTGCGACATCAGGGAAAACGTAACTTCGTGGTAAATACAAATTGTTCTATACCGCATTTGTGTGCATACAATGCACATCTTTAAATTTGCAATGTTTAAGCGCCTTATTCCTTGTAATTTATATATTATGAACAATGACTGTATGCTCGTGATAATGATTCACTTGTATTATATTTCAACGCAATCGGATATTCCGTAGTAGGTACTCCACTACCCGCGTTTCAAAATTAAATAATTAGTTGAAATTCAATGTTTTAGAAATAACTTAGCTATACCTACTTAACCATAGATAAAAGCCACTTCAATGGGAAAATTGATACTTTCGAGTTATAACTTTTAAAACCAATAATATATTATAGTTAAATATGAACAATTTAAACGCCAAATGGCACACTAATGACACGCTTGTAATTTGAAAAAATATGATTGTTTGCTGATTTGGGGCTAGGAAACTGTGAGAAAATTAAATAACACAAAAAGAGTTAAGTAATCACTAAAAGTACAACCATAAAAAAAAAAAAAATTGTAAAATGTAAAGTTAATGAAAATGGATTTAAGCATTTTCCATACACTTAAGTTTTTATACGAAAAATCAATGAAATATAATTATTATGACGAAAGAAAACGACAGTAACATTTTAGTACAAATGTAAAAAAAAATGCTTTTAATAAAAATGTTTATTAAACGTGACATAAATTATTTAAAAAGAGTCTTTTTTAGATTTGTAGTAACATTTTAGATGTAATTCGCATACATCATTTTAACAGGTTAAGCTCCACGAAGGCTTATTGACCCTTTATACTACTTGTCAACATATTTCTTCTCAGTATAAGTTTGCCTATAAATGTTTAAACATTTCAAGGAGAAGGATAGTCATAAATTGGCCCTAAAAATAAACGGCTTGAGTATTTTAATTTGCCTTTTTATAAAATCGTGCTACAGGACACGCTCTATTTGATTTCCATAAGATATCATGTAAAATGAAGGTTCTAAATACTCTATGTGGTGACAAAACAAGCACTACAGTAAAGCAATTTGCAAGTAAAATTTTAGGGCACTATATATATTCATAATTACAATTCTTGTACTCGCACTTGTTAATATCCCTATACAATTGTGTATTAAATTTAATTAGACTGCAATATTTATAAAATTATAACTCTTGTTAAAAAAAAAACACCATTTCCAATAAACGTGTTATATAATATTATATATTATGTAATATGCTACTTAGAAAAAATAATTATGTAGGTATTAGTATTGTACATATTTTAGCGTAGTACAAAAATATATTAAACTATTACAATATAGCACGCCACGTGGTCACCATAATCATAACACTATTATAATAACCTATGGGTATAGATAATGTCTTAAGAACCCGCAACAATGTGAATCAAAATAAATTTGAAATGTCTGTATTGTTTCAGTTACTCCAGGACACCAGATAATTTTGTTCGACTAGGATGATATTTAAAAAGCATATCGACGTCTATTATATTATGTGTATCAATGGAAGTTACCTTTTATTTCGACTCGTCCCTGTCGTTGGATAAATACACCACACATGCAACTACGACGGATGTGTAATAAGCTGTAATGTGACTATATTATTTTTTATTTTATCCTTGTTAGAGCTTTAAACATAATACGTGCCAATAAACTATTTCGTTAGAAGTAAAATTCTCTCTAGTTTATGATTCCTTTTAAAAAATAATAACCGATTCGTCATGTTATTAAAATTTAGTATTTATTATATATAAAATAATAAATATGAAACATTAGTATTGTTTGTTGTTATATCTTTTAATATTAAACATTTTTTTGGTATGTCAATAATATTAAATATGTTTTATTATTTTAATTAATGTAATGAAATCCAAGACGATTTACTCGAATGTATAATATATATATATATATATGTGTGTGTGTTTATTTGATATACTTACAATAAAAAGGTTTGTACCTATTACATATTTTATTTCATGCGGTATTTTAATGAAATTTTTAAAAATATTAAGATAATGCAACGGTTCAACATCAGTTACCATACTAGTATACAGACAAATTTAGTACTATGTAAATATGAAATAACATAACGCTTTAAATATATTATAATAAAATTGTATTTTATCTCGACAGTTATTGTTTTAAAACTCAATTATAGGTTATAGAATACATTTTGTGCCTAACGACGTACCAGATGGCTTTTAAAGTGTCCACTCTGCCACTTCATACAAAAATAACACGAACTGTGAATTGACAATGTGAACGCCGGTACCTACGACACTCAATAACTGTTAAAAACTAACTTTTACTTGTTTCTAAATACAAATTCGATTTTCGTTAATCGAAACAAATTGCATGTGAGAACTGTGAGCCATCCTATAGAGCAACTTGTATGGGTTGAAACAAAACTACAAACCCTCTCAGAGTCTCAATGAATTTATTGATAAATAACTTTTATTGAAAACGGTCCAGTAGTTTTTGATTATATAGAGAACAGAGAAAGAAACGTACATTTATATATAGGTATATATTATATAAATATATTTTTTTTAATGATTTATGAGATTTAAATGTTATACTTGGGTTTATAAATATTATACCAATAAATTGTGTTTATTGATACCTCAATAATGAACACAAGAATTTATTACTATTAAATGAAAAATACAAATTCATTTTTATTTATATTATATACTTTAATATGGTGATTCATTAGAATAATACTTAATGATGGTAACATTTCTTCTCAAGTCAATTATGCTACAACTCAACAATGAACATTAATTCACTGATATAATAATTTACAAATATATTATATATGTATATTTGTCACGCGTCCGTCTATCGTTGGCTTAATTTTTTTTTTGAATTTTTTTTTTTTTTTGAATTGTCTCAGACGATTGATATTTTACATATTATGGATATTATATTATTATAAATTGTACATAATTTATCACTCTTAGTTGAATGTATACTATTGACAAAGCCCCACAGTTCTAAAGGATTAAGATATAGGGATGGTGCAACTGAAATTTTCTTGTCTCGATGGAAAAAAGATATTGCCATCACAATGTACCCGTGTGTTGATTTTTTTTTTTACTGATATGTTTAAACGTCTAAAGAATTAAATGACTAATAACTAATAAGTCTGTAAATGTAAGTATTTTTTTTTGTGTGTGTGTGTTATCAACGACACTGCCGGAATTTCTTGAGCATTACTTAGACAGTGTGGTACCATCGTTTATTAGTATTTAGAAATCAATCACGGTACAATGTAAATGTTAGTACTGTTTTTTTTATTTTAACTTGTTTATATAAATGCTAGATATATCTAACAAACCTTAAGTGTTATTATTCATTATTGATTAACTTTAAGTAGTCATCGATAGGTAGTATATACTTGTACCTAGTACACTTTTACGTCTCAACGTCGACATCGCCGTAATCCACGCCCGAGGCAGTCCGCCCAGGATTTAAATGTGATTGGAAACTATTTCAAAGATACTTGAAGTTTTAAGCTAGTGTTTAACAACTAGACACGTTTTTGATGCCATAATTGTATGCACATTTTATGTTCTACATATTTATGTAGAATAATCATATTTAAGAAGTTCCATGTCACAAGACCTATTAGAAAGTTTTATGATAATGAGTAATGAGAAAGGGTTATTAAACGGTGCTTACTCGGAAAAAATAAATAATAATTGATAAGGTTGCAATAAGAAAAAGTAGTAGGTAGTTAAAGTAAAAGTAAAATATTAACAAAATTAGAATTGTATTATAATTTTGCAATTGCCTCTTGGCCGAAATAGATTTGTATTAGGTATTGATTATTTTTGTAGTTTCTCATTACAATATTTTTAATTTTAATTTAGGTATTGAAATGTTTTATTGAATTTGTAATGCGAGAGAAACAAACATTTTTTTTTTTTTGTGAAAGCTTTAAAATATTTTCTTTAACAAAAGCTACCCATCCACAGGACTCCATCCATAATAATTGAACCGCCTCGCCTTTATTTCCTGAACTCGGTGCCACCTACAAATCATTATTTTTCCAGTGGCTTAAATGTTTAGGACGCAACACAAGCACCACGTAAGTATAAGCCTAAGCCCCAAATGTAGTTTATTATTCGATTTGATGGTGTTCCGCGTTTTAGCGTGTCAGCAAATGGTTGCATTTGTTTTTGGCAAAAATTAATTCAACATACTAAAATATTAATAGAAAAATGAATTACTTTAATAGCAATTATATCATAAAATATACTTAGTAATGTAGGCTAAAATACCATCTTCGCACAGATTTTTCTTTCTTATACAATGATTTTATATCATTGAATTCAAATTTGATATATCCATAAAATTGACCCATTCGAAACCTACTTTACAACAGAGCAGTACCCATTTGCTGACCTTTCTAAGTTTTAAATTCTAAGCGAAGTGATGTATTTATTGATTTTACAATGATGTGGGTTTTTTTTATTTTTGTGTCAGGAGACACTTTTTTAGTAGAAAAAATACTCTGAAAAATACTATTTTGATCGAAATTTCTTGCAGACAATTGAACCTAGTTGATACTTCTGCAGAGAGAACAACTTAAAATGGCCATTGGTGTACTTATCAAAATGATTGTCGACGAAATTGGATATAAAATAAATTAATTTATTTGATTGAATTCAAATTAATTGCAACAACTTTCGGGCTACTATATAAACTAGAAAAAAAAACAATATTATTGTAGTTTATTTATTGTATGAAATAAAGTCATTACGTTTCTGGAATTCGTTTGTTACTGTAGTACATCATATTTGTGAAAAAACAACAGTCTGTTTGCTATTAAACCCGCATATAGATCTGTGTTCATAAAGTTTTTGTGTCTTTATTTAAATTGATCACTCTAAAGTTCTATTGATCATACATCATGTCTGCAGAGAATGTTTGTTGAATCCGAAAAATGGCTCCAGCTTTCCTGTTCATACAATGATCGCTCAATAACAGATACTATGGATATGGATTTGGATTTGCAACCGATCGTTCATCAGCTCGTCCGTCCACAGAAGGTCAGGTCGATGCCCAAACCTACCATAAACCGGTCACTTCCTCCAAAATAGTTAGTCCATCAATCTATGCGGAATCGTCTCTTATAGTGCAGGACGGACGCTCACTAATAGACACTATAGATTTGTTAGCAGGGTTTGAAACCGAAAAATTGTTTTCCTATTTCGATTTTGATATCGGGTACCGGTATTTATTTTTTCCGATTTCGATTTCGGTTTCGGATATCGGTTTCATTTTTCCGATTTCAGTTTCGGTTTCTGATACCGGTATTGATTTTTTCCGATTCCGTTTTCAGTTTTGATCCATTTCATAACACATTTATAACACATCATTTCAAATTATTTGCAACCTAATTTTTTTAATTTCCAACCAATTTTTTAGAATTTGTAACTACATTGCTTATAAGTTAAAACTAGTTTCTCGATGTGGACCTAACTTCACGCAAGACCCTGCCATTTCAACCAAATCGATTAGGTCGACCAAGTCGACGCCTGACACGTGGAACACCCTTTCGATTTGAGGTTGGAAAAATCGGATTGTTATATACCAAAAAAATATTATCGATATCAAGTAACGTCTCAAGTTATGGTTCAAATATTTCAGAATTTGACAACACTTTCCATGCGTGTCTTCTTATGAAATATGGACTGAAATCTGTATCATTAAATCTCATAGGCTTGTTGTTAACACGACCAAATTCATTAAACAAAGCCTGTACAATTACCTCATTGTTAATAAACTTATTTTTCCATTTTGTCGATTACTGCCCTCGCACCAATAACTGTAAAATACAATCTTACGTTGATCAAGGTCCTTGGATCCCTTATTCACGTCTCTACATGGTCGTCTGTTTCTTGATATTTCAGATCAGCTTGGAAAAGTACTTGAAAAATACATCGAACAGTGTCTGCTTGGCACTTCTGTTTCAGTCTTAAAGCAACACTATATTCCATAAAATCTTCTGGAGTAACTTGCTCTATTGTCACCTTTTTAACATGAGCTATGAACTGACGATATGTAATACCCTCTAAAAGTCTGAGATGCATTGATGTTATAATATCTAATGTGTGAAAAAAAATTGTATTGTATAAAAATATGATATCGAAATTGTATAATATAATATGATTGTAAATAAAACAACAGGTATTGTGTGTAATTTAATCAGCCAGATACATAATAGTGGTTTAAAAAAGTTATAAATCCGACCAGTAATCCGGTAAAAATAAAATTTGTTGTTTTTCTTTAGATTTGTAACCATTTGTAACTTTCTTTCAGCAAAACGCTGTATAACTGTAAAAAATTATGATGAAAAAAAAAATTATGCAAAAAAATGATGATGAAAAAAAAAATTATGAAATTTTTTTTATTTTTTAATGATGAAAAAAAATAATTTTTAAAAAAAAAAATGATGAAAAAAATCGATGAATGAAAAATGATGATGAAAAAATGATGTCCGTGAAGTTGGAAAAGAAATATAAAAAAGAAATTTTACTATGTTCTGTGTTTTTTTTTTCTGTGTGTCATCACGCGTTTTAGGGCAGTAAAAGTAAAACAGTTTTTCTTGGTCAGCATCTTTTCTGATAGAAAGTGAATCTAGTTGGTACTTTGGGGGGTTAAAAGTAAAAAATTCCCAATAGTTTTTAAACGCGTCCGAAAAAACAAAAAAAAAAGTAAGGAAAAACGGGAATTTTATTGGTGGCTATTGGTACATATAATTATTGTAGTCAGGTGGCTTTCACCGCAATCGTCACAGCTAGCAGTGTATAGAACAGCAATAGCTTTTGGTGTAATATTTACACATGAAGCACTGAGGAATTTGACACTATTTGTGTGGTTCTTCTACTTTTATTTTCGTGTAAAGTTAGAATGGTTTATCAAAAATATCATTATGGTTCCCGTCGGGCTTGAGGTCTCCAATGAACAGTAGCAGTGGGTTTTTGATTTAATGATGTATAATATAGGTAATTTGTCATTTTCATAGACTCTAACAAAATGGTCAATAATTTTCTATTGCTGATGACATTTCAGAAACAAGAGTTGGTGGATGAAGATTTTGTAAACATAACTACTCTAAACGGTTTGGCTTTATGTAATTATTGGTATGTGTGATTCTTTGCGCATCATAAGATTTTAAAAATGTATAATATTCCTGCAATTATCAGGAGTATCGTTTTGAAATTTATGATGTGTAAAAGTTAGTTACTGATTTTCGGCTGAAACTGTTAGGACCAATGACATCAGTAAGTGCTTTGCTTAATTAAGAAATCAGAAAATCAGAAAATTTGATTACGCCTTTTAATAATATCTGTGGTGGTGAATCTTTTTTCATTGGTGTATGTGTGGCAGAGAGCATGGCGCCTAACTTTGTGTGTCAATTTCAATTAAACTGATATCGTTGATTTCTGCAGATTCGGTAAGGACGGAGTAGCGGTTTTCGATCTCTTTGGAGTGATAGAGATATCGGATGGGAGAGGTCGGAGAGGAAGGTAAAGATCATTTGCTGTTTTCCGATTGCGAATGTGGTTTATTATTTTCGTTCATACTTATGTTTAATGACTTTATTGTTAACTATCTTGATAAACTGCACAAAGCGTACAATTTTGGAAGAATACATTTTCAGCTTGCCTTATAATATGTTATCTGAGTTCAAAGCTAACCGCCAATAAAAACTTAATTTTAGATGACCAAATTCTATAATAATACCATATTTTTAGAATTACACAGTTAAAATTCACTTTACTTCGGATGGTCAGTGTAGACTGCACAGAGCGTAGAGAAATTGGTAATTTTCAAAATATAAATATGTAAAATTATTATGATGAATGGCCTAACT
This sequence comes from Neotoxoptera formosana, assembly GCA_022818045.1. Classification (NCBI taxonomy): domain Eukaryota; kingdom Metazoa; phylum Arthropoda; class Insecta; order Hemiptera; family Aphididae; genus Neotoxoptera; species Neotoxoptera formosana. Next base: position 11,151,744 of record CM040633.1, on the reverse strand, counting down.
TAAACCTTAACGTAAACTTAGCGCGGAGATAGCAGAAGTGTGTGTGCACTTGTCGGTTATCCACACGGTACTAATCGTGTACAATTAAGTAAACATACGCAAGAACTCAACTTACAATGCTCTGTCCAGCGAGAGAACACACCGCAGCAGAAAATCGCTTCTTCTTATATGCATCCCCACGTGGCACCCTGATATAGTGGAATGTGTCTCGATGGCAGGTGGCAACTGGCAAGTGAGGGTGAGCACAATCGACGTGTTCTCTAGCTGGACAGAATATAGGTATATATTATATACTGTAAACTGTATATAATATATGTTACGGTAAAAATACGAATACCGAAAAAACCTGGGATTAACCGGTAAATCCTAGGTTTTACCGACAGCTATCACCAACAAAATTAAATTAAAATAATTATTAGGTAATTAATGTGTATAGGTGACTTATAGTCAAGAAAAAATTACTGACTTTTATTATACCTCCTTGGTATACCTACCTACATTTTATTTTAAAGTCATATTTAAATTTTATTTGACATATTTAATTCAAGTTTAACATATAATGTAATTCAAAAATAAAAATGAATCTTTTCAACATCGCCAACATATTCGTTTCAACAGCTTTACAAGTCAAACGAAATTTAGGTTATAACTAAAATATGTAATTATATACCTTATCTCAAAACAAATTTTTTTTAACATTCTGTTGCAACGATTAAAAATTGAATTACATTAGCACAATTCTTTAGACTATAATTTTTTTGCAATAAATATTAACATGTGTGGGTATATGATAACCGATAGGTCACAATAATACAATTATTACGCAAATATGAATTTGGTTAACACGTATTTTTGAGACGATAAGAAATCTCAACGTACAAAACCTTAAAAGATTGCTTTAGATAAATTATCTTTTTCTAATACCTATAATAAATATCTTAAATTAAATTAATAGATAAATAGTAGGTGCATACATTTATTTAAAACTTACTCCGTAACAACTAAAATATTAGTACTAATTAGCTATAATTTATATTATTTTATGTACATAGTTTTTGAATTGCACCGAATTGAAGGGCCCAATGCCCCAATCCAACAACCAGATAAGTCCATTTTCAGGAATTTTTCAAGAAATAATAGAAACTGTTTTAAAATTTATTTATACCGTTCATTTTTAGTATAGTTATTTTATCAAATGGAATATAAAAATAACCTTTAAATTGTTTCCGTAATCCCTAAAAATAATCAAAAAATTAATGTCTCGCTGAAGTTGTCTAGTTGTTGCTCAAAAATCTCATGCTGTTGCATGAGCCACATGGATAAATACAATGACATCAAGAGCCAAAATGTTTACAAATAAATTGTATAATAAAAAGTAAAAATAATTCATAACAATAATAAGTACATTTTGGTATTTGTTAATAAAACCCGAGCCGCAAGGGTGGCCACCCTGGTCTAAAGTAACTATATCATAATATTATAGGTATAATTTTAAGTAGAGTTGTCTATCATTATTATCATCACTATAATGAGTGCGATTTAATTTCGCCTGGTACAGAGACAAATGCGGTCTTCTAACAAATCGTAATACATTGTTAAACCATATCAGACTAAGATTGGATATGACCGGTTTTGAGGCATTGTTTTATTTTTTTATTCGACCCACAGAGGAGATGACTTAAAACAAGAAAAAATCGGAATCGTTCGGCTTGTGGAATATAAATTCCAAAAAAAAAAACATTCAACGTCTGCAGGCCGATGTAGCGGTATGATATGGCTTACCTCGGATACCTATACAGCAGCGGCAGCATCAGCATCAATTATCGAGCTAAAATCATACGCCAATAATATACTGTATATATATATATATTGTCCAGCACCGCTGTCTAGGAGTGAAGGACGTCCGAGGACCGACGAATGGTACGATACATGCAACATTAATTTGTATCGTGTGCGATGGCGTATTACGCGCTTTATAATATATTATATACTCACCTCGACCTGCTTTTCGTCACCAGCCGGTTCCAACCACTGCACGGCACTCGCGCACGATATTAATATTTTATCGCCGACAACCGTGGTCATCGTCGTCGTCGTCGTCGTCGTCGTCGTCGTTTGGACGTTCTGCACGGTGCACAGTTGCCCGACGACCGACGGCCGCGTGTCAGCAGCCGATGATAATAATAATAATATAATAGTACCTATACCACCTTTACCTATATTTTTTTTTTTTTTTTTTTATAGTCGAGTTCCGTCCAACCGCTCGTGTTTTGCACCATTAAGTATGCGCCTGCGGTGTATGATATGCGAGCTCGTTGGTTTTAACAACGTATCAAAAATGAACCGAGTCTATAATAACAATAATTTTCTACTACCTGTTTAACTTATTGGATTTTAATCTTCGAGTTCATAACTTATTTGTTTTGTGGCGCACTTCTGCAGTGATCGACGGCGAAATCCAAAGACGACCGGTACAGCATAATTACTGTTCAAACTCCAACGCAAACGTGACATAGGTAGTATACCTCCGATCGATTAATATCATGCTAAGATAATAGTACAATTATTGTAAAATCAGCGTTCTATGAGTCAATTTCAAATGGAAAAATGAATTAAGTTACTGCAAAATAATTACTATTTGTATCGTTACGAAATAAAAAAGTATAGTAAAATTAATTCTAAGTTACTAATAAAATATAAACGTTGCATTTGTTAACAATAAATAACGCGTTGGTGAGCAAGTGGGCACCGTTCTACTGTACAGTTGTAGGTGTCGAGTGGTCACTGCTGTAATAGATCGTATTAAATTTATATTCAATAATATATTATTGTTTATACGAAAAACGGCTCTGGACGTCTGCCTATAATATATCAAGTATATTTCATGATATATATTTTTTTGTAACTGCCATTAAAGTAATTTATTTTAGTATTGTGATTTGTAATAGGTTGATTCAATTTTTGCAGAAAACATTTATTTAATTATTAAAATAGTGTATATTTATTATTTCTACCATATTATTTTACTGTTATTAACTTTTGAGTCAATACCACCTTACCGCAGAACAGCATGAATAGGTTCATGGTATAAATAAATATAGGTGCTTAATACCTAGCTTAAAATTAATCTAAAAATGTAGAAAACGTCATAGAGTATAGTAAAATGTATAACATACGTAATGGTTTGAAGTCTCAACATCGTATATACTAACATCGTTAATCTTCATTTAAATATCTATAACTTCGTAAAAATTTTAACTTAAAATGACTATGAATAAACTGTCAATACATTTTTTGGATTTTTTTGGTTATAATATTTAATACGTCTGAGAAACCTGTATTCAATTTTCAATCCTTAGCTGTAAAAATTGAACTACAAAATAATTTGCGATTTTTCGAGATTATGATGAATTTAAACTTTAAATAAATATTATATAATTACACTTGACAAAGTTCCCGAAACGTTATAAATTATAATTAATAATAATAGCCGTATTGTAACGTATATTATACAATATACATACGTATATATATTATATATTATACATATAATTGTAAATATACGCATATATAATTTGCAATGTTTAAGTACTCGGTATGGCTAGTGTTCCAGTATATACTATAATCATCTATCACTACTAAGTACTAATAGTTATTACCAACTGCTAATAACTAATAAATATGAATACATTCACTTCAAAACTATTAATTCCGACTAAAATATTATTGTATTCATTGTATATACCTACATATTCTATTTTAGCAATATACCACCAATACATCACACGTTTATTTATAAACTAATTCCAAAAACATTACATTTTAAAATGTAAAATTTAATTGTATAAAATATAATAATATAATTTAAAGTTTCGAGTACCCAGGAATATTGTTTTTAAATTGCAAAAAAATAACTAAAATTGTAATTCTTCGTTAAAAAAGGTATCTAATTTCGTCCAAATTGAAACTTAAAATATCTATTGAAAAAACGGGGTACATATGTATATATTGTTCAGATTTTATCGTTACAGTATGAATTATTTTTGAGAAACCTTTTTTTAAATTTTCGATTCTTGGCTATAAAAATTGAATATTTTATAAATTTGTAAATACAAAATTTGAATTTAAAAATAAGAAAAAATCGTCCCTATGTATCTTTAATATTTTTTAACTGCTATTATCATAAATTTGAGGGACCTTATATTACATTTCCGAGATTTTTGACAAAACAGATTTTATTTATCAATATTTATAAGAAAAAACTTCAAATAACTATAAATACCTCAAAACAGAGTCAAAATATGTTGAAAATTTTATTATGTATGGACCATTTTCCATATTAACATTTGGAGAACATTTGAAGTATCTATTATCATTCGTTTTTGAGTTACTCCAAAATAACTAAATTGAGTTTGTCGATTCACGTTTTTCCGTAATTTTTTGGGGTTTTGAAAACTTCTAGGAATTTTTACTTTTTACCCATCAAAGTACCAATGAATTTATTTTCCTACCAGAAAAATGCTGAAGATTGTAATTGACAGACACAAAAAAATTTCAATTAAAAAAAAACACATTGTAAGATCAATAGGTACATGTATCGCTCCGTTTAGAATCTAAAAACAATAATACTCATTTCTTCAATTAATTGGTCCAATTATCGACGGTTTCAACCGCCTTTATATACTTTATACAGAATAGGTGCTAGTTGATTACGCAATGAAAATAAAAAATTCGAATACATCGATTTCGAATAATAGGATGTACCTGTATCGAAAGAATGATATGAATTAAATCTAATGAGTTGGTAAAAACTAGAAAATTTTACACAACATAATATTAGTGATGGGATGTTCGGCAATTTTAATAACGATAGGTATAGTATGACATTGTACCGTATAGACACTCAATATCTATACATAGTACTTACTATTAATAGCTGCCTACCAACCCACAACTGAATAAATTGACCCGATTCAATAACATAATATGATGTACAAACAGAATATACTTCGGAGTTCGGATTATGTATAGCATTAGACATTTCTAACAGGTGTGTAGAGTCTATCATTATGCGTGGAACGTTCGCTTTCGTCATCGCGCACGGCGGCGCCGTGTCAGAAGTTCGGGCTCGCTGCAACAAAAATAATATTAATATTACAAAAAGGCACTCACAATATTTTTACCGTCGAAAAAACAAAAAACCTGTTTTCATCGGTCGATTTAAGCAAATGCACACACATAACTCACCGTGTCTGTATTTATTAATTTAATAACGCCAATACCTAGTGTAATGGAAGAATGCTACGCCGCTGTTCGCTGTGATTGTGGTAACCTCTATATTATAAGCTTGGCAATAATAATAATTATAGCCCGCAGTGTAATGCGGAGATAGTAAAAAATAATGATAATTATGCACGACAGTAATACAATACAGCCACGTGCAGGTAAACGCGCGTTTACGACATCTCATCCGATCGATATAGACAGTAAATGGCAACATTTATATAATATTACCAAAGTATATTATTATATTATTTTATACTCGCCGACGTATGATATATTATACGTACCCGGCCGGGTAGGTATAGTGCATCAGATGCACTTCTATTACAATATGCAACGATCCGGATGACAATATCCTCGCGTTGTGCGACATAAAGACGTATGTACACCTACGACCTGCCCGTGGCGATGTAGGTACTTGTGGCAACACACACAGGCCATACTGAGATCGTCTGATTACGTAATAAATAATAATAGAATATTCCTCAACTTGCATTCGAGCACGCTCCATCAGGAAGACCTGTGCCCTTTTTAGCTGTCCCTCCCTGCCCCCAGACTCCTTTCTTGCAGAGTACACTTGCCGCACACCTGTTCGTACTATCATCCTTCTAAACTTTCAATCACCCTGGTAATTTCATCACTGATATATTTTACTAGCACGGCTGGGTTCCTAATTTAAGTAGTTGATTATTTTTCTGTTTACTATTTTATTTTAAAAGGCGCAATGAATGATATACCACAATGGGGTTTCACAGTGATATGTGTGTTTTATTAATATGTTTATACTTGTATTTTAATACATAGTCACGATTCTTTTTAAAAGCGTTCAAAGTTCAAATGTTTTACGAAATTCATCAAAATCGCAACAAAAAAAATGAAAATTTATAAAATTACAATTTTAGTTATTTTGTATTGTAATTCAAAAATTATTATTCCTAGAACCTTAAACATTTTGTTACTACGTTTGTTATTATTTTCCATACACAGTGAAAAAAAATGATATTGTTTTAATTTACAAAGAATAGAGACAATTGTTGTAGCCAGTTAAACAAATCACTACTGCTTAAACTTTAAACGTGATATTATATTTTTTAATTTAAAAAAATTATTTTGAATGTCTTGTTACAGAATACTGGGCTTCACTGAGAAAACTCACATAGACATAGTTGTCAATTTTGTATATTATAACATCAATATTATAATGAGATCTCTAAAACTATTATAGATGATGATACATAGACAACAAATTATTGTTTAGAACAATATTTAACGCTTTCACTCCAACAACTGTATTAATAATAATAAAAATAAAGATGTTCAAATTTCCACATTATGGGGCCCAAAAGTTATTATTACATAGAGATGTCAGAAATCTTCGTTTGTTCGCAGTAAATATGGACGTCATTTTTATACCGTTTAAGTACTTAGGCATCTGGTTAAAATAATTATACATAATTATACTTTTTGTTTTCACCTTACCATCTATTAGCGTTTATGGGCCAAGGTTTTGCGATTTAAATTCGTATTGCATGAATGTAAAATTGTCGCAATCGTCATAATTCTATCGTTTATAATTTAAGTAATAAATTAATTGTTTTTTTAAAACAGAACTATATAGAATAAACACACGTGGTATTTTTTCTAATATTATAATATTAATTGATATTATACAATCTTCGAGTTTATCCAGCTCAGGGCCGTTTTCTTGAACCTACAGCTAAAAAAGAAAATTGTATTGTGTAATAATTACATTTGATTTCAATATTATTAAAAATATATATGCAGAGACTGAGCTGTATTGAACGCACGTCTCATTTCGAAGTGACAATAAACCATTTCACTTACCTCAGTACGAGCCACTTTTGTATTAAGATTTTTAATTAGAAAGCAACAATAAATATATTCGGAGCAGAGCTTGGTTTAATTAGATATTATATATTAATATATTATACTGTGTGTATAGTAGGTATGTATGTATAACCGCTAGTCCATTATAAATTAACTGAAAAAAAGTAAAATATAAAAATTGTTAACAGAAATAACAAAATAGGACCAATCGCAAATTAATATACACAGCACGATTGTATCCATTAAATAATAAAATAATTTGAAATCGAGTGCAAAATAATAAGTATTAATATAATATCTATTCAGTGAAAGATTATATTTAAAATATCCACAGTTTTTTTTTTTAATAAACTTTGTGTTTAAATATTCGTTTAATAGGTAGGTAGGTACTCGTCAATATACAATAAGCTGTTTATTGTTTTAGTTAGTATTTTTTATATATTATACGCAATTATGTTTTGAATGCAAATAAAAATAAACTAAAAGGTAAAATTTTTCAGATACTTTATAAAAAAAACTGTTTGTAGCACGAATGCTTGTGATACACATTTGAATTAAATTAATATAAAAAATATTATTTATTAATCATTAAGTTCGTAAAATTATTACGTTATTCGTTATGACGCATTAAACTATAGTAAAAAAAACGATAGTTTAAAACAAATTTCTGTCATTAACCTTGTATTTTTTTATCGAATCTTTAATACTAATTACTAATAGTTGTAATTTCATACATTTTTTGAAAGCGTACGTCTTATCTCACAATTATTTTCCTCGACAAGATTTTAACCGGGATTTCTTGAAATTGTTCACTATTTTCTAAAAAACTAATTGAAAATTAATAAAATTACTTTCTCAAAGTATACGATCTATTCTTCGAGTTCTGGCCTTAAAAAAGGGTTTATATATGTATATATATATATATAACTCTTGTAAATTGTAATACATTTTTTATCCGAAAAAGTAATAATTTAATGTCAGACGAAGTTCTATAAAACTGTAAAAAAAAATCACATAAAATAAAGCAAGAAGCATCAAAAATCCACGATTATGTTTTGACCCCTTTTATAGTTGTAAGCCGTGTTCATTTATAATAATATTATATATATACATCGTTAAATATTTTATTCCATTGGTATATAAGATCTATATAGGAATACGAAATTCTTCACACACTTGAACACTTCGTAAAAATACGTGTACACCATACAGCCATGTTTAACTGTAAATCGGGCCTAATTAATGCAATCAATTTTAGAACGTTTCTGTTTGCGTACAGAATATAAAAACATGCATTTGGTATACGTTGAAGTGGGATAGCGATCAATGCATTTCCTTTAATTCTATAATTATGTTATCGTAACCATCCAATACTTACCTATTTTGAATATATTAAATTTATAAACCGTTTTAAACGAATAACAGAAAGTCAGAAATTATATTATACGTTCAATCGTTAAAACTGTACAATTTATATATATTTACATTATATCATCTGAAGTAAGTTCCCAAACAAAATATAAACTATAACTTAATATAATGCTTATAGCTGTATCTCCTCCGTCTTCTCTCCTTCCCCTAAGCAGTCGAAAAATGCTCGGTTAAAAATTGTTTACTCATTTACTTTAAGCAGTTTTTTTATCTATCAGTAATTTCGAGGTTAGGTGTGGGCATGTAGCTGTGCGTGTAGGTATGTATGAAAATATAATACATTCATATCTGTCATAAAAATTGATGAAAAATCATTTTTTTGTTTTATTTATTTTCTGAATTATTCTAACATAATAATGCATATAATATGTATATATTTAAAAGGTCTTATGATAAACAAAATACCTATAAATAATATGCGTAGTAATTATATTCGGGTAGTTATATACTTAAACACTCATATCATAACAATTAGTTTTGATAAAAAATAATTTTTTTGTTTGATTTATTTTCTGAATTATCCTAACAAAATTTCATGACTGAATTCCATATATGTATAATGTATATATTTAAAAGGTCTTATCATATATAGAAATATCTAAAAACAATATGTGACATGTGTAGTAATTATATTCAGGTAGTTACATACTTTAATACTCATATCGTAACAGTTAGTTTTTTACCATATATATATTTTATGTTAGTAATAATATTAAATTTAATACATGATAAATATAAAACACTTATCTATCATATTCTCATAAATTAGAAATTACCATACACGATGTGTAAATAGGTGTATAATTAAGTATAATTATATTAAATATTTTTTAAGTGTATAATTAATACAAAATATTATACTCTATCTATACAGGCTATATACACAATATACAAAATCATATTTGTACTCTCTATTTTTAGATTCCGAAGCACGACGCCGAAATATACCTAGGTACATCATGTTTCCAGCGGTCGTCATAATAGTGACTTGTTGTGCGACAGTGGTACTATTCCTGTACAAGTATACCACATCCACGTACAAGTATTGGAAGACGAAGTCGGTGACGTTTGCCACACCAGTACCACTGTTCGGTAATATCAAAGATCACGTGACGCTAAAAATGACCCAGGGCGAGTGTTTGAAAAACATTTACAAGTATGTACAATATGCATCATAACTGCACAGGGCATCACGACCATCGTTATAAGAGTATGACTTTCAGTTCTGTCACCCAAGCCAATAGTGTAGGCTAATAATGATATTGCCATGATCGATAACTACTGCAGATTCTGTATAATATTTTAATTATGATGATGATTTCATATATTTTATATTAAACTGCATAGTGCCTTCAGTGTTCATCTCCGTCAAAGACTTTTGTACGAACACGATTTTCTCTAATCCAATTTTAGTAATTATTACACTATATTACTTACCTAATGATGGATTGGTACCATTTTTTTCGTAAAAAAATAATATTTCAATTATGTGTTGTAGAAATAAAATTGTTATTGACGGGGACGAACACGTATGGGTAGTGTCCTATATAGTTAAAGTACATTTGCTAAACAATATATACTACACTGTGCGTCTGTGCACCTACAACTCACGATGGTCTACAATATTGTGGTGACGTGTTACAGCGATTTTCCTCGTGAAAAGTTTGTGGGCATGTACCAGTTACAGACGCCGACGCTGCTGCTCCGCGACCCAGAAACCATTCGGTTGTTTCTGGTGAAGAGCTTCGCACACTTCACGGACAGAGGATTCTTGTACGACGGTCACAGGGAACCGTTGACCAAACATCTGGTCAACTTAGAGGGTGACACGTGGAAGGTTCTCCGACAAAAGATCACGCCCACGTTCAGCTCTGGTAAAATCAAAAGTATGTTGGGACTGTTGCAAGGCTGCGGAGTGCAACTCATCGAGTACATGGAAGTAAGTATAGTTGTGGTAGAAGTGATATTTAGTAGATATTTGCGCATTCAGTATTATTTTTTTTGGAAATCAACAAATAATAATTGAATACCTGTATAGTATTATATTATTAGCGTTCTATGTAAGCTGATAAAAATATATATTTAGTCCAAAGTATAAACAATATATACTTATGAAAACTGAAATACGTAACAGCAATAAGACCACCTTCTGGCACTTACATTTCATAATAAATCGATCCGATCGTTACACCGCGTATTTCTGCAAAACTATATAATATTACGTACAACGCCGAAAAGTAAATTCCAATATTTTAATAAGCTCTGTGTTACGTTTTGTGGACCATCTGCAGTCTGCCATCGAGTCCGGAAAGACGGAATTCGAAATTCGTGACCTAACAGCCAAGTTCACTACAGACGTGATTGGCACGTGCGCGTTCGGACTGGAATGCAATTCGCTGAGGGACTCTCAGTCCGAATTCAGACGGATGGGATGCGCGGTGCTCAATTCGTCCGCGTCCTTGGCGTTGGCCAAGATGGTCCGAGTGTTCTTCCCAAAACTTTTCAAGGCGTTGAAACTGCGTACGTTCCCGGCCGAAGTGCAACAGTTCTTTATGGGCATCGTGAAGCAGACGATCGACTTCCGGAACACCAACCAAGTGCGCCGCAACGACTTCATACAGCTGTTGCTTGAGATCAAAAACCAAAACCACAATCAAGGAGACGCGATCAATTCCATTGAACTGACCGAAGAGTTGATCGCCGCTCAAGTAAATACATTACCTATATAATATTGCGTAATACGTACAGGGTCCACAGTTTTCCTCGTCACAAAACCGCTCATCTATACTATTTTTCTACCCTCGACAAAATTCGGTTTCTATTAAACTCAAAGGCTTATTTATCATTTTAAATATAAGAGGACGTATTTTCTCGGGCGTCCTAAAAGCGGTTTGATATTGAAAATTAAAACATATTTACTATTTAAATTCTAATTTAGAGTATTTTACAGATAGTACCATTGATAATATTGGTTGTTGCATATTACAGAATTATAAAAAAAAAATGCATTAAACATGTTGATACAGATCGGCTGCTATTACTATAGTTCTATTTCAATTTTATCTTGGATCTACTTATCCATTATATCAACAATTTATAATGTTTCGATAAAATTACATGTTATCTATTTTTGAATATATTTAGTATTCATATTAAAATTTATGCTACAAAAAAAAATATTTATAGATTCTCAGCGGAGTGATGAACGTATTGATTTTACAATCATGAGTATTTTCTTGAAACTTTTAAAGTGTATTATTATATTTTATACACACAATGTAATTTTAAAATGCAATGTTTTAGAAAATAAATTACTTTAATAGCAATAAGGTCATAAAATATATTTAATATTATAGGCTAACAGAAAGTTTTAGCTCAGAATCGTTTTTCGTATACAATGATTTTATATCATTGAATTCAAATTTAACACATCCATTACAGCGGTCTACACGACACCTAATTTACCTAAAGCAGAGCATTTTTTTACTTTTTTTAAACAGCTGTAACTTTTTTCTTTTGCACCATTTCAAAAAACATATACCTATATACCTGTAATTATCCCGAAAATATTATTTACTTTTAATTTTTGATATTTGATAGGTATGTTAACACAAATAATTATTAAGTTGAACCTAGTTTAGGTTAGTTATTAACTAACAGTATATTGTTTATTGCACAAAGGTAATATATTATATATGACTAAGATTAACATATTATTTAAAACATTAATATGGGAGAGAGGTGATTATGCAAATTTGATTACCTAACAATTATTTAAATGCAAAATTTGATTTAAAAAATGTAAGCCTCCCCTAAAGTGCAACTAAATCTCCACTTATGATAACACAATAATATAATAATAATATTATTCATCATAATACACTTGAATTTCAAAGGTTTTCGTGTTCTTCTTGGCCGGCTTCGAGACGTCGTCCACGACACTTAGTTTTTGCTTGCACGAGATGGCAGTCAACCAGGACATCCAAAACAGGGTGTACGACGAAATCAACGACACGGCCGAAAGGTACGGACTGCCGTTCTCTTATGAAGCAATCTCGTCGATGAACTACTTAGAACAGTGTCTGAAAGGCAAGTAATCGCGTTGCGCCGCCTTACCGTCGTTTTTTTTGCATGCTGATAAATACCTCTATACGTTGCAATATTTGCAACGATATGTAATAAATGTGTAATGCAATACTGGCAAGAAGTCAGAATAGCACAATCAAGCAGGCGCAGACGGCTTATTTGACATATCATTCAAAAATCCAGTATATGTGGCCGATCAATCTTTGGCGCTCGTATAAATTAGGCATGTTTGTGTGTGTGTGTGTGTGTGTGCGTGCGTGTAGAGGGACGAGAGTAAATATTACCCAAAACATTTCTTATGCAAACGCCTCTTAATATGATTATTGCAATTGCACGTATATGACTTGATGTATACAAAGCACTTATGCACTTTTATTTTTAATATTTTCTTGATATTACGTCTTATATTAATAACTTAAGAGCCAACGTTGGTATTCGATTGGTTTTCTATACTAATTTGTTTGAAATATTATTTAAATATTTTGATACTATAACAACTCTGTGTCTCTGTTTCATATAAGAGTAGCCTTAGGGCTTAGGCGGTGGGCTTTTGCGCACAGCAGCGGGCAGCAGCGCGGGTGTGGCTAACGCGAGCCAAAAAGCCGCGCTCTCGGGAGCGTCACTTTATCATTCAACCACCTAGCTTACATTTTTTTAATCGAGGTATTATAATAAAATATTATAGTATATTATTGTACTATATTATAGTCTCGCCGAACAGGGCAAAAATCGGTCGCCGCCTGGTGTTACTTTTATATGAGACAGAGTATAATATAGGTAAGTAGTGCAGTTTAATTGTATTTATACGGTGCCAGTTATATAAAAAAAAAAGAAGCTCACTGGGAAGATACGACACACGTAATTACACCACAGTGATAAACGGCATAATATTTTAATATGTGATACGGTGTCTTTAGTACGCAGATCTGTAAAATGTCAGTGTTGTCGCTTCAAAAGTTCTTAGGACTGAAATCGAACCGTTTTATTTTAGGTACCTATAAGACTTTCGTAATAGAATACATTACGACATTATGATTAAAAATACTGGAAACAATTTATTTATATAAACTCAACCGGGACATTTAATTGAATGAAAATTAAAAATTTGGTATTTTTTTTATTCAACAAAAGCGAACAAATCGTTAAATTATATTATCCTTGACAAATTCGTTTCATTAAAATTCAAAACTTGTGGATTATATTATATAGTATGATTACAAATTCATAATCTACTTGGGTTAAAATATGGACTAATGGACTATACTCTGCAAGTTCTATAGTTAACCAGATTTTTATATATATTTTTTTTTTTTTGGTAACCCGGATGTATGCTGTAAATAATATTCATTTAGAGAGTTTTATGTAAGCGTGTCGGGTCAATGCACCCCCGACAACAAGAACAAAAAACCATTAATTATTGTCAAATTGCGCACATATCCGTCCATAATAGTGTATTATAACGACCATAAAAGCGCCTCCACAGGCCACAGCTCACCGTGAAACGTGATTTCTCGAAAATTATTCTAGAACTGTGATCGGTTGAACCGCGTGGTCGTCTGGTGGTTAGCCGTCCAGGTATACCTTACCTATACCGCGCTTATACCGCGTAGTAGAATATTCTATCTCACTCGGACCGTGGTGTGTTCACTACCTATTCATAATCACGCGTTTCACGATGAGCCGTGAAGGCGCCTCGAGTCGTCGATGTTTGTGTAATTTTTCGTGTTTTTTTTTTTTTGTCGGTTTTCCGTTCTCTCCTCCACAATATCAACATCGACGCCACGCCGACGACTATTGACGCGCATCCCCGAAACATCCTAAAACTATGCCCACTGCAGAAACGATGAGGAAATATCCACCGGTACAGGCATTGGCCCGGGTGTGCACCAAACAGTTCCGGGTGCCCGGTACAGACTTGGACCTGGACGTGGGCACGGCCGTTCTGATACCGGTGTACGCGATCCACCACGACCCGCAGTACTATCCGGAACCGGACGCGTTCGACCCGGACCGGTTCGCCAAAGACGGCGACGGCGGCGGTGGCGACAACGGCAGGCCCGCCGGAGTTTTTCTGCCGTTCGGCGATGGCCCGCGCATATGCATAGGTACGTTTTACAAGACGAATGGGCCGATTTTAATATTATCTCGTGCAATTATTATTATTATGTCGAATTTACGTGAGACTACATATTATATTGTCTTACTAATCTGTTGTTAAATTATTAATAGTACCTACCTATTTATTAATACTTCGCCCTAGATTGATTAATTTGATTGCCTTTATGGGAATTCTTGTAGGCATTCGATTTTCAAGCCGAACTATATAATATTAGATTCAAAAATGTTATGGATTTTTGACTAAAAAATAACACAAAATAATTTACACATTTCGTGGTATTGTCAATTTTTTAATAAAAACCAAAAAAATATCTAAAAACATCTTAAAGAGAGCCAACTTTTTTTGAAAATTACGTCGTTTCAAGAAAATGATTATCGAAATATTTATTGAAAATATCAATTAAAGGTTATTAATATCGTTTTTGAAATACATTAAAATAACAAAATCGATTTTGTAGAGAACGGTTATTGCGTAAATATTCTAGTTCGTCCACAATTTTAGTTTGTGAGCAGAGCAATGGATAGGTATTGATTTTACAATGATGTGTTTTTTTATGTCTGTAATTACCTTTTGGGGCAGTTAAAATGATTCGATTTTTTACATCAGCATCTTTTCTGATAGGAAAGTGAATCTAATTTGTACTTTTAACCGCCTTAACTAATTGTAATTTTCTACCAGAAAAACACCCTAAAGTTGGAGATTGAAGCGTTTTTACTGCTCAAAAAGGTAATGACAGACACAACTATTTATTAACATTAAATAAAAAAATACATGTCACTGTAAAACCAATATATGCATTTTATGTTTCAAAATCTAAACATAATATACAATCTTAATATAATTCATTATATTTATTATTGTTATCGTTAAGTAAATTTGGCCACCATATTACACATCGTGAAAGTCCTAAATACGCCATTGCGAACATGCACGATACATCCGTCGCAGTTTTATGCTACCAGCTATTCGGGAATATTTTGCTCTTTAAGGACAAAAACACGAGTATTTTTCTTCCCCAAATTTAGAGAAAAGGTCCAGTGGCTAAAACTGACCCCGAATCAAGGCATATAATATGGATGAATAAATATCATACAGTTCAATATAAATAATACAAATGACGAATCATCGGCGAAGCGCAACAAATGAGCATACCCTATACCGGCTATACCATGCAGGACGGTTATTGTCTGGCGACTGCCTGTAAAACGGTTCTAGGCGAAGATGGTATTTTCCCACAGTAACTACAACTTTCAAGGGCTCATTTTATCGCATGTTCTGTCTGTAAATGATACGATACAATTCATCATGAATACACATTTATAGTATAGCTGATATTTTCAACATTTCCCTCACCCGTTATATTATTTAAAGATTCGCAATAACTATAATAATTGAAGATGGAATAATTTTAACATAAATATGTTTTTGGGTTGGATACAACTTTTTTTTCACCACTTTTGTAACGCTTCTTTACTATGGCTATTTATTATTATTTGTACTAATAAGTAGATGTATTATTGATATTCGACATTATGAATTCTAATGCTGCTAAACGCTAGTGTTCCGTTAATCCCCGAAAACATATTTATGTTTCGTATATTTTCCTTGTAGAAGAAAAATATCAAGTAGCGTGCTTCGCTTTTACATTTATTTTTATTTTTATTCTTAAGCAAGCAGCGCATGTTTTGCATGCCAGACAATTCAACGCTAAAAAAATCAAAAATGTTTTCAAGACCTTAGTTGCAAAACATAAAATATTATGATATACAGGCAGATGCAATCAGTGGTGATGAGTGGAGGACTGGAGGTACCAAATACGGTACCTATATACATACGTATAAGTACCAGATTTGTAATTTTGGAAATGAGCTTACATTAATTCTTAATAGTTACTGAGTGGATAATATCGAAAATGTGAGAACAAATTATGTCGTTTTAAATTAAAGAAAAATATATCGTTACTATCCATAAATCAATACCTAACCTGTACGGTTATGCAGTACGCACTATACCTGTTTTGGAACTTTGAAATAGAATGTTAATAGATTCCCAAGTCGTGTGCGGCATGTCAGATGATGACAGATTATAATAAATAAAACATAATATATTTTTATTTAATAACTTATACATATTATATACCAGACTGTAGCCCCAAATTCAATGCGCCGAAATTATTAAAATGCCAAAAAGTTGTGTCTAATTTTGTTTCGACAGGTATGCGTTTTGCCATGTTAGAAATGAAACTGGCGTTGGCCCAGTTCCTACACAGCTACTTGGTGACGCTGAACGACAAGTCCTGTGCACGCATCGAGTTCGAACCAGCGTCATTCCTGTCGTGCCCGAAAGGCGGTATATGGTTGAACGTCAATAAACGTTTACCGTGAGACCACACCACGAGGACTTTTTATATTTGTATATTAGGTATAAATTAGGTTTAATTTGTCATTAAAGAACATAAAATTTGAAATATATTATGTAGCCATAAGCCATTTAAGTATGATATTAAAACTGTTATCTTTATTTTGTACATTTTTATATAACATAAGAAATAGTTTCTTTAATAATAATAATATAATGTTTAAGTTATGGCCAAATAGAATAATTCTTGTTCATTGGATAATATGTAGGTACCTACTATCGTATTATAATAATACTGACTGTGCTTAAATAGTAAGTAATCCTAATTATTGCGATTAAACACTCCTAATAATATAAAAAAATGCATGAGAACCCCAAAACCTAAATCCATCAAATCGTAATGATTATGATCGTCACGATTTATATCGTGACGATCATCTATCTATATCATATCAAGTAGGTAATATAATTTTACCTGCAGTGTATTTCCCAACGTATCCAAAAAAAATTACCCATCTGATAATCGATAATCTGATAATTTTTTATTCATACATTTATAATATTTATTTAAAAAACTAAATTTCAAATGCAAATACGCGTTCCTCTTATAAGTTATAGGTTGAAGCAACAACTTCACAAAATATCATTAAATTAAGACAAATAATAAATTAATCTAAAAATGATTCGTGGGCACTTAATTAGATTCATGTTTGTCAAAAATCTCATTTTCATTTAGTAAAACTTGTAATTAAAATTTAGCATTAACGTTATGTTAATATTTTTTTTAATGTAATTTTATGTACTTGGACGCTAAACTAGTGATGTTTGTAATATTTAGCACATCAAAATCATGTTCACATATTAGGTTTAGTTGGTGCTCTACTGGTTTTTGTTTTGGTTAGTTGCCATAGAAAAATAAAATAATAAAAATAGTAATTTAAAAAAATTGTATAGGCAATACAACGTTTGCCTGGTTAGATAGTATTTAGTATTTATATTATGCTGTTTAAAGTGTTTATATACTATATTCGTAATAAATGTAATAATTGATTTAAGAACTTGAATGATTTAAATAATATTTAAACATTTATACTACTATACGTCTTATGCTTAACATATACTTATTACTTACTAGTGTCACTATATTCCGCGCCACTTGTACGTCTATACGTCTATACACTTGTATTTACTTCATTATTGTCGTTTTTTTTTTTGTCAATTTTTTTTTTAAATGAATATTTCACAAGAGGAATGTCAATCAAAACATATCCCTGGTACATGTGCTGAAACAAGCATCGATGTTGCAGAAATTCCTTCACGTATTAAAAAAAATAAAAAAGGACAGGTAAGAATTTTAAATTTTTTTTTTATTTATTGAACTTATAGTTTTATTAAATTATTCTTAGTATTTTAGCCGTAAAAATATTTTTTATATATTATATACAGGATGTAAGAGAAAGAACTGACTAATGCAATAGCATTTGTTATAATCAATATTTTGAATTTATAGTTGCTTGCGATACATGTATAATATGAAAAATTATTTTGATTTTTTAATACTGAATATAAAAAATTTTAAATTTAACTCAATTTTTTTTGATAAGTTCAAAATAATCAATTTGTAAATCTGAATATAAGAACAATTTTGATGGTAAAAATATTTATCTAAGTCGTATAGTTTATTTTTTAGAATTTTTTAAAATATCAATATTTTTTTGATTAAATTCATTGGAGTATAGTTACAGTGGAACCTCGATAAATCGAATCTCAATAAGTCGAAAACCTTGATAAGTCGAAATAAATGCAATTCCCGTTCAAAAACTTAAGTAAATTATCGATCTTAGTAAGAATAAAACCTCAATAAGTGGAAAAAAATTCATTTCCCTTGAGTTTTGACTTGCCATCGACGTTCCACCGTATACACCTATACTCTGTGGATCAAAATATATAATTCTAGCTAGCAGCGTATTCATTGGGAAATACTTTAAATTATACGTATAGGTACTAAGATACTTATAAATATGATAAAAGGGAAATAATTGATATGATATGGTGACTATACGGGGTGAGGTGAGCGAAGACGCGTTTGTAGTAACCTCATTATGATTTAATGAATTTAAGAGGTCTTCAAAAGAAATCTACAATAATGTATTTATTTATTTATTTTGGTGAAAAAACGGTGACGCCAACTCTTGCACGTCTGTGCCGTTATGTTACACCGCTAAAAAGTGGTAAAAAATGTAGATATCTACCTAACAATTATTTTTCCTGGTTCGGCGTTATTTACAATAATAGTTTAGGTACGTTTGTTTCGCACACGCGGATAACGACGCGAAAACGGTTTGATCGAAATCGAGAATTCTGAAAAATAAAAATAATAATAACCCAACAATATTGTAATAACGCACTCATGTCACGTATGTTATGTGTCAATGCCTCCGCGGACCCCTGACATGAGTATCGCGGAGACGCGGACCACAGTTTAAGAAAATAAGAACCACTGATATAGTTATTGCTAACAACTGGATAGTAACATTTTTAAATTGTATAGGAAACCACTTATTAATCAACGGTTTTTACATTTTTAATATCTAAACAGATTGTGATTTTGGATTAATGTTGTATGAATAAGAATTAGGCAGAGATAGTCAAGAAGTGTATTGAGAACTAATAATTATAATATATTATTTAGTTATGACTATTTAGGTTCAATAAAAATCATAATACATACTCTAGGTCAGGGGTTGAGAGGTTCCTAAACTGTGGGTCACGATAATATTTTTAGTAAATCGCGTCAAATTTTTAAATGTCTACATTTTTTTTCAAGATCTCGAGTTGAAGTCACGTATTATTTAGATGAGGAAAACGATTACATACAATTCTTACATTGATAAGAAGTTTATTTTAAAACTTACGTAATTGGCAGATATATTTTCAAAATAAAACGAACTTAATTTATATTTGCAAGGAACAGACGGATATATTTTTTAGTTCGTGACAAAATCAAACATTTATGAAAAAACTTGTGCCGTGAAAAAATAATATTAAAAAAAAATGTTTGATTTATTGTATTGTATTGTATTGTATATACATATTTTTTTAACTTAATAAATAACTATGAAAATCCTTTGATAAAAAATAAAATATTTATCTATATCTTTTTTGTTTTTGTTGCCTGATCAACTGATGACTGATCAACGAGCAAAAGAGCACAAAAAAAAAATCATAAGACATACGATTATGTGGATTGCAATATTTTAAAAAATGTCCAAAATGGGCCGTACCATAACAATTTTAGGAGCCTCTGTTCTAGGATATTTTTTATCATTTCCGCATATTATAATTATGATGGTACACACTAGAGATGTTCCGGGTATGCCAGGCAATTACTCGATATCATATTTAAGGCTCGGCCCTTACGGCCTTACTCGGTGCCCGTCATAATACTACATTTTTGCCCGGTCCTTACTCGGTACCCGGCATAATAGGTACCAATATTTTTACACGACCATAATACTACATATTTTTTACTCAACTCATATCCGGTAACTGGCAAACTCTGATCATCTGCACATAAATATATGCTTACCTAGCTGTAATTAATATAACGGGAAAAATCTAAAATTCGAAAGTAATAAATTATAATTTATTTTGGTACATTTTCGAAAGTTGAACCAATTTACAATAGCCAGTTTATTGTAAGAAAATCGTGTTTTCCTCCAACGAATGTTTCAAACTTTCAATGAGATTTTAAATATTGAATTTTAAAAATTGATTGTGAGGTATTTATTAATTTATTTTTTACATTTTACTATTTTAGTTATTACAATATTCAAGTAGTGCTGTTGAGCCAAATTGTACATAGCTATTGCCTAATACCTGCAGCAACTGGTATTATATATAGTGTTACCTACAATAATAGTGTACTTAATTTATATTAGTGCTTGGCTAAGTAGCAGCCAGCAGATATATGCTCAGACTCACCCAGTGGCGGATCCAGGCTTTTTTATACCTCGAATCGCCGGCCGGCCGCGACGATCATTTCTACATTCGACATGTTTACTGTCTTTATTTGCTATTATTTACTGTAGTTAATATTTATACTAAATCTAAAAATAAATATTACATTAAAAAAATGTTCAGACATTGACGCCGCGACACGGTCGTTATCGTCGTTATCGAAATGTCATATTGTACTAGTCGTCAAATTACAATTTAAATTGTACGATACAATTTGTTATTTGTTGTTCAAACATTATTTTATTCTATTCCTGAAGAGTAGGTATGTAGGATGTAGGTATACTTACCTATTAATCGTATGTTTATTATGTTGAAAATATCATTAATAGATTTGCTAATGATCAAAATAGAAAATTGGATTTTATTTTTTAGTTTTATTAATTGTACAATGTTTATTTCAAATTAAGCACCTATACATGTATACCTATTAAGTTATAATAATAGTAAGAACTATTTTATTTTCTGTTTTGTTTTATTTTTTGAATAATATAAAATAAAGTTTTACATTTGAATTAAACTGTGATTCAGTTTATTTGAGTATAAGCTAATACAAAACATTAAACAACTTGTAAAATAGAAATGTAGTAAAGATGAACTTATGAAAAATGATAAATTGGTAATACATTTATAGTATGTATGTAGTATTTAAAGTATAATAATTTTTTATTATTTTTATACAATTTTAACTTAAATGGAAAGTTTGACAAAAAATCGGTAGACCAATATCATTAAATGTCCTCAAAATGTACGCCCCCCCCCCTTAGAAAATTTCTTGAACCACCCCTGGACTCACCTTTTATTAGTTTTATTACTATTATTGATTTATTATAATTGCATAACTACCCAGTTTTAGGTGTTTGAAGACTTAGTAAATATTATTAATAATTTCTCGATTAGTAATTGATAGTTGATAGTGCCATCAAATCAACCATTTTGTATTTACATATCTACTCAGCCAATACTCGACACCCACAGTTGGTATTAAAATGTCTACTCGGTCAACTCCTGGTTAGTATTAAACATTTTATTTGGGACCCGGATTATAACAAAATTATCTACCCAGAACATCTATAGTGCACACTGCACACCCATTGGGTCACACGGCGATATGAATAGGCAATACAGGTACACAGGTGTCATGGGTCCGTCTATGCGGTAATTCATAATATTATCATATTTTATTATAATTATAAATACTAGTATTTATAATCAATGATATTATGCATAGCTTAAGGATTAAGACGTATTCTCAACACAATCTGTGTTTTGAACCTAGTTCACGCTCGTGCATCGCCTTGTGTTTTTGTGCTTACTGCATTATATAAGATTAAACATAAACCTACATATGACGTCACATTGAGTTTATTGTTGGCTGCATTTTAAAATTATTCCTTTAACACCTAAAAATAATATTGGCAGTATTATCTTTGAGCATTCTCCTTATTCCTCTTACTATGATTTTATGGTTTTTTGTTTTACTATGTAGAATGGTATAAATCTAGTTAAGGACCCAAGTGAAGTTTCCAATTTTTACTCGGAAACGTATGTATTTCAACGAGTTAAGTACGATAGTGCTATCATAATATGTTGGTCAAACTTACTTGTGAAGTTATAGCATAATGAAATTTGCGATTTTTACGCATTTGTACAACACTCTACTAGGCGTTCACCACGCCTTTCATGAATTTTGATTTTAAAATAATCTCAAAGTATCTACTAATAAATAAATGTAATATCAGTACAATAAAATGTCGATGTTTGTGTTATCAATGCGTGCATGGATAAGGCAGGCGTAAAGTATGATAAGTAGTCGCTCCCTGCGCCTGCCGGCTCCAGTCGCCAGACTCGTCAGTCCGGGCTAACAGCTGCGACAGAAGCCGGTTGTCGAAGGGGGCCGAAAACTCTTCTGACTTACACAAAAGGTAGGTATCCTTCTTCCCATCCACTCAGGTGAACTATTTTCACCCTTAGGGGGGGGAGGGGGAGCTACAGTCCAACGAGAGGTTTAAAGAACCTCGAGTTTGGCGACCGGAGCTGATAAACGTAGGGAGCTACTAGTCAATGACCCCACTGTACCCCAAGGGGGGCTGTTTAACTTGCAGTATAGGGGCCCGGTTATTTTCAAGGTAAGTTAAAATGAATTTGTAATTTTTGAAATTTTGATAGATATAATACTTATTTTATATTAAATTATATTTTATAAATTATGATGTACATGTTTTTTAGTAATTTTGATATTTTTGACAGTTTACTTTATTCTGGCAAAATTAGATTATCGATTTCAAGCGGTCAAGAATATTTGTAAAATGTTTAACCATTATTAAACTTTTCATCGCTGACTAATGAAGAATAAGAATTAAAAACATAATTGCTTGTACAAAAATACAATTTAGATTAATCTCAAAATATGTGTCATGAAATGTTACACTTGAAAACTATACATTCACCATTTCAAAAAAGTATTGTCATGCCACCACTCAAACACTTAAACTCCATTTACGCGAAAAATGTACAGACAATTATCAATAACGTGTGTCGTAATCGTATGTATTATTAGTCTCCGAATATTTTGTACTATTCTAGTGAATGTAGCAGAAGCAGAGAGATCTCTCAATAAGTTGGGAAATTCGCTGAAGACGTGTCAAAGATCAACGAGTCAAGAACGGTTACTTTTGGATAACTCAATTACTCTTTTATCATTGGAGAACGCATTAGTTTCAACAATACATTTCGATGGTGTCTTAGCTGAGCACAAAAGTGCTCAAAGCCCGTAAAATAAAATGTTAACTTAAATAAAAAGTACAATTTCTCAATAGCAAAATTAAAATATACTTATTTTTTTCCTTCTTCATTTAATAATATAGTATTAAAAAAAATATGGCAAAATTATTCTTAAAATGCTAATATTCTTGACTTTTTATAATTTATGGTAAATTGTATTATTGGAAGTGTTGTATAGGACCCGAAAAACATTTAGTACAAGGGCCCAAAGTTCGATGTGGAGGGCATGTTACTACTTATCATACATTACTAGAAAAGTTACGAGTTTGACGACTGGAACTGGTAGGAATAGCGAATGACTACTCACTACTGTCTACTTGTAAAATGGTAATGTAAAAACCAAATGAACATTTCTGTATAGATCTCCAATATTTCAGTAACAGATTAATAACACTTTATTATTTACAATATTTATATAAATTGTTTCCTGCTTGATGGTTTAAACTATCTTGATACATTGTTTCATTTTTTTTACTATCAGAAAAGATGCTGATGAAGAAAATCGGAACACTTTTACTGCCCTTAAGAAAACTTTAATCGTGGTGACAGATACAAAAAAAAAAACCACACACACACACATCATTGTTGAATCAATACATTATTTATCGCTTCGCTCAGAATCTAAAAGTTGGTAATCAAAAATGTGTTGCTATAACTTGATCCAAAATATATAATATATAAATATAAAAAATAATAAATAATAGGTACCTATACACTATATAACATAATAAATTAAAATTAAAAAAGGTCGGCAAGTCACTCTGCTGTACAGTAAGTATCGAACTATCGAGCTGGTCACTTTCATTGAATGCGTTAAATTTGTATTCAATGATATAAATCATTGTATACGAAAAACGAATCTGAGCGAAGACCGTCTGTCAGCCTAGATAGATAACTGTGTACCTATTTTAAGATATTATTGCTATTAAAATAATTCATTTAATTGCTATTATTAACTACGATAGATTGAATTAATTTTGGCAGAAAATATTGCATTTGAAAAATTAATTAAGTTATTTTAATAAAATATAATATACTTTAAAAGTTTCAAGAACCCTCAAAAAATATTTAAAAATTACAACGAAATAAATACCAACGTTATTCTTTATTTAAATATCTAATTTCATCCAAATTTGAACTTAAAATGTCCATAAAAAATGATTTAATTTAAATTATAATATAAGCACAGGCAATGCATTTATTACATTTACCACAGTCCACTAATTCAATATTTTCTTCACTATCATTGTTATTATATTCTCTATGTGTAATGGTGACATGTTGTCTATCAGAATAATTTCAAGCCATAATTACAGATAATGTTGGGTGAAAACTTTCAAACTGACCAGCAAACTGCTTCAGTTCCTTACAAAATATTTTTAACTAAAATGCATATTATTATAATTTATAATAATATAATATGTTCAACAAGTAATACCATTGATTATATTATTAAATTGATTTTGATCAAACCTATAGTACTGGCGCCGTAACCCACACATGTACTCGTTCCAACTTACAATTTGTCGTACCTTTGGCAAACCCCGTTGTACGATGGATTTTATACACTCAGACTTGACCTCGTACACTTGTACTACACGTCTTCACGTATATACCATGACAAAATTGATTCTATTCTAGGTTTTTTTTTTTTTTATGGTCTACAGACTACAGTGTAGACTCTACACATTGTACAACACGTTAAAGTAATTGTCTTGGAAATCCTGTGAAACCAAAGTTCTACATTTTGTCGTACTTATGATTCATTGTATTGTGTATTCTATATGTGACACAATTGTGATCACTTTTTGGGAGGACCTGATAACAAAATAAGAAGAAAAAAGATCATGGCCTCGGACGCGTACGCGGCCCTGGCTAAGCCAACACTGGTTGAATCCTTAGTATAATTAGTAGTTAGGCGGCCATAGACATTAGACGGCACCTCCTAAATTGTTTTTTTTTTAAAATTCAGGTTAGATATATATATAAATGTTAATTCACATTTAATAAAATATATCAGTCTCTTTTACCATTAAATAAATAAATATGTAAATGTAATTAATACATTAAAATATTAGTAATCCAAAAAAAATCTGTTATTTTTTTTTACAAATTTAGTATATTACATACAGTGTCTCAATAATTGATTACATCTTTGTTCGTATGTAAATCATGTGTGACTTATAATGTTAATGTATACCGAATACATTACAACACCATATACAATTTCCAAAATAATGTATAAAATAATAAAAAAAATTTATACATGCTCAGTGGCATGTTTAATGCTAAAAAAGTGACACTAAAAATGTGGAAAATATCAACCACACAATTATGCAGAATGTAAAACACCTGTATTATATAATTATTCTCATATATCATAACAAATTATAATTAAGTTTCAAGTTATTAATAATATACTAAAAAATAAAAATAAAAATTGGCCATTTTGTATACACTTATGACCACTTAATATTTCTTGAAAATAATAAATAAATGATTACAATAATAAAAAAAAAAGATAAAAACAACCTGTGTTATAGATTATTCTGTTATTTTAACTATGTTTAACAATCTTAACACACAAAACTTTGCATAATTATATATTAAAACTAAATTATTATTTATAAGTTTATTTATTATATGTTTACATATATAAGACAAATATCAATTTTTTTTTATTATAAATTATGCAAAAGTTATATTTAGTGAACTAAATTTAAGATAATACTGAATTCTAAATTGCTAAAGGGAGAAAGAAAAATGAATGAAATAATAAAAATTAGTTGATAATAAAATATTTTTCAAATTGTAATATTTTATTTTTATTATTATTATTACT
The DNA here is from genome assembly GCA_022818045.1 of Neotoxoptera formosana. Lineage (NCBI taxonomy): Eukaryota > Metazoa > Arthropoda > Insecta > Hemiptera > Aphididae > Neotoxoptera > Neotoxoptera formosana. Next base: position 11,124,976 of record CM040633.1, on the reverse strand, counting down.
TTTTATTATTTTCTTTAACATACAACTATTTTTAGTATTATACAAGGTTTTGTACAAAGTTGTTGTTGATTTATGTACAATTTGATTAGGTACTTTAAATGTAATTCTATATACATGAACGAAAAAATATAAATATGGTATTTAGGTAGCAAAATTATCAGCCAATAGGCACTGCATTCAAAATACTTGTATCAAAACAAAAATAATAATAATAAAATATGCAAAAATGTAATTCCTAAACTTTTTATCTTAAATAAGATTCTCAACACTAATAAGACGACATATTTTGAGCGCTTCGAACAAGTTGTTTGTTAAATATAGTTTACACAAAATAAATAAATGTGTCAAGTCCCATTTTCTTTACTACATTTTGGTTTAAATATAGAGAAAAAAACTATCAATTTGTCAAGTCTAGAAAACAAATGTTGATAAGGGAAAATAATAAAATTTCTGTCTTAACAAAAAAAAAACTATAACATTATTCCAAATGTGAAATTCATTCATAAAATGAATTATTTACATGGAAGGCACACATTTACTCTTATTTACATAGATATACATACTCTAAATACATAGGATGAACAGACAAATAGAAGATCAGAAGATAATTTCTCTCAGTATAATAAGTCATTAGTCATCGCAGTAATTAAGGTGCCAATGTTTGTTCGAATGCTGCCATCAGATCACTCTGGCGATTCATGTCAATCTGGTTCACCATCTAAATTAAAAAATATAATTTTACTTAACTTAATTAACACAAACAATAAAATAACAAATAAATACAATATTAATGTATTTTCTTGTTATATTTTATATTTAAACTTATAGAATGATAAATTAGTATACTACTTATTACAATTTGGGAATGTAGTTTAGATATTAAATTTAAAAATTGAATTGAATTCATAATTTTAACAACATTTTGTCAAAAATGATTTATAAATTAAATTGTATTAAACAAGTAAAAAAATAAATATTTCAAATATTTCAATACAATATTTTTTTTTCTTAAAAAATTGAAAGCTTTTATTTAATATACTCCTATATAAAAAGTTAATTCAAAACCATTATTGGGAATAACCTCATACTTTTTGAATATGGGATGAACACTGTTCTTTTAATTTCAAAATTACTGGCTCAATAAATTCTTTACATTAAAGAAAAGTAATATATTAAGAAAAATTAGGAAATACACAAATATAATTCATTAAATTGATATAAAAACCTAAGAATTTAATAAAATTAAGTCTCCTAACCCAATGGCATATACAAAAAACTTACAGCTTCTCGACGTCTCCTCTCCTGTTCCCGTAATCTCTGCCGTTCACGTCCTTCAGCAGCACGGTCTTGACTGGGACTTGAACTATCATCAGTATTGCTAGAAGCTTTCACTTCATCTAAGCGGGACGATTGTTGTTCGGCAACAATTTTTCTAAGCATTAAAATAAAAGATTAAGATACATTTTTAAATACAAAATAAATAATACAATTTACCTAGCTTTTTCAAGAGCTTCTTCTTCTTCTTTTTCTCTCCTTTTTTCATTTTCAATACGAATGCGTTCTTTTTCTGCTTGTTCTTTTTGATGACGCCTCATCTCTTGTTGTTCAATCAATGCACGTTGCTATAAAATCATAATTAATAATGAATAATGATACATAGATATTTAAACGATAGATTTTTTTTCAATTTATATTTTAAATACCTTTTTAGCATTTTCCTTTGCTTGCTTTTTAAACTGCTGAAAAGAATCAGCTGTAGATGGTTTTATTGAAGCTCCAGCTACTTGATTATTAGCATCTGTTGCAGCTTGCTGAGCTAATGAACTCCAAACACTAGTAGCAGCATTTACAACTCTTTGATCAGATAGCTATTTAAAAAAAAAAAAAACTTTTGCATGAATAAATAACATAAAAATAATAATAAAAAGATAAAAGAAGGGACATTTCATACTAGCTAGAAAATATCTAATATAGCTGTTGAATTATCAATTAATCAATACATTTTATATCAATCAAAAGATTATTGTTTGAACTATAAAATAAATATAATTTCAACTCGTATAATCTTTATAGAAGCATAAATTGTCAATTAAGATTATTACAAAATAATTTAATATATATATTTTTTTTTTAGTTCGCAAATAGGGATAATATTAAAATATTTAGTTTTTAATTACAAATGTTATGTTATTATTTAGTTAACTAAATAAAAATAAAAAATGTATAGAGATTTACCAAGATGATAAAAATTAGATATCTTAAAAATATCATTTTTTAAACTAACTAGTTAGTTAGCTAGTTAAAATTTTAAAAGCAAAGTAAGCATTACGTGCAATAATATACAAACTTTACTTAAATGAAAAATAGTTGTTACTCTATAAGGCAAATATAGTATTTGTTAGTAATAATGACCTTTTAAATGACAAAAATCATGAACATACATGCATATTAAAAATAACAAAAAAGTTATTTTATTTCTGAAGAGTAAAATAATAACTACTTTCATAAGAAAAATTAAAATAAAATAATACATATAAGGCATAAAAAAAGCAAAAGCTAATATACAAAAAATAAACAGGATAGATCTAATCTATTTAATGGAAAATGTATTCATGCCTACTTAATTTTCAACAAAACTATTTCAATCGCTAAATTTACAATACATTTAAGTATACAAAAATATTTCAGCAAGCAAAAAATGTGATAATTACATCTGCTGTGTCATAAGAAGGCCCAATATTAGGATCCCATGGGACAGGGAAAGTATGTAGATGGTGGTGGTGGTGGTGACGTAATGGTCCCATAAATGACGCTGGAACCTGAGGGGAGGAATCTAAATTGAACTGTGGAAATACCTGAACCCCAAAATAGTGTTAAGGTTAATAATGTGTTATTTATATGTTATGTATTCAGAATATTTCTATTAATTTACTGTCACTAATTTATCATTTACGACTTTATTATTTAGCCATCACCTTCGTGTTATTTAAAGTAGCATAAAAATAAATCATGTTAAGTCGATAAGTTTAAAAAATAAAACAAATTTATAACCAATTTTTATTAATATGTATAATGTATTAAAATGTATAGTAAGATGATCAAATTTTTTTTTAAACAGTAAACCAAAATATCCTAAATACATACATGCCATATTCCAAATACATATAAAAGACAATTTGATGGTATTGTAATATAAATAAATACTCATACTAATAAAAATATTACAATATTAATTTTTTTTAAACAAATACTTTAATGTTATTAGTTGAAAATTTAAATTGATTTTTTAGGTATAAATAAATTAATAATGATGTTATTAGAATTATTTTTAAAATACATTTTATTTAGCAAATTAATATTCTCTTTGTTTTTGTAATTAGTTAATATTATATATATAATTTAAATTTATAAACCAAGTGCATAAGTGGATACTTTTTTTTTGAAATAGCATATTTTCAAAAATTACCTGATTTGTGTTTTGAATAACTGGAGTGATTGGTGATGGACGAGGTTTACTATCTATTGGGGGTTGGACCATTAATGGTGGTGTAGCTGAATGATGAACAGCAGCTACAGAATTCATGACTGGTGCTATATCGACATGCTGAACTGAAAGTCCTATAATAAAACATACATTTAGGGAAAACTATCCTCCATGGAACATTTTATTATTATATGTTCCTATTATTAGAAAAAATATAAATAAGATTATCTATTTGTACATTTTGTGAAATATAAAATATTGAAACATTTATTTCACAAAAATTGATACATATTAACTTAATTATTATATAAATTAAAATTACCATCATTAACAAGAGAGTTGTGCATGTTAGATGTGGGTACAACTGTATGTGCAGCCTGTTTGTCAGGGACACGTAATGAATTATTATTGGTAGGCTGACTGCTAGGAGGTGTGAGAGGATCAAACACTGATGCAATTGATGAGAGTACTGTATTCTCATTAGGCATTGTCCCTAGAGAGACTGTAGTAGGCTGTGAGGTACTACTAACTGGGAGTCCAGGCTCTGTTTTAACTTCGACCTTTGTTGGTTGTAATGTAACTCCATTAGATGTTATATCTTGAGTCATTGATGAAGTATTTGAATCTCCGTCTAAAATAATCAGTTGTTAATATGAAATAACATAAATAATCAAGTACATTAAATAATCAGTAAGGATCAAGATTTGAATTATTAGCAAAACTAATATTGGAAAATGAATTACTAGATATATTTCCATTTGTGGTAGGAAGACTTGGAGCTGTAGATACGACTGGTGTTGGTTTAGAATGAATTGCAGAGTTTGTCTTTGAAGTATTAATAGTCATTGGATTTGTCTTGGAAGTATTTATCGTCATTGAATTTGTTACTACTGGTGGTTTTTTTGGTGGAACATCTAAAAGTTGAAAATAGTTATCAATTTATGTCATTTAAATATCTGTTTGATAATGAGAGACAACAGTTAAGAGTATTTAATTTGTATAAATTATGATCTTATTACTAAAAGCAACATTCAATATTCAAAAATAGTTCATGCAAGATTTAAAGTAGTGAATTATTTATGTACATCAGTATATATAAATAATGTCAACATTAATATATCAATAAAATTAATTAGCTATTGGTTATATAAGTATAAAAATGTAAATAAAACTTTAAACCAAACACCTTGATAAAAACCAAAAAAATACACTAGATTTATTAGTTATAATCATAATGATTTAAACTATTAGGTAATTAATAAATTAATTTCATTTGTATCACAATACAATATAAAAATTATTAAATTTTGTTTTATGATTTAATTTTTATAAAAATTATAACTCATTATATTATACTACCAAGTAAAAAACATGCATAAAAAATATTTCAAACCAAAAACTGAAAATATTGAAATAATTTTAAAAGTAGTATAAATTATGGGAATTAAACAACTAGATAGATCGTGCAAATTAGAACTGTTAACAAATATATTTAGCAAAGATAAAGTATCTACATTAGATACAAGAATGAACAAATATACTATTAAGTGATTAAGTTTACTTATACTATTAGGTAGAAACAAAATAAAGTATAACTTGTAATATTATTAACACTGATAAAAATAAACTTTGCCAAAATATGTTTGAAGATGAAATATGGTTAATACAAAATAAATAAAAACTGAAGTGATAACCAAGTGTGACATAGACACGTGCAATGTTAAACATAAACAACTAAAAGTATATGCAAATAGAAAACTCAGTAAATAGTGCAACCAAAATCCAAAAAGAAATCATTATTTCAAAGTTACAAAAATTAAAAAAACTATCCCATAAAAATTGAAATACTGACTCTGTTGAGCGTTAACAACTGGTTTGTTGATCGAATTGACGGATGTTGTGTTCGGACCTGTTTGTTTCATAGAATTTGTCGATTTTTGGCCTTCAGCCGATTTCTATAACAGACCAAAAATCGACAGTTGAAGAAACAAAATAAATGGCACAAACAAAAGAGAAAAGAATAATACTCACGTTTATCGACACGTCGTCGGACAAACGTTTCTTCTTTTTTTGCTTGTTGCCACCTTAAAAAATTAAAATACTTGGTATTTTTTTTTTTTTTTGTTACAAATATTATGCTATATTATATATGTGTTATTAGAAATGTGGATGCAGTTGACAACAAATTAGATTCTAATAACTTGGAGGACCTTTATATGTCTAAGAAATAAAGAAGTTATAATGATGAAACTTTAAATTATTTTAAATTAAAATGTGCATTGTCATTTATTTAATTTAAATATTAAAACTATCTAAAATTAATTGATAGCATACGCACGCATTAATCTAAAATATTAAATGAATGATTATAGATTTAAATTGAACATTTTAAGATAGCAAGTAATAAAATAAAAGTAACAAGTACAAAGGAATAATGTACTGATGAACCAAGCAAATTGTATTAAATTAAAGATAACATTATAATAAAATTATTAAATTCATTATAGTTTAAAACAATTTTATATTATATACAGGCTATTCAAGCTGTTATAACATAATATAATATTTTAGTGACTCTGTACATCGACTATACATATCTGCAGTATAAGTTAAACTACCATAACATAATATTATATACTTTTAAGTAAATAATATTCATCAGTTATTAAAAATATTTACATAGATGTCATTAAGTTTAGAAATATTTATAGGTAACTTTTATCGAGAAAAAAAATGTAGCCATTCATGTAATAAATATAACATTGCTTTTATTATAATAATTTTTTTTATAAAACCATCAAATTGTATAGAGTATAAAATGTTATCAATAAATATAGTTTTAATTTGTAAATATTCATAAAAAATATATTGAACTATTAATAACTGACTATTTGACATTAATGGTCAACTGAGTAATAATTTAAATTATTCAAAACACTTTGAATTAGAATTAACTTGCAAACAGTTTAAAATTTAAAAATATTAGATGTAGAAAATAATTTCTAAAATTCTTAGCTACTTATACTCATTAACATTAATATGTTTTTGGGCTGGATACAACTTTTTTTTTCTGACCGTAACCGATTTTAGGAAACACTTTGTTTATAAATGGTTGCCATTGGTTACATAATAATTTATAGTTCATATACAAAATTAACCTAATATCTAATTTTATAACAAAATAACATAGGACGCTACTCAATATTTTTTCTCTAAATGATTTCCAGTTCCTTGTTATTTCCTCAAAACATATTTTACATATTTATGATTCATAGATTTTTTATGCAGAGGAAAAATATTAAGTAGCGTGCTACGTTTTTTTTATTAAAACTTTTGTAAGACATACAAACATCAAATTAAACAAGTAACAACATATAATATACATATGTATATATGTATATATGTATATATATATATATATATATATATTTATTTATACTATGAACCATCGTAAGATTATAAGGATTGTAATAATATTAGACTGGATAAAACAGTCAAATTTTAAAACAATAAATAAATATTAATACCCTAATTAAAACTTAAAATATATTTATTGCCCAATTATTTGTTTATCATTATAAGATAATAAACCAGAGTGCAAATGTGAGCAAAAATTATTAATTAACAAATAAATTAAAAAATATATACATTTTATTATGTTTGTTTTGTATATTATCCAAGTATACAAAATTAATATTTTACAAGTGTACACAATGATTTTTCATGTCAATTTTTTTATACAAAATAAAAAAGATAAAAATTTTGTCAGTTTTGAACACATTTAGGTAGTTAAGCGTAAGAAAGTTAAGTAATGTGTTACTTAAAATTATAAATCTAATATGGCATCATAAATACAATAAAAATCATTTTAAAAAAAAGTACAAAAGAATAACATATGGACGGGTTTTTTATTAAATTCAACTTACAAAATAATTGTCTTGAAAAATATATAAAAGTTGATAGTTAACTGTCTTTATGAGTTCGGGACGAAGGCTAAGAGTGCAAACAATAAAAAAATTACAATTCATAAGTAAATTCAAACCATTGAGAATGTGCATTGTTTGCAATCAATAGGGGAACTACTAAAAAAACTGACATGTTACTTAAAATATGTAAAAAAAATTCACCAATTTAAACTTAAAAACAAATGCTCACATGTTCTGCACTCTAGCCTAATCCCTGAAATATTTTAATTTAAAATAGATCTCCAAAAATCTAGCCTTCTGGTTTTTTCAACCCTTTATCGGTTATTGCATCACCTACAAGAGAAACAAAAATTGTTGATTTTGAAAAATTTAATCTACTTAAAATTTTAAAAACACTAAGGTTCGTTTTCAGAACAATCACCAAACATCACATACATACACTACTCAGTACAAATTAAGGAACAATTATTTACTTAATGGTCATTAATACTTGACAACTTATGCGAGCGTTGAACAATCGTTTAAACAAGTAACAAAAAGTACTAAAATAAACAATGAAAGACAACACTTTTACATTCTTGCTGTAATATAAATTTTTGATTACACAAAAAGAGATTATTTGTTGATTACACAAAAAGAGATTATGATAAAAAGCAGGATTTAAAAAATAAGATACGGGTTGGATTATATAAATTATTACATTTAAATAAAATCTAGATATTAAGTTGCTGCCTAAGTGAAAAACAAATTTTGATTAACAGATTTTTTTTAGTTTTCTTCTAGTTTTATTTGCAATTCCCCTCGCCACAAAAAAAAAAAAAAATAATAATAATTTTAAGGACAAATTTTAATATCTGATATAGAGAGTTATACACACAACTTAAAACTATTTAAACGACCAGAAAAAAAAAGCTTTCCAACAGATAACAATAAGATACATTATTACTCTGCTCGTTATCAAAAATATTTCAAACTTAAATGAAACTTGACTATTTCAGTTCCGTTTTTAAAAATATTAAGACAGGAAAGTAAGATAATTTCTAATTATGAAGACACTCTGAGGAGATTTTATATCTACTAAAATTGTAATTTACTATAACAGTTTGAAATATTATGTAAAAATTAAATATCAAAGTATGACAATAAAGTAAATAAGTTAAAAGAAATAATTGTTTAAGATAGTCAAGGTAACAAGCTCATAACTCTTAGTGAACAAAATACTGTATTAGATTTAAAATCCCCATAATTAATAAATTATGATAAAATTCACTAACATAAAAAACAATATACATACTATACAAAAACAAAATAAGTAAATTTTGAACCACTCATGAAAACTAAAACTATCACAACACAGTAATAATATTTAAAAGGTATGAAATAATTATAAATTATGAACATAATACTTATTATAGTTACAAACATTAGAAGCTATATGACCATTTCACGATTTTTAATTAAGTATTATTTCAATACCAACAATTTCATACATAAGTAAAAAAGAAAACTACTATTTTTGTAATAAAACAAACATTAGTTTTAAACATTTTCATTTATTTTACCGAAATATGTGAAAAATAGTAGTAACATAATATGTATTCATACCTATATCTCAGTTTTACTTGAGAAAAAAAATGCTTTGATTATTGAATCTACATAGGCAACAATTGAGTTATTAAAAATTTATAAAATATAAGAAAAAAAATCTAAGTATAATCATTTATACAAATCCAGAAAAATGTACTACACTATACTATATTGCAAAAATATTGGTTTAGTTACTTAAAAATAAATTTAAATTTGTTTAACTGTGCAGCATTTTTAATTTACTTTATCATAGCTTTTAAATATTTCAAATATAGCCAATATAATAATAATAAGATACATTTTTAAGGTTTAAAATTTAAATGATTTATTATTTGTTATACTTGTTTAAATCATAGAAAAAATAAAAGTACAGTGGTCAGTACTTTAATTAAAAACATATTGAGTTAATTCACGTATTTTATTTGATAATAAAAAACTAACAGACATGTTATACACCTAAAACACATAATGTATTATAAATAATAACTTATAAGTCTGTTTATGCTATCATGATAGGTTAGACTTGTATACATTATTATTATTTTTTACATAATTGATTCTTATAATGTCATGCATATTTTATATGTTTTAAACGGTGTTTTCGAATTACGTACAAACATCATTATCTAGGTTGAATTGTGTGCATAGTAAATATTACATATATATTCCGTAAAAATGATCAGATTTGTAAATACTGAACAATTGTAAATAAAATAAAATATACAAGTATACATACATACAACTATTCGTATGTTAAAATATATTTGATAAAAATTGGCTTATCTAAATTTTTTTCTTATTATATAAATTGTTATAAGTTTATAACTACATATTATTTAATATTTATTAAATTATAATCATATATAATCGACATTTACCATTATCTAAGCCAGTTGAGAAAACCCATATTACAATATATCGAATTTACTAGCTATATTATTATTTTAAGACATGTGACATTGTGCAGCTAAGAAAACCCCAGTCGTTTGTTCAAACTTTTATGCACACGTTGTTTTAAACCTGTCAGAAACAAAACACACGTGCGACTCGACTAATGCAAAAAAATTCAGTTGTCAACTAAAATTGATCATTTTTTAAGCAATTCAGATGTAGTTGTTCTATAACTTATGTTACAAACCTTGATTTGTAAGTTCGAACAAAACCCAAACTTAGCTCTTCTTAAAACTGAAAAACCCAAACAGAACCAGACCTATACATTCTTATTCCACCCCAAACCAAAATTCTCAAATATTTTATCAACTCAGAGCAAACTTTAAATAAATTAAAACAGTGCATTAGTTAGGAATCAAAATTAAATGATTTTATGGTAGAAGTTGATATGTACATTTTTGTAACAACAAATTTTTGTAACTTTATTGGCCATTGTTCTTTGTAATTAGACCCCCCCCCCCCCACATGCAGTGAACTGCAACAGGGCAGTGCTGAATAGACAAAATGGAGGGATGCTGTCAGTGAAATAACTATATTATATGCAATTGGCAAACCTGCATTAAATTCAGATACAAGTCTCAAAAAAAAATCTATACATAAAATATCCTATACATAGGTACCATTACATAAAACATCAAGCTTTTCCAGTAATAAAAATTGTCCATAAAAAAAAAAAATTACTTCACTCAAAGATTTAAATTATTTAAGTGATATTAGATATTTAGATGAAAATATACAATGCTAGATATTGTTTAATGTTCTAATGTTCAAATACACCATATTAAGTAACAACCACTGTATTAGCATTTTTATTTATACTCTGGCCAACGAGAGTTTGACCGTAAACCTCGCATTCGACTAACAGTTGCAAGCCTGATTTTCTCCCACCATAGTTCCATTCACACTACTCTCACTATAGACAATGCACAGCGATGGACGATTTTATGGTTGGACTCTCATGGGCCGGATTTTAAAATTTTTAAGTTTTTTGATTATCATATTAATTTTTGATCAATTCTAAAACCAAAATCTACCAAAAAGAATTCCAAATTCCATTATACCATCATTCTATACTTTATTTACTTTAAGACGGAACCTCAGTAGCGACAAATTTTTGTCAGACGGTGGTCATGCAACACCCGTTTTTCGCCCCAACTGAGTCAACCTCTGTACACTTGCTATGTAGTTAAGCCACACACATATGCACAAATAAGCTGCCTTGGGTTCCTTCTTAACGTAAATGAAGTATAGACAAGTATATATTATTATACCCTATGTTTTAATATTTTTAAATAATGGGGTTATAAAATAATAATAAATTTATTTAAACATTGAATATTATAATGAATTTAACTTATATTATTTATTTTTTCTTACAACTGTAACATATGATACACTTGTCCACAGAGTACACTATCACACTTTGTTTATAGGACAATTATTACATTACTTTGAAGTAATATTTTGAATAATGATTGGTTTACCCAAGAAAACTTTAAATAGTATAATAGATGTATGCGGATATCATTACAAACAAGGCCGTATCCAGAAAAAAATTTCGGAGGGGGGTCCCAAATCTGTAATATTTATGTTGGTATTAAAAATAAATATTAATTAACATTTGTACACTATTTAGGATATTTCGGGGGGTGTCCGGACCCCTTGGACCCCCCTCAGATACGGCCTTGATTACACATAAATGATGAACATATTATAATATACAACATAATCATTCAAAATAATTTACATAAAAACAGAAACTAAGACCGGATAATAATCACATAAAATACAAATTTTAATAAGGACAAACCAAACATAAAGTGTGCTCAACATAAAGCTATCAAATAATGAAATAAATTTAAGCAAATATAATAACGACACTATTTTAATAACCAAATTCTTAGTTATCATTAAGATTCAAACACTTATTGAAAAATGCTGATGAATCTTTAAGTCGCAAATGTTTCAACACTTAAATTTTAGTACTAATTAATTAAAATAAAATCACTTACCGTGTTCAGAATCACTTGAATCACTAGATGATGTTGAATAACTGGATGAACTTGAATCAGAATCAGAGCTACTAGAACTAGATGCAGATAATCGAGATGGACCACTAATTTCCGTAGCTTTAGCATCTGTAAATTTAGGAAAAAGTAGTAAAGTATATATATATATATTACATAATATATAAACATAAATGTGTTACAAAAATTGTCTTTTCATCTCATTCTTATAAAAACTCCAACATTAATGTAACACTAATTTCAGATCAACGTATATGTCAGATTCATCAAGACCAATTCATAAATGCACACAAATAACTAATGGGTATGAAATACTAAGTGGCTCGATTAAATTACCTTTCTTGCCTTTTTTAGTAGACAGTTGCCCACTAACGTCCAATCGTTTGTCAATCTCATGTTTTTTCTCTCCAAGTTCTTCTTTAGGTTTCCCAGAAACTTTTTTATCTGTAATTGTAAAATATTGATAAAACAATAGACTATACAAAACCCGGTTAGTTTTTATTATGCTACCAGTCTTAAAAAAGTATAGAATACATTATTTTGTATCACATTCTATAAACAGATTAGCAAGTGAAAAATAAATACATCCCAAGAAAAAAATTTTAAAAAGGCAGACAAGTAAAGATAAAAGAAGAACCAGGCCAAAACCAAAACTTACTGGTGATCTTACGTGGTTTTTTCCTCAGACATGAAGCCACATAAGACTCAAGTTCCCGTAATGTCGATGGTTTAAGGGTCTCAAAGTCAATTTCGATTTCATCCGGATTAGAGTCTCTAAGTGACGGTTCACGAGACTGGATAATATGTACTACTCGGCCAAGTTTATCTCCTATGAAACAGATAAAATTATTTAAATTATATAAAATTAATATTTTAAGAAACAAGTATATTTAATTAAATACCTGGTAACTTGTTGATATCTAAGCTCAACTGACGTTTTTCATCATAAGACATAGGCTTAGCATTGTCTTCATCTTCAGAGTCAAATGCTGGGGCACTTACAGAATTCTTTTTTTTCGGATTGTTTGCTCTAGAATTAACTCTAGGGCGCTTTGGTTGCGCTGGAGCCTTAGCAGGACCTCTGGTACCAGCACCTTTACCTTTAGCCCCTTTGGTTGTTTGACCAGCTGAAGCATTTGTCATAGGATGGCGCAACTGCTGAGCTGCTGATTTAGCATTCATAGATGGTTCAATTGGTAACATTTTAATATCATTGGTAATAGCAGAGTTAGCCATAATATTAATTGGAGTACTATTGAGAGCTATAGCTAATGGAGGTTTTGACGCAGATGAAGTTAATTTGTCATTGGTAGAATGTTTCTTCTTTTTTGAATTGTTCATACTACTTTTTTTTTGTTTTTTCTTTTTAGCACTTTCTTCAACTAGCCTTTTCATTTGATCTTGTAGAGCATTTAACTAAAATAATATTCAATTCCAAAATTAATTGTTCAAATTTTCAAACATTATTATCAATGACTTATGAATAATGATTTTTCAATTTCAGTATCTAAATATTCTATCACTATAAATAACCAAAAATTAGTTCAAAACACATAAAACATGCATAATTAACATAACTAATGGTAAATCAAATGACGCACATGAATACAAATTACTCATCATATTTTACTTAAATTACAATATATAAAATGTTTATATACCCTTAACTAAATAGAGATTGAGACAGTTACATTTTATTTAATAAGTGATTGACTGACCAATAAATTGAATAAATTTTATATGTTACAAATAAATTGAATAAATTTGATATGTTACAAATAAATACAATTCCTGAACCGAATATTTACTTTTCTAACACTAAAATTATTAATAAATAGTATTAATGGTATACTAATAAGTTATTATTGTAATATGCCCAGAGACGATACTTCAGAATTTATCATTTATATCATAATAAATATCTATGAAAAAGCTCAATTAACATAAAACATGCATTGAACTACTCAATAGTTAGTCAAATGACGCACATGAATATCATCATTTTATAGTTTACTCAATAAAATAATTTACAAAAATAGATGTTGTTAAAATCAGATTTTGAAGTTCATATCATTTAGTGATGCCAAAAATATATTCAATTCACATAAAACATGCTTAATTGAATATATTTATGGTAAATCAAATGACGCACATGAATATGAATATCATCATAAAAGCAGTACCTACATTTTAATTCTAAAATAATAATGCATATTAATTATCTCATAATTTTTAAATTCATTACAACTGACACAACATGAACAAAATGTTGATTTAGAATATTTTATTTTAAAACCAAACCAATTTTCTTTATTGTTGTTACATGCCACAAATAAAATAACCATTTATTATTGGTTTGAAATTATTCAGAATACAAATATTCTATCATAAAAATAACCATCAACCAGATCAACTAACATAGAACATGCATAATTGAACATAGTATAAATGGTGTATCAAATGACGCACATGAATATATTTCATCATAATATACGAGTACAATTGTAGTATACCATAGACCATCAATATTAAGAAAACTAGTGCTTTCACTAATTTTATTATTAACTATAAATTGTTAAAACCATTTATTTTAAGAGCAGTATACGTGTTCTAGAATATTTAACAGGAGTTTTGTATAGTAAGAAATTATAAGTAACATGAGCAGGCAGCAGCAATCATTATTGAAATAAATATTTGAATACCAATTATATTGTTTAGTAAAAAATATATTAAGAACTAAACAAATTTAATTTAATTTAACTTACTTTTTCTTGGAATTCTTGAATTTTTCTTGAATTTTCTAGATCTTCAGAATCGTCAGAATCACTAAATGAACCAGAACTTCCTTCTGAACTACTTTCATCTTCAGGTTCCATTTTCATTTCTATTAAAGGTGGGTCTGGTGGTACTTTTGACATTCTTTAAATAATAAAACAAATTTGGTTTGATACAATTACAATATTTATGTATCTAATGCTATCTTAAAAATGTATAAGATACTTACTTAGCTTCAAATACAGCTTGTAATTTCTTTGCCATTGCTACTACATCGTGATCTTTAGGATTGTACTTATAACAATTGGAAAATATTAAACTAACGTCAAATGCAAAATCTTTTGAATTTTTATATTCTCTGTTATCTAATTTGGTCTGGAATCATAACAAATATTATATGATATTTTAGTCAATATTTACCTGAATTTTTCAGTTTTATTACCTTTACTGTTCCCAGGTCCATAGGCTTCTTAAT
The DNA here is from genome assembly GCA_022818045.1 of Neotoxoptera formosana. Taxonomy (NCBI): domain Eukaryota; kingdom Metazoa; phylum Arthropoda; class Insecta; order Hemiptera; family Aphididae; genus Neotoxoptera; species Neotoxoptera formosana. The sequence goes on along the minus strand of CM040633.1, from coordinate 11,109,751 downwards.
AATGTCATGATAATCATGCAAGCCCAACCAAGCAGCATCAACTGGCTTGTAGAACGGCCATGCATATGCCTATAAAACCAGATTAGACATCAATCAGGTATTCTTTAAAATCCCATTTGTAACAAGCCTTATGGTATTACCGCATGTTTTTTGGTAAACAATTCTTTAAGCACTTCAGTACAACCCTTCAATGCCTCAGTCAATTTTTCTTTGGTTTTTCCGTCCTAAGATAATTATATTATATTTTTAATTATACTACTTAGGACTTCTTTTTAATAACAAAATAAATTACTGATATTGAGCCGGATACTCCAGTAGGTAAAGTCGTATTTTGAGAGTATAGAATTCCTTCATCGGGCACTCTTGGTTTTTTTATTTGTCGACCAGATTCTCTACGAATAGATGATTGTAAAGGTTGAACAGGGGTTGTTGCTGTGGCCATTGGGCCAGGATAAACGGTGGTATCAATTGAATTGATGGGACTAGGATCTGCTTTTCTTTTAACTCCTTTTTTTAGTTTTCCACCAGTTAGTGAATTTGCTGCTCCTAAAGGTATGTTTACTGGTTGTGCTACATAATCGCTCGTTGTTGGGGCTAAAATCTTAAAATTAAAAAAAAAAAACTTATAATTATTATCATCATTTTTTAAATAGTTTGGTGATATAACAATTTTAAAAATAATATTCTAGTGGTTGCTTAATATTAAAATTCATAATTATACAACATTCACAAAAAAGTTGTATAAGACTTAACATTTATAAAAGTTAACCAATATAAATTATAAGTTGAAACATTTTTTAAGTTCATTTTTTGTTTTCATTACTAACATTATTTAAGATTCACAATTGAATAGTTTGTGTTTAACATACTTGAGGGGGTAGAGAATTATGTTGGGAATGAGGAGTGGTGCCCATAGCAGTCGAACCAGGAGCAATAGCAATTGGTTGGATCAAACTGGGAGGTTTCTGAATAATTGAATGATTTTTCACAGCCGGTTTATGTTGGGGCAAAACAGTTTCTTCTTTTACCATCTGTCCCATCTATAAACATAAATTATATGCATTTATTAATTTATTAAAACTAACACAGTAATAATGATTATCCTTACCTTGGCAAGAAATATTTTTTCCAATGTTTGAGCCATGAGAACTACATCTTCACCAGGTTTATTGTATGTATAACAATTGGAAAACATTGCATTAATATCTTGTATACATTCATCAGCACACCAATAGTAATTATTTTCTAAACGCTTTTTTACAGTACCCAAATCCATTGGTGTTTTGATTACTTTATGGTAGTCCTACAAAAAATGAATAGTACATAGTAGGTAAAAATACTTACATACAATATAAACAGGACGAGTAACTATGGAACTATACAAAAATATTAGTTTAGAAAAATATAGGTATGTGAATGCAATTTTACAAATCTTATAATATTTATACCCATTAGCTATTGTGTTTATAATCTTGTATCATAATTCATAGAAGAACTACATTTTAAACAAAACTTAGATGGGGCATACAACTATTTACTTTTTTGATGACACTCCTAAATGTATATTTAACTTATACTGATAATTTTTTAAAAAGTTAATAAAATTTAAGTCTTAAGATAGCATTTGGAACTTAGTAGATTATTTTTAAAACTAAAAATTTGATAAGTTAGAAACTTCATGATGTTTATAACATAACCATCAAAATTAATATAGAATAATATTCTATAAATGTAATATATATATATTACCATTACTGATACGGTAATAATGTGAATGCCTAGCCAATATTATAAATGCCTTACATTAGTAGACAATATCATCAATGCCTAGGCATTAACAGATAATATTGGAAATGTCGAAAAATCTTAATACTTTGTAAACACATTTACAAGTATTAATGACCTTAATGTCTAATACTGATAGACAATGTTCATAATTTTGTTTAGCAAAATATTTAAATTGGGTTGGAAATTTAAAATAACGCTACACAGTGCAGATCTACTTTTTCAACTGTTATAAGATATATTATATTATCACAGAGTCGGAAAATACATAATTATTAGTAATAAGTATTGATTAGATAAATATTGATTTTATAACCCAAGGTTGTTTCTAATTCAACAATCATATTGACTTATCATTTATACCAATTATGGCTGAAAAAACCTGTAGTTATTGTCATTACCTAGGCAAAATTTCTAAATGCATCATTGCCTGAAAATAATGGACATTAACGTTATTTCCTAGTCAATATTGTATAGGTAGGTACTGTCTAATTTGATCAAAAATATTTTTATTAATAGACATTAACATTTATTCCTTAATTTACATCTTTGAAGGTAACATATACATCGAATGTATTATATAATATTTAAGTAAATTCTTAATATCAAGTTTAAATGCACCTAATATTATGAAATACAAAAATTAAATTGTTGATACTACTGTCATTTTATATGCATTCAAATTAATTAAGGACACCAAACCGGAATGCGATGTCTCCAATTTACTGATGTACATGGCCTATTCAGTAGACCCAAATTTGTGTTACTTGTTATATAATGGTGAATTATCTTGATATTAAATTTAAATTTAAGAATATTATGTGAAGCATCTTTAAGGTTTTTATTGATAAATCAATTTTAATCAATTTATGAGTATTATAAGATTGTAATATTTTTCAAAGTAACAAATTTTAAAGTTAAAATAACAACAAAGTCTTTCTTAGATGATATGTTTACCATTCGTTTAATAATAGGTTATTTAACTAAAATATTAAAGCTAACAACACAAAATTGATTTCACAAAATACAAATTAGCTTTTCTATTCCGTATGTAAGTAAAACAGAGACATGGGTTCTGTCTTTTCTAAATGGTTTCAGACTTGTGAAACACTATATCATATTAGAAATAATAATAAAAAATTATACTTACAGGCAAATTGAGTTTGCTGGCGTCGACCGGCTGATAGAATGGCCATGCATGTTGATGTTTCCAAAGAGCCTTCATTACAGTCTTTTGAAGAAAATTAAGTTTGTTGGTGAGTCGGCCAGGTCGATTTGGTGGAGGGACAACTGGTGGTTGAACAATACCATTCACCGGCTCAATATATGGCTCATTCCGTGGTGGTGCAACCTCTCCACCGTCAGGCTTTGCATTTGAGGTATCCTATAATTTGATAAAAAAAATAAAATAAATATTAAACTAACAAGAAATAGAATTGACTGCATAAATATATTATGCACATTAAAAGCATAAAAGTAAAATGTATGTATTTATTATTATTATTATTTAACAATTTTTATTATTTTTTTAAATGTATTTGTAAATTTGATGCTACGAAAAAATCAACTGAATTCTTGATATTTTTAAATCTTAAGTTTCCTCCAATTTTTCAATTTAATTTGTACAGAGAATTTAAGTTAGTGTTCATTAATATGGAATAAGGTATCATTTTTATGGGATGAGTGTAAATATTAGTGTATAATTTTTTTTTCGAACAGGAGTAACAATTTTATGATAACTCAAAACATAACAATTAAAAATGTAAATAAATTACAACATCAGAACCATTTACTGTTTTTATAAAATTACAATTTCTAATGCTGACCATAATAAAATAAACAAAAATCATTATTGTTAAGTATTATACCCATTTAATCATGAATGGGTAATTAAATTGTATACTTAGTTACATTGGTAAAATTTTCAACTTAAGGTAAGTATACTTACTGCCGGCACACCACTATTTTGAGTTGAAACTGGCACCTGCTGCATATTGAACCCACTGAAATAATACACAATTATATAAATTAATAATGACTTTTAATTATTACATATATATATAGCAGAACTTAAAAGGCTATATTATTTACATTTTAATTTTGTAACAAATAAATGATGATATTTTTTCTACTCTAAATTTATTGAATAATTTAACTCACAAGTATAGTTCTATGGATTATTTTAAAAGTTTAAATTATTCAAATAAGATAATATTATTCAGATTCAAGCTTTTACATTTGAATCATGTATAAAAGATTAGGACATCAACTTGTATTTATTATCAGATTAATTGGCCTAAAGAATACTCACTAGGTATATATATCAGATTATGGTCCTAACAGTTTCAATATAAGATTTATTTTGTTATTAAGAAGCATATATTTAGTTGGAATATATTTGGTACCTACCTATATGAATTTAATCAAGCATAATGATTGGAACATAAGTATAGAACGCTACTTAGTACTTACCAAATAGACAATAGACTACCTATAAATACTTAAACAACAGTAGATGTAAAATATTATATTTTTTCCGAATTTGTAAAAGGAATATTTTTCTTTATTCCTCTAAACCAAGATTGTAATATATGTCTGTAAAACTGTTTGTATGTGGTTTATACCTGAATACTTCCTAGTCATATACATTATTTCACTAAGAAAATATTAAATCGGAAGCATTAACATAGGTAGTCTTAAAACACCCAAATGCACTAAATTGTATGGATATAGCATATACGTACGTACTACAAATGTATTGAGTTCAACTTACTGAAACCAATTAAGAATATACTGAAACCAATTAAGAATACACTGAATACAATACTTATAACTGTAACTATTTGTTTTTCTTTTAAGTTGAGTATAACCTTAAGATTCTTAAGACTATAGACTTTTTATAGTTATTCAAAATAACATAAAAACATTGACCGTTGTGCATAGGACAAAACATATTATAACATGTATGCACCTAGTTTAAACAAATCAGTTACGATGAAATGGACATGAATTAGATAACGATAGACGAAAAGGATAATATACTACCGTTGCATTGGAAGACCTAAGTTGCTAATCATGACGAGAACTACTTACACCAAACGTGATGAATAGTCAATGCTACCAAACGACAATGCCACACGGACCGGCTGAAACGATCAGTGTCCAGGGGTGTTGACACTCACCGTTCCTGCGTAGATGATCGATACAATGAAACAGATTCCAATGATGGACGGTCCGTGTGGGTTCATACGCGCCCAAGAGACGATAAATCCAAAAAAAACAGGATGTGGAACGAAACAAAAACGGCGGGCAAATCGAAAACGCCGGCAACCGTCGTCTACGACAAGGGCGATGGTGCGCTCGGCACGTCAGACCCACTCAGGTCGACTCAGAAACCGTCGTCGGCGAGCGATACCCAAATGCAACGCGCGACGGGGTCAAAAACCAACACGGGGGGCTACCTGTTTGATGGGGCAAACGTCGGCGACGTTGCTGGTACGGCGGCGGCGGCGGCTGCGGAGGCGACGGTGGCGGCGAGTCAGAGCATTGATGCGACGTGAACGGGCGCGCGCCGAACTTGGGCGCGAAAACTGATCAGAGAACACTGGAACGGCGCGACGGCGGCGTTAAACGTGAACAACACACGCGCGGTGCACGGGACGCTTACACCCATGTGTGTCCGTTAAGAAATAATAATATAATATTGTAATATATTTTAATATAACAATAATATTAGTTTTCTTATAATATTATTATTATTATTATTACTATTATTTGTTTTGTTATTTATTAATAACCGCCGCGACCAGTAACTGGACGGCGGCCGCGACATGTACGTGGTGCGCGCCGCTTGTGTAGTTGTGTGTGTGCGCGCGTGTTGGCGCGCTTGTGAACGTGTGTGTGTGTGTGTGTGTGTGCGGACGTGTGCGTGATGTGTGTGAACTCGCGCGCTTTAACGTATACGTTACGTGTGCGAGTGTGTGTGTGTGTGTGTGCGTAAGCCGCCAATACACCGTTAGCGTTATTTTACGGTTTTGGCGCTTACGCCGACATCAACATGGCGGGTTCCCCCGCGCCCGTCCCCCCCTACATAGACTACGGCCGCGGTACCCCGGGGGGGTACCGGACACGATTTTTGAGGAACGCGAAAGAACCGCGAGACGTACGTACCTACCTACTTACCTAACCTGCCTGCCTGCCTACCTAAATTGCTTTAGGGCGCGCGTGTTTGGCGGAAAGCTCCTGCAGGCCTACCTACGGGAGAGCGCGCGCGCGCATTTCTATAACTGGCGCCTAGCACCCAACGGATACACGTACCTTTCGACTGTGGCTGAAACATACATAAACGGTACGCTGGGGCTCTAATAACGTGAACGACGACGGCGGCGGTGACAACAGGACGTGTTGGCGTTGCGCGCGACGAACGACTTCCCGGCGGCGGCGTCGAGGTGGTAACTCGACGGCGCGACCACCATTATTATCGTTAAACGTATTTATGTCGTCGTCGCCGTGACTATTATTACTATTATTGTTATTGTTATTGTTATTATTATTACTGCGGTCTGCGACGGCTACGGCTGCGGCTGCGGTGGCGGCGGCGGCGGTAACGCGGCGCGCACTCGTCGGTCGCACGTCGACGTACTTCCCGTGTGGTTGATGGCACGCGCGCACGGGCGAAAACACCTATTCCCGCTGACTCGGCACTACGCGGTCATTTCTCGAATGCCCACTGCGGTCCCGGCGCATCGGCAATAAATTAATTTCCGTACCAAAAACGGAGAAACTCGCATATACGACCATTAATGCCCGAAAACTGCCGATCGGCGGGCGGGACGGGGTGGTCTATAAGGATGCAACGTCCCCATTGGCCGGGCCGGGTCACGTGACGCGCATCATTACAATTCCGATCGATTTTCCGAGAGCTAAATCTCTTCGATTCGACCGATCTTTCTTGCGCTCGGACGCTAGGCCGTCGCGTTCGATTGTTTGCGAACCGAGCCCGGAGCGTTTTTCAGCGTCCGAATAGTGTCCGTGTTTTGCGGCGACAACCGTTCTTTCGGAATGATGATGCGAATGATGCGATTAAAGGGGAGAAAGGGCACCGACGCTCGTTTTCGCCCCGTCCGTCCGCGCGACGGCGGACAACCGTTCATGGAGCAAACGCGCAACGTCAACAGTGGTCCCATTGTTTTGACGCGCCAGTGCCGCCAACCACGTGACCCCGATATTTAACGTATTTTTCATATCATCGACATTCGTGATTTGTCGTCATAATCATTAATCAGATACTATACGTCTGCGCCAGTGACTCTTAAAATTGTAATTTTTATATTCGCGGCAAATTTTTCATTACAATACATATTGATTTTTGACTGAACAATTTTAGTAATAAACCTTATAAAAGATTACATTAGTACTGGGAAATTTCTATTTCGAATAATAATACTATACGCGCGTACCACAGTCGCGACTCACCTACAGACAGTTCGCTTAAATCGGAACACCGTTTGAGTATCACTGGTCTACGCGATTGTGCATTTAGCATTTAGCATAATATTATGCGCAAGCGGCAAGCCGCAATAGAAATATTATTTAGAAAATCATCATAGAAAATCTAATAACATGCATGCCAAAAATAATATAAATCTCAGACTAGGAATTATAATATCAGCTTCAATATGTATAATACTATAATCTATATTCAGTGCCGGTTTTTTGAATTTTTCTGGGGGAGGTCCTTTACTCCTTTAACATTATATCTTATAATATATAAAGACAAAAAAAGTTTAACCTATTAATAAAAATTACTAAGTACAAAATGTAATTCTTACATAAACAAAAAAAACTTAAAGTAGCATTTTAGTTACAAGACACCTAGTAACCATAACCCTGTTCATGCAATCCATGATATGGAGCTATGAGGTATGAAATATGACTTACGAGGCATGACTGCATGCGCCTGTGGGCATTGATACATACTACATAGTGATTTCCTTCGAGATTCTCAAGTTTCGGTCAGCTGAATGATTCATTCTTAAACTGAACAGAGTATAGGTATACTGCTATAGCCATCATAGTAAATTAGTATCACATTATAATGAATTACCGTGTTAGTTAAATATAAAGTTGTAATACTTTATATATTGTAAGAACCAATGAATAATATTTCAAATGTACTAAACATGTGAAATTGAACTTAAAACAACAGATACAAAATTACAAAACATAGTATTATGTACCTATACAGTAGGTACCTATACTTAATATTTTATTATAGTATTTTACCAAAATCGTTTCTTCTTAGAAATTAATTATTATGAAATGCTATTTGGTATTTTTAAATGACCTATTAATATTATGTTAGCTTATGTTAGGTATTAAACATAATCGATTTATAAAATATTTAAATACTTAGTAGTACGATATTAGAGTTCGCATCATTAAACCATTTCCAGTAATTAATACTTAGTAATGTTAACAGTTGTAGCCCGTATGGCTGTATACATAAGTTATAATCATTATAAATATTTTATAAATCATGCTAAAACTTTATTTTAATTAATTTAATTATACATAGATAAGACATATTAAAATGTTAAATGTTATACTAGTATACTACACTATTTACTATTCATATCGGTGTACAAATAAGAAGCCCTCGACATTGACTTACCTTCTTTACAAGGTCTATAAGTAATTAGAGATTGGACATTTTTTTAAACCATTAGGCATTATTCGTCTACACGGATATTGGCTACATATTAATTATTACATAGTTTAGTTAACCTAGATTTCTATGCCTCTATTATAGGTGCATACAGCATAGTTAATAGTCTATATAATTATTTGTAATATGTATATTGTACATTATTAATGATTAATATATACCATTAATTATACATTTATACATAGTACTATCTATAAGTCTATAACCAATATTAAGTATGTTATATTCAGTCAACTCGCGGTATAACGAATAGCTCAATTTAACAAATGAAACTATCGTCCCCTTGAAAATCTCGTGATATAAAAAAAAAAAAAGGATTTTGGTCCTTTCGATATTCGATGTATCAACATTTTATAATTTTGGAGCTTGCTATTATTAATTTTTAATTATTATTAAGATAAGATACACGTTTACTATAGTGTAAAATGATTCAACCAAAAGTATATAAAATATATAAAAAGCTTACTATTACGAAGTTTTTCTGGCGATAATGTGCAATGAGCCCTCGCCCTACGTAACCTCGGAGGAAGCAAAATCAGGTCTCTGCGCTGTTATAATTGTTTACAGAGACATGACATTTACAACAGTGTTTTTTCGAGCATATTTTTTAATCTGGACAACGCTATTGGCTGGGTAAGCGCAAGCAGTGTCTTTAAAAACAAATTGTTTTGGTGTAGTTCCCCTAAAACCATTTAGGTATCTAGGTGGGTACATTTTTTTAATTTAAATATCATCATTGAATAATATTAATAATTGTAGTATAGTTTATTGATTTTAATTCAGTGTGATAAATTAGCATTATATAATAGGTATATTTTACTGATTTACTCTTGGAGTCAGCACATGGGCTGTAACACATGCTGTATTGTTGTACCTATATGTAATAGGGGAACTGAGAAGATAATATTTTATTGACATATAATTTATATTTTTTTTCCAAAATGGGTGTTTAGCGAGTAAAATAAGAATGTAAATAAGTTCCAAATTAAGTTTGGAAATTATAGATAAAAAACTTTAAAAATTATGGTATTTCCAAAACGCACATTTTTTTTAATAATAATACATATTATTATAATTATATAAAACGAAGTTTGTCTGACTTTGTTTTTACATTCTTATTTAACTTACACAATAAAGAGCACACATTTTGAAAAATGAAAAATCGCTAGGTTGCTATACTTGCTAACTAGAATAACTATACCAATTCTTTTTCTTGTTGTGATGCTGAAGTTTTACAGTTTTATTCTATACATTGCCTATTGGCCATTGGAGTTCCTTCTGCTGAAAAAAAGCTTTTCAACTCTTCACGGAATGGAAACTTGGTTGCGGACTGAGGTCTAGTTTTAGGTCTAAGGTTTTTGTTTATTACATATTTGATATTTACATATACTATATACACAGGGAATTAAACTTAAATAATTTAATAGATTTAGTCATTGACCTTTATACACTCACGAAAGCACAATAGCGTCGTTTAGAATATTTTGTTGTATTAATTAATATAAAATATATAATATTGGTTTATGCAAAAATGTGCTAGTTTATAATTCAAATTATATACCTGCAGGCTTCATATTAATATATTCTTTTAATTGACTTTATTTATATAATATATATGTATTATACTTTAATGTTATTATTAAATATAAATTGTTGTATAGAAATGTACAGTACTTACCTAGTTACCTACTTATTTTATTGTACTACTGATGTAAGATGTTGTAAATTGTTTTGTAGTTAATTTCTCTGGTATTGTAATAGTGTTGTACTAATATTGTATAGTTAGTATAGACACACCATTTTCTTTTCCAAGTACCTTATTTTTTCAGGGGAATTTTTATAATATTCCGAAGAACACCCACCAAAACAAGTCCACAACACTTAAAGGGGCTGGACTGCTGGAGTATGATTCATATTAGGTCGAAAATACAGCACACGACTTCAATCACTGCACCCAATTTAATGTTCCGATATTAATTTTGATTTTTGAACACAGATTTGGATTTGTCACTACAATGTAGTGGCTACATTACTTATGATTTAACAGTTTATTTTCTGATTTGTCTTTTCTTACTAAGAAATTTACTAACAAAAAGAGTAAAAATAGATCATATTCATAATTAAAGTTTAAATACGTTGATATAAAATATGAAAATAATACGACAGTCAAAGCAGTAAGCACAGTAAATTTAGAGGAGAATTCAAATTGTCTGTTTTCAAAATTGAAATCGGAACATATCCTACTGTGCGTACTGCGTAGTTTTATAAGGAAATAGCAATGATTAAATATACAATATAATTTATATTACAGAATATGATAGAAATAGGTATTTGACATGTTCATGCGCCTAGGTAAAATTACAGACGTCCGAGTCCGGTCACTATGATGCCACTATAAATACTAGTATTAAATACGTAATCGATATTATTCCGGGAATCGAACACATCGCACAAACCACTAAAATAATAACAGTAGATATCTATACATGAAATTTTCAATAAATGTTTTTATTACCATTTTATATCCACCATCCATATCAGGATCATTAACGATTAACCGTGTTTCCGGTTTCGTATGGCGTACATTTATCTGAGTCTGTTGTAGATTAAATTTTATAGCCTTAAGCTGGATTCACACCTCACCGTGTCGTGTCGTGTTCTGTACATACTACATTTAATACATAGGTAACAAAATGTTGATCACACGTTACCTATAAGCAGTGGCGCCGAGTTCACTAAAAATAGGTGGTTCAATTCTCACCAAAGTCTGCCAAACTCACCAACACTGAACGACACAAAACCGCTCACTACCTAGTGTCCTAACTCCTAGTACCTACTTTATACTTACCATTATAAGTAATAGTATTAATTATCTTAGGTAAATATGTTTACTTACCCACCCAAGACCCACCCACCCACAATTTTAGGTGGTTCAAATGCACCACCTTAAGTGCGTACTCGGCGCCACTGCCTATAAGTTGAATATATACACGACACGAAGAGGTGGGAATCCAGCTTCAGACCTCGTAGTGGCTCAGTGACAACATATCGTAATTTTAACAAACGACTAACGAGTTTGAACTATTTTCCTAAAAAAAACCGGAAATAGGTTCTCCTTTTAAATTTTTTATTTTTTTCGTCAAATCTCGTAATCAATTTATGTAATCACACAATAATAATGTTTGGTATATTCAATCTTTTTTATTATTTTATAATTGGATATGGTACTATACCACAGATATATACTAATACGTATTATAGTATATATCTGTGAGCTATACATAACCGTTTCATCACACTATACTATCTTCATCACCTAAATAATAATAAAAGTAAACAAATATTTAATTTAAATTTTAAATATCCACATTTAAGATTTAAAGTATACTTTTTTAGTTGATAGAAATATAATATATTTTAGATTCTAAGCGGAGCGATGAATAATGTACCTATTGATTATACAATGATATGTTTTTTGTGTATGTTTACACGATAAGTTCTCGAAATAATAATTAAATTTCAATATTAAGAGTGGTTTCTGAAGGAAAATGTTGTCTAGTTGGTACTTCAAAGAGGTCAAAATTGAAAATTCCCAGTAGTTTTCAGTAGCATTGGGAAAAACCAAAAAAGAGCTTGATGACCTTTTTTCTAGGTAACTGAATGAACTTGTACAGTCAAATCCTACGTTCTTTATCAATTGAATAGATTCAAAAATATGTTTGATATTGACAAATCTCCTTCTATATACTTCAATGAATTATTTACTTCTGTAATATTATCAATATCCATTGATGCACTTGGTTTAAATAATTGCTTTGGAATTTACTTGCAAGAAGTTTATTGGTGTATAAAAGTAAAAATTGATTGGGTTTTCGTTAAAATTTTCAAAGTATGAATATTCGACATTTGAAATGTTTAGTAATTCAGTAATAACTAATAAGATCAACGTTGTTATCATTTGGGATTTCACTTTTACGTGTTTGTGTATAGACATGTTTTTCTAAAAATAAAATTTAAATTCTATTATGAATAAATAAATTGTATTTATTAAATATAATTTTAGTTATTAAAATAAATAATAAATAAACTTACTTGTTATGATTTACGTGATTCGGATAATAATGAATTCCCTTTTATTTTTTTAATTCTGGTCGAGTACTTTCTGGTTTTTACCTTTTTTAATCAGCTCAAAAACAATGAAAATATAGCACTTATAAAGTTATAACAAATAACTAGTCTAACTCAACAGACAACACCGTCGACCAAAATATAATTTTATTTTATTTCTAACATTCTTTTGTATGTGTCTGTGTATAACTGTACTATATTACGTCAAGACGTGAACTAACTCTAGTAACTACTAAAGGAAGGAATGTCATATTTTAATACTTTGTAAATAGTTTTAAACTATATTGGAAAAATATCAATGTTTCGAGTGTCTAGCTAAACATTTTTAACTATACCTATACGTATAATTTAATATACATATAAATATATATTCAATACTCCTAAAATTAACCGCATTATACTTTTATACATATTTTATACTTATAATACTAACGAAAAAACAAAATCTATTTTGACAAAAATTGGCTTCGTGTAAAAATTCCAGTTTTCACCTTAATTATTTGTTTTTGTTTTTCCCAAAGAGTTTGAAAAATATTGCACATTTTTTACTTTTGACTCCCCATAGAACTACAGAACAATAATAGTACCAACTAGATTTACTTTCCTACCAGAAAAGATGCTGGTGAAAAAAATCGAATCACTTTTACTGCCGCAAAAAGTGATATCAGACACTAGTAAAACAACACATAGTTGTAAAATCGCTCCACTCAGAATCTAAAACTAAAAAAAAAAATCAAAATTTCAAAAGTCAATCCATAGCTTATAAAAGGTCAACAATTCAACATATTTTGAAAATGTTGTCATGGTCAATTTGTATAAAAAATACTACCTAATATAAATATTTCGGGAAAATTATTTCAAGTATTTACACCAATAAAACAAAATCAATTTTTCCAAAAACTGGTTTTGCTTTGTCCAAAGTTCCTGCTAGATTCACTTTCCTGCCAGAAAACATTCTGAAGTAAAAAATTGAAACATTTTTAACAGCTTCAAAAGATGATGACTAAAGCTAGGATTTTAATGATCTAAAAAATACACAAAAATGCAAAAATGACCAAAAAATGTACTTAGATGAGCAAAAAATATTTATTTTTAAAATAAATATTATGAGTAATTATGAACAAAATAGGTAGGTATAAATTTGACTTGTGAATGTAACCGGTTCTTAGTATAACATTACAAACTTTACAAAAAAGCACCATACCGTCCGCAGAAAAAATATCGGCACCAAACTCACTCACAAAACTACGTAAATGTTACATATCAATAAAAAAAGGCCTGTTCTCTATAAGTCTTACTAACAATAAGTGAGCAAGACTTTTCATGAGTGACGACTCCACTCTGCACTTCTGAGTAGAAAACTGAAAATTAATTTGAACAGCTTTTACAAGATTTAAATTGATTGGATTCCAATGAGTTGTAGGTGACAGGTGAGTAAATGTTGTTATTTGGTATGGGGCATGAGCGTATGGCCTAGCCAGGACAAGTAGTGACAATCAGGCATTCAGGCGTGTATCAGGTTACAACCCAAAAATGGACATTTATTGATTTTACATCTTCTAAGACCACGATCTATACGACTATACCTCCTACAGTTACATACTACCATATTATATTTTTTAGGTACTACAATTGATTTTGGTCTATTATAAAATACCAGATTACCTAGTACTATAGTTTTATTACCTAGATAATATTATGTTATTATCCATAGGTATCTTATCTTAGTTCACGGTACTACGTAGATAATATTGTGATCTATGGATACTCATCATTGATATTCGTGGACCTTATTAGTTATTAAGGTATAATATCATTGAGTAATAGTTAATATACAAGTATACAACTAATGTTGATGTATATCACGAACTAAGATATACCTTAGAATATCTTAGTTCGTCGTTTACTGTAATTGGCGTATACTGTATTAGGTTAGATATGGCATATATGGAATTAAATAATATACTTTACCATATAATATTATATAATCAATGGTAGTACACACTACCACAAATTGCTGTTCTGTCTTCTGTGGTACTCATAGACCTAATAGACTCATAGAAGTAAATTGTCTTCTAACAATGGAAGTTCTATACTTACAAGACGTACATGACGTACACATAAGCAATACTATATGGTGGTGTGATTTACATTTACAATAACAATTACGATGCAATTTGCAATCTTGTAACATTATATAATACATTAATTATACTTTCAACAAAACTCGTTTAATTGTATAATTTATATTCAATAGTCAACCTCAACATTGTAGTTAAAATAATTAAATAATTAAATAATTCAAAATTAAACAAATAATAAATAATAGTATAATTTATTCACTTGTGTGAAATTTTGTCAAAAAAAAGTTAATCAATATCTATTATCTACAAAAAAATTATACATAAATATAATATTTGAAAATAATTTAAATTTAAAAAAATATAATTATAGCAATAGTAAGGCGCACGGTAAAATTAAAAATTATTGTACAATCTCATGGTTCTTGTGCGCATGTGCGGTGTACGTGTACGACCTTCATCAGCGCCCTCACGTGTGGATGCCGGAACTACTACCATATACCGTCTATTAGTATAAGGTGTATGGTGGTACCACAGAATAGTTTAAATCTATCTATTTAATCTATTCTGTGGTGCTACTATTAAAATCAGAACCTATTTATTTATGTATTTTTTTTTTAACTAAATTAATATCACGCAGTTTGGCTGCACTGTATATGGAACGTTATTTTTTGAATTTTCAAAATGGACGAATTGAAAAAATTGTTGATAACGATAACCGAAAAAACAACATCCAAACATACCAAACTCCAAAGTTTTAACATATTAATTATTATTTATTATTTTAAGTTATAACATTCTAAACAATTAAGTTATAAATAATACGATTAAGTAAATATTAAATAGTAATAACCATAGAAAAAAGAATAAAAAATACCAAAATAGTAATTCTGTGTTTAGAACTAGGTATAGATTAAAGTATACCATAATATATTTTATAATTCCGTCAGTGTAACTACCTATTTTATGTCTGCTGTTTAAGGAAATAAAGTAAAATAATTTTTTTATTTTTTGCCAAAATCGTACTAATATTAATATTTTTTAGATATGAGTCATGAATCATGATATTATGTTGGTGCCAAACATAATTTAAATGTTAAATTAGTCAAATTAGTTTGTCGTGGATTCAAATTACATATTTTTTGGGTAAGATGATAATTTTTTATTATACATGTATAGCATTATTGTTATAATATTAATTTAAAATTATAAAATATTTATGTCTACATAATAGTTGTATAGAAGTTACATTCTTTCTGATGGTAAATTTTGAAATTTTTATCAATTTTTATGAAACAAGATCTCAGGTATTATCATTTATTAGTAAAGGTATTAACTCAAATATGACACCTGTATAATTTATTAATATTTTTAATTAGTTTGTTTTATTTGTTTTTGTACTTAAATTGTAAAAGTTAATGAAAAGGATTATATATATGTATTTTTTTTTTATTTAATATAAGAAGTAATTTTTAATTATTTTGTTAAGAATATAATATTTTACTTTTTTCCCGGAAAATTATTCATTAAACTTTTTCAAACATATTATACTAAAATGTAAAACTTAGCTCTAACTAATGATTAATGAATGGACTCTTGTAACAGTGGTAGCACTTTTTATCATTATAATATACAAATTGAATGTTAGAAACTTTATTAGAATAGTAATTTGATTAGATTTCTATTATATTAGTAATTTAGTATCAATTAAACAATAATTATGCATAAATAAAGATTCAAAATAGATCATGGTATTGTATCTAGTGGACTATCATTTTAGTTGTATCGTATACAGATTATATTATATATTTATTTAAGTGTCGGTTTGTCTCTGATCACTATTTAATCTTATTTAATTTTGAATAGATTATGATGAACCATAGCATAGAATCCGGTTTTTACAATGTCGAAGAGAATGATGGAGAAACTGATAATTATGTTACATGCCCATTATTGCAACTAAAATATTCTAGATCAAGAAAACCAATTACTAGGTAGGTTACAACTGTACAGAAAAAAAAGAGAAATGTATAGCTATTTTTTTATATATATTTAATGTTTACTCTAAAATATATTCCTTATTATGTATTTAATAATGTATAGTTGTGCATACTACAATGATGAATACTATTCTTTTTTTTTAGTCGTTTGGGACAAAAAGGTAGATCTTTAAGACACGTAAATGAGAATCGACCTTTATTTGAAAATAAAACTGCAGAAGCTGATTTGGGAGGTTCATTTCAAATACGTACACCTGAAAATTTAGTTATTGGTTTTGAAAAACTTGACTTAGTACACGATACTCCATTTGTCCGTCCAGCCATTAAAACTCAAAATGATAGTGATTTAGAAACTCCAAGCGACACACTCACTAATTTGAAAAATTTAAGATCTAATATTGCATTAAGTACTAAACGGTCATTATATAGTAATAAAGAAAATTTACCAGAGCAAAAAGAAGAATTAAAAACTCCTGAATCTCAAAAAATAAACCAAAGTAATGCTAGTACGCCGACAATTACTATAAAAGAAACTGCAAATAAATTATCAGATAATGTGAAAGATGAAACATTTTATGTGTCGCCTGAAACTTCTAGATACAACTATGATACCAGTTTGTATCATAGTATCAGAGAAACAACTGTCATACCAGAAACATCACATTCATCTTTTTCTATTAGAAATTCTGATTCATTTGTCAATAATTCTTTAACAACTAAGCAATTAGATTGTAAACCTCTAGATGATCAATCTATACTTACTCCACTCGAATTGTCTCCTGCAGCAAATCGTAACAATTTTGTAATCCGAGCTCGATCTCCTATTCGTCATATTCCAGTTGGATTTGTTCAAGATGGAGAATTTAAGCGGCCAATTAATTCATCAAGTAGCGTGTGTGTTAAATGTGCTAATGATAACTTTTTATCTGTTAAAGGAATTAATTATAGTATACTTAATACACTTGGCCATGGCGGATCTAGTATTGTGTATGAGGTAAATATATGTTTGTATTCATATTCATATTATTATTTCTAATATATTTTTATAATTTAATAAGGTTTTACATCCGGACACAAACCAAGTGGTAGCAATTAAAAAGGTAGATTTATCTGAAGTTGAAGATATTATAGCTAAAGGATATTTAAATGAAGTTAATTTGTTACAAAACCTGCAATCATGTGAAAGTGTAATACACCTTTTTGACAGGTAAATTTTATTTATCCAATTAAATTTTCATTTTCCTTTTTTGAAGTTATTTCATAATTGTTTATTCATTATTCAAAATCTAAGTATACTCATAAATTATTTTTTTCAGTCAATATACTACTAAAGAAAAAATATTATACATGGTAATGGAAAAAGGTGATACAGATCTTTCAAAACTCATTCGTAATACGAAACAAATGTCCGTGCATATGATAATGTACTATTGGTCAGAAATGCTGATTATTGTTAATGAAATACATGCTAAAGGTAAGTAATTATTTAATTTATATTTTTTATAAAGCAAATATATTGTTATATAATCTGATATCCAAGCATAGTTTGACAACTTAGTACTTACCCTTACTTTTTCTATATTTATGTTTTTGGGGTCTTTAATTATCACATGTAGTGCCTAAAAGAAAATGATTATCACTAGAATTGTATTGCTCCTTTATTCATTTGTGGGGGTTCAGATTCCCGTGGACATATCTACATGTTTTTACTAAGGACATGATTTTATAGAAGATACTGGATAATTAATACCATAGTCAATATTGATCATTTTTAGAGAATTCAATATTTGCAATTTTAATTTAATGCATATGATAGGAATGTATGCATAGTAAGTTATCATCAGTACTTTAGTTTAAAAGAGATGGTGAGGCAAATTTTATATTTAAAAATAAAAAATAATAGTCAACATTTAAAAAAAGTGAGATCATTGATCTTAATTCTCAAGTAAACTTCATTACAATTTTAAATAGGTAGGTGATGGGTAATTTCCTAATAAAAATGCATAAGCTCTTAATCACATTTACACCCAAAATCTATAACCGTTGGTCCCTAATAATACATATGATATCAAGACCTACATGTTAATACCAAAATATAATTTTAATTTCAATAGTCTGTGACAATAATTTTCATATTTTTTAATATTTCGTAACCAAGATATCTTATTATTTTTTTTAAAAAACATTTATATTTCCCTATAGTTGAAATGGAATTAAATTTCTCTGATTGTATTGTGAATAATAAATTTGTTTTATATTCTAAATAGAAAGCTAATTTTTGTTATTCGCCTTTCAATTACCAGCATTGCTATAAATTGTTAATGTATTTAACTTATTTTAACATTAATTAATGTTATTATTTATATTTAATAAGTAATAATGTTTTCACTTGTGGTCTATTAATATGTTACTACACTGTGACTCAATTCTAAATTGTATATTCTGAAGTTTATTTGACATGTAATACTTAAAAATATTAAATATATTTCAATTTTTAATAAATATTAATTTACCCCAATATCTTTATATTTAAAATCATAAAATAAATATTAATATAACTTACTATAATAAAATATACTACATACCTAGGTGTTATTTACTTAAAAAAAAAAAAATGTTTATATTGGAGCTAAATAATTTATTTTTCAAATAGGTGTTATACATTCAGATCTCAAACCTGCAAATTTTCTATTGGTGAGTGGTCGTTTAAAATTGATAGATTTTGGAATTGCATCAAAAATTCAAGGAGACATGACAAGTGTATTGAAAGATGTGACTACTGGAACTTGGAATTATATGAGTCCAGAATGTATTAGAAGTGGTGGTTCAAATTTTCAAGGACATAAAGTGAGTTAACTGTATTATTGTTTATATTTAATAAAAGTTCTAATAATAACTTTTTACATTCTATTAAGATAAACCAAAAATCAGATGTGTGGTCACTAGGATGCATATTATATAGTTTAATTTATGGAAAGACTCCTTATTCACATTTGACAAACACTTGGCAAAAGTTACAAGCCATTGCAGAATCTACTCAAAATATTAGTTTTCTGAGTCAAAGTAAAACATTTACTCAGGGTATACCACCTGTATTAATGCAAACAATGAAATTATGTTTGATAAAAGATGTGAAAGCCAGACCTAATGTAGTCGATTTGCTCAAGCTTATTGAAAATACAGTATTCAAACCTATGACTTAAGTACTTTTTTTTATATAATATGTATTAGCATGTTGTATTTATAATTTATATTGTAATTTCAAACATGTTCTTCAAATCATCTAATGTATTTATTATCTTGAGTATTGGTAAACCAATAGTACTTAAATAAATTGTGGTGTAATTGTATAATTAATATATTTATAATTGTTGTATCTTATTGAATGATTGTTTACATTAAACATTTTATACTGTTTTAACTTAGGTTATTTATTAAATTTGAAATAAATTTAACAAAATTGTATATAACTCACATATTATTGGAATTATAGTAATAAATAAATAAATGTAATAAAAATAATAATTGTTAATGCATTCCATAATGTTGAATACACTTAATTATTTCCAAACTGTCAATTTTCCATTTTCAAATATCAAACAATCAACAGGCCATGCTATTGATGATTTATCAAACGGTAATAAATCTTCAAAATCTTTATCTGAGTCCTAAAAAGATCAATATTAAAGTAAAACAAGTTTCATGGAAATTATGTATATGTATGTTGTTTTTTATTACCATTATTTAAAAAATATGTCAAAACAATTAAATGATAAACATTGGGAAGCTTTATCATATAGGTATGTGCAGTAAAGACTGCACACACTCCTATATACAAAATTAAGAGATTTGTAATGAAGAAAATAATTGTATGGATATAATGTGTCTGGTAAGATGGATAACAGGAGAAGTGTTTCATTAACAGCAATGGAAAGAGAAGGATAAGAAAATAACTCATGACATTATCGAAGTGAACTAGTGAAGAATGTATTGTAAAAAGCTATAAGAGATGATATGGTAGAAGTGGTCAGAGTGTAATGTTTTTAGGCAAATCACCTTTTTACCAGCATAATAAAAACAATGTGTTTGGGCCAGTTCCTTATAAGGAACACAGTTTACTGTGTTTGAGCGAGAATGATATAATATAAGATATAGAAGATCAAATGGTAAAATTATTAAATAAAAGTATTATATTATTCTTTTGTTTACATGTACTGGAAATTCAAAACATTTTTGGAGATGGAATATTTAGCTATACTTTTAATCATTTTTATCAATTATAATATACTATACATATTTTCAAACAGAATTATTACATACCAGATGTATATTAATTTTAGATATCAAAATCTGAAAATGAATATACTTTTATTGTTCTATGTGGTTGGGAATAAAAAAATGTGTGATACTTAATCAGGTACAATTTTACATGTATGAAAATTTCATTCAGATTTTGAAAAATCATCTCATAACGCTGTTTTTAATTAATTTACGGTTTTTCAATTGATGTGTTGACGGTTTTATTTACCACAATATTAGTTTAGATTGTTTAGACAAATCCAAAAATAAATAAAAGGTTGACCCAAACACATTGCAATTTATACAAATTCGCCCGAACGCGAACCGCTCAGTGGTTATGCCCAAGACAAGACAGGTAAATTAAATAATAAGGATTAAAATATTAGTAAAATATCTATAAATTAAACCTAATAATGTATGAAAATTATTATTTTGATTTATGAAATGAACAAAATATTAAATTACATAAAAATATTTTAATTTAAAAGGATGTACTAAACGGTAATGTTATGTTATATTGCAGTATTGAACTAAGCAATATTTTTTTTTCAACATAAACCATGTAATTTGTGTTAATAGTGTTAACCAATGATTTATAATAAAATAAAATATTTATACATCTTACCTTGTATGAGTCAATAAAATCCAACAAATCTTTTGATAATAACTCATTGGATTCCACAAGTTTCATAACACTATTAATAAAAACAGAAAATATATAAAATTAAATTTTGAAATACTAGCATGGTTTAAAAAAATCATTTTTATACTTTAGAATATTGTGTAAAAATATTTTTGCTTTTATTTTCCTGATTTGATCAAGATAAACATTAAAACTCATTTCAAAACATAATTTTAAGATTTTCCCAGTAAATTTAGTAAAATATTGAAGAGCTACTAGTACTAGTAAGCATTATTATTCAACATATTATCTTAAATTTGGTTGTGAAGTCGAGCACGGCTGAAAATTGTTTTTTTTTTTAAGGACCATAATTTATATTAATTAATGTTATTTTGACAAAATTATGTAGGCACAATATTTTTTCCGGCTTAAGTATGAAATATGTAAAACTTCATACCAATTCAAAGGATTTTTAGTATTATATTGTGAACATAAATAATTTTTAAAGTTGCTCCCAATTCATACAGATGTATTTAATTTTGCATTTCAAATTTCATTGTTTAAGAGGACATTGTACTTGTGTAGTAGTGTGTATTGTCAATCATACCAATATTTACGTTCAGCAATTCCAGTTGTGTGTTGTTAGCTTAAATAATTAAATGAATTCAGAATTGACCTATTATCAAAGAACATTATCTGTCTAAGTTGGATAATAGGTCAATTCAATCTAATATTGAAACTAACAACATACAATCGGAACTATTGAATGCAAATTTGCTATGTTGCCCGACAAGCAAAATGTGTCTTTATTACTATTGCAAGGTATCTTAGTACATATTATTACCATTAATAAAAGTGGTAGAATTTAATTTGGACTAAACATAATTTAAAAAAATGAAATATATCAATTTACTTTTCTTTGTTCCACATTTGATTATCTACAATATATTTACAAATGTTTTGGTTGACATCTGAATTAAAAAGTGGCACGCCAAAACAACAGTCCAACAAAGTCCATTTTGATGTATCATAAACTGGTTCTAATAACAATGTTTTCTTTATAGACAATGTATCATTTAATTTTTCCAATTCTTCTTTTAAGAGAGATACTCCATTTTTTTGAAAAACTGGTGAAGCATCTATAAAAAAAATTAACAAAAATAAGTAATTGGTTAATGAATTAATAAATTAATAAAACTCAATATTTGCTAACCACTAGGCTGTTCTGAAATTAATTTCTTTTCATATTTAGTTGGTGTTGTTACACAAGTGATATACCCACATGTGTTTTTTATGTTTAAAACATTTGATAAACTTTTCAAAAAATCTTCTTCATATAAAAATGAATGCTCTAAACAAATATAATTTATGGTTAATGTGATAAATTTGTTATTAAATGTTTACATGTCAATATTACATACCATTTTGTAAATGGTTCATTTTTGGAAATGGTAGTACACAAGTATTTGGATTACATGCCTAAAAACATAAAACTAGTACTGACTTTGAATAAATAATTTTGTTTTTCAATTACTTGTATAAGCACTGGTGATTCTTTCAATGTGTCATTGATAATTGTTAGTAAGTTCTCAATAGGTATAAAATGTGGATCATGTCCCCAAGTAGTTATCATTACTTTAGAACAATGTCTAAATATTTTAGGAACATTCCACAAGCGTACACCTATTAAGACAATTTATTAAATAATACTAACAGTTAACAATGTTATATATTTACCTCTAATCAATAGTAGTGATGGAGGTCCATAACATGTTTTATGATATAAATATAGTTTAAACCAAACTGAGTTTACTTCAGGTATAGGAGGACCAATATGTGGTAACTTTGGTGATGACAAAAGAGGTGTTTCTTTATTTAACGGAGCCATTGACATTAATAAACTAAAAATATTCAAAATGTATTTACTAAACAACTTTAAAAAACAATGAAAAAACTAACTTGTAATTTTTTTTTAAAAATCGAACACATGTATCTGCTGTTAAAGACTTAAGACTTTCCCATCGAATAAGATCCAGTTTACCAGAGCAATTTTCTGATCTCAATGCTTTCACGGTGCTTCTAAGAGTTAATGCATGTTCAAAATATCGTCTAGCTTCACCTTCACTCTCACCTGCACTAGGAGTTTCACTTCCAAAGACACAACTACCAGCACTGTAACCATCTGCAACTTTGTCAAGTTCATCCAAAAACACATCCAATGCTTCATCAGTTAGTTTGCCAGCTTCAAATAATGTAACTGCATGATCTTTTAGACTCTAAATTTGAATGAAAATATCAGTGATAAAATAAGTATAAAATAACATTGTATACTTACAGGGGACAGATTACCCATCATTAAAAAAGCTGTAAGAGTTGAATCAAACAAAAAAGCCATTCTTTTTTCAGCATTACTTTTATCCGGGGAAGATTCAAGAACATCTGCTGTTTCAGTGGGCAATAATATCGAAGAAGATAAATCAGATACATTTTCTACATTAACTGTTTCTAATTTTGGTATATTTTTTGAACCAGACCAGGATAAATGAGTAGAAAAAGTTTTAGGACTCTTCTTTTGGGCAATTTTCAATCGGCAAAATAAGGAGACCGCATTTTTAACAGATTCCAAGTCAATCTCTAATACTGTGGCCAGCTTAAAAAAATTATTCTTATTAAGTATATAAAAAATGCCATACATTAGTAATATAATTACCTCACTAACTGAAGTGTGTTCATCAATAGATACAAAAATTTTGTAGAGGAGATTTTCAAAATTATCCCCAAGTACTCTGTTCATAACAAATCCGCCGAGTGTTGATACTATTATATGGTCATCGTCATATATTGGAACATCATAGTAAATCAAACCTTTTCTATAAATTATGTAAAAACATATTTTATAGAAATGTATTACTTTAAATATATAGTAAAAATATTAGTTATTAACTTGTAAAGACTGTGGAGTATATTGTAATCTAAACTTCCAGCCATTTGTTGTCCATTATCAATAATATGGTCAATAAATTTTTTCTCGTCTTCATTGATGGTCTTTAAAATAAATTACAATAATTTAACATTTAAGTAAAAATAAAATTATGTATAGTCCCAAAATGGTTTAAATTAATAATTAATTTAAAATTTAAATGTACAGTACTGAAACTCTAATATACTTTAATATCATCTTCAAACAAACATCCAACATCAACAGTCCACCATGGATCTGCATTTATATCTATTGGTTGAGATGGTAACATAGGTCGAATCTCATTTTTCTTTCTAAAAAGTTTATTTTTTGTTCGGCATTGATTCATTAATTCAATATACTCATTACGTCCAATTCCTAATATTCTAAGACCTAGAGATAGAAATTAAATACAAAAATAAACAAGTCATGAACAATATATATACTATTATTGTATATAGTTAAATTCAGTGGTATATTTATGGAAGGGTATGTTATGGGTTTCCGTCCACTATGGGTTACATATATTTGTTCTTTTATATTTCCTTGAACTTAAATAGGAAAAAATTTTTTTTTGCAGATCGTGTTATTAGCTGTATGTTTATATTTAATTTTTATTTTATAGGTACTTAAAAATTACTGTCCGGGTACAAATTTTTAACTTAAGTTTTTGGCTAAAACAAAAAACGGCCTGTGCAGATCTTTACTCTCTACCTTCTTTCTACCAAAAAACCAAAATTGTAAATAGACCACTGGTTTGACTAATAAATTTCAGTAAATAAAATTAATTGATCAGGTGTAAATACAATCAACTGCTGTGAAATTTGGAATTGAATCGTAGCTTTTGTCTGACTCCATAACATGAATAATTGTTGATATATAAAATTGAAATGGTGTTATTCTTAGTCCTTTAACAATTACATCTGACAGGTGATATGGATAAAGCATCAAGTTTTCTCTGCTATAAGTCATCAAATCTTCATAGTAATTTTGTTCGTTTCTAACAACTGTTCTCACTAGAATAAAATAACAGTTAAAACAAACTAAAACCATAAGTTATTGTTTAATAGTAAAACTTGTGTTACCTAAATTTGTTTTGTATCGAACTTGATTTCTAATGCTGTATACAGAAATACATTTTTTGTATTCTTTTAGAGAATTTCCAACTCCCTGAAAAATAAAAATATACTTATTACCATTTAATGGTACATCTGGAAGTTGAATACTTAAAGAAATATAAATCTACTGCCAATACGTGTATAGAGTACATACTTAATAAAATAATATTACAAAATGATTGGAATTATAATTAGGTAGTTATCATTCATTATTTTATAATAAGTAGGTAAGTAAATTCAATAGAGATACCGTTAATGTTGTTAATATACTTCTGGAGTTTAGACTCACTAAATACAAGATGTAAATTAACAGATATTATGATGGTTTAGAATGTTTTGAACAATCTCATAGACTGTCCTGAGTTATTATCTGAAATTTGTTTCCATGCACCATGTAGAAACACAATAGGAACTTAGCTCTATTCAAAATTTCTAATTATAATACCAACAGTGAAAATAATACATTTTTTTCAAGAGCTTTTGTTTTAACCAATAAGATTTCAGCCAAATTAGATATTTTTGTACTTCCTAGTAACATATTAAAAATGTAAAGATTTATAATTAATAAAATTATGGATTAGTATTAATTGTGATAAAATAATATTTTATAATTGTCTTTTATATAAATGTTAGAAATGTTACAAAAGTTATGATAATTTTGTAAAAAGGGTATTTGCATGTGAATATAAAATATAAAAATAAATTGTGAGTGTTGATGATTTTCAAATATCTCGTATTATTGTATTAAATTAAAATTATATGTAACACTTAAAAATTACTTGTTTTACGGTTGCTGGTAAATTTGCCCAAGGAATGTTTTGAAGAACACATTTTTCCATTTCTTCGTTCATACTTAGGAAATTTATCATCTAATTTACAAAAACATTTTAGAGTTTTTAATTTAAATTCCGACTATTTTCTTTAGGTACAATAATTAATATCACTTATCAGACTTCTAATTAGAAGTTCCAATCACTACAACCCACGATTTAAGATATCTAAGGCTACCTTAAATTTGTGGTGATAAATAATAATATATTCATGAATATAATATTATCTATTCTTAAATAATTGTGCTATAAACTTAGATCACAGAATAATTCTGTATTTCTGATATTCTGTGCTTGGATAGTTGGATGGATCAAAATATACTGTGAGAGGCGACTGTGTGACACATATGATAATATAAATATATAATATTATGTTGTATATCATGAAGACTAGAGATAATATCTCTATATCTTCATGTTGTATATATTCTTTGATGATAAGACACTCGGACGGGTGGTTGCCTAAATGTAAAGTTGTGTATATAAGTTGCATATGTTAGCCCCTTTTATATAACCAATAATTATTTTTATTATAGTCTTAATTACGTGGTAAACGGGATTCATTAATTATTTATAATTTACAAGTATTTTTTTTTAATTCTTTGTTATTTTAACCTAAGTTCTAAACGACTGAACGCATATTAAATCATAAAAATATTACTATTGCCATTTTTAATATTTGCTTGGATCATAATATAGGTAGATAAACTATTAGGTATATTAATAAATATTATGATCCAAAACCAAAAACCGTGACACCTTACGGCTTACAAAACCACACGAGAAAAAATCATTCGACAATACCTTCACCATATTCATAATCCGACATAATACAATCGTACTCACTACCACGATTAAAGATATAAAAATAAAAAGATTAAAAATACGTGATTTATCAATATTCAATTGAAACATTTCTTCTTTCTTAATACAATTAATTTAAAACACATAAATTCTTAGTGTTCTTTCATTTTAAGGATTTTGTTCTACAAAACGTACCGATGTTATAAAATAATATAAAATTCATCTTTGGTCTCTATATTTTGCTGTATCGTTTGTATTTAAAATTTTAATCGATACTGTTCCATTTTATATTTGATGTATACTATTGTAACCATTAGAAAACCCTAACTGAAAACTACTTTTCAGGGTACTTAAGAGTTAAGGCACTTGAAAACTATTGCAAAAAATTAAAATAACATGAAAATTTATTTTCCAACATGCAAGGTTATTGTTACGATAATAATTCGTCATTACGTTACCAAAGCTATAGGTGACTATTTTTCGTACAGCCACGTACAGCTATAATAATATAGTGATAAGAAACCTTGTCGTTGCTCGTGCGTAGTTATCGTGTACGCATGTATCAATTACGCTCTCGTTATTTTTACTTATACTCTTGGTCAAATTCATCGATCTTTTTCAAATTTTTATCACTCAATACAGAAAAAAATATCGATTCAAACTTTTTGAAGAACTCTCAAACTTAGGGGGTCTAACGACCCCCCCAGGTAATATTCACTCAAATATTAATTACTTATATTCGCTGCAAGCCATACAAGTCACACCATACCATGTCGCGTATCAATAAGTCGCCGCCGGCATCACCGGCCGCCGTTATAACAAAAACAGATAAGCACACGCCAATAACGCCAATTAAAATAGTTAATCGCAACACCGTTCTAAAAACAGCTAATGCAAACTTCCTCCAATCCGATAACACAAACGACGGAAATAATGATGACTCTGACTGGATAACAGTCGAGCCCAAATCACCAAATGTATATTATAAAAAGCAAAAAACCTCTACTAGCTTATTTTCCAAACAAAATCAATCAGCCGCAACTCATCTTAAACCACTAAATAAGTACACCGTGTTAAATCCTCCTGACGACGATACAAATAATATGGACACTGATCAACCAAATATCAATTTATCCGAAACTGAAACACATACTCCACCCCCCATATTTATAAAATCGAGTATATTAAATTTTAATGGTTTTTGTAACGCGATAAAAACCGCTATTGGCTCTAATGATTTTACATGCAAAAGTAATTTAAATGAACTAAAACTTCAAACGTTCACTTCTGATGGGTATAGAAATGTAATACACCTATTAAAAGATAAAAATGTTAATTTCCACACATATCAACTTCAACAAGAAAAACCATTTCGTGTGGTTATCCGCAATCTACACCACACTACTGATATAAATTACATAAAAGATGAACTCGAAGTGCACGGTTACACAGTAGTCCAAGTAGTCAATGTTCTCCAATGGCAAACAAAAAAGCCACTACCTCTTTTCTTTGTTGATCTGAAACCTGACCAACACAACTCTGAAATTTTCAAGCTATCTTCTATCTGTTTCACAAAAATTAGAATAGAAGAACCTCGTCCCCGTCAGCATCTAATTCAATGCCAACGTTGCCAAAATTTCGGTCATACGAAAACATATTGTAATCACCAACCACGCTGTGTTAAATGCAGTGAATCCCATTTGACTGAAAACTGTCAAAAATCAATTGATCAACCACCCAAATGTGTTCTCTGTGAAGGACAGCATCCTGCCAGTTACCGAGGATGTCCCTACTATCAAGACATCCAATCCAAACGAAAATCCACTCTTACAAAAAAAGCGAAGACTAATCAAAATTCTACAATATTAGAAACTAATGTACAAGAACCCACTGGTAATAACTCCAAATACGAAAGCCAAAATAATACACGGAAAACGTATTCCAAAGCCGCTCAAAATCTTACTACTAACCAGCCCCAACATAACAATAATGATTCATTAAATTTAACGAATCAAATAAGCTCGTTTATAAGTGAGCTAAAATCTATTATTAACCCGCTAATCATTCTACTTACCACAGTGATAAACAAAGTGCTCCTAAAAAATGATTAATATTCAAAAAACCGCTTCCAAACTAACGATTCTTCTATGGAACGCTAATGGTGTTTCCCAACATAAAAACGAACTTCAAAATTTACTCAATGAAAAAAAAATTAACATAGCCCTCATTACCGAAACTCATTTTACCCAAAAAACAAACTTTAATATACCTGGCTACTCATTATATAAAACCGACCATCCTGATGGTTCTGCTCATGCAGGCACCGCAATACTTATTTCTTCTGATATAAAACACCATGAGCTACTAGGCTTTCAAGAACCTCATATACAAGCAACAATTATCTCTATACAAATAAAAAATGTACCAATTAAAATTGCCTCTATCTACTGCCCACCCCGTTACAAAATCGACTGCGAGCACTTCAATATGTTTTTCCAACTGTTAGGTCATTCATTCATAGCCGGTGGTGATTTCAACTCTAAACACTCTCTTTGGGGAAGCAGAGCTTCTAACCAAAGGGGTTCTGCTCTCCATAGATCCTTAATCAAAAATCATCTATCATTTATTTCCCCACCAAACCCTACATACTGGCCAACTCATGTGAATAGGTTGCCTGAAACACTTGATTTCTTTATTACCAAAATCCCTAATCACATAAATACCTTCATCGAAAATATCTGTGATCTATCAAGCGACCATTCTCCTATACTTTTATTAATAACTGGTGACGTACTACTCAATTCCAGACCTTCCTTAACTAATGGACCAATTGACTGGGACAAATTCAAATTTAATCTGGACCAAAATATTAATTTAAAAGTAGCACTTAAGAATCATTCTGACATAGACAATGCTGCCGAAGGTATCGTTCGAACAATCCAACAAGCAGCTATTAAAGCTGCATCACCTATTAACCCACACATCTTAAATTCAACCAAAAGCCTACCTGCCGACATAAAACAGCTAATAATTAACAAACGTCATGCTCGAGCCAAATGGCAAAGTACAAGGTTGCCTAGTCATAAAAAAAATTTAAACTTTTTAACAAATCTTTTGAAATATAAACTACATATCCACAAATCTGAACAGTCTCAATTATACATGAAATCTTTGCAACCAAATAATGGCTCACTTTGGAAAGCAACCAAAAGGCTCACCAGGCACAGAGAAAAAATCCCGCCTCTCCGACTCGAAAACGGTCAACTAGCTATTACCGATAAAGACAAAGCAAATATTTTTGCTTCTCAATTAGCCGAAACATTTCAGCCTCATTCTTGCACCGATCCCGAAAACGATTCAATTATCGAAATTCAACAATTTCTATCAGCCCCGCTACCTATGTCACTACCTGCAAAACCCATCTCTCCTGGTGAAATTCAGCACATAATTAAAAAATTACCTCCCGGCAAGGCACCTGGTAATGACCTCATTACAAACAAAATTCTGAATAATCTATCCCTCAAAACTTTAACATTGCTCACCCACATATATAATTCTATGCTAAGATTGTCTCACTTCCCAAAAATCTGGAAATTTGCAGTCATTATACTAGTACCCAAACCAAATAAACCTAAACACTTATCTTCATCTTACCGTCCCATAAGTTTACTTCCAGTTCTTGGTAAACTTTTCGAAAAGGCCCTTCTGAAAAGATTACGTCCCATCCTTCAAAACAACCAAATCATACCAAATAATCAGTTTGGATTTCGAAACAGGCACTCAACAATTCATCAAGTTCATCGTCTTACTGACGAAATCTCAACTACTCTCGAAAACAAAGAATACTGTTCCGGACTTTTTTTAGATATTGCCCAAGCATTTGATAAAGTCTGGCACGAGGGCTTACTATACAAATTAAAACTCTTTATGCCAGCTCCCTACTATCTCATTATCAAATCCTATCTACAAAATCGTTCGTTTGTCGTACGACAGGGTACCGATATCTCATCTACTCACTCAATATATGCTGGAGTCCCCCAAGGTAGTGATTTATCCCCTGATCTATATAATATATTCACAGCAGACATCCCTCAATCTAGTAACACCCTCCTTGCAACATACGCTGATGACACAGCTATTCTCTCCTCCAGTTCAAATCCTATCCTAGCTTCAAATGCACTTCAGGATCATGCTAATAAAATCGACGAATGGGCCAAAAAATGGAAAATTAAAATAAATACAGATAAATCTGTGCAAGTTACCTTCACGTTAAAAAAATCTCCCCGTGAGTGCCCTCAATTAATTATGAACAACGCCCCCATCCCTGTCCAAACCGAAATAAAGTACTTAGGCATAACACTTGATAAAAGACTAACCTGGGGCCCCCACTTAAAAGAAAAAAGAAAATCGGCTAACACTAGACTTCATCTCCTCCGACCTCTCCTCAACTCCAAAATACCACTACAAAACAAACTTATTATATATAAGTCAATCATAAGACCAGTCTGGTCTTATGGAATAGCAATTTGGGGTCCGGCCAAGCCCTCGAATATCAGGCCAATTCAGGCCTTTCAGTCAATTGCACTAAGGTTAGTAACCAAAGCACCCTGGTACGTTTCAAACTCTGCCTTACACAATGACCTAAAAATAACAACTACCACTGAACTTGCCAAAACGATGTACAAACGTTTCCACCAAAATTTAAGCACGCATAGCAATACTTTAATATCACAAATGTCCACCCTAACCCTCCCAAAAAACCCACCACGCAGACTTAAGCGTAAATGGTGTAGAGACTTGTTAAATTAGTAAAGGAGGTGTTACCATTGGGTTTCTTCCTCAACACGATATTCATGTTACTTAATTCTGTTTTTTAATTTTAACTTATTTGCTTATTGTAATTATTGTGTATACAGATTGTAAATTGTCTTTCTTAATAAAAAAAAAAAAAAAAAAAAAAAAAAAAAAGAAACCTTGTACATTGGGTTGCATTTCATTAAATTTCAGGGAGGCCAAACTATTGCATCGAAACTATAAAGTAGATGTCGCACTATGTCATGTAATAATTATTTGTTTTAAAAGTATATAAATACATTTTATTGGCGTCATTACCACGATAATTATACCGAACATTTGGTCATCAACTTCATGATTTATGACAAAACCAATAATAAATAATAATAG
Source organism: Neotoxoptera formosana (assembly GCA_022818045.1). Lineage (NCBI taxonomy): Eukaryota > Metazoa > Arthropoda > Insecta > Hemiptera > Aphididae > Neotoxoptera > Neotoxoptera formosana. Next base: position 11,077,214 of record CM040633.1, on the reverse strand, counting down.
GAAGTTAGGTTTTAACTTTTAAATCACTCTAAATTCAAAATTGTAATACACGTGTCACGTTCTAACAAATATTGAAATATACATTATTACCTTGCACTTTGCAGTTTACATTAGCTAATTAAAAGTTTAATGATGCAATTTGTTACAGATCACATTTTACGGAAACAGGTACGTTTACTACTGTCTATTATTCTTAATTGAAGTATTTTCTTAATTATGTAATTATCTATTGTTAGGTAGTTGTATTTTATTTAAATACATTATGTCATATTCCGTTTACCTATCCACATAGTGATTGGTAGTGTTTATGCAACCGAAAAATGAATAATGTAAACTGAAAAATATCTACAACTTGCAATAGGCGTATTTGACTCAACTGATTGTGAAGTAATTAGTCTATGGAAATAATAAACTTACTTCTCTAGATAGATTTTGTTTTTGGTATAATTCATCATTAATTTAAGAAATACGTATAATATGCTCATACACTATTGTTTAGTATACCTACCTTCCTTAAAATAAACATTGATTGTAACATCACAGATAATAAAACACATGCATAAAACTATATGTTTTGTAAAATATTGAAATGCTTTTAAATGGTTTAATGTAATCATTAAATAATAGTAACTGGTATAAGGTATTGCCTAAGTTATAATTAATATTACCTAATAAATGTAAAAATTCCATATAACTAGTTATTCATCAGGGGGTGGGGTCCCCAAAATAATATATTTGAAGTTAAAGCCTCCCTAATAATTAGTAAATAAGCAATATTGTACTTTAATAGAGATTACATAATTGTGTATGGATATTTTTTTTATTATTATTTCAATACCTATAAAAATAATATTTTTTTATTATACCTATTATTTGATTATGTTATGTATGTGGACACTGTAATGTATAAATTATAAGATACTAATTTTAAAGTCTGTAAATTATTTAAATAGTTAATGTAATTGATTATTCAGATTGTGGATCTTAAGTGGCTTCAATATTAACTTCTCATATAAAAGTACTTTGTTTTTTTTCAACAATTATTGTACTGGAATTATTATTATTTTTTTATATATTATATAATTAATGCTTAAGCATAAGTCATATCCAGACGTAAAATTGTTTATATTTGAAATAACTATTTTTAAAGGGCCTAGAAACAAGTAAATACAATTTACTCTTATAGAATATAATTTCTCATTATTTTTATTTTTTCCATCTGTTTTCAGGTAAAAATTGATGTAATTTCTCATTATGTAATTTCTCACTACATTTACTATTCTACACAAGATTGCAATATTTAATTTATTATTAAACTCAGTATTGTTGTATCCTTTTTAGACTTAAAACCTTATTTTAATTATTAAAACGTTACCTATCTAATATTCAGGGCCTGGGCTGGGCGCTCCTACGATTTATTCGGAAAGAGAAGGTTCCAGGAGGAGGTATATAAAAAAACTGGACACATTTTCTATTTGGTTTTTCTCCAGGTTTTCCTCGAGCTCTTTCAATTCGGTTTTTGCAGCTTTTTACTTTCACACTCACTTTGGTGTTTCTACCAAGTGCTTATTCTAAACATTTAATTGTTAGAAATATCGCTTTTTATTGTTAATTTTCAATTGTGTTTTTATTTTTTTTCAGTGTTTTTTATAATTAAATTTTTTTTTTAGTGTTAGTTTTAGTTGTAGTTAGTTATAACCGTCTATGCAATTAGATTCAGACATAAAAAAATTGTCTAAGAAATTAGATTCAGACATACATAAAAAAAGCGTCGATGAAATTTAGATTCAGGCGTGAAAATTGTCTAAGAAATTAGATTCAGACATAAAAAAGCGTCGACGAAATTTAGATTCAAACATAAAAAAAGTGTCGACGACATTTAGATTCAGGCACAGTAGGTAAATAATTTATAAGCTTAGAAAATGAGTTTAAAAGAAAATTGAATGAAGTAGCTCATTATATTAAGACCGAATATTCAGAATTAAATTTTGAGAATGTCTCGGTGTCTGACAGTTGTATAATTAACATTTGCAATATCATATTTAAGAAAGGTACTGATCACAACTTGAAAAAATCAATAGCAAATTCTACTAAAAGAAAAAATTCATCTCTTCGTAAGTAAATTGAAACTATGAACTGTTATGATGTAGCTGATGCATCAGAAATAAATAATAGTAAAATAATAAAATGTATTGAACATTGTAATTACACTTTTAACGATTTTATAAATTACAATCATAAAACTCTTAGTGACATATGTAGACACATTAAAATCAGTATAAATGATGCTAATAGAAATAAAGTGTACAAAGAATGTAAAAAGTATCTCAATCTGTCATCGTGTCTAAAGATGGATGGCACAGACAACATTGATTCAAATAGTTTTTGTTTTTAAATTCTTGCAATGATAACGATACTTTTGAAAATTGTATTTCTTATTCTGTGCACACAGAGTCTGAACATCTGCAAAACGACAATGTTTTATTTGAATATACAAATTCATCGCCTAAAATTGATTTCATTCGGACTAAAAGAGATCCCCATTAATACCCAGTTGTACTCCAACAATTCTAACAGAAAACATAACCGATGAATCTGTTTGTTTTTGTTACCCAGGGTAAAAGAAACAGAAAACATCATGTACCAAGCCCTCTCAGGAATGCTTTCTTTAAGAAAATGCCTGTAAAGTATGGTGTTGTTCTACCTCTGGACACAAAAAATCAATTACCAAAACAATATGACAACCATGATTTTGTGTTTTGAAGGATCTCTCAAATTTTCATTAGAAGAATGGTCTCTTATGAATTATACCTACCTCAAAGGTCAAATCCGTCTGGACAATACTAAATATCCTATTATGTTCAGAAAGCGTATGAGAACTGTGAGCAATATATGTGTTGTTAATGCAAAAATGGTCAGATATTTTAAAAATCATTGCAACGTATATAATGTACATTTATTGTACTATTGTAGCTATGAGGAGTATTAGACTTTTAGGATTAAAGTCCAGCTTGCAAACGGAGAGTTAGTGCCGAATGTCTATAGTTCTGGTTTGAATTATTATCACAATGTACACAAACATAATTATTACTTTTATAATAGGTAGGTACCTGGAACATGTTTATGAAGGTATTTATAGAAAATATAAATAAAAAATTAATAAATCATCAACAAGAACAGTATTGTATGAGAAATAAGTAATAACTATAGAATAAAAAATAAAAATTTAAAAACATTCTTTTCCATAAAAACATTTAAAAAAATATTTAAAAAATTGCACTAAAAAGACAAAAATAATTTTCTGTACTTAAAAATAATGAAAAATTTAAAAGTGTGTGGTGCTCTTACACTTGACATATATTCCCAGTCACTATCTTATAAACATGATTGAACAAAGAAGTGTATGTGAGACTTTCCTTGGATTTTAATGTTTTGTATGATGCACCACACACTTTTAAATTTTTCATTATTTTTAAGTACAGAAAATTATTTTTGTCTTTTTAGTGCAATTTTTAAAATATTTTTTTAAATGTTTTTATGGAAAAGTGTGTTTTAAAATTTTTATTTTTATTTTCTACTTTTTAGTTGAAAGTAAATATTTTTATTAAACGTTTAAGAAATATGTTTGTGAAACAAAATGAATCAAAAACAAAAAAAACTGTAAACGGAGTATGAATCAAATAGTATAGTTGGATTTACCGGTATCACTGCAGGCTTACTCCTGATCACGAATATAGATACTATGGTTGCACAACGAGCACGGATATGACGGCTCTGAATGTTCTTAAATTAAAAAGAAGTCGCGTGATACTAGCGCCCTCTATGGCCTGGTATATCATATACCCGCGATTATATAAATTATAAAAATGTTATGGTAACATGGTATAAAAGTTCTTATTGTAGAGGGCGCTAGTAAAACGCGACTAATGGTTAGGTTAACCCGCCTTGACCCAGGGAAACCCTTCGTACCTTTACTTCCTCGGAGATGCCTACCTGGAGGTCCATGTCCCAAAATGACAACGGATTATTGTATTGTCATCCAAGACCAAGGTCTATACCAATTTTCAGAATTTTTCATCTTCAAAAAGTGCCTCAAATCGAGCGCGCAAGATTTGATTACAGACGGACGTGAAAGCGAACTTAAGAAAAGTGTTAAAAAAAAAGAGGTTATAATCTATTCTATTTTAGTGAATTTGTTGTTTAAAAAAAATATGTCAGGGTAATAAGAAGTTTAAAATTATGATAAATCCTTTTGTAGCAAAATAGTACCTTAATTAAATTTATTTGGCGTTCTTTAATGTACTACAATTAAAATTTTATGATTAATACATGGACATTCAGATGATAATTTATAACTTTATTTTAACATTGTTTTTATGTTATGAATTTTAGCAAAAACTATAAAAAATATTTGAATACTTAAGAAAGTACTACCATTGAGTATTTGAGTATAGATAGAGACGTGGCAGAAAGCTAAACACCTATAAATAAGTGTCTGATAAAAGTTATTAAGAGTTACATAGTTTTTGATTTAAAATAAAAAGTTAATATATAAAAAAAAAAAAAGAGTTACATAGTAATAAATTATAGTATTATGTTTATTAATTTTAACACTAAAATACTATTAACTACTTATTATGGTATCATAATATGGTGAAAAACATTTTACAATATAATATATATATTATACAAATAAACAAGTTGTACTTATAAGTACATAATACATTAACTCAACCTACAAAATAATTGCAAACTATAATGATACTAAATGAAAATAATTAAACTTAATATTTAAACCAACGTAATATGAATAAAAATCAAATACTTAATATTTATGTTCTATAGTAACTTTGTTATGGGTAAGAACATACTATATTGTATTAATCAAATACCTCAATACCTAAACTACATTAATTAATATTTATTAATATCATGTAGGTAACATTTATGTTATTTTATCACCATCAAATAATTAAGTCGATTAACAATTTTTAAAAATCAATGAATGAACCTTTTCAATTTGAGATTTTTAGATACAGCAATAGCTATAAGTTTATTCTTATGATGTTAATATGCAATTATTAACTTATGATAAACAGCTATGTATCATAAGAACCCAGCAAGAAAATGTATACAATAGGTAATCAAAACTTAAAATATTAATCAATTAGGTACATTTAATATGTTTCTTAAATCTACTAAAAAATTTTTTTATGAAAGTTTTAAAATTTTCATCCTTTTAAAATACGTTTTCATTAATACCTTAAAATTAGTCTGAAAATAAGTTAATAAATTTAATGATTCAATTGCTCTCCGGCTTGTCAAATTTATACAAACTTCAAGATGAGTTAACATAGGAACAGCCTGACTCAAATTGTATGCACTAACTTCGAAAGACTTTAATTCTGACTGCAACAAAACAAAATGTTGGTATATTAATACATCATTTCTATTAAATATTTTTATATTATGATTAAATAAGGTATTCCATTCATAATCTATTTTAATTAAAAAATATTATTTTTAATAGGTAAATATTTTTAAAAATTGTTATGTAAATAATTATAAATGTCAATCTGTATGAGTTTGATCAAATCATAATACTAAATTACCAGTGTTGAGCATGGTTCTAATGACACGTTGGTGAGAATTAAAACTTTTAGACTCGAATTTGTAATGTATTGCAAGCAACGGTATGAAATATTTGATTGCATAATCTTCAAAGTAATCAATTCTGAAAGTATAAATTTATGGTTGACAAATAACATTTAAACTTTTTTTAATAGCTCTTTACTTTTTAGATTAGATATTGGCAATTTAATGAAAATGTCATCATTTAATACAGAACATTTGTCAATCCATAAATGCTTTAACTCGGTGAGATTTCTAAATAATAGTTCAAAATCTTTGGCTTTAAGAACATCACCATTTCTGATATGTAAGCTTGTTAATTTTTGACCACATTTTAGTACACTTAAATCAATATCAAGAGAACAGTCTAGTGATGTAAGAGACTTTAGCGTACATACCGAAAATGGAAGAATTGGAAGTAGAACATCATCATTTTCAAAAACTCTATTAAAGGATAATGTTCTGATATATTTCAAATTTATTAACGATTTCATAAATGATTTTAATGATTCAACTCCATTAAAGCTATTAGACTTCGTACCAGAATAACTTAATGTCAAGTGTCGAAGATTATATAGCTTAGATACAATAGATAATAAATCAACAGGTAAGTAACATATTTCTAATTGTTCTAAGGATACATATTGACTTAATACTAAATTTAACTTTTCAAAGTCCATGGATTGATTATTAATTGTTTCCATAAGATCCAAAGCTAATGATTTAAATTCAAGTTGTATAGGTTGGATCAGATAAAATATATTACAATATTGATTTAACCCAAGGCTATTTAAACGAACAGAATTATTTAAATGGTGTACAATATTTTTCTCAGACAAAATAAAATTTGAATCATACTTGTTGAATAAAGATGAACATTCAATATTGTGTGGATAAAACCTTTGTACGACTTGACTCCCGCCAATTAAATGAGAATCGAGAATACTTAAATGCTTTAAATTTGGAGCAAGTTTCAAAATTAGATTAAATTCTCTATCAGATATTTGAACCTTATCTAAACTGATACTGCACAATTTGAGTATTGGTTCACGGTCCTTATCAGTTAAGAAAAAATCTATCAGATCTGTAAATTCTAATTCTTCGAGATTACTACAGCATTGGGTAATAGCATCAAGAAATGAATCATCTAGTGATTTCAAATTATTAAAATGTAGTGATGTAATGCGATTCTCTGTCTTTGTAAAAATGGTTAAATCGTTAAGAGTCAAATTAACAAATTTCAAACATAATAGTCTTCTTTTTGATTTCAACAACATATTTTTGAAATTTTTAAAATGATTTAAATTGACCTCAAGTGGCTGATAGATAAGTAATTCTTTTCTTAGGAATACTGGGTGAGATGAAGCATAATAAAACAATTTATTGACCATAGCCATTTCTCGTCGATCATCAAATGGCAAGTATTCCATTATTTGTGTGATGATCTGCAAATCATAAACAGAACTATATATGTATAAGTACCTTCAACATAATCTCATAATCTAACTACTGAAAAATAAAAATTAATACACATTGATTATATTTTAATTTTGAAATTGGTACTTTAATATTAACTAAACAATAAAAGTTTGTTAATTAAATATAAAATAAATAAATGTTTAATTATTTGATTGCAATTATAAATAAAATAGTATTAAAAAACCATCTGAAATGTGATCAATAATTCTTTTGAATTTATAAAATCATTTAATTTTTAAATACAAATACGTTCAAGACGGTGTTTAAAACAAATGGTTACTTCTTAATTTAAAAATTATTTTACATAGGTACTATGAAAGTATTTAAATACTTTAAAAGAATGCTATTTTCATATCAAATACGTCAGAACCGTACTATATTATAGTAATATTACTTTTTTTACGTACCTCTGACGGCAATGTTTCCATTTTTACTTTTCGCAATGTGCATTAACAGCGTTGAAAAAATATTGTACTGAACGAGTAATAAAAATCGTCCGTAAACACTCGTACACCCGGCAAATATGAGAGTTATGCGAGATTAAACGTCAAAGTAGGTCAACTGTCCAGTTTGGTACCGGAAAATATTGACAATAGAACACCGCAGAAACAGTAACTTTATAGTGCCTACTTCTTAAATCTTAAACAAAATATACATTGTACACATTGGATGTATAGATAGCTAGGTTAATTATACTACAAGTCGTCAAGCGCTATTTCGATAAGTGATATATCAAAATAACACACGCGTGAGTCGTGACGCACGCCAAACAACTGTTGCTGGGAATCTCTGGTTCTCGTAAAATAAAACTTCAACAATCCGGACTGAGATTTATTATTTTGGCTCAGGGTTGACGTTAGTTGTCGTCCAAGGTTATTATTTATTAATATAGATACCTAATACCTATATCTAATTGTATTAACTTTGGTTGTTATTTGTTGACGGACGACGGTCGTTGACCTTAGTTAGGACACGATATCTATACCATTAAGTTTAAAAACGAACGATATACGAGAGGGCTGCACTCGAAAAGTCACTGAACTCAGCAGTAACAGATGTAGAGAAGATCGTGGATGTAGATTATATGTATAATGTATTATAATGTACATTGTAGTATTGTACAATCATAGACCTTATGGCATAAACTATGATACCTATTTACTTAGTATATTAAAGTCCGTGTGTACAATGTACGAGCCTCGGGTACTTTTCCCGAAAGTATAGGTTAGGCTTAGGACGCTTAGGTTATAGGTTATTCGTGGACCGTGGTTGTGACATAAAACTATACGTGTGAACTGTGAAGTGATTCGTGTTCAGTTTTCTCGGTTTTTTACCAATAAAATAATATTGTTTAACGACTTCTCTAGTTATTAATAACCACGAATCACGTGGCGAAATAGACTTTATATAACCACCTAACCTACAGTAGAATAGTTGAATAATATTTTGAATATTTTCAACTATTCGGTAAATTGGGGAACCTAACGTCCTCCTAATCCTATGGGCTCCAGGGTATATTGGCATTATGGCAATGAGCACGCCGACTCCGCTGCTTTACGCGTTTTTTTAAAAAAATGTTGTCGGAGTAATATTACTCTATGATCTTTGTACACTAAAATTAGTTGAAATAATGTTCCAATATCCCTCTTCAGTATCTTTTCTGATGGAAAAGTGAATTCGGGAGGTCAAAATTGAAAATTACCAGTAGTTTATTTAAGACTTGGAAGAACCAAAAAAAAAAAAATGAAGAATAATCTTTATACTAACATTTTTTTTAAAAATTATATTAAATGATTTTGACATCAAAAAACTTGAAAATTTTATACATGGTTCTAGAAACTATTAATAGTTGAAGATTGAAGCATCTTTGCTGCTCTACTCAAAAGATGGTTAACAGGCAAAAAAAAAATCAGAAAAATAACACACTTTAAATAGGAAACTGAGTCCAAATATTTTGAAAATTTCATTCAGCATAGAAAATTATAACTAGAATGTTTAATAGTCCACAATTAAAATAACAAAAATTAATACTTTACGTTTGAACATCCAAAGTCAGTCATCTAATTTAAAACGTTCATAAGAAATGTCAGAGGCGTTTAGTTAATTTGTTTTTTCTGTTAATTTTTAAAAAGTACACATTTTTATTTTTTATCTTCCAAAGTATCAACAAGATTTATTAGAAACCACCATAAAAGATAAAAATTGTTACTGTAATTCTGCTCCAAAAGGTGATCGCAGATACAAATACCAAATCATTGTAAAAGAAAATATTTATTCTAAAATACTTATTTTTTTTTTAAACGAGTATTAAGTGACAGTTCTAACTACCTTGCTAGCAATCAATTAAAAAATAAACAAAATGTATTTAAAAAAATGGAATTAACCACATTATTTTATTTGTTCTACATTTTTTGGTACACCCTATTTTGATGTTAATTGGTTATTAGATTCCATAGTTTTCAAACAAAGTTCAATAACATTTAAAGTGGTTCCTATAATCATTTTAACTCATTAAATCAATATGACTGTAATTTACAAATACTATGGACATATTGCAAAAAATATTCAAATAAACATAAAGTTAATGTCTAATAGTAATAATAAAATAAATTATACATCCGATAGTTAAGTAATATTAATTTATACTTAACTAGAAAATGTATTATTGAGCAGCATATTACGTATATACATAATCAATAATAAAGTATACACTAATTTAAATTATATTACTGTCTATCCATTGTAATATAACTGGAGGTAGTCTGTAATATATATTAGAAGCTGTCTTCACTTTATCCAGATTCACTGAACACTTGTACAGTCGATATTCTCTTAATACATTTTTATTCTCTATAACTGCTACAGGTAGTATTAATTGCATTACCTAAATTTAGAAACATAATTTAATAATGTATTTTATAGAAAATATAAAATATTTAGAAAACTAACTGATATTCTTTCAAAAGCTTTTATAATAACTTGTCTTTTTGTTACAAGTAATGTTGAATTTCGTGATGCAAATTTACAATAACGATCATAAATCATTTCAAAATTAAATGGTTCTTGATCATATATTTCTGAGTGATGGCAGATTGAAATAACTAAACAAAGTTCAAGAACTGATAGTCCTGTAAAAAAAAAACTCTGAACATGTGTTTCATCTTCAAGATATTAAAATATTTACCTAACAAATTGACAAGAATCATATCTTTTTTAAAAATTGAGGTGTAGCTATTTGTAAAATCTTCAACAGTCAACATTTTGTCATTTGATAAATTTGAAAGTGCCATAAACTGAAAATAAATTAAATATTACACTTTTATTTAAAAAAATACTAATTAATAATTTTGAATATTTACAATGAGCAGATTTAGTTTTGTACTATTGTTGCTTGATTTTAATAAATCCTTAATCAAATTTTGTATTCTTGCATCTGATATTAATGATTCAATATTATTGTTCCACTTTTTCAAAACATCAGCCTCTACTTTACAATGTTTGTTGATTGTAAGAGAATGTTTAAATCTTTCTAATAGTTGACTAGTGTCTGATGGAGGTTTCAACATCATTATATTATGTGAAAACCTAGATTTGACTCGTTTTTCAAGTAATTCAATAACATCAATACGTGATGTTAAGCCAATAATACACAATGGATTCTAAAATACAGAATAACACATTAAATACCACATTGTTATCTCCATAGCTTAGTAATTTACTTGTTGAGATTGAACAGAATCAAATAAATTATACAACAATGTTTGATTAGTATGGGAACAAAACATATCAAATTTATCTAATACCATAATAATTGACTTTGAAGCGGTTTTGTTTCCTGCTCGGAAGCTCTCCAATAAAAAACTTATATTATCTATAAAAATCATTTATGTTAGTATAATACATTAATTTTATTATATAAATACATATTATATGATTTATGTAATTAAAAATTTTAATTTGAGATACCAAAAAAATTACTCAAATACTCATTAAAAAACGGGGTAATACAAAATAGAGCCATATCAGTTATACTATATTTTATATCAAGCATTCTTTTTTTTTTTGACTTTAAGATTTTTTACATTGTGGCAATTGCACAGTTTAAGTCTTAGCAGTGGAATTCAAAGGATTTTTTAATAGAGGATAGAATTAATTGTCAAGTTAAATAGGAGATTGTAACAATAACAATAGAAAGTAAATTAAATTGCAATAGATATTATTTTTATAATGCCTCACATTAAAAAAAATATATATCAGATAAATATATAAAAAACATATACTATTCTCGATATATAGAATATGATATTCATATTATTTGCTATTTACAGGGTCGTCCTTAGGAGTTTTGAGGCCCAGGACACCTAATTTTCAAAAGCTATTTATTCATCCATTCCTCTGAGTTCAGAGTTATAAATACTTATCATTAAGTCAATAGTTAACTATAGTTAACACAAAAAAAAATATATATATATAGGTAGGAACAATTTTAATTTTAAATGATTTAGAGCTGATGGCCTTAAAATGTAAATTAATGTAATGTTATAAGAGTTTTGGACTATAGATTACATTTCAGTTAGTAACCTCAGACTGATTTTCATTCAGTCCAGACCACACCCTTTGATTAAATTGGTTTTTATCATGTTATTTGGTCATATTATGTTTCTGATGATCAACTGTATGCAGAAGCCCCTCTACCTGAGGTTACTGTTATATGAAACAAAGAGTAGGCATGTTTATAGATATAGCAATTTGTAATGTTGAAAATATATATAAAAATACAAACCAGCATAAGATCCTTCAGCAAAAGTTCCATCCAAATTTTCTATTTGGAGTTGTTGTATAATACTTTTAAGTGCTAAATTATCATCAGTATGAATGAGACCGTTTAATAATACAAGTGTATGTGATTCAGGCGAAAGAGATTTTATAACTGATTCCATTAACTATAAATGTAAATGTAAACATATTATACAATTGTAATTCAATAAAAAATATAGGTAAATACCATTGATTTTCCACATCCACGAGTCCCGAGTATAATCACTGAGTCACTTTCTCCAAAATCAGTAGTTTTTTTAATAATCTGTAAGAGTTCATTTTGTTCTTTGTCAAATCCATATAGTTGGTCATTCAAAATAAGTTTTTTTTTAATATTCTGAATACAAACACCAAAATCAATTCCCATAATCTAAAAAAAAAAAATTGATTTTAGGTTTGAATTAACAGAATTATTACAATAATTATTATTATAATTGTGATTTATGATCATGCATATCATTTTAAAATGTTTTAGCAAAATAATTATAATTTAGGTTGATGTGAAAAATTACATAGAGCGAGAAAAATAACAATACATGTAAGCAAATCATTTTCTTTAGAACATAGATAATTTATTTAACTGGACTTGAGTACCTAAACTACTGCAATCTTTTAAACTATTTGAAAAAAAACATTCTTCTAAGTGCTTAAAAATGTACCTCTTAATTAATTATTGAACCAATATTACTAACTTAACATAAAAATGTACAAATGATTGTTGAAACTTTTTGAAATTTTTTAAAGATCAACCATTACCACAGGTAGGATTATCACTATTATGTCATAACTCATAATACTATATACTTACAATGGTGATTTTGTCTGAACTGTGTGATTCTATTTGCAACAAACAGTGGTAGATAGAGAAATAAGCGTACGTTTAAAACGTCTAATCCCTAATAGGCGAGAGTAGCGATCGGTATTTGTGATCGCAGATTGTGATGACCAATGAGTGTTTGATTAAAATACTGATGAACTGCACTACAGTTTTAAACAGTACTGCTACTATTCAACATTAGAACAAAATAAATATTATTTACTGTCATGCTATACAATTTGCAAACAGCAAACGACTACTGAAGTATTGACTAGTGAGAAAGAGTATCAAAGTTCCAGAATACAGACTACTTTACTACAAAGTACAAAATCTAGTGGATTATTATAGAGAGCGTGAAGACGGATAACTAGATAAGGATCGTTTGGCGGTAAACCATTAAGTAATACATATTACTCTATGAGGTAAACGGACATTGATAACGCGCAGAGATTGCCGTTATCAGCGGACAGTCGTGGTTGGCGGCACTGGGATCGCACTTCCATATGGTACTACGCAAAATGGCGTTTCCACGATACACCATACGCATAGTACGCGTTCTTCACCGACTGTACTACGTTCGCGTTCGGTACTTCGGTGCCCCAATACACCCGATTGCCTCCATGGGCTACGGTCCCACATCATCAGTTGTGTTTCTTGCTGGTGTTGTTTTTTTACTGCGTGCGTGAAATGTTATTTAGTTTTTCTTGACAAAAACAGAAAAAAAAAATGAGCCGTACCAATAAGTTTAAAATTATCTCTTCTTGAATTCGGTCGGTCCTATCTGCGCCGCTCTCTCACTCTTTCTCTCTCTCTCTCTCACTCTATCTCACTCTCTGTCATTATCTTTCTTTTGTTTTTCAACACCAACAACACCACCATACACAGTGTACACACACGGAAGCGATTGGGCTGCCGTACTCCACAGGATGGACGCGGATGTATCAAAAAGGTAAACTACTTAATGCACAAACGTTGTTGGGTCGGTTCGACGGAACCGAAACGAAAAAACGAGCAAACACGCGGGTCGCTGTTGTGGGTTCGAGTTACGCTACGCGTCTCAGCCGAAATTTCGTAACCAACGGGACCGAGTAAAATTATAACTCGTCGTTACCCGTCGAACGGATGCGTAACAACAATAACAATCATCTCGGTCGTCCGTCGTCGTTCTGGCTGACGCGACACTTGCGATTCCGCATTTCTGCCGTCATATCCATTGTTTTTGATTGTTGCTCCGCTGGAATTTCTTGAGCGGTGACGCTTTCATCATTCCTTCACAACGACCGTCACTTGTTGTTGCTCATCGAAAGTCCTTAATTTTATCTGTTTTCGTACACGCTCGTCACTTGTGTCCCACATTAATTGCTTAACCACGACATTATGTGTATTTTATGAGGTGTGTTTATGCATTATAAATATAGGTAAGTTTACATACCTGATACTACCTGCCAATCAGCGTATAAAAAAATGAGTTACTATAGTAACTCATTTTTTTACCGACTTGACTATATGTATTTTTTGGGTTTTAACTATTTACAATTTAGTTCTACTGTTCATAGTATAATGTTGGCACATTGAATATTCTACCTGCATTCATGTACAAAATATCTTTATCAAATGGAATTTTTTCATACAAGTGTATAACTACACAGGACACAGTGTATACATTGTTTCCCTTGTGTTATTGTTTGTCTGAAGTATAAGAAATAGCTTACCAAGATTAATGTGAGATAATTTTTTTTATCTCTATACTTTCGCTATTTTGATCGTGTTTGTAATTAATTGTACCTATCCAGCTGTAATTCTGTTCCACTTCTAAAATATAACTTCTAGCATTCTTAAATATATAGTGTATGCAATTTGTTATTCATTAAATACTGGCATCTGTTAACTTTTTTCCAAAAAATTAAATGAATTAGGTACTATCCTATATTAAAATAATCATGTATATATTTTATGAGCATTAAAATATCCTATTTGTGAATCATACCAATTAGTTATAACATTTAATAAAATATTATTTAAATAGCTACCGATATAAAATAAAGACATTATTAACTTCTACAGAATGAATTAAAAATGTATTTCTTTTCTATTTATTTTTGCTATTAATTATTTAATAGAAATATACTGCAATAGGCTTTATTATGATAATGCTTAAAATTAAAATGTATCAAAGCCATGTTTAATACATTATTTAATTGATTTTTTATCATGAAGAATTTCTTTAGGGTAATAGCCAATAGGTAGTATAACTTATTTGTTACTTATATCTACAATTTATCGATTACATCGAGTAAAATTATGACATGTGCCTACATTATACCTTAATAACATTTAGAATGTTGTATTATTGGTTTATTTTAAAGTATCAACAGGTGGTATGAAGTTTGTTCACAAGACTATGTATTTAAATATATTTACTCAGCACGGTATTTATCATTAAGTAGTACTAATTGTCCCCTCAAAAATGTCTTGTTTTATATAGGTACAAATGTACAATATAATCTCTATTAAATCCAAGAATATGTACTTGGCTATAACAAAGTTAAGAGCTAGCTATAGATAAAACTTGAGAATCTTGTCAAAGAGTATTACAAGTAATTAATTTGTTCTTATTTTTAATATTAATTGTTATGATCTTACCATAGGTACATTAAAAAAAAAATATTCTTAACCCTCTGAAGAGCCAATTTCTTTATTTCTAATTATTGTTGTTCTGTTTTTAGGGTGAAATGAATTGATGATGGGTTTCCTGACCCGGTTTTTAACATCTGGTGATAATTTCTGAAATTCTTAAATTTATTGTTGTCTCTGATTTTTAATTTTCAATCCTACAAGACCTGTTTATTTTTAATTTCCATTTAATCAATTAAGTTATCCTTCTCCAGTCTGCTCAATTAATTTTTATCAATGGCGGATCAGTTGAGTGAAACTAATACTACAACCACTGATCACGGCAATAATTGGCCAAACACAAAACTACCAGCAGATAGTGATGTTCCTGATGATGTTTCTAATGGCCAAGAAACTCATAGTTTTGCTGATATATTAAGCACTGCATTCACGGCCACTGGACCTGTGCCAAGCCCACCAGCAGATACAGAGACAAATATGCAGTTAGGTAAGTAAATTAATGTTGTTAATTTAATTGTACTACATAATTATCACTCAAAATATTTGATTTTATTATTATCTATAAAACACCATTAAGTCAATACGGGAAAGACATATCTTTCTCGACCATTTTTTGTCATAAGTGATATTTTCCCACCCGTATATTTTATGTCCTAAAGTTATTTAAACTGTTCAAATTCATATAATAAATTAATAATTATACATAATTTTTTTTCTCTTGCAATTATGTGTTCCATAATTACTAATATAATTAATTCTAATGTATTTAGAAAAAATTCTGGTAGAAATATCTTTGATTCAGTCAATACAGATAATAGTTGTTTTTTAACTTGTACCCTTGTACCATTTTCATCATTTAATATAAATTAATACCTGTTAATAATTATGGAAGTATAAATATAGGTATGTTCGATTTCTAATAATAGAAATGGCTTATATTAAGAATACTTATTGCATGGTTGTCAACATTTTCATAGTTAATAGTGTTCATTACATTTTTTTGGTTTCATTTAATTATTTCTTGTTAACTGTTTTAATTAATTAATTATATATATTTGAAGAATGGTGGCTACACATTATATTATGCCATGTTCAATTATAACAAATATAGCTATTTCAATTAAATTTATATTTAACTAAATTTCAAATATATTTCCTTTGTTGATAAAATCCTAAACTATGGCTTATACAATTCCTTAAACATATATTAAAAAGTGAGTTACAATTCTTGGTAATTAATTTTAAAACCCAATCAAATATTTATAGTTCTTTGAATCATTTATTTAAGCTTTGCCATTAAAGATAAACACTTTTTTTAAAATAAATATTGTTATTTGAACCGTTTGGCTACAAAAATAAAAATATAAAGATTAACATTGCTATAGTCAGGGCCAGGCTAGCAGAAAAAAATATGCTGGGGGGAAGTGACTAGCATACATTGATAGTATACCTTAAGTTATAAAAAAAAAAACCCTCCAATAAGACACTAACTTATATTATATAATATAACTTATATTTTTTCAAAACGCTAATTGTTGATAATTTTTGTAATTTAATAAAATTAATTTGTAAATTTTTGGTTAAATTGTGTAGGGTAGTGGGTATACTAGTGCCAACAAGAGAGTACTTCCCGGCGGCGTTCAAAATTTCAAATTTGTCCAATCTCGCGCATTCCCACTACTAAATTATCCTACTCTCTAACTGCCACCATCGTCGCTACGGTGTCTAATGGGGACTAGGTGGTAGAGTTGGAGAAATTTGGGTACAAAGCCGCGAAGCTCGATCATTTGGATGCACGAACGAGAGTCGAGAAGTACTCTCTCGGTGGCTCTAGTATAGTGCACTAAAATACCTTAACAATTAAAAAAAATATATGATAAAAGTTAATATATATATAGCTGATATAAAGTTTTAAGATACATCAGCAAACGTGCAGTAGGTTTGGTTTTGTTTAAAAAAAGTTAGGCCGTCTTTCAAAGTGAATTTTTTAAAACTTGATGTTTATGACGCTGTCAAGTCACTTCATAGGACACATGATATAATATTTTTTACATATTAGTTATTACTTATAATAGTATTTAATATCAGTTGATGTTTTGACGTATTATACTGTAATCTCTCTGCCCAGAGCTTTGTAAAATTTAGTGCTGGAGTCCGGCACTGACTATAATGCATTTATAACAGATTTGTTAGTTATACTCGGTTATTATTTATAAATAATAAAACCGCTTTAACGTTACTTACATCTATTTAAAATTGTTGAATTGTGTTTATTAGGAAATGAAATGGATTATGATCCATTATTTGCGGATGGAAGCGATTTAGAGACTGAAGATACACCACAAGAATTCTCGCCATTAAACTCTGATATATGGCGATATGGAAATACTCTTATAGAAACACCTTGGTCTGTACCACGCACTGATGAATCATCCAGTCGAACTGTTAATCATCCAGTTCCATCTGCTCCAACATCATCTGAAATGGGAAGAAAGAGGTACTTAAGAATGAAATAGACATATTTGTTTAAATTCTTATTTTTTTATAAATATTTTAACTTTATCTATTTTGTTAGATCGTTGCTGTCTGGTGATAACAACTTGCGAATGAAAACTGGTAAACCCGATACAAATCGTCCATTGACTTATCCTCGACATCAAATGTCTAACAGAATGTATAGACCACAGCGTTATGGTCAAGATCAAATGTCTTCATCTGCATACACATCCATGAGTAATCATGGAGGAAATTATAAATACACCCAGCGACCAAATTCTCAAGTTCATACTACTACAGCTCCAAGTGATCATTCTGTAGCAAGTTCTTCAAATCAAAATAGAATGATGAACCCTCAAACATCATCAAGTAAAATATAAATTATTAATTTATTATACTTATTATACAAAGTAATGTTAGTTTATTTATTAGATAATCAATTAAGCTAATGCTTACATTTTGATAAATAGTTTATAATGTATACATTAAAATATCAGTAGTGAAAATGATGAAAAATATAATTATGCATGTTATAGAAAAGTTATGGAGAAATATAAGTGTTTCTATAATTTATTTATTACTATACAGTTATTGTATCAGGAATGTATTTTTGGCTGAGAAGTTTTCTCAATGATACATTATTATACAAGTAATACTAGAATTCTTGAGTTAGGTAATATTTATATATAACTTGCCTAACAGAAACATAGTTGATGTATAAAATATTTGAATGATTTTTATTAACTAATATTTCTATTTATAATTTTTATTTGAGAAAAAGCTTTAAAAAAAAATTAGCAATTATTGTTTTAGTACATCCCTTGGCTTAAACAAATGTTGGCCAATGCCGCATAGTAAAATGTATTGTTTTTCTTATAATTTTTTTTTTTTTAGCTGAAGAATATTCAGTTTATGGTTTGAATAATATTGGAGCCCCACAACCAGGCCGTTTTAATAATGATGCCCGTAGAGGAGAATGGACAAATGTGATGGATGCTGATGATGATGAAGACAGTGGGATAGAATTAGTCACAGTCAACAATTTTCAACAACGAAATATAAATCAATTAGTAAGTTATTGCTATCTTAATTTATATCATTCTAATTTATAGATAATTAAACCTTATAAATGTATTAAAAAAAAAAATTAATAATTTTAACAGTAAGTTTCTAAGTTATTATGGATTATAATTTATTTCTTTAAAATATTATACTTGCCAAATGTGATTAGTGAGTACCTAAAAGTATTAATATTTCAACAGCCAACCGGTCCACCTGTGGTAGATTTAACTCAAGAGTCTGAAGAAGTCAATGATCCTTTAATGAATCATACAGGAAGAACGCCACAAGCTGACATATCTATGGGCCATACAATGTTCAGTCGTTACCCAATCATACAACCACAACGGCAGTATGTCGGTCATTCTCCTATGCGTTCTATGCCTGGATACACTCAACAATTTCCTCCTAATCCGTCCCCTCTGTATCGAAATGATGTAATTTTCATGGATCAACCTCCTCAAGCTCCTTGTGTACACACCGCTCATCCACCTCCTGGTACTCCGGGTTGGCCACCCCCATGTAGTCAGTGTCATAATACATCTAGGGTTGTATTTGGAATGGGTAGTCACATACATCCGGCACACCACCATCATCATGGTATGATGGCTACACATCCAATGACTCCATGTGTACCTTCAAATGTACCTTTATATCATCAAAGATTATGGTATAACCAACATAGGATACAAGAAATGCAAAGAAGAAGAATGGATATGATGAATGGGTGAGGAAATTTAATTACTGTTAAAATTAAGACATATACTTACAATTAGTTTTTACATCTAATATTTCATTATCAGTAGTTTCTATATTTATCTCAGCATTTGTCTTGTTAAAACTAATTTTATTGTATTAAAACAGCTTTATTATGTATTAAAATAAAATAAAAAAATTTTAACACTTTAAATGCCATGCGGACACTGATGGTCGTATCGCAATGTTTTCTACAAAGCCACATTCTATTTTTATATTTAGCAAATAATATATCGTTTCTCCTGTACGCCATCATTCAAACATAATCTTAATAACTTTGATGCCACGAAAATATTCCCCTTTACAAATAAATGTGATTATGACAGCCCCCGCGGTCATATGGTCTACAAATAATAACAAGATGTGTCTGTATGGCAGTCGACATGTTAAAAGTTAACCTATTATTATTAGGTTACTAATTTATCTATAAACTAAGATTAGTATAAAAAATAACTTTTGTATTGACTTCTATCAATTATCTTATGGAGTTAAGGCTAATTAATTTTTACTTTTTAGCAGTTCTGTTCGTTCATTAAGAAGTATACCACCAGTTTCATGCATGCAGGGATATCAACAACCACCTCAACCAACACCAGTCCATCCATCTATTCAAGCAATCCATACGGTGTTGCCTCCACCTCAGCAACCAAATGTGTTCAGCCGGCCAGAAGTAATCACTTCACGTAGAATTGGTCCTACTGCTGTCATTGTAAGTAAAAGTTACTGCATCCTATTCTTTATATATATATGTGTATAATATATTACATTCCTAAATTAATTAAAAAATAGAATGCAATAAAATTTAAGTCTTCGCAAACGCAAAATGAATTTGAAAATGTATCTTATTTGTAATTTTAGATAGTTACTAACCTAACCTAGAGAAGTAACTAAACACCCCCTTATACTAATTCATCTGTTTAATATTTTTTTTTAAAATAAGTTGATTTCAAGAATACATCATTATTTTTACAATTTTATTTATCGCAGCATTAATATTAAATGAAGTTTAATGAATGTTAAAAAAAGTCAAAACTAAATTTTCTTGAAACACCTTAAGTATATTAATAACATCAAAAATATTACAATGTATAATGTTCTTTACAAACTTATAAAAAAAAATATTTGTTTTTAATTGTGCCACATACAGTAGAAGTCTTAAAAAATCACCCTGTTCCTTAATAATTGTTTATTCATCAAAAATAAATTTTATCTGTATTTACCACTTTTTATCACTTAAATTTAAATTATTGTTTAAGGTAACATGTTAACATTATTAATGTATCATCATCAATCTTTGTTAGTTGCTGGTTTATAATAATATTTTGTATACAATTGTAGACCTTATCTCCTCCTACTGATGGGATAGAACAAGTACCTACATCTTCATTACAAACTGAAATTGTGGTTCAAAGTGGGTCTACGAGGTATTTATTCAACTTTGATTACATTTAAATACATGATATAATATTTTTTTTTTTTTCAGTGATGGTGGTCATCCTCATATTCATCATTATTATAATTATCATCCTACTGGACCACCAGGTCGAATGCATCATGTACGCA
The DNA here is from genome assembly GCA_022818045.1 of Neotoxoptera formosana. Lineage (NCBI taxonomy): Eukaryota > Metazoa > Arthropoda > Insecta > Hemiptera > Aphididae > Neotoxoptera > Neotoxoptera formosana. Next base: position 11,055,961 of record CM040633.1, on the reverse strand, counting down.
TAAGTATTGGAGCACCGTCGGGAACTATTGTTAATGTAATTTGGAATAATTGTTTTTTTTTTAACTATACAATATTTAATAACACACTTACAAATATTTTGAATACAGACAACTCCGGGCTCAACAATTCCATCACAGCCAGGTGCTGATATACCTCAGATTCCTCAACTAGGATCATTACCCATGTTAACACGTCATTTATCATATCGGCTAGAAGATTACTTACGATTAATGGAACAACGTCGCATTCATATGATGAATCGTGGGGCCTCAAAAGACACAATAGAAAAGAATACTTTTCCTCATAAATACAAACGTGTAAGTATTTAAATTATTATAATGATAGTACAGTATGAAATTAATAAGTATTATCAAAAATTTTTGAATTATGTGTTAATATAATAGATTAAGAGATCATCAGATGAAATGGAAGATAACACAGAAAAGTGTACCATTTGTCTTTCGGATTTTGAGGATACTGAGGATGTCAGGTATGAATTTAAAAAAAAAACTTAATATTAAAAACAATTTTAAATAATATAAATATTTAATTGTTATTTTCTAGGCGATTACCATGCATGCACTTATTTCACGTTGAGTGTATTGACCAATGGTTGTCGTCTAACAAACGATGTCCTATATGTCGTGTGGACATCGAGACCAAAGAAACCAAGGATGCAGCTTCTGGTTCACCTTTGCCATCTGAAACTACTCCTTTTATTGTTCCAACATGACACGGAGAACTGGTGGTTTTACCGCCAGCTAATTCGTGTTCAACCTCTTCTCGTTGAATTATGTGTAAGAGTGAGAGGGAGGAGAATGCATCATTGTTTTGCTGTAATAGTATTCCACTGCTAAATATATACTTCTAAAGGTCTTATTGTAACCATTTAATAAAATTTGTTACCCTCACTATACACTATAGGGTCTTGCGTGTGATAAAATTTGAAAGAAAAAAAAACAGTCACACTAGTGTGCGCGAGCTTTTCCATTCATATGTGATAACTTTTTTTTAGCAATTTTGCATGTTTTCGTTTTAGTAGAACTTTTAACTTTTGTGTTTTATCCGTTGTGCAATTAGTTGTCCCTACCATGCCTTTGATAGAGTAATGGGCATTTTTTTAAATGTTGAAGATTTTAAAAATATGTGTCTTATACATTGTATTATAGATTACCCATAAAATAATACTTTTATTTTTTAAACATTTACAACAAATACCTAACATTTTTTGTTGATTTTAATATGAGAAAGTTTATAGTTATTAGATTTCCTTCTTTAACTATTTATTATTATTTTTCAAATTTAATCTCTTAATGTTATCCAAGAGTGCTTTCTTTCCAACTTTGACAATATTTACGATTTATTTTTTACATAATTTGAATCAAGAAATCATTTTACTTTTGTGACTTGTTGGCAGTGTTTAACTTTAAACTATTTTTAAAATCGCTCATTATTATTACTGAATCATGTAGTCTTAGGTATCATTACATATTTATATATAATGATAATAAGCATTTAAATTTTAGTTTTTGTCCACATGTTCATTTATTTTCTGAAGCAACTGCACATGTATCGAGTATGGAAATAATGTGCAAAAAACATATCCAAGTTTTTTTTTAATTCATTGTTTTTACTTGATAAACCTATTGTTATCAGAATAAATATGTTGTGGTCGTGAGTAGCTATTATGTTGTTCGTAGTGATATATATTTATATATATTAATTATTATTATATTATATATTTTAGTTTTAGACATTATTTTTACTATTATTTTATTATTTTGTATTTTTAATTAATTGTGTCACACTTATCGAATTTACCTATACCCTAAGTACCTGCAATATAAATTATTTAAAAATAAATAAATATTGAATATCAAATTTAACTATATAGTATCGGTCGCTTTATATAAAATAATCATTGGATATTTATAATATAGTATATACATATATTTTTTTTCATCTTAACGGATCATCGTGAATAATTTCTTATTAATAGATTTTTATCAGAAAATATTTGTAATGTGCATAATAATATACTAATATGTATAGTGAATTTTCTTTCAATTAAATTATCGAAATATTTCTACTACTACCATACATGCTCTTTAATATTTTAATTAATAACGCTATGTTTAGAGAATATCTGTTGTTTGTGTAACACATTACAGCTAACTGTTTAGACATTTTGCATTAAGAAAAAAAATACTATTTTCTTTTCAGAGTAAAATAATTGTCGTTGACTATACTACTGCTGTTTCTCGTCTTTTTTTAATTGATCTCTTTAGTTTTTAAGCACATTTGGACTATATATTTTTTAAAAATAAAAAAAACTTGCGGTGCAAAATCACACAATAATTGTCAACAAAACCAAACCTCCCCTCCCCAGAATATACTAATGTTTTTTTTGGCCAAGTGTATTGTGATAATAATTGAAAACTTTTTAACGAAATTTGTATGTTTTATTTCTTATTATTATGTAACATTATTATTTCTATATTATAATTATTACCTCTTCCAGTTTCCATGTAAATGATGTTGCTTATTATTATTATTATTATACATATTATTTTTTTTTTTATTAGATATTTGTATGCATTTATTTTGTATAACTATGTTGTTATATATTTAATTAAGAAAAAATTGAAATCAATTAGATTTAAAGTTGCCTACTCATGTATGACAGTTGTTTTTAATGAACAAAACAAAATTGGAACATACGCACATTTACACAGCATGTTGAAAATAATTATACATCATGTGTAATGTATATGTGAATAAGGCAAAAAAAAATGATAATTAAAAAATAATTTTTGTTTATTAAAAAAAAAAATAACACTTATAACAGCCATACACCACTGCAATTATTACATAAATATATTTAGAGATGTTACTGGATACATTTTTTTGTTGCTATGTGACCACCTTGTATAGGTACGACAATTATTATAATATTATAATATACCTTTGAATGACTAAATTAATAATAATTAAAACTATTTTTATTTGTTTGTTCATTACTATTTTATGCTCAAAAAAAAAAATAATAATAATTATAACAAATCTTTGTTTTTCACCTATAAAAAATTTTAATATAATCATATACCTTGGTGTTTTTATTTATTAAAAAAGTAATGAAACAAGTTTATAGTAAAATCCTTGGTAAAGTTTATGATTTTGGTCGTTGGCTGACATCCGAGTGTTAATGCTTCTTATTTAATTTTTTTTGGGTTGTTTTAGGTCTTAAATTAATCCTCTTCTTCACCAGACTCAGATTCTGTAACAATAATACAATTGATGTCTTGTAAGGTGTTAAGTATAAAAACAAATGACTGTTTAAATTTTCTTAAAGAAAAAAGATCTAATGTGTCATTGAAAAGTCACTAACCCAGATTTTGATAATATTACCATGAATTACCATGTTTTGTCATTGGCAATTCAACCAAACTTTATATTAATATAATTTATGAGTGAAATAATGACACTATATGAACATAAGAGGGTGGAACTCAGACAGAGATGTGTGAGCACCGAAGGCAACTGTTCATTTATTTTTTTAATATCCCTCCGTTAAGCATTTGATCCATTGCAATATTGAACATAGGCATCACCAAGACGAAGGTTAACAAGAACAAAAACTACTATTTATCGATGTATTCAGAATAACTAATAAATAAATAATTCAATTATCAATTTTATGTTATTTCAAATTGTATGAACACTAGAGGGTGGAACTCAGACAGAAATGTGTGAGCACCGAAGGCACCTGTTCAATTTATTTTTTTAATATCCCTCCGTTAAGCATTTGATCCATTGCAATATTGAACATAGGCATCACCAAGACGAAGGTTAACAAGAACAAAGACTACTATTTATCGATGTATTCAGAATAACTAATAAATAAATAATTCAATTATCAATTTTATGTTATTTCAAATTGTATGAACACTAGAGGGTGGAACTCAGACAGAAATGTGTGAGCACCGAAGGCACCTGTTCAATTTATTTTTTTAATATCCCTCCGTTAAGCATTTGATCCATTGCAATATTGAACATAGGCATCACCAAGACGAAGGTTAACAAGAACAAAGACTACTATTTATCGATGTATTCAGAATAACTAATAAATAAATAATTCAATTATCAATTTTATGTTATTTCAAATTGTATGAACACTAGAGGGTGGAACTCAGACAGAAATGTGTGAGCACCGAAGGCACCTGTTCAATTTATTTTTTTAATATCCCTCCGTTAAGCATTTGATCCATTGCAATATTGAACATAGGCATCACCAAGACGGAGGTTAACGAGATCAGTCTAATAATTGATACTATAAGATGAGATATTTTTATGTTAATAGTTTATACAAACATTCAAGGCCTTAAACTTTGCAAATGCCAAGGAGGGAATAAAATACCATGTGCTTTTATATTCATTTAATTATATGTAACAGACAGGCATCGCCCATAAAGAGGAAGGAGAAACAGTAAAATGTAGTATATAGTAAGCCATATTCAGTATTTACCTTCTTCAGCGTTCTGTAGCCATTCAATGAATTTTTTCATTTGTTCCAAAAATGTTGTTTTACCCTTTGAGTGTCCCTCTTTGTACCATTTCAAAATTACTTCTTCAGTCAACACATCGGCTGTAAAAATTATTTAAAGTTTAAGAAATATTTTTTTTTAAGTTAATAAATTTCAAAAACAACAACTCACTTTTATAGAAGAGTAAAATAATTTTTTGGAAGACTCTCATGAAATTCATATTTTCATAGCAATATTCTTGAACCTTGAGCATGAGTGCCAATTCAGAACGCGCAGTAGTTGAGAAAGCTGAAAACAATGGTGAATATTGCTTCAAATGTTTAAGTGCCTGGTCTGCCAGAAGTTCTTCTTTTTTGTTCCATTCAACTTGTGTCATTACAACTGTCCAAACCTGTAACCAAAAAATTAATAACTTAAAAATAAATAAAAAATTTCTTTTAGAATTTTTTTATTAAAATATTGAAGTTATAAGTCTTAAATATTATGTATAAAATTAGTTAAATAATTACCAAAACAATAATTTCATGTTCGGGAATGTCATGCTTAGAAGACAATTCTTTGATATTTGAAATGATCTCTTTCATATTTTTGTTGTCATTAAAGTCATCATGTAACTGAATTTCCAAGTTGCGTTTAGCTTCCTGACTGGCCTGAGCTAAATGTAACTTAACCACATCACTCAATCCCTTTTCTTCAAACTGTGCACGGAGGTTTTCTTCAGTACGTTTATTTGGAGGCAAGAAATCCATTAACCGACCTTCGAGTCCTCCTTTCTTCAATACAGTCAGTAGATGGGCATTACCTACTTCCTGTTTATATGTCACAAATAGTTCAATGAGAAACTCTAATGCCAACCCATCTTTAATCAAATGCTCCTGAAAAAATATTATAATCAACAGTTAAATAAAATAATAATCGATACATATTATATCAATTATTATATTAAATAGAACTTACATTAGTAAGTACTTGAAGAACAGTAGGTGGAATTGAACCATTAGAAATCCACAACGTAGTCATACGTGCCAATTTAATACGTTCAATGTCACTAAAACCTTTAATGAACAGCAAAATTTTTTTCATCTCCTCCTCGAACATTTTCTCCAAATATTTATATCGGCGCATGAGTTTGATGAACACCTGTTCATAGTTTCGCATTGATACCATGTCCTCGGGCGCTTCAAAAACACATGCATTTGTCTTCCACAGCTTGTCCCCATCCTGAGATATTGATCCATCTTGTGATATGGATCCTCCCGGAACTAAAAAACAAACATGGTTATAATAGCCAATGAAAACTTGATAAAAAAAATCTCAAAAAATCTCACCTAAAAGGCCTCCGGCAATCAATATATCAAAGAGGACTTCACCGTAACGGCGATAATCAACTTTAGAACCAGCTTGATCAAGGAACTTCCAAATTAATTCTAGGTCAGTGCCGGCACCATTGAGGCCCCCAAGGATGTAGTCCCGGAAGCCGAAAGGATCGTACTTTTCTTTTTCATCTTTAAAATAGATAAAATTGAATAAAATATATAACTTGGTAGTTCAAAAGTTTTAATAAACAATAATCCTAAACACACCATATCAGGCGACAAAACATAATATATTTATTTTAAAATAAATCATAGCAGATTGAGTTTGGTCTGACCAATCACTCAATTTTTATTATAAGAACTGATTAATCTGTAAATGTTTTATTCAAAATTTCTGACAGCAGACATTACATTAAATTAAAAAACTATATGCTAATTAATTTATAATTATAAATAACCCTAGATAAATAAAATTACCTCTTTTTCTGGTCTTGATGCGTTGACCTGACAGTACCGGTTTTTCTGTTTTTTGACTCATACAACAACTCGCTGAAAAATGTTTTTGTTACAATGAGAAATATATTGATTACAACATATTTTATAACTAATTAAAAAATTAAGCATGCTAAATAGTCTACTTGGTACACTATTGTTTTATTTGTTAACAATATGGTTTTTTTTTTTTTTAATACAATAGCTACAGTAGAAGATAAAGAAAAAATTTCACTTGAAATGAAAAAATGTATTTCATCTATATATCATGTAATATAAAAGTATAAAAGCAAATAAAAATAACATTTAAAAGATAATTATGTATACATACATTTAAAAAAGGTTTGATTTGATGTTTAAAATAATTATGTGATAATTATTTTTGTTTTGTTTAGTTACCAAGGCATTAAAAATTAGTAAATACTTCTTTTTATTTAACAAGGACATAAGAAAAATGTGTTGACTATAATAGAAATTAGATTGATACTTTCTGTATATAAATAAATAGTTGATGATTGGTAATTATTTATTCAAAAAAAATTATTTGAATTTAATTTTGATTGTTCACATTTTAATTAAAATATAAAATAACTTATTTTAATATAGATTTAAAATTTTGGCATTTTTAAAAATTGCAATTCCATGCTTTCATAAACACAGTCACAATTAATTGAACCATTTTCTTTGGAACCGTAATCTGTTTGAAAGATATTATGGTGGAAACGTATTTTTATAGAAAATATTGTTCTGATTTCACTTGAATTATTTTCAGTACCTTCTCTAATTAGCGCATATATTTTGATCATATACCTATTGTTTTTAACAGGATGTGAACTTGTCGTAAGCAATTTCACTGAAAAAATTGTTTGCTTTGCATTAAGAACCTAATTAAGTTGGTTACTGAATTTATTTTAGATTATTTTTATACATATAAATTAATAATTATCAAATTAACAATCTACCAAATTATGTTTTTTTTTTTACAAAACATGGAATTTATACTGGAATTTTTAGCATGTTTATACAATTCATATTGCAAATCATATGGTATATTAATATACTTTTTATTGCATACAAATGCTCTACCTAACCTATAAGTATTATTTCACACCAAAGTGCAAGTTGTACAGCAATATTTAAAGAATTGTTTATTGAAACCTAAATTTGTTCAGTATAGGGACTAATACATAAATAATATAAAAATTTGATATCTATTGTGTTACATAGATCAAATAAAAGGTGAAACTAGTACCTATCTAATTTTTAATAGCTAACATCTAAACAAAATAAACTTCCCTATAATTTTAGATTCAGAAGAAAAGAATTTAGAATTGATAGGTACCTATATGCAATATAAATTAATATATCATAAGAAAATGTTTTAGTAAACTGCATTCTACCTATTCTAGTGTCCATATTAAAGATTTTAAAGGTTTTTTTTTAAAGATACAGAACTCAGAATTATTATTCTGTCAGTAGGTGTGTGTATATTTGTAACACATTTAGGCGAGTTTTCAATATTCACTATTAAAAGTGGTAAATCGAACTGTAAGTGAGAATTTCATTATGAATAATTAATTAGGATCACTATGGTTATTTATTATAAATAAAAGGTAGGTACATTATTCAGTCAAAACTTATTATAAATAAAAAAATAAGATATAAATCTTTGATATGAAAATTAGAAGATACATGCATTATAGGTAATTAGGTAATTTAAAAATATAATTTATCATACTTGGAGTTGAAAAATAAAAATACATACATTATAAATATTTATAGTTGAACAGTTCTTAAAAAAAAAAAGAATCCATGTGCCTAATGTATACGGCACTTTATCGGAACTGAAAACATACTACTGACGGAACTACGGAAAGGTATTGAAAATTGACCAAACTTTTAACTCGATAATACAAAAATGTATGTTTATAGTTCAATCATGACCATGATTAAAAAACTAAGCTCATTGTATTTTAAAGTCAAACATTGAAACGACATGGTAGGGCTGTGAGCGAATAAGACAAGACAGTCAACAGGTAGGATACAATGAAGAATATAATACTATAAGCACCTACACTACAAGTAGAGGAACGAAATGTCGGAATAGAAATAAGTGATGGGTAGACCCATGCCATAGCCACAGAGCCACGAGTGGCCAAGCGATACCCATTTTTGGTATAGATACACACGTTAACGTCCAGAGACCGAACGGACACAGATGTAAAGCCGTCGGCGCCCGAGATGTGAGAAAGGGCAGCGGCGAATCCTGCCAAGTGCTAATCCGACCCCGCGAGAAACAGAGTGCGAAAGTCGGTTACCAATATTATTAGCCATTTATTACCAGTGAGGGCAAGCGAGATAGAGCGTGCTTCGGCGGGGTGGTCGAGGGGTAACGTGCCGCGCACACGACCATGTGACTGGCGTATTGTCGCGGCGACCCGACTGCCCTAGGCACCATTCGGGGCGTATGCGGAACGGGGAAATAAGTTCAAAGAAACCGAAAACGATGTCAAGGCCGCACACGGCCGGACTCGAAGACAACAAAACGACGGAGATTTCCGTGGCCATTGCCCAACGGCCCATCGCGCACGCACGCACGCGCGCACAAGTGCACGCCGTGCTCAATAGATACGCAAACACACGAGCGGAAAAAAAATTTAACGTGCAGCAGCAGCCGTCGGTGTCGTGCGACAGCCCAAACGTAGAGATCGGACGCGGCCGACGACGACGACAACAACGTGACAACCACCACGTCCGGGGGGGGACCGCCGCGGCGTCGAAATGGCCGTCCGTCCGGCGCGACACCGCGTCGGCCGGCCGCCATGGCCGAAACGTTTCAATGTTTTCAAAGCAGTGTCTACTTACAGAGTAACCTGTTGTCGACGCACGGATGTGGTTGAAACGGCGTGAAACGATCGAAACGGACGCGGAACAGACAACGGAACAACGAACGGATTAGTAATGATCGTGCGTAAAATTGTGTGCGTCGTACAACTATACTGTTCACCGTTCGTTCCTGGTCGTCGTTGGTTGGCTACACATGTCGACGGTCACGGTGCCGCGGGGCGGGGGGTGGAAAAATCCCCGTGCGGTCGCTGACGGGTGGACGGTGTTCGGGGGGCGCGGGAAGCGGTGCCCCGGGCCCGAAAACCGCCGACACCGTCGCCCAAAAATCCCATTTCACAGAAAAATCGTCGTCCGCCGCCGATCCCATTCGGTGGGCCGAGGACATTTTGGCCGAACGACCGGATATTTTCGAAAAGAAAATTTTCACTCGCAGTGCGTCCACACTTTACGTTTGGATAGGTGACGGTTGCCACGCCTGCGCGGCCGTGTTCGAAACGCGAACGGCAAGTACACACGGGTGGTGCTCACGGTATTTATTCGCCGTTCCGCAGAACAATGTCGCACCTGGATCGCATACAATAATATTGTATATTATTATTATCCAAAGTGTCGTACCAGTGTACCGCGCCGGGCGCCGGTACTGTCGTGCCGCCGTGGCCTCGCCGCCGACGGCCGTCGTTTATTGTATCATGATTCATGATTCATGGCCGTCGTAGCTGACGCATGGCTAAACACACCGGCGTGTTCTCGGATTCGGTCCTGCGCTGTGCCCACGATTAACCCAACTCGCCACTCGGTTAGCCGATCACGGTTCTGCGCATCTGAGCTACGTCACGCCGTCTGTGTGTTTAGGAATTAGGATTTAGCCATCAGCCATCGGGTCGACGCCTTGACGGTCGTCGTCCGATGCGCGAGTCCGTGAGCCCGCAGCTCGTTTGTTATACATATTAATATTCCCTCCTTCCACCACCACGCGCACAACACGAACACGTACACGTCATACGTTTCTTGCCGGCGACATAATAACAATTATGATATACGTGTTCCAATCAGCCAATGTCTATGAGCAGGAAAAAATACTAAAGCGTAACCACGCTGGTAGGTACACACACTTCTGACGACTCTCGATGTTCTCTAGTGGTTTTACGATAACGTGACCATACGTCCCGCTTTGGGCGGGACAGTCCTTCTTTCAAGCTTTATGTCCCGCTGTCCCCAAAGAACCCAAATTGTCCCGCTTTCAACATTTTTTATTTTTATCATATTTTATTCATTTTATTCCACTAAAAGAGAGCACGTATTTATTCATCACAAGTCACTACCAAAAACGACCAAAAAAGATTTGCGGATCGGAAAAATTTATAAATTATGTAATATAATATATTATACTATATACAGAGTGTCCCAGTTCTGTTTGACCAATGCAATAATTTTTACAGCAGTAACAGTGATTAGCAAGAAATAATTTTGAATTTTAACACACTTTGAAAATTGTTTAAAAATTAACGACTTAACCAAATTAAAAGTTTTAAACGCCAAAATGGTTTTTAAATACTTATTTATGAAATAGCTATCTTGGATTATTAGAAAAATATTAAATAAAAAATTTAAATTATTTATTTTTGTTGTAAAAAAAAAATAAAATATAAGATATACAAATTATAGCGCAGAGCTCTACAAATCATTACAAAAAAAAAAAACTTAAAAATATTGAATAGAAAAAAAGTTATTCCATTAGTCAAATAGACCTGGGACACTGTATATATATAGTATAATATATATTATATTACATAATTTATAAATTTTCCCGATTCGCAAATCTTTTTTGGTAGTTTTTGGTAGTGACTTGTGATGAATAAATACGTGCTCTCTTTTAGTGGAATAAAATATGATAAAAATAAAAAATTTTGAAAGCAGGACTGTCCCGCCCAAAGCGGGACGTATGGTCACGTTATCCATGCAGCGTGTCTGCACGGTATTGTAAACCTACACAACACGATCGTGGTTTTAAAAATCCAAAAATTAGTTTTATACAATTACAATATATTATTAAGACATCAAGTCCAAAAAGGATGGCAATGGGATACCGCTTCGCCGTACAGCTGTATAGTACCCAGAAGGTGTCGAGTGGGTCACTTGAGTGGATGTCGGATGTGTTAAATTTGAATTCAATGGTATTGTACTATTGTATAATAATTATATACGACAAACGATTCTGAGCAAAGACGGTCTGCTCTAAATACATACTATTAATACTACAGCTGTAGATGGAATTAATTTTTTCTGAAAAAATTAACACACGTCGTTGTGTGTTTAAAATATAATATTATACTTTAAACGTTTCAATAGCACCCACGAACGATTATTTTAAAATACAAAAAAATTATTAAAATGCTAATTTTTCATTTAAATATCTAATTATATCTATAAATTTAAACTCACAGTATCTATAAAAAAAACCCCTGTGCTTATATATTTTTTAGATTTGTTGGTAACCGTATTTAAACATTTTAAACTATCTATTTATCCTTAGCTATAAAAATTGAACATTTTTAACTACGAAATAATTTGCAAAATTTCGTGATTTTGATAAATGTTGTCAAAATTAGAATTTGAAGTGCTTGTAAAAAAACTGTATCTTTAATATTTTTAACTGCAGCAATTAAAACAATTTATAAGAAGTCTTAAATTTCAATAATTTCAAGTTTTTTACCCAAACAAAACTTTTTTTTTATCGAAAATCATTAAAAATTGAAAAATGTATATGCCTATTATATTTAACTCAAAAAGAGTAAAATATTTTGAAAATGTTGACAATTTTATAGTGTTAAGAAAATGCGATTATACAAACATTTGGTGAAAAATTCAAGTAGCTACACTGCTACGGTTTATTTTTAGAGTTTCACCAAAAAACAATTGAAAAAATAAATATTTTATTTTAATTCAAAACTTATATCTGTAAACACTTGACATATTTACCAATAAGGTTAAAATTATCATTAACTATATACCATACAATTATAAAAATATTTTGGCTCTTCTTGGACCTTTTTTACTTTTGACCTCCCAAAGTACCAACCAGATTCAATTTCCTACTAGAAAAGATGCTGATGAAGTAAGAGCATACCCAATTGGGAGGGGCTAATGGGTTTAAGTTCACATTGTACGATAGACGATAAAGTCTACTTTGACCGTAACATATAAATAGACTGGATTAACGTTCATTCAACATAAGACACTCACTATTTCAAAAACTATATTGCGTTTTGGAAAATATTTTTTTTATATTTTAAATTGTTCAAAAACGACATTTTTATTTTATAATATTTTAATTGTATGTTCTATTCTTAAATTCTTATTCCAAAGCCGTATATTTTTTTGAGTACTTCGATATTAAAAATCGAATTTTGGACGAGTAGTGCAACATACTTTGCTGTCAAACCAAGTGGCTGTCGATGTTTATACCTAATTCTATCCAGTTGTTAAGGAGTAGTTGGTTTGCTATTCCTACTATGTACACGATGAACGTCACGAACCGGTCTTGAGAACCGGGTTGTTGGGCCGATATAGATAAAGTTTTCTAAGTTATATTTTACAGGTCCTATATAGAAACTTATGACCTGCGTTCGTGAACTAACACAGTCGGAGACGATATAGCAATGTATACACTATACAAAGATTTGTTAAATGTTTGAAATAGTAATAATTAGACCCCTGATTTATATATGCATTGACATATTTTTTTTTACATCTCTTGATTACTTCATTTGTTTGAAATGTCCACTAATTACGTCATGATGAAGAAAATGGTGGTTAGTTTATTTTGCATATTTTTGAATATTTTGAATAAAATGTATATTATTGCATATTTCAACAGTATATTGCGCTTAAAATGCATGGTTTATGATATATTTTAGCCGTAGTGGTTAGTAAAAAAAGAAAAAAGAATATGATTAATCCAAAACAGAAATACCCAAGTATTTATATAGATATATAGTAGGTATGTAAAATGTAAAATGTAAAATTTGAAGTAATCTGGATGAAGATTTTCATTAAAACATAACATACATAACTCTTGGGGAAATCGAATTATTTAAAAACACAAAAATTACGTCATGTGCAGTTGAACGTAGTTTTAACATGTATAAAAACATACTATAGGTACGATCTAATAGAAGGTATTTAGTTTTGAAATTTTTCAACACCTCATCATATTGTTTCATGTAATATTTTTGAATTATATTAATAGTTTATTAAAATATTTTTAATATTTTAGAATTTAAAAATTTAATTTTTGTATCATATTTTTTCACATTTTTTTGTTGCATATAAATCCTAGCTTTAGTTATAATAACCATCACCTGATAGTAACCCTGTTCTAGATGAGGGTAGTTTATTGAAGATCACTGCAGCCCAGCACACTGCCCAGTAGTATGCAACTATAGCAGCTATAGTACGCGAGTTGAAACAATTGATTTATTATGATTTATCTATGACTTATAAGGTAGGTTATTATACCTATAGTAAGTTCAATTATTATAATGTAATTTAAAAAATGAATGAACGAATGCTTGTCATATACTTCGCGGTGGCGGCGATTCAAACCCGACTGCTGGCCATGCCAATAATGCCTATTTATTTATATATATACAATGTGAGATACGTACAGTCGTAGGTACTCAACGATCCTGTGTTCTGTTAACCTAAGCAAATTCGCTGAGAGCGGCATACATATAATGACGAGTCAGTATAATCTGTAAATCGTTAGTTACATACTTACAGTAGTTTTTGAGTGACGAGCTTATAACTCATAAAGTATTTAAATTTGAAAAATAATAATAAAAATACAATTTTTTGCCAAAATGTTGTTTTGCAACGACTTAAAATTATAAAAAATAAATATTTTCAAAAACGTTAGTGTCTTCTGAAATAATCAGTGTCTTATGCACGATGCGATGCTCCGTATAATTATATTATATTACTTGATCGTTCGGTCACGGTCCACAGTTTAAGACTATTATAATTTATTTATTTATTATATAGTTTAGTACCAGTTTGCCGTCATTGCCGTTTGCCGTGCGCAATATCACACAGGCGTATATATAACACGGCTAATGGCTATTATAGGGCTATGCCGCTTTGCCGCTATGGTAATAATACTTTTGTACATTTGTACCTATATTATCGCTTGCAACTGTCGCGCGAAAACGGCCGCCGACTGGAATATTGTCGTCTGATATGGGTCTCTCTATCAGCCGTTTCGTGCAATCGTGTTTGAACTTGGTTCGACGGCTTTGAACGAAAACTATATGAATTATGAGACGATCGTTCATGATATAATCGCTAAATTATTTCTGTTACACAACAGTGCAATTATAACGGCGTCAAATACAAATAATAATAGTAACAATTATAAATATTAATAATAACAATGCACTTCAATCGGTAAAGTGCGCATAAAGTATTATGCAATTTGTTTATTGGGTTTCCGTTATATTACAACGGCGTACGTATAATATTATGATGATGTAAAACGATTAATACAATAACTGAATAAAAACCGTACGAAACTTTTTGCAGTCAAGGCAAATAATTATAATTTATAATATACAACTACGGGGGCGGATTGGCGATTTTTCACAGTCCGAGAGATATGAATCAAACGTGGTACATTTGTGTTCCTTAATTTTCAATTTCAAAATGTGTTTGATCTACTCCCTAAATTAGTGAAATATTTAATAATAGCTATTAACTATCATTATACATTTATAACTATGTTAGATTATTAGTATTATTAGATTATTAGTCTTGGATTAGTCAGATAAGGAAGTTAACCCACTCAAAAGCTTGTAATTGATGTTTGAACATACATTCTTCAATATTTTCAGAAAATATCCTTAAATATTTTGGATTTTATAGAATTATAGAAATATTAACATTTTGTATAGTATTTAAAATTTTCCAAACCTTTCATAGAAATACATTTTATTAAATCTCTTGTCTTACACATTTATTTTACTGCATAAAAACCAAATTGTATGCGCTGTCATGATTTAGTTTAATAATGAACAAACTATACTCGTTGAAATAGTACCTACGTAATATTTTTTATTTGTTTTATACTTTTAAATACGTCCTCTATGAACGGTTATGCCAATAATTTCATATTTTCATGGCAAACGGAAAACTAGTATAGATAAATAGAGGTCTTTAATAAACGCGGGATACTGGTACGATCCTCAGCAGTCAGGGTTTTCTAATAAAATTCACTCATAATATGTATTATGTAAAGCCTTAAGCCAGTCTCGTCCTTGTATAGTATAAAAATTAAAAGACTAAAATATTAACGATTATTTAACATTTTTTTTATCAACAACCAATCACCAATGGGAAACCACGAGTGACTTGGTCAGTGAAAATAATCGCAATACTTAACGATTAAATATTTCCCAATATTAAATTACGAAAAGACGATAAGTTACGATAAATATCTATAAATCTATATAATATCAGTAAATGTGATGAACTACACGAAATCACTATAAATTATGGCAACAGAACAAACAATTTTTGTGAAGGGTGGAATACCTAAAGCTATTTCAATAAACTTGTTGGAACAAATAATCCATCATTTTTGTTGGTAATTAAGTGTATCCAGCATTGTTAGACAATCATAAAAGAGAGGCTTTTAGAAAGAGAACATTTTTTTATAAAAACTGCACTACAATTTCTGCATTTTATTTCAAATTAGAGCTACTGACTTTCCAATTAATTAACATAACATACTGTATATATAGGACCATCTCAATATCTGTGTACCTACTACCATTGATTAAATATACAAGTATATTTAATCAATGCTACTATACCTATCATTCTAGCTAATATGATTTTTTTTCTCAATTGCATAAATAAATAAATTTATTTATATTGTCATATAGATAGAAAGATCGATCTCCAAGAAATTGTAATATATTTAAGTGCTTATTTTACAAAATTAAATAATTTTTTTTGTAATCATTTGACAATATTATTTGTTTATCGGGAAGATTTTCGATTTTCCGATAGTCCAATCCGCACATATAGCCATATAGGTACCTACAACAATAATAATACCTATATGATATAATGATAATCTAAAGGCGTACTGCGTAGTAAAGAATATACACTTTACGCTCCACAGCCACTGCCACATTTGACATTGAGTAGGATTGTTATAGCCGTAGTGTTGTACAACTGTTGTCTGTATTAATGTGACCATGCCATTCCATTAATGGTGCCTGAACAGCTTAAAGTAAAAACAAAACAATATTTTATTTATAACTGAGTATTTTCCGGCACACTTTTATACAATATTTAAATCGACTATGCATTTTATGGTCAATGATTTCCAATAGGTAGGTAGTAGTTACCGAAAACAACTGCTGTCTAATATTTACACCATTTGATGATTTTTTTTTTTCAAATTTTCTTGACCACTAGACAGCGGATGCGTAGATAGGTATATAAAATATTTTTTGGCTTCTACAACTTTTATTGTTATTATTACCACTACTACAACAACTATTAATAATAACAACTTATTTTTATTTCAAGGTCTTGCGATTTTTGGCTATTTAATTTTGTTTACATTATTAATAGATTATAGATACATTACTTATTTTTTATAACAAAGTATAATATGCTCCAAACTTGGATTTTAGACTTTAATAGGTAGATACTTATATGTTTTTAAAACTAAAAGTTATTGATGGTGAACCATGTTGTAAACTGTAATGACTAACTTTGTTGCAAAAACTCGCTTATTTCACATTTTAGGGGCTGGATTTTCAAAAATCCTTTCTTAGTGTACGCCTTAATAGCTATCTGTATTCTATATGCCAAATTTCAGCCTGATTCGTCCAATTAAAGATGTGTACAGCGGGTAAACATGGTATACCTAGGCCTACCCCAATTTTGAACCTTTCAATATATTTGTTTCTTAAACACATTTTTTTTATAACCAGGCCTGTCCTGAATTTTGATCATGGACATGTCTTTAGGTCCAGTGGTTTGAACTGTGCGTTGATAGATCAGTAAGTCACGTTTTCCTTTTATATAGAAATATGGATACCAGGTTGGATACCTACCTAGATACTTGAAGTGTAAAAAAACTATGAATTTGACCATGTTAGGAATTTAGGAACAAACAAGGACAATTTATATTATATATTTTTTAACTACTAATTTATTTAATGAACTATTTGACGAACTCAATTATTTTTTAACCAATTGTCAAAAAAAAAGCATAGGACATAGGTTAATATTTAACTAAAAATGTTGTATACAAATTGTAAAAAAATATAAGTTATTTATAAATAAATAATTTAGTATAGGTAGTGTGAAATATCAACAAATCAACATCTAATAACAAAAATAATTATAAATTGTAATAAAATACTTATTTGTGTATAAAACATAAACAATACTATACATATATGTTAGTTTTATTATTTTAAAAATTAATTTTTCCGACAATAAAATAAAATATAAGCTTCAGAAGAACAAATTGTTGAAGAATCGATTTCATACACTCGGACGTCATCAAACTTATACCATCTGTAAAAAAAAAAACACAGAGATACCACTTGAGCATATCAAAAATATAATTGAAAATTTTTATAATTATATGATTACTTGTTTATTGAGCTTTTAAGACAACTAGCTGTGTAGTGCCCACCATCAAGTGATCCCGAATGATTTGATACACCATATAAACAGTACTTCCAATTACGGTGTTCTAAACCATTAATAAAATTTGACATATCAAGATCAATTTTAGGGAATTCAACATTTGAATTCTTCTTGTAACCACTATAGCCACTGCTTGAAAACCTAAAAATTAAATAATCAATAAAATATTCATATTAAAACATCAAAAACCAACAAAATACCTTTTCAAATGTATGATTAAATATGGTGGAAGCCTCATTATGTCTAATTTTTTTGTTGCGTCTCTGCTGCGTTTACATTTAGGACAATGCCAACCACATATTGATTCACCATTCAAGTATAACTGAAGGCAATCCTAAAAATATTATATTAAATTTTATTTTCTACTAGCTATAAACATAATATTACTTTAAATATTTAAATGGTTGTTAATTTTTATATTTATAACACACAATTGTATACAGAAATAATCATTTTTATAACTACAAATTTAATTTTAGTAAAAAAAAATTCAGTCAATTTAATTGGCAAAATAAATAATTTTTGAGTGCTTTTTGATTTGCTAATTTATAGTTTTATAACTGGCATTTTATTCTTATTTACATGGGAAGTTGGTCATGTTTTCTTTAAAACATTTGTGTTCTGTTTTTAGCTATTTGGAAATATGATGAGTCTTGATGTAAGCTTACTGACTGATATCAAATTATTATGTTTAGTGTTTTTACAATCATAATTCAATACTTTTATGAAACATAACGATAACTTAGAATATATTTATAAAAATTTCATGTAGCTGTATTTTTTATAAAAGCACATATTTTAGAGTTGTATATACAACATTTTTTAATTCAAATTAATATGAAGTAAATAACTTTACTTTTAACAAATTATTTGGAAATTACATTTTTTAAAATGTTTAAGTAAAATTAGAATGTAATAATTGTTTGCATTTTTATCAAAATATGTTTTCTTATGTTATTCAGATATTTTAAAACTTAAAGGAGATAAGAATGTAAAATTCAATATAATAAATACTAAAAATAATCACCTTAAAATTACTTAAATCACTATGATAAAATATAAGATTTATGATTATTTCTTTATTAGATAATGAATAATGATCATTAATTAGTGGTGAGGCGGGATAATTTAAGTCGGTATATTGACATTATTATTGATACTCATATTTAGACAATATAACACCATAAATTAAAAATTAACTACAATAACGAGATTGCAGGGGTTAATTACGGGACATTGATTACATAAATGATAGAAGTGTAGTATATTCTAAGATTACAATAACAAAAAAAAAAAAAATGTTGATAAAGATATTATCTTATTATAATCATTTATTCAAATTTATATAAATATATTTTGCTTGCATATAGTAAAACCAAATTATTTGCCTATATTCTAAATGGGTAGACGTTGTTTAAAGTCTTCTATGGAGCTTTGCCACTGATTAATTAACAATGATAAGGTAAATTATATATATTTTATACATTTTTAATTTGTTAAATATTACTTATTTAACTTTATAGGTATTACCTAACGCATGAGTAGTATTCCTTTGATGAAACATAAGTAAAATTAAAAACTTATTTTTCAATGTTTATAAAAAATGGTTATATTAACAATTTTTATTTATTAACTATAATCGGTTCAAGTTAAGAACTGTACTCGGCTACGACCAGTATTTGTTGGGCGTTAGTTAGGGAGCTACTGTTTGTCGCTCCAAAGAATCAACTATCTATACGCCTGTCATGTATTGAATGAATAGAGTATGATTAATTTTTTTCTTAAGTAATTTAAAATCAACTAGATAGACAAATTCAATAACTTCACCCAGATAACTCTCATTACATCAAAAAAAAAAAAAATTTTGCTTAACTATAAAAAAAAAAAAAACAAAAGACACTTACTGAAAGAGTACATTTGTTACCATCGGATGGCAATGGTAGACTAAGACTTAAAAATGGTTCAAAAGTAACAGACTTTTCAGAACATGTGTCACAAGATACCGTTGATTTTTGCTGACCATAAAAAAGTTGTTGTATAATAGAATTGTTTGCTTTAGTCCAATTTCCCCAATCTTCTTCACCTGTTTCTTTTGAAGCACCTAAAATAATCCTATTGTCCTCTGGCTAAAAAATAGACAGTATAAATTATAAACAATAATAGTTTACGTGAAAATATTTTACTTGATTTAAATCATCATGAAGCCAATCCAAGAGAATGGTTAAGAACTCATGAGAGTCTTGTTGATCATAGTGTTTGAACATATCTTTATATTCTCCAATTGTATCCTAATTTTTTTTTTAAATAATTATTTTGATATTTATGTAAATATTAAATTTGTTATTTTAATTGTTGTTAACTGAATATTTATATTACAAATAACACTTTTAATTTACATAATTAAAGTACATGTTGTGAAATATAATAAATTGACTAACCTTAAATTGTTGACACTGAAAACTTCTGCCAGATTGTGACCACAAGTTTTTAATGACATTACTAAATTCTTTGGCTACTAAACCTTTTGTTCTACTTTTATAATTCGTGAATTTATTATAAATGTTTATGAAATATTTTACTAGATCTTCAGTGCTACTTAAACATTGCAGTATTGAGTTCATATAACACGTGTTTCCTAAATTTTGTAATCCTCGTAACCCATCTCCTCCCTAAGATGTCAAGAAACAAAAAAATTGAAAATTAATATTGTGCAATATTATAGTTGTTGGAAATTATAACTTTTACAGTATGTACCAGTAAGCTGATTGAACTTGCTTTATTTGCAAGACAACCATTTGACCCACCTACACATTTACTTCGAACTGACATTTAAAATCTAATAATTCATATACTTTCCTTAGTAGGTATACAAGAAACTTCAGTATACCACCCACTCAACATTTTAATGAAATATGTATCTTATTGAGCCATTGCCTGCCATCACTTATAAAGAATAAAGAATATATCAATATAACCACATTAAAATTATTAATTTATTTCGAACAATAAATAAAAAATAACAGTAGCCATGCCAACTTTGTAACTGAAGGAATATTCAAAAATCTTGAATATCATGGTATAAAATATTGCTATGATTGGTGATTAATTTAAAACAGCACATTCATTATACAAAATGTTTTTATACCATTTGAAATAGTAGGTACTCTAGAAAAATATTAAGTTGAGTACTCATAAATAAAAACTTAAAAAAATACAATACAAATTTGTAAGCAATAATTGATAACAAAGGATCCTAAATTGTTTTTATATTGCACCACATATTATGTGTATTATTATTTTATTATTAGTCATGTACCACTAATGACTTAAAATAAAACTACTCAAAATGATGAATCAATAAGTTACTAAAACCATTTTTAATGTACTTGATTTAGAAATCAGTCGCAAAGAATATATTATCATTGTTCCATTGGTTGGCAGCAGAATTACTGCCCAATGACTGTATTTGTATACACTTTTTTTTATGTATTTCCCTAGCCTGACAACAGTATGAGAACATCTGAATATTACAATAATGACTGTCATACATTAAAAGAACCCAATAGATTACCTTATAAATTCTTGTGACTAAATTATTTAGACTATAATAATAAAAAAATATAAAAATTGACTTACAATGATTTTTGTTCTAGAAATTATCAGTAGATCATCTAATGGTTTGGTGGAACGGTCTACACGTGGAATTGAATTTAAATCTATGTCCTAAAAATTAATAAATAGTATTATACAATTAAGATAACATTTCTACTTAAAATACAATATTAAGCATAATACTTGATTTTTGTATTCGTGTACATAAGAATCAACATTTTCTAAAAAGCTATTTTCTAGTGATAATCTTCTATTTTCTAATTGTTCAATATTATTTGGTAACTATAGAAACACAAATTAGTTAAAAATAATGTATTAATCTGTTTTTTTAATGTATTTTAAAGATTTCAATACTTCATTATTTTCATCATCTAATTCGTCATTATTTGTATATAATGGTTTAATGATTTCTGGGTTCATAAATTGATTAAATTTAACAAGTGGCTGCAAAGTATAAAATACATGTTTAAATCGGTTGTTTTGAAAAAGGTATTTTGTTTTTAATTATCTTGATAGTTAATACCTTTGTAGATCTATCAAAAGCAGGTAATTGTTGTTTGTTAGTTGGGGAATAGATTAATTCTTGAGAATCTATATCTTCTTCACTGGAATTATTGTCTCTATGATCCAACTTTGATTTAATATCTGTTGTCAAACCATTATAAAGAGTTGATTTAAACTTTAATTTGGCCAAATCATTCTGTATAGTATCCAAATGAGGGTATTGAATTTGCTTATCTAATAATAAATAAAAGTATTAAGTTTAGTTAAATTAAATATTATTTAATATTCATTACTTTCAAGTTCTTCATATTCAGGTTCTGGGTCCAATTCTATGTCCGAAAGAGGTTCAACATCTTTATTTGATTTTATTATATTATTTTGAGTAGTTTTCCATGGACATAAGTGGTTAAAATCTTCATAACCACCTTTGAGAAACTTTAATTTTTTGCTATTATCACAAATTGGATCCCATTTAAGTAAGGCATTTCTGAGATTAAGCAATCTTTGATCATATTCTATATCTTCTGTCCCTTGGTCTAATATTACAATATAATTATAACTTTGTCTATTTATCCATATGTCTTTAAATGAATCTTCTAATTTGGTTGTTAAAATGGCAGGTGTTAAACTAAAAAAATTGCCTTTCATTAATATAATGACGGTTATATTATAATGTAGTTAATGATGATGTATTTTTTTTACCCAAGATCTAAGTTCTCTTTTGGTATGTTAATTACATCACAAGAAATTATTTTATTTTTATTAAAGACATCTGATGGTCTTGTGTCAAGTAAACAAATCTTTTTTCTATCTGTATTGTCCAACAGATATAATAAGTTTTTATTAGTTATTGTACTTTCAAATTCAAAATTTAATTTTTCTTCAACATTTTTTCTGTTTTGATTT
The DNA here is from genome assembly GCA_022818045.1 of Neotoxoptera formosana. Lineage (NCBI taxonomy): Eukaryota > Metazoa > Arthropoda > Insecta > Hemiptera > Aphididae > Neotoxoptera > Neotoxoptera formosana. Next base: position 11,033,006 of record CM040633.1, on the reverse strand, counting down.
GAATTTTTAATCAATTTATTATTATCTTCTTCTCCTTCTTTTGTTTTTTCGTCATACCTGAAATAATACTATTAGTTTATAAATATTTATTTAAGATATTCATAGTTAATATTTATAAAATATTGTATTGAAGAGACCAAGATGTGTAAATAGATTGTATAATAATTTAAAATTGGGCCTACTCTACTATAAATTTATCCATGGGATTATGGGAACTTTAGTTATAATTTAAGTATTAATTCATTGACATTGAGATCATAAGTGTTACAATTTTTTAAAAGAATAAAATGTCTTTATCTGGCACCCTTTATTTGGAACCTACGTATATTAACAAATTAAAAACAATAATGAAAAAAAAAATCAGTTTAAATCTTTAGTTTTTAAGCTTATAGCCTTGTAAAGTTAGCGATTATGTTTTTTTGTATGCGTGATGTATTGTAACCTTGCCAGTTGAAATATGACAAGTAGCTTTTTTAAACCTGCTGGTTTTGGTTGTCAAAAGAAAGAAAAATTATGAAAATTTAATGAATTTATAATCTAATACTAACATTTTGATTCAAAATGTAAACATATGTCATACATAATATATAATAAATAATTTATAAAATATTTCTTAGTACTCAAGTTTTTTTTTATAACTATAAAACTGTTTATTTTTTTTTAAATTAAAATTTCACAATTATACTTATGATCAACAACAGAAAAAACTTACCTTTTTATTAAACTTTCTTTAATATAACCCAGCATATTTACAGCTTTTTTTAATTTTTTTGTGTACATAAGATCGATATAATTTTTATCATCTATACAAGTTTTTTTCATAATTTGTAGAATTTGACAATATTTCATAAAATAAATAAACACAACTTCTTCATCGTTTTCATTATTTGCAGTCATAGCTTTTTCATACAAGATCTCAGCGTGTCTTTTTAGTCTGTAAAAAATAAGAACAATAGTTATATTTAAATGTTTTTTTTTCAATTATTATTAGTTCATACGTACGATAATACATCCGATTTCTTCATTTTATCTGGTATTTTTGTCAAAATTAATAAATCATCAATAGACGCCGCGAGGCGAAGTTCTTTTTTATTTCTCATGGTTTGGCTAAACATTATATTAAACATCAATATTATTCATGATAGCTTAAATTGTTACACTAGGTATCTTAGATATTGTAATAAGTGTTGAAGGACATTGCTTACCTTTGGTTTTGACGAGGCGTTTTTAAGTCTTTATATAATATGCCCTTTTAGCAATGATATTTACAGTATTTATTTTCGGTATCTACTACGGTCTGCGATCTTGGAATTTAATTATTTTAGAGATTTCGGTGATATTAATTTACAAACACAGTCATTGCACGCAACCCCAAAGAAAAGGGTTCAATAAATAATAAACATTACACTTTTGACATTATTAATTTTTTCAGTATTTACTATTTAGAGGTGTCTAACCATTTACAATGAACGAATACTTAAAGGTATTAATAATTGGTATTTTGGTATCTACTATCTATCTACTACCACAGAATATGTAATACAGAATACGGTCATACGGATTACGGAAATAAGGATTAATAATAATATACCGAGTAGTGAATTATACGCTACGAACGTGTGATAAGTGAAGCACTGACCTTCTCACGCAGCGGCAACTACAGTTCTAGCGCGATCTTGTGTATTATTTACCTACTAATTCCCGCGCATTATTAATTCTTGATTTTAATAGTATAACCATTATTTGATTATAAATATGTACTATTATTTTTGTAAAGTATTAATTATAATACAGCCAATGGTATAAAATACGGACAAAGTCTATTTTGTCATGCTGTTAACAAATTGTATAGACGTTAGAGTGTTGTACCTATAACAGTATAAGCCAGTAGTGACAAACCTTTTTTTTTCTGAGGGCCAGAAATTCAAAATGTTGGTGAATAGAATATATTTTTGGGTAAGCCGTATACGCATTATTCAACATATTTAATCACGTTTTTTTACTGTACAGAATCCTAATAAATATTTGTATGCTTTTAAATCTAATAATTTATTAAGTCTTGATTATTATAAATTAAAAAAATATATCAAGCAGGTAAAAAATCTTTTTTTTATACACATAATTACTATAAAAAATAATTTAATTTGAGTGTTGACCTTGTTTTTGTTTACAGAGAACATCAATACTATTTGAGGTCCTCAAGGGCCAAGAAAACAAAACAAAGCATAAACTTAACTTTTCTCAACACAAACGGTACAATCTAAATTGTTATTAAAAACAGAAACAAAACAAAACAATAACCAGCCTCTGCGTGGACAGGGCACAACATGCTAATTTGCTAGAATTCACCCAAAGAACGGCATGAGATGTTCATTATTGTTATGCAAGACAGAGTTTTACTTTTATTGTTTTTCATAATATAGTTTAAAATACTTGCTCACAAATATCTGTTAAATCAAAATACCGAAGGATATCTTGGTGACTTGCATGCTATATAGTGCAAACGGCAAATCTATTTTATAAATTTGAATAAAACTCGACAAGATTTTCAAAGCTTGGATAGTTTTTAAATTCTCCTCCATCTGCCTCCTCCACCAGCTGTTCTTGTATAGAAAAAGTTAGTAAAAACATTTTGTAAAATTTGCATGTATCTACGATTTTTTTTTTTGATTTTGTCAAAAACTGATAATGATTTTAAATTCCCGTTTTTCCATATTTTTTTTATTGGTATTTCCGACACGTTTGAAAACAATTGGGATTTTTCTATTTTTGCTTCTTAAATTCACCATATAGATTCACTTTCGCAACAGAAAAGTTACTGAAGTTGAAAATCGAAGCATAATTTTTATCGTGTACTCAGACAAAAAACACACATCATCGCTCCTCTCAGAATCTAAAATTCTAAATATGTTAAGCTGCATGATATTCACGTAAGCAACTGGTTCAATAGATTTGAATTTTCTTTTAAAAATCTCGTATACCTAACTTATAACAAAAATGCGTAACATAATCTCGATACTAATACTTTTAAACGACGTTTAGTCAATTAAACTATTAACACTTCAGATAAATATTCTTAGTCATGCTAGTATGGCATTGAAGTAGTGAATGTAATTGTAATTTGTAAATAGTTTAATAATTTTAGGTATAAAAGTATACTCTTTAGTAGTAGGTACCCAACTTTTAATCATAATTATATCTATATTATATAATTATCATCCATCTCAAAGTTGACAGGTCGTCAGGACGTTAGGTGCTGATTGGAATATTGTAGTTAACTAATGACTTATATGATTTATGACTTATAAGTAATGACAATGAGACAATATTGAGTATTTATTAGACCAGTGGTTCTCAACATCTTTTTCAAGACGACAGTACGACATCACCCTAATTTAAATCGGGACTGTATTTTATGTTCCACAATTTTTTGTTTCAATAGACATTTGTCCTAAAACATTTTGTTCCAAATAGTTCTTGGAACAATTTTCATTGGATAAAATATAATTTGAACAAGAGTACATAGAAACAAATGTTTTTGTAAAATATAATTATCATTGCGGAGCTATAATAGGTATCATTAGAATAAATGTTTATTGGATTTTAACAAAATGTATCGAAACAGTTAACAGACGTAGTTTGTCAAAAAAGTTTATTGAAACTAATATAAAAGTCATCATTTTAGAATAACCATTTGTTTCAAAAAAATAAAATGTATTCTAGTGTATATTTTATTCCATTACCCTCAAACATTGGCAAGCCGCTTGCGTTCGGTGTGTGGAGGGTGTATTTGCTGTCCCTACCAGGTTCGATTAAATTTGTAAGGGTTGATCAAGACGGACTTATAGCCCTGCTTTTTTGTAACAACAATTTAAGTTTACATTTTTTGTTTCGAAGTTTAAATTCGTTTTATCCTAAAAAAGGAAAGGAAAAACGGGAATTTCCACATTTTTTTTTATCATTAAGTTTTTAATAAAACCGATATTGTTTTTTGGTTTAACTTCGGTTTAAAACGAATAACCATACATACTCAACATTTTCATCGAACATTTTCATATTAGCATTTTCTGTACATTATAACATTTTCATTTCTACTGTTATAGTAGCAATTTAAAATGATTAAATAATCATAGTCACAATTTTTTTTATAAGCATTTAAAGTTTATATTTTGACAAAAATTGGAAAAATCTAAAAAATTTACAAATAATTTTGCATCTAAAAAGTTATAAAATATTCAATTTTTATATAGCTAAGAATTTTTGGAAAAATGTGTTCAGCTGATCGTAAGACTAATAGACAAATGAATTACCAAAAACAATATAAAATTGATATTTACAAAATCCGCTGTATCCTTATTAATAATTTCAAAAAATTACATTTATTTACTTTTTCGTAATTGATTATTGTGTATGTAAAAACACTGAAGAGGGGATGATTAACAATTTAACAATATAAATTCTATTAGTTCTGTTTTAGAAGCGATGGAAACTTTTAATTAATATAGGTAGTACCTAGGTATAATTATTGTGTTAAATTGTAGACATGACAAACAAAAATAATAAACATACAAAATAAGATTGATCGGGTCAGCTTCTATTGCTCTATAGTGCTCCTATGCTCTATAGGAATTTAGGATATTATTTTTATAATTTCATTATAATACCTATCACCATTAGTTTATATATTTTCTTCTTCGATTAGTATATGATACGGTAGGTTGAACTAATTTTCACCAAAAACATCGTATATATTGTATCATAATAATTATATAACGGTGTTAATAAATTAATGGTATGATTAGTTTAAAATTAGTCTAAATATTTTGAAAATTTAACTGTATAATATAATAAATAATATTTCTAAATAAAAAAAAATTGCAAATTTTCTTGACTTTTACGTATTTTGTCGAAATTTTAATTTAAGAAGTCTAATTCTTCAAGAAATAATATATTTTTATATTTTTCATTCTTATAATGTTTTAATTTTATTACTATTTTGAATGACAACATACAGTTTTAATTTCATATTTTAAAGCAGAATATTTTTCCAATTATTTCGAAACATAAAAATCAAATTTCGGACTAGTAGTTTATGAGTTATAACTTATAAGTATATAAAGTATAGATGAGTGGAGTTGAGTGGTACGCCGTTACCCTGCAAAATGTTATTGAATTTCTCAGCCCATCTATATTTATAAATATATAGATATAATATAGCTCATCAAATATACTTATAACTCATAAAACACTCGTAGGAAATTTGATTTTTATGTATTGAAATAATTGGAAAACACTCTACTTTGGAATATGAAATTAAAACTGTATGTTGTCATTCAAAAAAGTAAGAAACATAAAAAAATCGTAAGGATAAAAAATATAAAAAAGTATTAGGTACTTCTTTGAAAAATGTTGTTTTGTAACGACTTGAAACTTGTAAAATAAAATGTTTGACTCACGGAGACAATAATTGTATCGTATATTTTATTCCATAACAGTTATTAATTATTAGTACAAATATATTATAACATTTATAAACTAGTGTTATAATATACGGTTTGATGACTGTGTTATTTGTTTGTTCAAAGGTAAATGTTATTATACTGGGCCAAGTTTTTTTTGTGGTTATGAGAACGTGTTCACTAATTATATCGAAGTAATTATTATAACTATGCATTTTATATTTTTATGTAAATAGTACCCATGTATAGTTTTGTACCATTTATGCGTATGGAATCGTATTCAGTCTATAATGCGTGTCGTATAACAATTAACATTACCCGCAACGACTAATTCAATACATAAGCTACCTGTCATAAAATAAGGTAAGTTCTATATCAAATATTAATATACGAACACCTATACCATATCTACCTATCAGAAATCTATGTATTAAAATGTCGTTAAGAAATAGATAAATAATTACCTACGTCATGTTATTAACGTATTAATCTTTAATATCGAACCTGTAATATTACACAGCGCCTAAGCGTTTTCTATAGTGTATAGGTACCTAACGATGATGTTTGCAGGCTTAGGTAGGTATCGCGAGTCCACCACCACACATTGGGTAATACGGAATTAGTTCACTGGTCAAATAAAAAGTACGAATTGGTTCCAGATAAAAATGTGTAATAATTACACCTTGTTCCCATATTCTATGTAGGTACAAATCGGCCATCTTATGATATTTTATTAGGGTTTACAATGAATAGTAATAAGTTCTTGTATCATAACAATAATTGTATATCCAACTAAGTAATTAAAAAAAAATATTATATCTAATAGATTGGTAATTGGTTATGTTTGCGTCTCGTCAGTCTTGTGACAACTAACCTAGGAGATAAAGTCACACGTGTAGTTTATGTGCGTGCGATTAAGTGGTAGTGATGTCAAGTGACAAAAACAAAAACTCTACGTAATTAATGGTTTTAAATACGGTTAGTAAAGGGCTAAAGACATTTCCCGTTTCAACTAGAGTAAACTAATAAGCAAAGACTTTTATTCATATACACGCCATGTATATAGGTTAGGCCATATGCTATGCATAATATTCATATTCATGTCAGCCTATATTAATAAAAATATTTTATGATATTATTTCTATTAAAGAAATTAATTGTATTAAATACAGTAGCCAATAAGTTGAATAATTTTTGCCGAAAACATTGTATTTGAAAATGTGTGTATAAAATATAATTATATGCTAATAATATGCTTTAAAAGTATCAAGTACGTACTACGAATAATATTTTTAAGTAACAAATTACCTAACTAAAATAGTAATTCATCGTTTGAATATTTAATTTCGTCAAAATTTAAACTTAAAATATTTATTAAAAAACTGTGTTTTTATAGTTTTTAACTGCAAAATAATTTGCAAATGTTCATAATTTTGTTGAATTTTGCCAGAATGTAAACTTTAAATGCTTGTAAAAAAAAATAAACCCGATTGAAATGATGGTGGAAAATAGTATTAAAGGTGTCTAGTGCAAAACTTATCTGTGACTCACGAGTATATTGGAACCAATACTTTTTAGAAAAATTGAACGCTGTAATATTTACGTGTGCCGTTGAAGAAAATGTATGCCGGGTCTTGTTTGCATTTTTCGACTAAACGACTGTTTAACTATATGCAGACCAAACTATATCTAAATGATATCACATTAAAACTCTTAAAATGTTTGTTTAAATACGATAATGGTTAAGGGCTATAACTATTTTAAGTGTCGGCGTATTTTTTTCTATAAATTATTAAAAACGTATATTCAGATTTAGGTTCATATACGAGCGTATTGTTTAGCCGACTATTGAATACCGTATAATATAATGTCAAGGTTTAGTATTATTTACATTCAGATCGATACTACGAGAACATTTATTACAAATGTTGAATAATCCAAATATTTAGTTACCTACCTACCTATATGATTTTTTTTTTATGTCAATGTGTTATTTTTTCCAACAATATATAATATATTTGATGGTGTTCATAAATGCTATTAAACTTAAACGTTGTCAGCTATTTTTAATTACATACATTATATTCATTACTATAATTTTACTACGTATAACAACCATACAATTAACTGTATTCCCGAATAATAATGTTTAATCTACATTCCACGCAGTGTTATGAACACATTAAAATAAACGATTTAGTATATTAGACACGACATAAATAAGTAATAATGGTACTAAATATATTTAAATTGTCAACTTTCAACTTTTAGTAATACGATAGGTCGAATTAATTTTTACCGAAAACATTGAATTTATTCTACATTCATTTTTATTTTAATATATATTTATATCATATATTATTATTGTTGTGTACATATTTGATTGTGTATCGTATATAGTATATACTAACTCTTGAGTCAGTACCGACTTGCCGTATAGATCGGTTAGGTTGGTCGACGTTAGGTTATATGCTCATAAAAAATATTTATGGAATTGTGCTAAACTTTTTTTCTATAATTCTTGCTAGAAAAACTTATATGGAACTTGTATTACATTTTCAAACTTTAGCTAGGTAAGAACATTAAAAATGTTATGCATTTTATACTGCAAAATCATTTACAAACTTTGGCGAATTTGATATATAGCACTTGTGGGTTAGATGGTAAACTTTGATTATTATTTGATTATTGATAGATTGAGTCAACGAGACATAACGAAACCATAAACAAATTCCTCATATAAAACTTCTTACAGTGTGTGTTCACTTCTCAATCCAATTAGAAATTATAAACAAGAAACTATTATTTTCTTATTAAATTAATAAAGTTATTACATTTTTGTATCCTCTTAAAAAATAAATTCTTAGCTGACCATATATTATGAAATTATGTACGTCTTCGAATTGAGCATTAAATGCATACATTTTTAAAAATAAAAGAGATATTTTTTTGACTCAAATTTTTTTTTTATTACATTTTATTAATTGGATCCAAGAGACTCTCATTCAAGTATAATCGCGCAACTATTTATTTTTGATTTAGTATTTTTATATAGATACCTTTATGCTGAAGAGAAACATAATATCATTAAGTCATTTTAACTAAAAAAGGGGAAACCGCTCTGTGTACAGTATGAATCGAATGTGAAGGTCACTGTAATAGATTTGAATTCAATGTATTGCTTACGAAAAATGATTCTGAGCTGACAGTTTGTCACCTAATTATCATATTAATATATCCGTGATTTTGACAACATTTTCATTTTAAACACTTATTAAAAAAAAAATCTTGATTAAGTATATTTAATAATTTTAAATGGCTATAATATAAACTGTACTAAATTGTCAAACTTCTTGACTGGGAGAAAAATTGTTTATAGATATTTAAAGAATAAAAAACTAAAAAAAAAAAAAATCGAAAATAACTATAATTTTAGCTCAAAAAGCATCGACATTTTTTTGAACATTTTATTATTTATATAAAATGGTATTATAAACATTTAGTGGAAATTTCAAATAACTACGGTTATTCGTTTTTTGAAACCACCTGAGAATTTTTAATTTTAACCTCCCAAAAGTACCAATTAGATCCAATTTGCTATCAAAAACACCATCAAATTTGAAAATCTAAGCATTTTTCTACTATTTATCGAGTATATGGACATGAAAAAAAATAAACATTGTTATTAAATCAATTCGTTTATCGCTCTACTTCCAAAATTAGTAGTTGAGTCATTAAAATTAAATATACAAAAATAATAATTTTTATACAAAATTTGAATTCCTTTATTTTCTATATATTTTGATCACATGCATTATCATATTACATAATCCAATAGTTAATTTGGAATTGAAATAGGTATATTGTATATAGGAACACAGCCATCGACGGTAAAAAACATATATATTGAGATTAATAGATAATTAACATTATTCGGAGAATGGTTGCAAGAAAGTTATATCTAAAACAACTAAAATTATGAATTAGTTTGTGAATAAATATTTATTATAATATTTACATTTATTTTTAAATCTATCACACGAGACTAGGAATGATAATAATACTTTTTTTACTTTACAAAAATTACACATTTCAATTTGCTCATAATTTGACATTATTTTTTCGTTGTTACCAAATTATGTTTTGATAATTTGCAAAAATGATAAAATGATATTAAAATAATTTATACAAGGTTAAAAATATTATAAAATTAACTGATTATAATGATTTTTACATTTAAATAACACACATTTTTAAATTGATAGCATTTACAGTTCAAATCAAAAACACAATACACTTTATGTTTACATGAATGTAAGTACATTATATTGTAAAATGATTAAAAAGAATGTTGTAATAACGAGTTAAAAATAAAACATAGTATTTTGTCTTTTTTGGACACTATAGTTATTATTATTGATAGTTTTATAGTATTGATAATTTCATATTTATATTTATTTATAATATAAATAATCAAATGTATTGTATTTAATAACTTGTTTTTACTTAAAACTCACATTATTATAATTATTAAAAATTATATTTAAATTTAAGAATAAAAAGATTTTTAAATCATTATAATATTGCTTTGGCTTATTGGATTTTTAAAATTTTAAACATTTAAATCAGCCATCATTTTTCTAAAGTCTGCAAGCGTATTATAATCTGGATCCGCATCAATATCTGCAAAATCCTGATTGGAATCAGATTTTACAAATGTTGGATTGTACCGGCTCAAAGACAAGGGACAAGGTAGTAGTTCTGGCATTACTGAATGATGTGTGATTAATGCGGTTAACGTTGTGAATTCCTTCGTAAAACCCTGTTAAAAATGTTTCAAGTTAGTCGAAATAATTTTTCTTTATAATGAAATTTGTATAAACTAAACCTTAATTTTAAACCCTTTGTTTGTTCTGAGTATTAGATAATGAGCGATTCCTAAAGGATGAAATTCTTGAGGTACTCTTAACGACAATGCAAAACACCCTGGTTTGGTGGTACTTTCACGAACCATAAACGCTCCTACTGGTTCTTGTCCCAAAACTTCCAATGTTATTTCTCTAAAATACATTTACACAAATTAGATCAATATGATATTTAAAAGTTATAATATTTTTAAAAATGATTTTAATCATCTATTACCTCGGAATTCCGGCTTGAAACCACGGTGCTTTTTTTAATTCACATTCTTCTGGTTTATCCAGAAGACTATCTGATCTTTCTGGCAAAGGTGGAGGAGTTGGGGTTTTGTCCATACCATTTGAAATCAAATTGTTTTTAAGTTTGATATCCGAAGGTGAATCCGGTGATCGTGCACTACATTGAGTTAATCTATTAAATTAATAACGAGTTAAATAAAGGTAAATATATGTAAAAAATATTCATTACCTATTGTCTTTTAGTTTTTCCTGAGAAGATTCAGGAGTACTGCAATCGTCACTATTGGTAGACGGTGAGCTTGATACAGAAGAACTACAAACTAGTGGATACCAGTCTTCATTAGAGCAGTTGTTGTGTACGGATAGACCCATGGCTAAACGTTTAATTAGTGGGGGTTTTTCCAACATACGCTTGTATGTATTTAAATCAGGACTGTCGTCACTACTAGTTGGTGTAGAAAATTGTCCTGGCGTGAGATCTAAGCCTTTGCTATGGTCAAAGGGACGTACGCCTGGCAGGGTGGTAGGTGGAGTTGGTTTGGGAGTTTCAATAACCTTCTTCGACAAAGGAGATCCATTATGGATTCGTTGTACATTTAATTTATCGTTTAATTTCATCTGTAAAAAAGTTGCAATAAAATGTTTTTATATATATACACGCTTAACGTTTTTAGTTAAATTTTGGACTTACCCAAGAAGTATTATTCAAATTGGTTTTTGGCGAGTTCGTCACCGATCGTCTTTCCAGCTCCAGTTGGGCAGCATACGCCATTCTAAACGCATTTCCCACAATAGAATTTAATCCCTCAGCCTGAAAAAAAATAGGTTAGTTATTTAAAATAATTTCCTGAAACTTAAATTAGCTGAATATGTGTGAACTAGGTATTCACATATACTTCGTATTTTGGTAACTTGTACTATAAACACTTCATATTTCAAGGATGTTTGGCTATAAAATGTTATTCTTTGGCTAGTTTTAATGTGTCAATATCATACATGTTAACAGATGTCAAAAAGTCACCAATAGATTATAAGCCGGTAACTGATAAGTTTTGAGATTAGGTTGACCAAGGTTAACTTAAAATTAACTAACTACCTAAGGTTCTCGCGATTTCACATATCTCATTCTACCAGATATATGTAGACAGATGTAAAATATGTTTACAATTCGTTAGAGATAAAATGGAAAGTGGCTATTTCTGTACCAATACCAATTTGCGTTCCCTAAAATCGAGTCATGGATTGCTTATAGTATAATAACACACGAAAAAGATCGGTGTACGTTAATTGATGTTAACATTACATACCATCAAACTATGTTTTTTTTGTAACGGAATTTATAAAAGTATGTTAAGTCATCTTGAACCTAGCCAGTACGTGTAGTCTACGTAAAACGACGACAGCGCTATAGAGTATTATATATTATATGCATTGTGAAATATAAAACTATATTGTATGTACTCAACTCATGAATTCACTATATACAATTTAACAATATTTTAGTAAGATGCATAATCAATACCCTTTAGTAGTGCTACTTTTATAAGTTAGTAGTTCACAGAGACATGGAGAAAATTGAATACAAGTCATCAAAGGAGGTTGAAACTGGTTTGTCAGTCTTAGAGAATTCAGTTTGAAAAAATGCATTTTTCGTTAACGAATTATTGTGTATTCGAAATGACTGGATTCCTTAAAAACCTGGGAACAGCATTTTGTATTTTTTTTTAAATCATTAAATCGGAGTAGAAATAAAATCACGGCTTTTGGTAAACGAAATACCGATTATTGCAGTATAAATTTTATTGAATATGTGTTACTAAATATGATGCATCTAATACGGTCTAATGAGTACGATAAATAAATTGAGCTTATTACTTCTTTGTTGAACCTTATATTGATTTATAATATTTCCATATTTGGGATTCTATATGGGACAAGAAAGAAATTCAATCTGTATTACACTGGTAAATGGCTTTCTGTAGGTACTCCTAAGGGTTCTCTAGTCTTCTATAGTCATTTGGGGCTTTGGATAACGCGTAAGCCGATTTATATACGAGCAATATTTTGATATCGGATCATTTAAAATCTTTATGATTAAACGAATAATCTATTTTTTCCGTATTCGTTGAACTTAAAAATTGAAGGTGAATTTTTTGGAATCAATATGGTTTTTTTCCCGAATGTTCGCCATTATAGAATTGCAATTTTTTGATTGATCTACAATAAATATTAAAAATGTTTATTTTGCTTGTAAAGTACCTAGAACTTTTGTCATAAAAATCGAATACTTAATTAAATGATTGAACTTCAACGAAATGAAAATGTATTGATTGGTTTTTAAATATAATACAAGTATACAACATACCTATTATATTATAATTATTTTAAATCTCTACCTTTGATTTTTTTATTCTGTTACTTAGTTGTCACAATAACAATATATTGTACACGGATAATTTTTTGTAAATACTTTTAACGAGTTTCGGTACGTAAAAGTAGTGAACAAAAACACATTTTCATATGCTACAAAATAAACGAGTTGATTCGTCGAAGAACCGTTGCTCTGCCCACCTCACCTCGCTGAAACTAGTTTAATTTTAAATGTCAACGGTGAAAAAAATATAAAAATATATCGATAAAGATATTTTTAAGTGCTCGAGACGAGACAAAAAAAAAACATTAACAAAAACAAATAACCATCGCGAATTATATGACGTAGTGTCGGCGCGGTGGTGTGGAGATGACAACACGGCGCTTTGTCGTTAAGTTGGCCAATATTTCGGATTACAATAATACTTAGGTAGACACTAGACAGTAAACTAATATGGAATATTCATATAAATAATTTAACGAATACCATTAGAAAATGTTTCTATATATTTCATAATGTCAGGTTCTTTTTTAATGTCAACATTGAAATCAATGTGTTATAACAAGAACTCTGCTGATTTAGAACTTAATGTGTTATGTATTTATAAATTATTTTTAAGTAATATTCTATTAATTTTTTTTTCAGGTTTAAACATAATCTAACTGGAGTGAATCACTCGTATAATACCCGTTACACAGAAAATACTCATATTTGTGTACCTGTTTTTAAAAAACAACTTGATCTAAAAAGCTCTATATCCGCAGGTACTTAAATATGCAGACAACTTTCTATTAATATTTATAATTTTAAACATGATCGTATATATTTAAATCATTTCTTAAAACTCTAGATTTCACGACTATAGTGCAATTGTTATTAGAACGTTTAAAAAGGTAAAAAAATATTATTATATATTTTTCAATATTATCTATACAGATTTATTATAGTGTTGTAATTAAATTGTTTATATTTTTTTATCTTACTCTTCATATTGTACATTTTCATTTATCTCATTTATCGGTATAAATTGTATATTGTTTTGCTAAATAAAATTATTATTATTATTTTTAATATAGCAAAAGAAGCGTGCGCACGTTATCGTAACAACTAATATTATTATAGGTAGATACTAAATATCATAAACATCATTGTAAGTATAATAACGCGATCGAAAACTCGTCGTCGTCGTCGTCGTCAATAATAATTTTCATTTTTATTTCGGGGGAACGACATCGTACACGAGTCGTGGACAACGTCCACCCCACTCCGCTCGCCGATCACGACTGCTCTTTTCCAGAATTTTAATATTTGCATGTTATAATATTATTATTATAATATTATGTCGTGGGAGGGACGCGGCGGCGAGCGGACTTACAATCGCGGTGGCTGCGGACAGTCGTAAGCGCCGATCGCACACATTTTCCCCTCCCCCCGATGGCGCGGACACGCCACTTTACGCGCAACAGTCGTCTCCGCGGCCGCCGCCGCCGCCACCGGTCCACGTTTACACGGTTTCCCCTCCCCTGCACGACGACGCCGCGCCGCCACTCACGTAATCCTCTTTTTTCCACCGCTTCTTCTTCTTCTTCTTCTCCTCTTATTTTTCTACATTAATTTCTACTTCACTGTCCGTCGGTGACGACGACGACGACGACCGCGACGATAGCGTACACGTACACGCATAGCGGCCGGTCGGCAGGGTAGGTGGGTAGTAGGTGGGTACCACCGCGCGCAAGACTGCATTCCGTACATATTTCAACGAGAATGTGCTCTGCGGGCGGCGGCAGCGGCGGTGACGACGGCGGCGAACCGAAACCGCGCTACCGGGCATCGTTGCCTCCGCCGCCGCCGCGGTATACACCAGACTATGTGCGTTGTAGTGGTTATTGGTTACCTACTACCTACCTATATTATTATTACGAGGGCGGCGAAATCGTTGCACCGAGAGAAAAAAAATGCATTTCATCGATTGCGCGCTAAAAACCAAATCTGCACGCGACGTTTCGTCACTTCGAGTGTCCGAAAATTATACTACTACGTCTTTACACACAAAAGGACGTGTGCATACATCTCGTACCTATATAATATACTCGTGTAACGCGACTATCATGACGAGTTGCCTAACGATACGTGATAAACAGCGATTTATCAAATAGATATGGTAAAAATTTGCAAACGAAATAAAATGTAAAACGTTAAAAAAAACATACAAATAATACGGTTACTCCCCTTGCCCCATTTGTACTAGGTTAACGTTTTTAACCGAACAAAAATGTACAACAGAAAACGTCGTTTTCGAATAATATTGCGAATTGTTCGAAATGGTATGATAAAAAATTATGAACTTTACAACAATAAATCCGAGTGACGAGGGAAAAAAATTGCAAACGTATAATAACAAAGACGGATCGTGCTGCGCATAAACACATATTCATTGTACATTTTACATCACGACTCCATTACACCGCAGTGTTGGACTGTTAGATGTTAGGTGTTTGCATTTTCTTCTTTAATTTTTCTCTTTTGTTTTCGTGAACACCAGAACACGTTTTTGTAGTCGGCTACACCACCGCCGCCGCCGGAATGAGATTATCATTACAATATAAGACCGTTGGACGTCGCCGCGGAGACGATTGCGACTTGTGTGTGCGCGCGGGCATTGTACATGTACAACACCATTATTAATATAATTATTATACCAACACAAATACAAAAAATACACAACACACACACACACATAGTGTAGTGTAGCACTTGCTACTGTTCTGTTCGCCACAACCCACATACCTCTCCCACCCCTCCCCTCCAAAGTCTTGTGGCGGCTGCAATTTTGTTAAAGCCTCCGCCGCCTATTCATTGCACTATTATTATTATCATCATTAAAAGTGCGTCTTATACGTATATTATACACATGCCGATTATTTGGCCTCTGGTCCCCACGATCGTCGGGATGTCCTGCAGGTGCCCCCCCGTCGAGAAGAAAAATTGGGTTAAAAGTTTATGAAATCGATTCTTCCACCGCACACTCACGCACGTCGTGTACACCAACGACATTTTGTGAATCTACATTTTTATAGATTATTGTTTTTAGAATTATTAGCACTTTCGCGGCATAATATCGGATCGAACAGACATATTATTTTTCTTTTTTATTGCCCACGCAAATTATCAGATATATATATAGGTATCGACTATCTATCTATAATATAATAACGGAAACGATAAATTCTCATACAGTCATAGGTACCTACACATATTGTACGCGACGGAACTCGATTGCGTGATGGCACCACAGATATAGAAAACAATATATGTTACACGTGTATATTATGTAATTAAATTTATTATATTTTCTATTTATATGTCTGTGGATATAGTAGGCACTGTAATTGAAAGAGTCAAGAAAAAACCATCATATTATACCTGTAGCGATTTTATATTCGTTTAGTGTAACAATTGTATGTGTATGTTGTAAGTACACACACACACACACACACACAAATATACATGATGTGGAAAATCTTTAAGTTTTGAATTTGTATGACTAAAATTTAGCATTAAATATATTGTATCGCCTAGTATCGGAACGGTTTATATAGGAATATCTTTTGGCTTTTAGTAAAGAATATTATACTATACAGAGGGATTTTTTTTATTCAAATACGATTGATTAATGGTATCGATTAATGAAGATAAGTAATAATGATAATGAATGCCAAGATGAATATATTTTAATCATTCATTTATTATTACTTACTTGACACACTAAAGTGCAATTTCTTTAAACTTAAACTTGAACGCATTGAATGTATTTAATTAAATTTAATAGTAGGTATAGCATAGAATATTTTATTATCTTTAAATAAATGTCAGTATTAATAGTATGTCAAGTAAAAAGTTGAGTAAACACAATTAAAAAAGATGTATACAAGATTTAAAATTTGTAATTCATAATTTATAAGAAATAGTATAAATAGTAAAAGAGCAAATAGTATGTGTTGCATCAACTGGTTTTTAATTTTTTTTCTAAGTCTTTAAAATTGGGTCGTAATTTCGCAAGCATGATTAAAAATGAAAAAGTACAACTTACTATGTCTAATATCTATAGCGTACCCATGCCTGGATATAGCACAAGTGTCGTCCTAGGGACCTTCACTATAATGCTTCTCCCCTCCCCAAGTCCCAAATTTTTTTTCAGTTTGGTTCAAATTTTGCCGCTATTTATATTTTGCAACTTTAGGTCAGGGCCCCACATAGTACCAGTACCTACATTTATATCTGAATATAGATAGATAGTTTACTCATTGTTATTAGAACATAAACATTTTTTACGTGCAAACAATTAAAATACCTATAATTATTTTCATATTAAAATATATTTTCATTTTCCATTATAATATTGCATTTTTCAGTTATAGCTCTACCTCTACCAGTATATGTTTTTTAACTGACCCACATAGAAATTGTATCAGAAATCATAATTAAATTATATAGTTTAGTACAAAAGTAGGTACAACATTTGATTAATTATCTATATTTCAATTTAAATCTTTGCAGATATGTATCAGTAGTTCTAAATAATAAGACCTACAGTCTAATAATTTATCTTACTTAACTAATTACCTATACGGCTCTACGGTCTGTATAATTTCTTGCAAATCATTAGTTAATAACATAATTATGTAAACAAGACTTGACATGATTAACATTTTATGAAAGGAAACATGTATTTAACAAACAGCTGTTATTAATGTGTGTATAGAAAATATAGAGTCGCCGATCACCGTGTTTAATACAAATACAACTATTAATCTTAAAATACTTTAGTAACTTGTTAATAATATAAAATATACCAACGTCATTTTAAAATCAAATAAGCTTTTTTAGGACCACGTGTAATTGTTTTTTTTGGATAACTGTTACTTTGTTATTATGTTAATCTCAGAAAATATTGATATAATATTTTGATTAAGAAATAATCAACTTTAAAAAATACCGAGTATGAAATAAATGTATTTACCTAATGTTTAAAAATTAATGTTTTTTTCGTTGTCCGCTATAAACTATAAAACTACTGGGCCTTTTTCAATAAAAGTTTTATCAATTGATTCCTTGAGACTCGGGGAGGTTTTTCAATCCATGTAGTTCGCTATAGGGTGACTCACTCAGGAGTTTTGTTTCGGCTAACGAAAATTGAATGTTTTTTTTTATTTTTTTTATATAGCTAGCGGTCATTGGTTACAGATAATAAAAAAAAGTTATTGTGATTGGATATAATATTCTGTATTGTATGATATATTGTAATTTAGGATAATAAAACTATCCTATCCTATAAAAATGTAAAATTGAGTATAACAGCCATTATATATTACAAACAAAGTGTATGGTTGAGGTTTATATATTAAAAAAAATTACTCGGCCGATTTTAACAAAAAAACATTTGATAATATTTCAACTGAAGCAAAACGGAAACGATAGATTATAATATATAGTCAGCTATAATATAGATTATATTAGTCGGGTTATCTATACATCTAAAAGTCACATAATATGCTAATCCACAGTTTTTGACCAATTCGTACCAAATTGTGCACATATTATATATTATTAGGGATCTCGGGCCGGTCGTAAGAGTATTAGAATAATAGCTAATATATATATAAAAGGCAAAGTGTATGATCAATTTTGACGTTTTAGGGAAAGTTTCGATTTAAATAATAGACTGAACAAGTCATCTTAGGGTGGCTTACCCGCTGTGATAATATATTAAATTCATAACTATATTATATAACCTATAATAGGTATTCATTTAATTTTTATTGCAATTGGTTTAGGAATGAAAAAAAGTTACTTATTCCTATCCGGTGCAGGATTGCCCAGAACGGTTTTATTTATTCCAGGGCAAGGTAATTCAGCTATAGTATATATTATATGATATAGGTACTTATAGTTTATAAAATTCTCAATGGTATATTTTAAGATAAACTTTAATTTGAAGAGTTTTTATAAATATATAGTATATATAGGTTAAATAGGTACCTAGGTATTATATTATATATTGTATAAAAAATTATTTTGCCGTACAATTATTTACAATCTTCTGAGACCTACTAGACTATACTTGAATATAAATACAAAATGTTTTAGTTTAATACATTAACAGCTAGTAATATTTTTTTTATGAACAATTAAGATAATTGCCCTGCTATTTTATTAGTTTTGAATAACACACCCCCAGTGGGTGAATTGTAATAAAAAGATAATTTAAGGGCGACATGTGTGTTTTTAAGGGTTTGTCAAAAAATAAAATAAACACGATGTGAAGGCATTCTTTTAATTAAAACGGCATATTATGATATGCTAGTTTTTTTTTGTCCGGATTATTTGATAGTAATTAATAGCAATCAACTACTATTTTTACGGATCTTTACTGCAAATGAGATACAGTGTAAAATTTAAAAATTCAACAATACAAAACAGACGTTTCTTACATAGCTAATATATACGTATACGTTGATACCTAATAGTCCTTCAGTCATCGATTATTATGAAATCTGCAATACATGGGTAGTTTAAAAATATTGTGTGTATTATTTAATATTTTACAAAAATTCAAAATTCCAACCATCTAAATTTAATATTTCTAGTTAGACTTTATTGCCCAATACAACTAGTGAAAAAAATTACGAGATGGATAATCAATATTTAATAAAATGGCTACAAAGTTGAAGAACTGAATGTTTTGATACCTTCCACGCGAAGTATTAGGATCCTATACTCAACAGCTCGATACTCTACAATTGGTCTCACAAAGGTTCAATTCAATGATTTTAAAGGGTCACTAATTTAAATTCGTCACTCATACTCTTTTCATACTGGTAACCAAAAATGTTTAGTATTTTTTTAAATATACTTGATCAAAATGTGATTGATAATTTAAATATTTTAAACCATGAGGTTAAACGTGAAACCCAAAATCTAAATCTAAGATATCATCACCCGCTGGTAACAGATGCATAAGGGTTACTGATTCAGTATGAATATTCAAAATATTTACAAGATCTCTAGAAAGACATTGGTCGACATTTAGAAATATTGAGTTCAAATCCAAGATCATTGGTCCAGTCAATAACGAATTGAGGGCCTCTTTTAATAAATAATACAGTTCCTAGGTGATTTAATTCTTAAAAAACAACTTCAGATAATCAGAAAAAAAAGGTAACGACAGCGAACAGTGTTTTTAATGTTATTATTAAATAAAGCAAACATAACGGGAGAAAGATATCGTCCTCGAGGAACACCGACGGGCACATTAATAACATTAGATATGACATCAAGTATTTCAACAAATTGTCTACGGTCATGAACATATAAGAAACACATTTTATTTTAATGTTAATGTCACCATAGAAACTATGTGCAAAGACAAAAAGCTACTTTTTATTGTTTTGAAAATGGCAGCAATACATAGACATTGGAAGTACCTACGAGTATTAATAATTTTAAGTTTACAATATTTATGTTATATATCTATAAGTTCGTACCTCCTACCTGTTACGTTAATAAATGATTTTTTATTTAAAAAAAAAATGTATATAGATATACCTACCTACTGTAATTTTGAATTTAATAACATTATATTTATTAGTATAGACATTACAAATTATAATTTTTATAATTTATTACTATCGAAATATGCCACCGGTTTACATTAATCATCATATACACAATTGTTTTTACTATCCTCCGGGCATTTGAGATTACACTCTTGGAGTATTATAATAACATACTGTACTACAATAAAAAAATCCCTAATAAACCATCTGTTTATACGTTTCGAGCTTTTTTCGAGGATGTCATAGTTTTTGTGCTGCTTTTTTTTTGAATACAATTTTTTTTTTGTTTTATCACCCTTTGCGTTTGATATTTTTTTTTTCATTTCACACAAATGGCGTGATTATAAAATGTTGCCTGAAGACTTTAACAAGAACGCAACACGCGTTTTTCACAAAATCCAGACGTATATTTCACACAAGTTACATGGCATTGCACTCGAATGCTTCCGGCCGGCCAACTGCCGTTTGGTATTTCAGGAAGATACAGGTTTTATGTTGAGGATTTTTCTAAACTACAATGACCTATGTTGACCCTTGCCTAGCATTGTGGGCATATGGCAATAGTGTTCTGTCTGGGAAGGTGGACAATTATATTGCTTTTAATTTTACCAGAACAGAAAAAAAAATGTGAAACTAATTTTTAAAAACTTGTTGGACTAGTCACGTTATGAATACAATTAATACCTATTTCAAGACCAACAAACTTCCAATAGTTTGGTAAATTTTAATGGAATTCTGACACTTACGATCAATGATCTATAATATATGGTAGGTAATATTATAATAAGCAATATATATATATAGTATTCACTCCCTAAACATACTTATAGGTAGGTACCTAGTATTGGAATGTAACCATTTTGATACTTGTATAAGTTAATAATTTAATATGTAGTTGTTGTTAAGTGGATGTTAATGGTTCTCTGTTTTCTCTCATTGACACACTACGTGCAACATTGCAAATTTGCGTTCAGGAAAACCAATCTTGTGCTGTTAGCTTTAATAATATTTGAGTTAAATGATCTATTACAAAACTTAAAGTTTTAATATGATCTATGTTTTTACTATATTTTAATTTTTAAGCGATATACGGTCATTTTTAAATTTAATACCTTACAAACCTATAATTTGCATACAAATTCGAATGTCGTAAAAAACCAACGTACAAAAATAGATAATGTTAACATTAAGTTTGATTATAGGTCAATTCACTAAAGCTAAAAAACAAGGTTGGTTCTGTCCAACGGAAAATGTTGCACGTGTGTCAAAAAGAAAAAACAAATAGGTAGCGCGCTGACAACCTCATAATAATCAAACGCAATCCGTTGGAATCTGTCGGTAACTATATTATTCGTTTATTTTTTTCTATAAAAATAATACTGATGTAAAAATAATGCGAGAGAGCACTTTTTTTGTCGATTGGCAGTGTGAAACTTTTGCAAAGATCAAAAACAAAACAATGCTGTCAATTAAAACGGATGATAGTGTAAATACTCTAGGCGATGCTTAAAGAATGTCGTTATAGACGACGATGAGTCAACCAACACGACCATCTGCTTGGGGAATCTGAGTAGCATATCCCCCCGCATTATCATATTACCTATAGGTAGCGTGTGCGTTTTAAATATATTTCTCCTTGATTTGTATATATAGCCGAATAGCGTACTTAATTATTGTAGTTATTGTACTGATTTAGTTATTGCCGGAAGCGTTTAGCCGAGAAAATGGTTTATAAGGACAATCAAAATGTACAATATTAACATTTATAATAGGTATACCGAGTATATTATATTGATAAATGATCACGTATATTGGTTGCACAGTGCAGTGCGCTGAACTACGAGAATAAAAAGCAAAATCGTAAGTTTGATCGAGTAGGTTCTACATTTCACTATTTCAACGTTTTAAACAAACATCCGTCTAAACAACATCGAGTATCGATTTTTATTTTTCAGCGGCGAACGGTCGACTATAATAAATATACGGAACTGTTGTTTTTGGACGCGAGAAAGAAGTGTTTATATCTCTCTCCCGCGGGCAGCGGTTTATACGCACGATAACTACTGTGCACGTAGTTGGCGAACGAAATGAAAACAACTCCGCCCGCAAAGGTCGTACGAGAACGCGGCGAACACGTTTTCGAGAGTTTATCAAATATTGTTTTTACGATTTGAAAAAAAATCGTCCGACACACCGGTGCAGTTGGCGGTGGATCTTTTTTTGGGGGGGGGGATCCCAAAACGGAAAACAAACAGAAGGATATAAATCAATATAGTGTTGTACGACGCGGAATATATAATATCTGCAGCGCGACTTCCGTCGTATTAAAACGTCGCGAGGACAACGGATTTGCCACGAAACCCCCCGCCATATATAATAGTATATTATGTTTAGCACTTTATTAGGGTGGACCACCCCGTCGTATGCCATGTTAGAATGCCATATTTTACTTCGTCAAATATGATATTTTGAGGGGGCACATTGGCTCGGTTAGGTGCGCAGGACACGAGATGATTACCTGTAACATTTGCACGCTGCCGCAACCGGAACAAGAGAACGACCAACATCCGTCGGTGGGTTTGCGGTGCGCGAGCTTTCGGTACCGTACACCTGTCCAAGCCGGCTGGCAACCCGTCACGCCGCCCATGTCACGCCATTTCCACCCGATTCTGTCGGTGACGCACGGCGACTAAATATTATATCACTGCAGCGCACACCGCGAGACAACGGCACGGCACGCACCACGCACGTATTATTATTATTAATTCACCGCGAACGGACACGGACACGGACACACACGGCCGGACGGACGAGCGCACACGACACGACCACGGCGACGACGGTGCGTATACCTACTGACATATCGCGGCGGCGGCGTCGGCGTCGGCTCTCGCGGTGGCAATCGCGGGCGCGCGGGCGGGCAGGCGGGCGGCCGGCCTGTGGGAATCACCTCTCCGGTGGCCGGCAACCGGTTCAGACGTGCGGCGTTCGAAAGGTGCGTTCGCGCCGGCTCCGGTCCATTCATGAACGGTGTGCACGCCGTCGCTATAATAATATTACATATCGTGTGCGCGATCGCCGGGCCTCGTTCGTTTCCGTCGAAAAGGAGTTCGATACTCTTTTGGGTTTTCGCCAGTTGATATGATATTTTTACCGGTTTTTCTTTTGAAAGTCTGATCGGTTTCCACACGCCGCCCGATGAACATTAAGGTGTCGACCGCGATTTTGAACGGCAGTCGCCCGATGATTTTACAGGGGCGGGTGGGCGGTTGGGAGAATTAGGTTATTGTTACACGAATTCGATATCGATAATATTACTAGGTGTAACGATATAGCAATTATTAATACTTCGATTTCACAGGTGCATTAAAAATTAAGTGATATATGTTTGTTGTGCGTGTTGCACATACCTGCACATGCGTCTAGTGACGGGTAAATCGAGTAAAAGTCAAGGGGTGGTATGCAGCTCAAAAAACGAATTGCCCGATAAAATATTTCACTTTGCCACGCCATGCCACTGCGTATATAATAATAATATATTATATTGTTGCATCGTTATATAGTTGAACATAACCTAACCCAACCACGCTTTCGAGCAAACGTAATTATTATGTTAAATTTTCAAAATATAACTATATATATATAGGTACGTATTTTGTAATTTTCGTTTATATTACGTATATTATTTCGTTTATATTTACGCACATATTACAGTATATTATAAGTAAATCGAAGCACGATTTCTCATGTGACAACGCCATCGTGCAGGCATATTTGTCTGTTTTAGTTTTAACGGGTCTACATATGACATACAGGCAAAGTTAGACTTAAATATACGCCCAAGCATTATCGTATTTTACAACGTCCATTACCAACCACTGGTCACGATTTCTGTATTCATTTAAACAGTTTAAAAAAAAATAATTACCTACAATTATTGTTCCTCCTTGCGGTAATGACGCAATCGCGGCCCGCACATCTGCTTCCATTTTTTCTGAGCATAATTATTTCAAATAGGTCGATATGACGATTATATGTTACGATTTGTTTCAAAACGGATTTAAATATATATTTTGGCGTGAACGAAAATTGAACATTTTTTTGAACAATTTTGTGACCGACGCGACAGGCGGATGAAACGAAAATATTCGGTAAATTCAGAAACGATGTCCACCAAACCGTGTAGTTTTGATTTA
Organism: Neotoxoptera formosana; assembly: GCA_022818045.1. Taxonomy (NCBI): domain Eukaryota; kingdom Metazoa; phylum Arthropoda; class Insecta; order Hemiptera; family Aphididae; genus Neotoxoptera; species Neotoxoptera formosana. The sequence goes on along the minus strand of CM040633.1, from coordinate 11,008,205 downwards.
ATTTTTATCCCAAATTTTATTTTTTCTCTTTGAAACAAATACAGAAGAATATTGCACGCTCAGGTTATATTGTATATGACGTCAGTTTCACGCCAAGCCTGCTGCAGCCATAAGACCACAGTGGCTGTATAGTGTTTCTAATTTTTTTTCTATACCTACTTACGGTACATAGGTAGGTACATTGTACACGGTACCGCTTGCTATCCGAATTCGAAGAAAATTTAATTTTCACACGGTACGGAATGAAATTCTCATAATATGTTTTTGTAACACAACACATCGAGAAACTGTGTAATATATTACACACACACACACGAAATTTATAATATTATGCGCGTTAAAGTCGTCATACGAAAACAAAATATAAACGTCGGTCTCAACCTCATATTTTAATTTTTTTATAAGCCGGGTGATATCATTGCGCAGGTATTTTAGTGTCCAATACATATATTAATAATTAAGTCCATCTGCAGCTGCTGCGGCGACGGAGAAAATTATAATTTTATTCTGATACGCCGTGGCGGAAAATGATTAAAACCTGTTTGTTGAATGCTAAATATTGCGTGACTAACTAACCAGGTACTCGTTAGCGAATACACGAGCAATTTATACTATCGAATAAGACTCTAATATTATAGTATTCTTAAAATAATCCACGTAATAATGTACGAAATTGCATCCAAAATTACATAGTATACCAGCTGCTGCTTTACTGCATTTGCATTATACACTTCGATCTCGTATTATTCGTTTTATAATTATTCTCGGCGAGTGGTAAATACTTATATAGACAATGTTTGTTTTATCGATGCCTTCCTGCCTGCCTGCAATTCCACGTCACCGTTATTGAATCCGCCGGGATAAGATAATAATAATATTATAATATTATATTATTGTGCATATAGGTTCTTCACGGGTAGTGAGTCGGACGAGGAATTTACATAGTAAAAAAAAAATAAAAAAAATATAGGTCTCATATTCCCACGAATTGTTTATTGTGCATTGTAATACACTATTTACTAAATCATTGTTATTAGATGTCTACAATAAACGTCACAACACGTTTTTCGTACACGGGCAATGTATATATAGTTATATATTATGCGGACTTCTAACACGATGTATAATCGGCGAATTATCTCCACCGTATTCTTAGTAATCTCACGTATATTATGCTAAGACGACTATTATAATAATGGTATACGCCGGGCTACCAATTCGAATCATTTGAACACCTCAAATTGTTATCCGTAAATGTACAGTTTACACGTTTTAAGTACTCATTTAACCGATTTAAACACGCAATGGGAATTATTATACATCACAATAGAGGTTATCGTCGCCGTCGTCATCATAATGACTCGTTGTACCCGAATGTATACGCATTTCTTTAAATTATTGATTTGATTAGTCAGAGCGAATAGTGATCATAAACGAATCGCGGTAAAAAAATTCCACGGTATAAGAAAGTCTTATAGGAAAAAAAGTCAGAGGAAAAAAGTCCGAAGCATAAAAAGTCTATGGTAAAAAAGTCCGGTTCATATAATTAGGTAATAGAAAAAACACAATGTGATGCACAAATAACGTTTTAAATTAGTATTGACATGATTTACCCTGACGAAATTATTATTTTATATTATGTATATATTGTTTTTGTATAAATAATTGATTCAATTGAACATGTCCTGGTAATTAAATTTAGAGAATTTTGATGCAGTAAATTAGACTGATAGAAATTATTATTATATTTATACCTTCTATGTAGGTATTGTTTTTGTATAAATCATTAATTCGATTTTTTTTTTATACAACATAACCTGAAATAAATTATTTAAAATATTATTATATGTTTATACATACCGGACATTTTATGCCTCGGACTTTTTTACCTCGGCCTTTTCGGTAGTCTATACCAGTGGTCTTCAACCTTTTTGGACTCGTGACCCATTTTTTTTGGCCTACATTTTTCGCGACCCACGTAAGCTTTGCAGAAAGACAAAAAAAAGCTTAAATTGCTATTATTATTTTGAAAAGAAGCGACTTATTGCGACCAAATTTTAAAGTTAACGCGACCCACCGGTTGAAGACCACTGGTCTATACCATCACAGACAAATGATTTTCACACATGTTTTCGCGGTCGATGGTCTGTTTCCGCGTGTCGCCGGTCTTCGTATTCTAAACGAATCTTTAACGTGGTTATGTGTGGTATACTGGTATCCGGTATGCGCGGTTTTACTGCAGGGTGTAGCAGGCGGATTCGAAAACGAGTCGTCTAGGTGTATATTATAATAGGTGTGCTACGTCAAACACACCGAAACGCACAAGTCCAAAACACGCGTGATATATTAGAGTTGTTATCTCTCGTGTTTTATTTTTTTCTAAAAGTAATTTTTTATAACTACACAAACGAAGTGTGTGCAACACACAAACACAAACACTTGACGAGTTCTGTACACGCCGGGCTATTATTTAATACACATACGCGTACATGTATATTATCATATTATGTTGTAGTTTCAGCTGTGGCGACCACAAATACCTACGGTACGAACACGGTCTTTTCATACCGCCATAAGTATATATATACATATATATGTGAAGAGTATAATATTATTGTGTAGGCAACTACATTAACCAGTGTCTGGTTAGAAAAAAAATATTTATATATATGTATAATACACATAACTCTCGCACACACAAAATGTACGCGTATTATAGGCATACCGAACAATAAAATCGTTATCCGGAACGGTCCGTGAGCGTTTTTTCATGAATGGTTTTTCGTTTAGAGGCGCATTATTCGTGTACGTGTGTGATGACGGTATAGGTATGTGCCGCCCGCTACGTATTATACCCGTACATAATATATGTTATACGTGAGTGTGTACAATGTATATAAACTGTCACTGTGCAGGAAAAACTAATATAAAATTAATGTGCACGTATATGACGTGCGGTGTGAAAATAATAGTACAAATTTATATCGACTCGGGTGGGTAACGCTCGCGCGTTTTACACACACAAAACCGGCGGCGGCGGCGGGTGAGCGAGACTGCAGCGGCGCCGTTCGGGGACTATATTATAGAGACTCGAAACGCGATAACATTATATACATTATAATAATATGCGTCACGAGTCACGACGAATGACTTGTGGATTCTGAGGTGTGACGTGTGTAAAGGACGAAATTCTTGGTGAATAAATGCGTTATATATAGGCGTACGTTCGGTCAGATGGTCAATAAATTATAGTTTTACTCGGCCCGATGGCCTAACGACGGAGCGAGAATACAATATTTTCGAGAACGAAAAAAAAAGACAGTCATCGGCGTGTTTATCTTTTTTTCGAAAACGACCGAACAATATTATATGCTGACACGTCATTTTGCCGAGCGAAATGCACGCGAACGCTCATGCCCACGTTTGGCTATCGTTCGGTCGAACATATTTTAATATAATTATTCAGAAAAATTCACCGAAATTTTAAACGCGGCACTATCATAATGATGTGTGTATTGAACAATATATTTCGGTTTTGACTAACGTAATACCCAGCGGAAGAGTTTTACTAATAATTACAGATTACATTTAAAAATCGACATTTTGAATACTATTTATAGTGTTATACGAGCAGTAGCATATTGTTCAATAATAATACATATTTTACAAAACCAAAATCTGTACAGTGTGTCAGTGTGCTGAATACATGATATTATTATGTACACATTATACTATTGTAGATATTATTTACATAATGTATTATGTATTAGTACATATTATTACATTTTAGTTTTAAAACACTCTATGATAAAACGCACTCAGATTAATAATAAGTTTTATGATTTTTATGGAAATCAGAAAATATAAATTAGGGTTATAGTTTTTATGTAACCGTTAAAACGCTGAAGTGTTTGATTAAAGTTTAAGAAAGACTAAATATACCGTTATATTTTAACATAAAATTAATTAAAGTACTCAGAAAACAAAAACAGGCGCGACTACGTCTCGGATGTAGCGTGTGTAAAATAAACAATTGTGTAATTATTTCAAGACTAAATAACTTGACATCATTTAGGATAAAAATTATGAAGTTAATTCCTACTTCAACGTATTTGCATTATCCAATTTTAATGCTTAAACATTCAAAAGTAATTTGTACTTACAACTTTAGAACTAATGTTATTTAATGATGTAAGAAAATATATAAATACAAATATTATGCTTGATTTAAACGACGGTTGTTGAAAGTTTTGTTAATTATTTTAAACACAAAAAAGTATATTTTCCATAATATTATGGCACCTAAGAATTATTTTGATTTTCAGAGTCTGCCAGCAGTTGTCAGTTGTCTCGTTAATAACTAGGTTACGTGCTTTATTTTTCAGTCATAACGGCAATATACTAATGCCGATTGCCGAGTTATATAAGAAATTGATTAATTTAATTTTAATGGTTCACTAAAATTGAATGTACCAAAGTGTGGGCCACTAAATCATGTATCATTAGAGCTCACTATTGATTCATTTAATGTTCAGTGATCGTTTATGCGACCCGGCACAAGTATTTATAATGTTAATATTATTATCCATCAGAAGGAATTATTCAAAAAAACTTTTAGATAATATTATTAATTAAACCATCCGAATGACATTTCGACAGTGGACAACGTTAATTTTTGCCGGTAATATTTATTTATTTTGTTTATGGCTTAATAGATTTTAAAATTTGGTTTGGGCAACCTACCGTAGTATACCTATATCCAGTATTTTGGTTAATTTGAGTTACGACGTACATAATAACTGTACTATATAATAATATGCGTTTAAACAATTTACAAATTATTTACTAAAACGTCGTAAACGCATATAATATTATCGAGGAGGTCATGATTAATAATTATCGCGTGAAATGTTTTAGTTGAAAAAAAAATTACGTGTACAGTATTTACGTAAAGCTTATTCAATAGCAACATCATCATTGAATTCAAAAACTTTTTTATCGTACTCAATTGGCATTGTTTAACGACCTCGGCGATTAGATTACGTTTGATCGAATTACGATTTAAAATACACGCGGTGAAGGTACAATCGTAAAATATGTCCCCGGTAGTCGAGAGGTGGTGGGTTTTTTTTGTTGTCGATGAAATTTGATATGGCGGTGTTACAGAGGCCGTACAACTACTGGTGTTTTTTTATTTTCCAAAGCACGGGCTACCGCGGAGTCTCGACGCGTTTCAAAATATTTTGCTTCTGGCCATTCGAGTCATAATATTCTTCTACACAATATTATTATAACGTAACAACAATATAACATAATGTTAACATAACAACGTTTCACGCGATGTTCAAAGCAACGCGCTTGCTGAAATATATATATTATATCAAAAGCAAAAAGCCGGTTTGGATACTGTTATACGGCGACACGGGCGAACAGGATTTTAAGTTGTAGTAAAATAAACGTTATTATAACGGCAGCACAGCGTTGTGCGTACGGCGGGTAATTATTTGATTGAAATGCCGTCGCAGGTTGCATGTGGCCGTACTTACAGGGTCGCGTGCACCATAACTGAAGACTTTTTATTTCAGCGTTGGCTCAAAAGCTTCGAAATGTTATCCTAACAAGGCTAGGTCTGTTGTAGGTATATATATACGTAATGCATTTCGAGTGTATATCCCGACAATGAGTAGGTCACTGTAACGGATGTATTAAATTTGAATTCAACGATAAATCGTTATGTATACGAAAAATGGTTCTGAGCGGAGAAGATGGGTGGTGGGTCAGCAACTATTTTCAAATAAAGTTTATGATTTACTACATATTTTATATCATTGTCGGAAAGTAAAGTAACTACTTAATTCGTTGGGTTAAATTAAATTTGGCAAAAAAAAATCGTATAAAACGTATTCTTATAAACGTATAGAATGGTGTAAAATGTAAATAGCTTAAAATAATTGGTTTAAATATTCAACAATGTCATTATGTATAGAAAATAATAATATGCGTAATAGAGAAAAGTTCACTACGATTTAGGTATTTTTCTAAAACAACAAAATAATTAAATTTCGTTCAAATATCCGATTTTGTCAACATTTGAAGTACAAAGTTTCAAACGCTTATAAAAAAATTTCAATCACATTCTATACTTTGGATAGATAAGCTGAATTGTCAATTAATGATTACGCGTCATTAAAATTCGCGATCTAATTTTGATTTTTTTTTAAAGAGTGTTTTTTTCTATAATTTGATTCTATTTGATACGATTAATACCAAGTACATAATATACAAAAAGCAATTTCTACGTTCAGAAAAATAACTTTCACACACCTTACACATAAAAACCCTTTGTTTTGAACTTCGAACAGTCACGATTTGCGACTCGTCACCGGAACTCTGTTATTTTTTTAAATTTTATTTATAGTTGGACTGGAAAATAGGATAGAACAACCGTCAAGCCTACGATTCATTTACTCGCATAATAATCGCCACTATATAGTTCCTCACAGAAAAAAGACAAGCTTGTCTATATATAAACACTGTAATTTTGTATGAAAATATAAAAATACATTAAAAAAACTCGCGCTATCAACTTGTCGTATTTAAGTCACTGTAATTTATTTTTCTAATATGAACATTTCTAAAAAAAAAATGTAATGCTTAATACTGAGTACTTAGTCTTAATTTTGTATGCGGATTTAATTAGCTGGGTCTCCCACTCTCTTAATAGTTAGTCCCGATTGCAGGTATCCACCGCACTTGGATTCGACTTAAACGATATTGTTGCTTTAAAATCGCACAGGTGTGCCTAAATATTGTTCGTCAAGCGCTGCCAATAGAACCTATAATAGTATAATACTTGGGGATGTCCAATGTCCATACCCTTTTACAGTTTTACTGCGCGAGTGTACCTACCCTCTTGATTTGTCATCGCGTCAATGTATTATTTTTTAATCAGAGGAGAAACGCGAATATATTGTCTACACTGAACATTGTCGACGAGAACAATGTTGCCTGCGTGTAATAGTATAATACCTATGCGACTATTATACTGCCAAATGTGTATTGAACGAATTTATAAAATATTTGTGGAATGTGTTGAATACCTCGGATACACATCATCGCAATCGGTCTGTAACACTATATGATGTATACTGCATCGTCGAACGAAGTTTAATGACGACGGTGTTCGGATAATAATGTGCAGTACACGCAGTTGTTGAACATTACGATAGAAAGACAAAAAAGAAAAAAAAACCAAAAGAAAGCCGACTAAAGTCTCTATAACTCGTGTTTTTGTAGCTTAATTTTTTTTTTGCGTAACGGTATCAAACAATATTTTAAACTCAAAAAAACCAAAAAATTCACAGAGACATGATCGCGTACAGTTTTTTTTTTTTTTTTTTACCAAAGACGACAACGCAAACAACGCGCGAGACTGCATAGTCTGAGTATTAATTATGGTCTATAATTAATATGCACCCGGAATTTATGACGCGCCGCCGCCGAACGAATTTAATGATCGGGTTGCTCAGACGCTACAGAGACGGCCGATGAATAATAATAATAATAATAATAATAATAAAAAATAATATAATAAAATACCGGTAGCCCTTGTCGCCGGACGACTCGTACGTCAGTATGTGTGTACAATAATAATACTACATATATGATGTATATATATAATATAATATTATATACGCAGACGCATACCGCGGGGATATACACAAAAACATATTATACACACATTTAAACCAGTAATTATATACCTACCGAACGGCGGCGTACCAAACCTACATACCTCATACGATAATATATGTAACAACAACAATAATAATAATATACCTATATAATATTATATGTGATGCGGACGACGGAGAAAGGACGAGAAGGACGAGAGGAGAATAGTAATCGGCCGGCGGCGGACATCACCTCCATTGTTGGGTGTGTGTGTGCGTGTGTGTGTGTGCGCGCGCGTGTAATAATTACGACCTACGCGACGGAAACCCGGACGCTGTGGCTGCGGCGGCGAAGGAGTCGTCACAGTCGCGGTCTCGTTTCGGTTTTGGACGTCGCGCGGCCGACCGGTTTTCCACGATTTATTTGTTTATTTCTTTATACAGTATACTTACTATTACTAGAGCGTATAATACACCACGTCGCCGTTTTGGGTCCGATGGAAATTTTTGTTCGTCTACGATTTGGTATATTATCACCCGCACCGTACGCATATACTACAGTGGTCGTAACCATATATACCAATTATAGGAGTTCCACGGTCGCGGCCATTATAAGTCTTATTATGTTTTGCGATTGTTTGCATTGTTCGCGCCTATATCGAGAGCCCAGTCACGAAGTTTTTCCTCAATTTCGTAAAATATTTTCATCATTATTTTGTTTATAAATATTTTCCACCAACCCGCTGACTATCAGTCCGCAGCAGTTCTCCCGGGGAGAAATTAGCAGAATTAAAATAATTAGTAGGGATGTCAAAATTTAAAATTGCACATTGGTTTGTTTTTACATTTGAAAGATGAAAACATAATTGTTTATTATTATGTAAAATGCAGTGTAATTTGTTTTTTAAAAAATATAATATTATCTATTATCTAATCACGAGAAAACATTATATACATAATGATAACATTAATAATTCATCAAGAGACCCATTATACTATAAATTATAATATAATAACTAGTACCCAACGATGAACTGAATGAACTTAATGGGCATCGCAGATTTGCAGCTTTAGGTATATTCCCAGGATATACTACCCGTATGTCAGTCGTCAGATAAATAGGATAAGTGTGTATTGGTTGATCCCGTCGAGTCAAAGGCGGGTAATAAAAATTAACGGGTTAGAAATATTTACTGAGGATTCTCAGTCATCCAAGATTCGTATCTTGATTTCTTTTTGTAGTCAGTTTTTATCTTTGACACGACCTAAAATGTCGTAAGTATTGGAAATATTGTACTGATACCTATTGTAATAATCACTGCGTATAATATTTTACTAGAAAACGGACCGTCTAAGGTCTGTCGAGACTAAGCCCCGACGAGGCAGCGGGTAGGCACCTGTGGGGCGGGTGAGGTAATTAATTTTCTCGTCTCGCGTACACACATTAAACGTAATATTGTACAGTATAGTGTACCGCCTACACAGTTTAATCCCCGATCGAGCTGTGTTGGTTCTCGTGTCCGCGACATCCGATGACGGCCTCGCCATTTGATTGAAACGTTCTTTGTCGCAAAGACTTTTGTCCGGATTACACGATAAATGTGCCCCTCTCCGGCCTTAATATTAGTGCGGAGATTTACGTCGTTATTTTTTCTACTCGCATTTGGCCACGATCCGCCATTAGTTCGCGTCCCACGCCCGACAAAAAACAGACGATTTTCTCGAGACTTTAGTTTGTTAAGCGACAATGATTTGTATACACGTCACAGTGTAATAATGTCGTGTTTATCACACGCGTTAATAGTCGCGCAAGGACCGCGAGGCGGATGCTCAGTTTCCACTTTTTTCTATTCTCGTATCTCACACCCTCTCATCGGATTTCCTCTTGAACAACTCCATCCCACCACAGTCCATTTCACACTCCATAGTAAATCCTTACAGTATGATTGGATTAATGATGTATTTACGATTAATCCCAATACAAATTACAAACTTTATAATGTATCTTATTGCCGAATAGAAAAATATAATAAATGTGATACACAATGATCATCAATTCCATTCCATTCCACCATGCTGTTCGGTCGCACAAGCTCAAAATATAAACAGCATACCAACTAACCCAACCCAGGTGGTATGATAAGTGGAAGGTTCCTAATACTATTGTGGTACCTTCCTCAGTTGTGATACGGAAAAAAAGGCGATTGATACAAGGATTGGACAATAGGACTGAATCGAAATTCCAATAGATACTTATTTAGTTTATTAGTTAATGTATAAAAAAAAATGTTATACCCTATGGTTTTTAATAGTACCTGCCTACCTACAATATCTTTTATCTTTTAAGTTTGTCTATATGACTTAAAGGTGCATAATGCATATTTTGTGTCTAATCTTCACTTTTTTATCTTTAAATCCACCCTTAGACCTATACCTCAGTTTGGGTATGGGCTTATCGGCTGTACGAGCATCAAATCGGTAAACGATGGTACAAACGCCACTACAGGAAGTCCACTACCAACAATTTAAAAATCACGGAATAAACTGTACCCCTAATTGTAATCACAGAATTAAAAATTATAAACCACTACAAAACCATGGTTGTAAAATTGTTGTAAATAAATGTACGAATTGGGATAGGGGCGCTAATGTAACGGAAGAGAAAAAAATCGCTTGGAGAGCGTGCACTGACGAGAATTATACCAGTCTTTGGTGAAATTTTATTTTATTAAACAAGGAGAAGAAGAATATAAATGTACCGGAAGTAAAGGCAGCCTACTACTGGTATTTTCACAGCTTAAGCAAGTCGTATCCGCTTCGTTTGGTGATCACATTAAAAATTAACGATAACTATACTCGAGATACTAATATTTATCGCGCTTATTCGTATAATATTATGCTAGACGACTAAAATTCCGTCCGTTAAACCAATAGCTCGCGCGGTGGCGCGTGAAGAATTTTTCCGGTGGAAAAACAAGTCATTTCATTATTATTTACTCATACCTATATTACATAAAAGCCATATATGTATAAGTATGGTACGTGTGTCGAATACTGCAGGCGTGTGTTCAAGGATTAGTCGACCGGCTCAGACTCCGTCGCGAGACAATATCACGAACCGGTGAATGTAATAGGTACGTACATATAATATGGTACCTACGCTCGTATATTGTGTGCTTATAGTTGTTCACACGAGAAATACGAGTGAAACAAAATTGTACGCACGTAAATAATATTATAACGCCGAAAATAATATTATAAGATTTAAAACGATGATGCCATTCCACGGCGTATATGCGCCGCTGCACCGTGCGTATATGACCATCGTGGCTTACATTTTGGCGTCCCTCCCCTTTTCCCCACCTATTTTTGCAAGTAAACGCCACCACCACCACCACCACCACCACCACCACCACCACCACCACCACCACCACCACCACCATCACCATCTCCTCACCGCACACCCGAATCACCGTCGTAATATTGTACTCGCACTCGAAGGCGACGGGGAAAAAACACACCATCACGACCGTAAAAAATAATAACGACAATAATAAACATGACGCGGCGGGCCTCTTTAATGATACGATTTCCGGTCTGGTCACGGAGTTAGGAATACGACTCCGGGTTTACTTTTGATTAGAAACGGCGTGACGCGAATCGTTATTATTAAAGCCAAAACGTTCGAGTCGTTTTGCCAAATATTTACCAAAACGGAACGAAAAATAATTTTTGTTTATTCGGCCGTGTTATATAACTTATAATAGCCACCGCGGGCGAGAAATCGTTGCGTCCTGCGAGTGCTCATTAAAATCGTACAGAAAACGAGCGCGCTTGTGTTTTTAACGAGTTATGGTACCCAGAATAATCACGTCCCGCGTGCCGTTCTAACCGTAATGGGCTGCCAGTAGATTTATAAATTTGTTAAGCTCTTAAGTGGTTGATAACATCATTGAAAATTTGCATTTCCCGAGAATCGTAACTCGCAGCGAACAACAATAAACCGCAAACGTTTCATAAAAATGATATTACGGCTGCGGCTATATATGGCTGCAGGAATCATATTATAATATAGCATATGAATCGCTCTTTAAAAACTACGCGATGGCTTGGATGTCAGCTCCGTGGTAATATATTACGTAATTAGCGGTTAGATATTTTATGGACGCATAAAAAAATTAAAATCGCATCAATACGATCCACATGGTTATAGAATTTCTACGTACACACGGAATAGTCAGAATTTTGTGTTGCGAATCGTGAGATATGGGCGATAACACAGACAGAAGTAGAAGAAGAAGTTCAGAAGAACACCTATATTGAACGTACGAGTAGGTAGGATGTAATAATCATAGTATTATCGTGAGTATATTTTGTTTAAATATAAAATAAAGTTAACGATCTATTACGTAGTTTTTATAAAATAATAAAAATTCGTATTGTGACGAATGAAGAAATATTTCTTTCTTATATTTTATACTTAATCAAATATGTGAACAAAACAAAAAAATATGACAGACCATAAAATAACTTGTGGGTAATTTTAGAGCTTATTCGAAGGAATGTGTCAAATAATTATAAATATAAAAATACATTTTGATTTTTTAACGAATTCGCTGAAATTGTAGCAAAACAATGCTGTATACTTAATTTGAAATACTTCAATACTTACCCGATTAAATGAATCTCATACTTTAATAAAAGCTTAGAATATTTAAATCGTTATAACTGTTGTTGTTGTTATTATTATTGTAAAGAAACTAGTTTTTCAGGAATTTTTAGACACGAAGTAAATTTAAATGTGACGGCACCTATTATATTGGTATGATTATATACCAGAGGCGCCGATAGTTGATTTTTCATATGTCATTACTTATAGGTGATTCAATATAGATGGATAATAATTATACACATAATTGTATGGTTAAATATTATATATCGGTAGGTAGCCAGTAGGTACACTAAAGTGGTTTTATGGTGGACAGTAGAAGAAGTTAATCAATACAAATCTGTTCGGTTTCTTAAAAAAAAACAGGAATAGGAATAAACAAAAAATCGAAAAATACATACAATAATAATCTGAGAAATTATTTCTTTCAATCATTTCTTCGCATTTCTTATTCTTTAAACAAGTCTTAGAGATCTGATTCGCGATTATTTAATTACAACATGAGCCGTTTTATGTAGATTAAATAATAACTAAAAAAATTATATACAAGCATTAAACGTTTGAAATCATAAAAATCGATTTATTTGATTATAATATTATGAACAGCAACTACCAGTATAATACACCTAATAAACATTTCGCATAAGTCACAATAATAACACGAAATCGAATAAAATAATATAACATTGCATTGTATTTATATAATATGTCTACACTACCAAAGCATAATAAGGAATAATTATGTGGATTCTTATAATACGATCCTATATTTTTTTACACTTTCCAGTTACAATTATATTACAATATTACTATATTACAATCGAAAAATTACCATGTAGTAAGTTTGAATAAATTAAAGTACCTATTCAACATCCGTTTTCATTGGTTACGGATGACAGCCTTAAAACTACTTTCAAAAAAGTCTATTCACATAAAAAGTGCACGAATAACTTTAAGGAAATGAACAACATTAATAAGTTTTTAAATGTTCGTTCTTTGAAAGTAAATACGACGAGCAAACTTTTTAACTATTCGGCCGGCTGAAAAACGAACAAAAAACGTCGACATTCGTGTACTCAACAAATTGCAATACGAAAACGTCCTATGCATCACGCTGAATTTGCTCGGGTCTCTCTATTATCAGCCAAACGTATCGGACTCGACGTGAAAAACGACAAATGAAATCCGGCAGTGTGTATAACAACAACAACAACAACAACAACAACAACAACAGCAGCAATGATAGACACCGACAAAAAAGGGGCCATCGTCCCTGGGGGAATCAAGGATGGGCGACAATTTTTATTATCTCTTATTTTACGCACTCAATCTCCAAATTTCAATTTGATCGTAGCGCGTGCAGTCTGAACGGAAGAAATCAGAGAACGGCGGCGTCTCGTAAACCGACCCGACGCGTCCGTAACGTCACAATGATTAATGTGCTTACACCGACTAGCAGAGTCGACGATGATAAAAAATAATACGTGTGGAGGTACTCTCTGGTTGCTCGAGAGTCGAGACGACGACGGTCACCTTGACCCGCGCCCGCCGGTGGCGTTGCGTTTCCGTCCGGTGGCATCGACGCCACGATTACTGCCCCGAAGATTTCTGTATTAATGTACGATTTTTTTATCACGACGGAGAAGTGAATTTAGCGAAATATTATTATTATTATTATTACTATTACACGGATTCTACTTGCACACTATTATTACAACAACGCTAAGGAATTGATATTTTATAACCATAGTCGCAGGTCTTGAAATCGATTTTATACATCGGTAAAAATCGTTAAAAATTACCTACAAAATCAAAAGCGATATAAAAATCGAGTTTTCCTTTAATGATATTCAACATTTTTTTTATTGAAATCGAAAAAAATTAATATCCTTAAGTGATATTGAAGTTAAAATCGAACATTTTCATTTTGATTTCAAGCCCTGATTATGCGCGTCGAGTTTTGTTTTTGTCGCCGAAAATCGAAAATTATTTCTACCTACAGGAGGATGTTTATTATATTAAGTTTAATACAATATGTTCCGCCCCGGCAATACAATTTGCAACAAATTGCAAGACACAATTTTGAGTATTTATATTTTTGAATTTTTACTATAATTTTATTTTAATTACAGTCTTGTGGCATTTTATTGTTATAATTATTTATTTAGTTTTGGGTATTATGGTTGTATATTAACGGTTTTTGAACTATGGAGAAAATAATAATCTTTGTAGATTATTGATATCGTGAGATCGAAACCCAAAGGTGGTGCTAAACAGATTTTTTGAAAATAATATTTTTTATACATTTATGTTAAGCTATCAATGTATAATTAAAGCTTACAAACAACTACGTAGGTCCATCATTCAAATAGTTATACAGAACAAATAAAAGTGCTAAATCAATATAATTTACATATTTATTATTAAATAGAATTTTTAAGATTTCAATTATAGTATTAAAACCAATAGGTTTTATCTACATGATAAAATGAATAAGTGATAACCAAAAAATATTTATTGCTAAATTATGATACAATAGTTATTATTATATCTATAATTCCTAATGTATTCAAATATAATATTATTGACTAGATTTTTGAATAATCAAACTAAAAATAATGAAAGATTAGAACAACTCGTATTAGTTGCAATTAAAACCATAGAAATGTTATAATTAATAATAAATACTATTATTATTAACCAATTAAGTGATTATCAGTAAGCCGGCGCTCTGTGTATGCAATTTCAGTACATTATTTCTCGAGTGAACATCACGGGAGGCGTAAGTGTGCAAAATAAAACTAAAAACGAATTAAATACAAATTGCATTTTGATCTTTTTTCTTTTCTTTTATGTCAACTCTTGTTTTCCGTCCACTTGAGCCCACTTCCGTCACCGGGGACGTGGAACGTGGACATTAATTTCTACTGACACTGACGGGGAAATCGTAACTCGTTTGTCAAGTAAAATGTCGTTTTATTGCACACCACGACGGCCGTGACGTTTACACTCACGCCCTCCTCGTAACGTGTGATTTGATTCGAAAAAAAATTGTAACTCTTAAAAGTAAAACAAATTAAAACGGTGCATCTACCTGTTCGGCCGTCTTTGTGACGAACAGATGACAGTACTGTTTGTTGATATGGCCACCCGGTTGTCTGGCCAGGAAGCAAAACTGTCTGCAACCAGGATCACACGTAGCGTACGAAACTCTCCTGAGTCCGTGAGCCATTAACACTTCCTGAAACGAGAGTTGAAAACAGAAATTGTTAAAAAAAACCCATTAAACCATTTTCGGTTTATGTTTTTATCAAAAAGGGTTGCGGATTAGCCGTAGGTAGTGTCCGGAAGTGAAACGAGCGCGGGTAGATTGTGCACCAGGAAATGAATTAATTTCCTGCTGCCGTTGATAATAACCAATGCGATCGAAGACCGCGCCGAGTAGCCGGAGAAATTGAATTTCAAGACATTTTCATTTCCTCGTTCTCTCCGGCGCGTTCATCCCGGCAGCTTCCGACGTATACCGCACGCGCCGGCCGTGTTACCGGCAAACAAATTATGTACACGTCGTGTTACACGTATTATGAAATAACATACTGTACGGAACAATACGTCGAATGTCGAGGTAGTTATTCGATTTATAATATGTACAGACAAAACAGCGATATTGTTCACGGACCGACAGTCTTCGTACAATAATTATTTCAATATTATTATAACACGAACTGATTTAATCACATAACCCTGTTGTATTAATTCTTATTGGGCATAATATTATTATTGTTTGAACATTAAACAATAATAATACTATGAGATCGATCATAATTCTTAGTTCTTAATTATTCTTGTCTGTAGTATAATATTTATACTGAACTTCAAAAGTTGATGGTTATTCAATATAGTTATAATGATATTAATAATTGCTGTAATTTAGATTAAGGTTTGCATATATTTAAATTTTAAACGCTTCGTAAGTATAAATCAAAAAATGTTATTTCATTTTAACACTTTTTTATAGGTAATATTTAGCTGCAACAGTTTGAAATTTAAACAAATAATGTATTAATTACACCGTCTGGCTGTATGCATATTTCGTTTTCAAATATTCAGAGATATGTATACATCATTTCATAAGTAATTCTTCTGCTACAACAATATTCAAAACATCGTGTGAGTCGTATAATAAATAATAATTCATCACTTCTTTATAAATACAATATTGCTATGTTTTAATAATAATAATTTATAAGGCCATTGTATAAATTATAAAATTAATTTTACATTCAATTATTTATATAGCTATGGACAATTACGATAGTTAAGTGCATTCGTGTGTTATGGAAAGTGAACACATATAGTATGGATTTTTCAGTGACCAAATTTTAAATGTAGTATTAAATATTTAAAATATTTTAATAACTTGTAAAGGAAATACACGAAAACAATAAACTAAAATAGAATAAAATTGCACTTAATATATAACATATTATAATAATACGTGCGTCTAAATATCAATAATTTGAAGATTTTATTACGAAACTCGTCGTTTTATGGATACACGAAAATGTTGTGTACCGACTTTAACGAAGTTTCGTTCTAATTACCCAGACAACGAGTAAATATTTATAACTGAAAATATTTTTAAATTAAACGTCATTGAGAGCATTCTAATCTTTATTTCTGCGAGGGTTGACCGATTCATAAAACACGACCCCTGGCCGATGAATAAATCATGTTTGCCGTTGCAAAAAAAAAAAAAAAAGGTCGAAATCCGTATAAATATCCCCGCCATTAAAAATAACTATATATGCATAATATATCGATGCTCCCGCGGTCCGCAGAGTACGATTACATAATCGCATGGAGCTAAATAATAATTAATATTCGCTAGAAACTATGTCAAAAATTTGAATCACGTAAACGAAAAGAGTAAAAACACGATGGGGCTCCTCTATAGCCACTAAACTCCAGGATATGCGTTGCATTTTTTTAAACGAAAAAATATTCAGCAGTTACGTAGAGAATATAATACACCCTACCACTGCAGCAGCCATTTTATCGGCATCAGAGTTGTTTTTTTCTTTAGTTTAAAAAATAAAATACTTCATCCGTTTTATATAATGTAGCTTAGTTATATGTACATAATATACAACATCACCGAGGCAGCAGGGCACGTGCTGTAAGGTATTTTTTTTTTTTATATTTCCCCCCAGATTTAATGACATCGCGAAAAATGCTTGTATAAATTCGTCTTAAATATTTTTTATACGTTTTTAATGCTAATTGAATTATAACATAAATATTTGTTGGGGGAGGTTTTTCATAAAATATTTTATCACCCTTTCTGCCTTTCCGGACGAGTTCGACGTTGTCTGTAAAGTTAATCAATTACTATACGATAAATCAAATCAAATTAATTCGAATAAGTATTCTTGACCATACGATATTTCTATACAAATAAACGTCGAAAGGTTGTATTAGATACATTTTTAATGATGTTAACACCATAAACTTTTATTCAAACTAGACAATAGAGAAAATTGAATGATTTTATATTCTGTTGGGTTTCTATAAAAGGTTATTAGAGCGATATTAAATTACATTAATTGTTTTCATTCACCTTTAAGCGTGTTATTTTTTTATTTTAAATATATTTGTTCATTATACTACTGGTGACTGATACGAGATAATAATACAAATACAATACAATTTGAAACTTTTGGATTTCAAGCGTGTCATATTTTAGTTGGTATGGAAATGAAAAAAAGTGAAATGCTACAATATAAAAGTATTTAAGTATGAAATTGAGATGATAAATTAAAAACAAAAAATATTTTATGTATTGATTGGAATGATTCGTGTATTTTTTTAATAATTGATTGTCCATAACAGCTTATAGATGAGTGTAAATATCATATTTAAGCACTTACGTATATTATTATGTTACTCAAGCCAAGTGTCATTAATTGGTGATCGTTATTAACCTCAACAATATTTTTATCCCTTACCCCTAACACACCGTGCTCGATTGTATAGATTGCATATTTCAAATAAAAAATAATTAAAAGTATAATATATAATATTATGATGGCAGTAGGATTGGAATTATTATTTTTGTTTCCTGCGATGGTCACCGAACCTTCGAACACTCGGTCATTCGGTATTGTATCGTGAATGCGTTCTCGGCACACATATTATATTATACGGAAGCGATATCATTCCGTCCGTCTGGATCGACATTTTAAGCATATCTGAGTCTCGTGAGTTTTTCGACCCGAATAGCTAACATACCAGTACGGCTGCAGGTTGCTGCGGGGCGGTTTGAACTTAAAAAAGCCGTCAGGAGGAATGTGTTCCCGGGAATCGACGGGCGTCGTTCGTATGAAAGCCGGTGCCTACTGAAAAATCAATCGTTCGCATAAAATCGTCCACAAAGTTATATCAAATATCTATGACGTTTACCTTCATAATATGCGCAGGTATATAATATTATATTTTCCGTGATAAACGGATATAAGCAGTGATGTAGTCGTAATTTTTTTAGTGAGTATACGCTTAAATGAACTTAATAGGGGGCCTTGCCTCCCCCCCCCCATCCCTATGTACTACAATATTATCATTTTTATATTTATACTAGCCGAACCGTCACGGTTTCGGCCGTGATTGGTTGTTTATTTTGCCTTCGGACGATGATATGTAGAATTTTTTATACAAATTTTATCGTTTAATGTGATCGGCAAGTAAATATATACAAAAAGCGGTTATTGAAAACGTATTGAAATGTTTTTTTAGCGGTATTAATGATAAATATATTTTTATTAAAAATGAATACAGATACAAAATAAATGCTAATTAATCTGTCGACAAAAAAAAAATAAGAATCGGGTGGTGTAGTGAATAAAGTATTTGGTACAACTCTGTGAAAAAAAATTGTAAAAATGTTCAATAGCGTCATCAGAAAATTGGAATATTTAAATACAATACACCCCCTCCTCAACCCCTCCAGACAAAAAAAAATTAAAAATCGAGCGTTCTGATGACACTTGGGAAGATATTTGGAACAACTCAGTGAAAAATAGAATGGAAAAAAGATAAATATTGTTGTCACAAAATGGGAACATAAAAAAAGTTCTGTTCTTGCGGACATCGTAAAGAGGCCCCAAAATTAGCTTTGTTTTCTAATTTTTCAAGAATTTTCAACTTATTTTTTACCATCAAAAGTGATACTAAAACCTTCATCAGACTGTCAGATATAACAGTAAAAATTTTCAGCCAAATCGGTTTAGTAGTTTTCTTGGTTAGCGTGGTCATAGAAAACCCCTTAAAATTTTATATAATAGTATAGATTTACTAGACACTATATTACTACCCTGCCGTAATTGAGCCTCATTAGTCTACAATCATACTCCTAGAAATGAATAATTAAACATTTTAGTTTTTTTGAAAACCGTCACATCAATAAGGTTTCTTCGACATTTTTATTTATTAATTAAAAATTATTTATCAAATTGGTTTATAGAATAAATGCATTCCCGTACGCGTATACCCGCGTATCATGTGTTATTCTATAAGTATACGCACTTACAGAAAATCAGAGAAGTGGGTATACGCCGTATACCCGCGTATACGCCCCACTACACCACTGGATATAAGGGTGTAAGAAAGAGAATTTCAATTCGGAATAGGACTATTGCGAATTATAGGAGTGATAAATATCGACTTATTAAAGTACAAAATAGTCATAACTTTTTCATTTTTCTCGTCTATATTCCACCCATAGGAGGTATTTATCGGTGCAAATGTTACCCTCGAGTAAAACAATCATTATTAAAGGATTCAAAAACGCCTCAAGTCGTCCCTGTACGGTTATACTCACCGTCCCCTCTTTATCTGTTCTCTGTCTACCACCATTTCCCCGCACGATACAGCGTCATCGTGTACCGTCTAGCGTTTTACGTTTCGCGCTACACTCACCCTCCGTCGCTCAAACTTACGATAAAAAACGCACCACGACAATAACAAAATATATAGGACGCGATTTTCGCGGACATCGAATTTAGATACGTGCAGACGTTCCTATAATAATAATATACATACACTCGAGCGGAGCTTAAGAAAAACGCCAGTTTTTGCGCGTTTCGCCCATACATTATTCATGTGCACGGATTGTTGTCGAGCGGTAAACTTGGGCGGTGTATACAAATAAATACATATTATATTATATTATAGTACCTATAATACACGGAATGTGATTTATTTCCGTCTTCAGCCCCCCCCCCCTCCCGATGCCATCTCAGCCACCGATGAAGCGGCGAGGAGGAGGAAGACGAGTTAAAAAAATACCCACATTTTTATACACCCGAGGAGAGGAGGACAGGGTGACGATATTATAGGAGAACAAGATGGGGATAAAATATGTGCTCGTTTGAATACTCTGCTCAGACGCTGATGGTCTATTATAATATGTGAGCATTGGCGGAAGGGTTTGAGCCCTTTAGGAGTTCGCACACACACACACACACACACACATACACACACACACACACCGCCTCCGCTACTATCGGTATATGACGTTGAACGGTCTGGGGGGAGCATTCAACTGTTGTAAAATGTGTGTATACAGGGTGATTTGTCAAGCATGCTCGCCGCCACTGTATCTTCTATCAATTATGCATTTATTCAAATTCTGATTTTCGGAATTTTCAAGTACGCTTAAATACCATCTCGCTTTCAAATATTCGGGATTATGATTATTTTGATATTTTCAAATCATAGTTATCTGCGATATTATTCGATTAGTATTTTATAATATGTAGACATTAATCCGAGTATAACGAGTAATAGACAAAAATGATATAGCATGTATGTACTTCATATTTATTTTGTATTGTATTCTATAGCCTCGAGTTCATATATGTATGAAGCTCATTCGCTCAGAAACCGCGCTTATATTTTGAAAATAACCCATCTGCTCACTAATAATAATTCACATTAAACGATAATAGGTTCTCTCGATCGAAACGCGCAAAGAAGATCGTATCGCAACGGCACGCTCCTCGAATGGCACGGGAAAGGTCAGAATATTCAAATGAAAATACATAGTTAAAAATGAGCATGAAAACGGTTGTAATATTATGTTCGGCGAATTCGCTCTGTACTTCATATTATGTTATATTTACGCCGCCGTCGGTTCCACCGCGGAGAACGTCTGAGAGATAATTTCAATCGTGGAACAAAAACGTCGTACCGGTGTATTATATATTATATACATAATATTACATCCACGTCGCATAATAATATATAATATATAATATAATATTAATAATATGTGTGCATTTGCGAGTATAATACGCAGGTACGCGCGTGCACGTATATATAATATAATAATATTCAATTTGACAAACAAAACCATGTCGTATAGGTATAGTGTAATAATGCGGATTTCGTCTCGGAAAACTCACAATATTTTCAATCCTCATACGCCGTCGACGAGAGACTGTATTGGATTCGTCGTCGCAGCAGCAGCAGCCATTGACTGTTCAGAGTTTTTCCGCGTAAGTCCTCTTACACACGTCTCGTCTGCCGTTCCATCTCTCTACGCAGCCTCTGCCGCCGCATCGTTGTCCCTCGCCCTTTAAGGGGAGGATTTTTTTTTTTTACACACGATTCCGGGTAGACGCCGACTTCGCCGGTGTATATTGTAAAACAATCATTATTATGAACATGATGTGTCTATTGTACTGCAGTTGTGTGTTTCGCGTTTATGGCGGCATAAAATATTATAATATATTACGTGGAGTATACACGATAATAATGTCCGGGTCGTAATTTGTTAGTTTTCCACTATATAACTACGCTATTCACTGTCAACCGAACAAAACGTTGTTGAGATGGACTGAATGCCTACTACACTTTTACTTTCAATAACTATCGTGTGCCTAAACGAATATCACGGATTACCGCGCCGCATAGAGCGTGCAGATACAACTGAAGAGGATGATATATTTTTTTTAAATTTGATTTTCCGCAACGAAGTAATACGAACAAAATATTATATAAATCCTTTTATTAAACACGCTTTTTTAAATTAACGACTTGTACATAATATGTTAATTGTTAAGGCTATTCTCTGTTATGGTCTCGTAAAACGGTCCCAGTCCAAAACGTGAAAACTTAAAGCATTAAGGCATTATCGAATTAATTTAATATACATACATATTATTTTAGAATGACGTATGACGTATCTGCTTTAAAGTTACGTTTTAGAATTACAGTTTCGGGTACTTAAATAAATCAGTTTTAAACAGAAGTCTTCGTTGTTCGAAAACAATTCGTCGTTAAAATGTATATCAAATAATGACTTAAGGAATAAAATAAAATTTATAGGTATCAGATTTTTTTTTCAATGAATAATATTACATTTAATACCAATATTGATGTCGTTATTTTTGTTATGTTTGGTACACCATAGCCAATAAAAAGTTTTACTGTTTAAAATTGTTTATCTGTTTATACTATTTCGGATTTCTTTCCCTTTATCCGTATAATACATATACAGTACCCCGGTATATAAACTATAAAACTCATTTTATTATATAACAATAGGTACTACCTATTACTTTTGAACGTTAAAGGAGGAAATAGGTTGTTCGTTTATGAGCATTGAATGGCAATAATTATTAAATATTCATACACCAATAATCAAGGTATTCGTGAATGTAGAGTCAGATAATTCGTGAAAAAATGAAATATTAAACGGTGGGACTGAGTTAGTTCAGTATAATATGTATTATATATTTCTCTAGCTTATTTATATTTTATACACTTACTTTTGTTTACTTTGATTGGTCTAATCACAGAATATATATTTTAATCTATTCTGTGGATTTATTTTCTATTTAAAACTGTGTAGAGTTATGGTGTTGACTGTTTATCGACATTTAATAGTTGTATTTAATTTTGTCGCTCAAAATGTTTAAACTAATTTAAATATTCAATAAATTAAATAATCATTTAAGACTAGGCTGGTACTTTTTATTGAGGTATTTGTTTTGTTTTATTAATGGGATAAATACTACACAGATATTGTAACATTTAACTATTCAAATCATTTTTAATGCAATAAATTAAACATTTATTATTGACTGTTTTTTCTCACATACTCCTACAACTGATGTTCGATTCTTAAACATCCTGTTCCAAGGTGTTATATTTATTAAATATATTCCACTAAAACAAATATTTCAAGACGTATTCTGTAGGTATTCGACGTACTAATAATTCTCGTGCCATTATCTTGTATTGTTCTCGACTCAATAGTACTCAGAATAATACTCATATGAAGTAGTGTAAAGTGAAAAGTAAATACAAGGGATACAAAATCGTCTTATTTATGTATTTTTTACATTTTAATTGACCCTTACGGTCTTCGACTTTTTACACACTTACTAAACATGCTACTATATCAATAATTACAGTTATATTGATGAAAACATTTTACACATTACTCCATGGTCAAAGAGAGATACGGAAATAGTTCAACTTTGACCAGTTCATTTTTAAATCCACGTATTTAACGACTTTATGAACCAAAACTAACTATGCAAATGTATGCAACTACCATTAACTACCAAAATTACAATCTAAAAAAAATAGGGAAAGTAGGTAACCTTTCTGCTATACAGTAGGTGTCGAGTGTGCTTTGTACTTAAGTAAGCCCACTTTAGTGGACGTGTTACATTTGAATTCAATGATAAATGATTGTATACGAAAAACGATTCTGAACGATGACTGTTCATCAGCCTATATTACTAAGTAGATTTTACGATATATTTATAATGCTATCATGGTCATTTATTTATTTAGCTATTAGTATTACGGTAGGTTGAGTTAAATTGTACCGAAAAATTGCTTTAATTATATTATTAATATATACATAAGTATAAATATATTATCTTATATATAAAATTCTCGTGTCACAATGTTAGTTATCATACTCCTCCGAAATGGTTTGACCGATTTTTATGAAATTTTATATGCATATTCAGTAGGTCTGAGAATCGGCTACTATCTAAGTTTGTATGCGGTGCGATAAGTAGTTCAGGAGTTATGGCGAGTTTAAGTTATTTTGAGATTTACGATGGAAATATTTGCTTATAAATGGTTGCCATTGGTTACAACCTACTAACTCGGTTGTTTTTTTTTTTTTTAATGTACCTAATTCTGATTTCAGTTACTTACGCATCTCATGGGGTCCGCAATCCGCCGCAGGTGGATTGCCTACCTGATAATGTACTACTGCTATATTATCCACGATCCGATGCAGTGGATTGCTTACCTAGGTGGCTTAGATGTATGTAAATCACTTGAGGTTAATCTTAACATAATATATGGACATATGATTCAGGCAACGCCGGAAGGGAAAGCTAGGATAGGACAGCTAATATAGCTGACACTTCGTGTCACGAAGTGCACGGGATCAGCTAGTTAATATATATAAATATGTATATTGATTATAATATGTGTTTTGTAATTTTTCTTTCAACGATCAGTGCAACGCGTTTCCAATTAGGTACGTTCTTAATGAAAAATAACGATAAACGATTAGAAGTAGGTATATAGTATATACCTACACGACTACACCCACCCATTACGAACAAAGTAATTTTACTGATGATCGGTATAGATGAAAGGTTCTTTTCGTCTGAAAAGGGTGTACCGCCCAAATGATTTGCATGCGTTATATGAACGCGTTGACGGTTAACGATAATGCATGTCTATATATACAGTGTTACTGCTACAACAAGTCTCTAATATTCAATTTGACGCCTATCGCGCACCACTATATATACATATTACAAACATTATCCAGCAAAGCGACGGGGAGGGTGACGGCGCTTATCTCAGCGAACAGTTCATCTCGAGTGTGCGCGCGTGTGTGTGTGTTGTGTGTCGACGAGACCACACGCGTGCAAAAGGGTGGCGGCGCAGGTGACTAAGGGACGGGATGCGTCGGCACGCTGAATGGAAAAACAGTGGGGGGGGGTAGAGGGCGAGGGTCCATGGCCGCCAGGAGCTGATGCGGCAATGCGTCGCGCAGGCGGGAAGCGTCAAAAGCCGTTTGATTGATAGTCGTATCCGTATATGTACAGGCCTTTGACGGGTTGATTAATTAACGATAGCTATAGTCGCCGACGCGCCGCTATACGTCGCCATCACGCCGCGGGTTTGTACGGCGGCGGCACACACAGAAAGGCGAACGCCAGTGTCGGACCGGATGAGGCGGTGAAAAAAGCTCTATAGGTAGGTACCCCCAGGTATAGACTTTGGCGTCACCGCCATCTTGTTTTTCGCCTTGCCCTTTACCTCTGCTTTCCTCATGATAGTTCCTACTTGCCTCTATAATCCCAACCACCGCCCCCGTCGCTACTGACAGTGTTCGAATTTTGATACATGTTCTGCAATGTTTAGCCCCCCCCCCCACACCATCACATTATACATCTTAAACACGCTCATTAATCAACCCGAGGGAAAAAGTATTTCATCACCGTCCCTGTATAATAGGTATATTGTATAAATCATCCCACGGACCTCTGTGGAAAGACGTATACTGTGACCTTACCTCATCGCAGCTCCTTTCAATCGATTCCTCCTCCCCAATTTTCCGGTAAGTTCCCCCTTTAAAACATATGGTATTCATAATATGTACAGAACCGCGTGTCGACCGTTTCCATAAAAATGTACGATACGCGTTATGTACTGTTTATAGTCACTCGAATATAATACAACGTGGAAATATTATTCAACCGCTCTACCGAGTTAGATAAGGTTGTAAAATACAAAAAATATATGTAGGTATCTACAATATAAGTCTCGAGAAATGTATATATGGCTACAGTGGTTATTTATGGCATTAAAAAAATATACGACGATATTATGATAGAACATCGGATAATAGTGTCCTTCATTATGTATAAAAAAATAAAAGTATGCTTTCTTAATTATAGAGGTGAATTCGGCCTAATTTATATTCATCAACATTAATGGATTTTTAATGAAAATAACGTGTACATAATTAAATAAAATACATACGTAAGAAAATATTTGAAATTATTTGGGATTGTACGTCATTTGTACCGCTAATCGCTAATCTAATTGTACAGGCATCGATAGTAATCGCAACGATGTCACCTCGTTACGAGAGCTACACAATTATTGTATTTTTTTTCTGGTCCACCCAAATACCCAATGCAAGTACAATGCGCCTAAAAGATAACACGATCGGTTGGAGGAAATGGGTGTGGGAACTGTGGGCTTATAATAGGTGTCAAATTTCTGACGTTATCCGGAGATCCGATGACTGTATTTCGTAATTATAGTTACCTACGTACTTACACGTTCATATGCACCTAAATATTATAATTTATAATTTACGTATAGATTAAGAGGGTCGTAGTTCATTAGTTATGCAATATCAAACGATAAGAATTCCATATCGTAGTTCACGGAAATAAATCTCCATATGAAAAATTGGAAAATATCGAGGTTTTGGTATCATTGGATTCAAAAAATAATATGCCAACTATCAAAAAATCATTTCAACTTTTTTGTTATAACAGAAACATTTTTATTCGTTAACAAATGAACATCTTAACCTCCTACCCTACGTGACGTCGTACATAAATGGTTGTCTGAATTACCTCCCATGTGCATATTTTGTATATGGTAGCAGCAAAAACTCCCATGTGAAAAGTAAAATAAAATATATTTCATTGACGTTCTATGTGATGTTTCAAAATAAAATAAATCTCTTATGTGCGCAGAAATCTTAACAAAATAGTTAATATCTAAATAGCGTATTAATAATTAGGGTGCAATTTAATAATTTCTTAACATAATAATATACCTTATACATTATTTAAATGTTTTTTTAACTACTTTTATACTGCGTACTTTTTTTTTAAACCACCAACACATCTCTTCTGAAAAACTGGGTTTTTCCACACGAGTAGTGGAAATTTATTCCCCTCGAACGACGAGATTACGCACTATTGCTACTGGTCAAAGTCGTATGGCCCAACTGTCGGTGTTCAATGATCTGCACAACGAACGTCATCGGAGAATTTTTGACGATGCAATTAGATCTATAGATCATCCGGATCTAGTTGACTTGTATACGATTTGCTATTTATACACTTATTTGCTATACACGTGCCACTGTTATTTAGTTCAGCCTACACTATAATACTATTGTCGACGTGTAACTTAAAAGGGTTTTTTTTAGCATAGTGCCCAGGTTCATCTTTTGTTTGTTTATTTTTTTTTTCAGCTTTCAATTTTATTCCGGTTTTTTTGTTTCATTTAATTTTTTCATATTCTATTCACGGCCATTGTTTGCTAGGGATTTCATTAACTGGACCTACCGGCTTGGTCCCAAAGCTTAAGTTTCGGACTTAATCGAAATGCCAAACAAGAGATCCTCTGGGGAGCGCAGACCGCAACAATAGGAAAATAATAATTACTTGCGCAAGTGAACCCCATAAATCTATGCCTTGTATAGCAACCAGAGTTCGACAAACGAGACCATATTGGATATTTTTTGACTTATTCTCGGCTATTGTCGAACCGCGCTGATATTGAAACTACAATTTATTGTACAACGAGCTTATAAAATCGATTTTCCAACGAGTATAAACTTTCAAAAACTATAATATAGGTAATTTGAAAGTTATTATTACGATATTATACTCTAATAAGTGACGTTTATAAATAAAAATTAATTTATCTTTAAATAAAATATAGTTTAACGCAGTTTTTTAATATTAATATTTTAGTCTTTAGTGCGAGTAATATTAACATTTGGTGATATCAAATTTGAAAGCAATATTAAATCATACAGTTCGAAAAACAATTCTTGATCGTGTGATGGCATTGTTAAAACTAAAAAGTTGCTTTAAATTAATTAATTTCTTTAACGCTTATCTGCAGTTTTTCAATACGTTAAGAGAAACAGGTGATAGAAATTGCCTCTTCAAAGATTTTAAAGCGGGTAATTTCATATTTAATACACACCATCTGTTTATTTATTCTGGTATGAGTCGTAAAATAATTTTATAAAATTGAACTCAAGTCAATTAAATAATGATTTTCTGCTCGCGTTATTAAGGAAAAGTTTTACTAGTCGATGCTTATGCATCACGCAAATCTACTGACTACTAACTGCTCTCAGCCGATTACTGATATTTATACTGTTCCTTCGAAACTTTTGTTTTTTAATTTTTGTAGCTCGTACTAGATTTAAAACTTCCAGACCCACATCTTCGACGTTTTGGATGTCTGCATAATTTAATTGACTTTTGTTCTGCTTAAACAGAGGTTTTCGTCGATTTTTATCCAAATAAAGGATACCGAAATTAAAGTTGTACTTTCAGTAAAATATTGATCTTTAAACTAACCAATACACTTTAAAATACTATTATAAGCGTATATTCGTTGTATGATGACTTAAAAGAATAACAGTTAATGGGGAATTCACATTGAAGAGTTTAAAAATTTTAACATACATTTGAAAAATTTAAATGTGTAAACATCACTATGGTTTAGGTTAAAAATTGTTATATACTTAAGTTTGTAAAATGTATCGTTCTATAGGTATATAAGCTCCCTTAAAGTGTTGATTTATTGATCTAAGTAGAATAAACTCTAACACTAACTTTGGGTATGATGATTCAAAGTATAACATTCTATGTGAAGTACCTCGTTAGACGTAATAAAGATTGTGACATTATAACTATCAAGTATGTAAATAAGTACACTAAAACCATAATAATATTTATAAAATTATCTTCTCTATTATCGTCCTATAAAATGTACAAATCACACTAGTTTATAGATTACTGCCGCCTTTTATCTATAATCCATGATATTATGTAGGTACACTTTAAATATTTAAATCTTATTTCTATAATACCTGTTCATAAAATATGCACACGTATATGACTATAATAGTGAACATACAAAAATATGTGAACAAAAATTAAAATCGACATCACGGCAACGCGGGAACTAAGGATTAAAATTAGTTGATAAACCGACAGAAGAAAGATTTACTACAAACACACGTTTGAAGTAACACATAAACTCTGTTGTTGGGAAATATATATTTATATTTACAAAAGGAAACATAAGCATCAAATGTGAACAGAATAATCTAAAGATAAGTAGGACCGACAAGTATTCAAAATTCAAAACGGTTTTTGATAACTTTGGTACGAATTTAAAAAGAGAAAAAAAATTGAGGATTGGCTACCTAATTACACATGATGGGCTGATAAAATTTACACCACGGAAGCATGTAAAAAACAACTAATTAGTATGTGGAATACAAAAAATGATCAAAGACCAAGGATGCTATTTGTGCCAGAAATCTGACCATTGAGGGCGGTTAAGCGCGCAAAGCAATCTGCATTATGGTGACAGAAGAACAATGAATTCTTAATATTCTATACAACGAAAATGAAAAGAAAAATTCATATTATGGATAAAAAATGCAAACAGATTTTTTTTTTTGAGAAATAATACTGGGAATTTGGTTTTTTAATACGTTTTTTATTTCTTGTTTCTATTTCGAACATTTATATAGTATTTTTTTAAAAAATTAAAACAATTCATTAAATTA
Source organism: Neotoxoptera formosana (assembly GCA_022818045.1). Lineage (NCBI taxonomy): Eukaryota > Metazoa > Arthropoda > Insecta > Hemiptera > Aphididae > Neotoxoptera > Neotoxoptera formosana. The sequence continues at coordinate 10,978,186 of CM040633.1, read as the reverse complement.
AGCTCGTTTGATAACAGTTTTCAAAGATGTCAATTAGTAATTACTATTGAAAAACTTAAGATTGAATTTAATATCAATAAACAAAGCGACTTAAGTGTTTTATTTTTAATTTTAATGAGTTATTTAACTTTAATTTGTTTGTGCTATAATTAAGATGCAAATGGTATAAGACTATAAACCGACGGGTATTTATCATTGGTTGTAAAATTGTACTAAAACCACGAGATATAATAAATTGAATTAATTTTGAGTATGCAATCTACTGTTAAGTCCGAGTGAGATAAATCTTTAACGATTATTTCAAACGATATAAATCACAAATTATGAAAATACGAATAAAAAATTCCACTGTGGAAACAATCTGGCACATCTGTGTATTTAATGAAATTGTTTTCGACAAGAATTGCTATTAAGGACAACTGAATTCGCTAAATTGTATTTTTGAGGATATTAATGATCAGTTATTCCATAAATGTCGACTAATCATCTAAAATGTTTGTCGTGACTTGTAGCGATATGAAAATATACATTTTTGATTATTTTGAAATACATATTATTATGAATTATATAAAAATAAAAATAAACAGTTGAGAGAACACAATGTGTGGTGTTTATTCTCTTTAGGCTTTGATTATTTTGTTATTAAATACGTCTACCAGGGGATTATATAAAAAATATAATTAAATAACGGTAAATATGGTTACCTATATTGTTGTCGGATAATAATTAAAATGTTTTCGTTATTTGATTGAAAGACATTAACACACTTTTGAATGAAAATCAAACACTTTTAATTGGATAATATTATATTATGTATTCGTGTATTATGTTTTTATATTAGTTAAAACATTATTTTGTATTTTACCAATACGTGTATATCGTGTACATGTACATTGCAGTCTGAATGTTAGGGTGTTCGGCGTGTGCGTTAGTAAATATAATTCGTTCTTGATTATAATCACGAATGTTTGTAGTTAAATGTCATACATTATATATAGACCGTTATATAAAACATTATTGTGGAAAATTGAATTAGCGGCTATTGATGTGTTTTTCTATCGATTATTCACACACATATATATATGCGTATAAATGTATACGGTGATTAAAATAAATGGGTAAAATCGTCCAAAATGTATATAGTGCGATGGGCAACGATTACAAAAAGCCCAAACGAAAGGCTGCAGGCGCCACGCAGTTTAGTCTGTTTTATATTTTATCACTGTGCAATACACGCCAGCTGCAGAGCTATTCATATATGAGTAGGTATACAATTTAATAATAACGAAAAAAAAAATGAAAATATTTTAGAGTTTTTGACTTTGATTCGAGAAATAATCAATAAAACATATAAAACGTCTCGGCGGCGAGGCTAACGGACGGCCGATTTTTTTTACGAGAGAAAAGTTTTTTGCCGATCCGTCCTCCCGCCTCCGTTTCGACGGTCATCGGCCGGCAACGACGACGGCTCCGGCGACGACGACGTTCCCGAGAGACCATTATAAATAATAAATAATAATATACCACGACCGCCACCGCCACTTCCGACAGCGGTGGTGACCACACATATGTTTGACCGATTATCCCCCGGACGGTTGTTTCTTATCTGTTTCGGGACAGATTTATTTGGTTCGCCAAAGTGGAAGTGGCCAAACTTAAACGACCGTATTGAAATGCATTTTTCCTCAAAAGCAAACGCAACGCCCTGCACCCCACCCCCTCAGACATCAAAAACTTTGCGTGTTCCCGGCTATACGTATATATAAATATATGTGTATATAATATATATACTATATCGCGTACATTATGTATAGGACGATATCGTGGAGATATCACCGCGTGAGTAGTGTTGTAACACTTTGGCAGTTTCCTTAACGGTCTGAGCGTGAAAATCAAATTAGCGGCGTCAAGAGACGCCAAAGTTTTGCGCGTCCCTCCCGCGGAATCGGCGGTGGCGCGCGGCGCGGCGGGGCGAGCCCGTTCGGAGAAATATCCGACCCTCGGCCAAAATAGTAAGGAAAAAGTGGCGTAATATGCCGGTGCGGGTGAAGAGGGTTTTTGGCACGGATTATATAGTTAAACGTCCAACCACCACCACCACCACCACCACCACCACCACCCTAAATTCGTTCCACCCACCCCGTACGGTCGTCCCCTCTCCGTCTGTCTCGTTCGCAGTCACCGTGTATATATATATATATATATATATTTACAGTGAATACGCCCGTAGTCATATACCACGCGCGGTATAATATGTGTACCGTACACACATATCGAGTGTGCTTGGGATTAAATTTATTGCGGCGACGACGGAATCGAACAAATTGCGGTTTTCAAACGGTCCAAATATTCCTCGCGATTTTATTTATGTGCACGACCGCCGCCGCCGCCGATGAACACTGTCGCGCGCCGCGGACGTTAAAAATTGTCCCGGTGTGTTCGGATGGGGGAGGGGGGGCGTTGTTATATTATATTTCAACGGGAAATCCCGAAAACCATGTCCAATCTCGTTTCTCCGGGATCCCGAGCGATGGATTAATATTTTTACCGTAAGTCGACAGCTGAACTGCCGCCGGCTCGACGCAGCTTTTGACCAGCGCTTCGGTTCTTTTTCGGCTACGAAATATTCGTTTTTCAAACGAATCGAAGAACGTATTCTTTAGCATTCACAATGGTTTTTATTATTGATATTGATTATTATATTTTTTTTCGTGAATTACGAGTATAATTACTACCATTTTTATCTATTGATACCCATAATATACGCCTGCAGTATATAAACTGACAGACGTTATTTAACATTGCGTGTGTACATTATGACGGCGTTAAAACGGCCTTCGATCCACGAATACTTGGATTTTTACCGGCGAATTAAACAACTCAAACTTTCAGTTATAAAGCACGAGTATTCATGGATTTCAAACTATATTAACGCCATCGTGTAAACGTATTATAATATATGTAATCGCCAATGGGCATCGTGTTAATTCGAGAGTTAGGTACGTAAACACCTTTTTAATTCATATTAGGCTAATGCGCATTAGATATTAAAAATGCACATAAGCAGCTTAACGCGCATCAATATTTTTGGCGGGAACTTCAAAACTACAAATCATTATATAATGCCAACAACCTGTCTCTTACAAATATGGTTTTGATCGTTGAAAGATAATAATATAATACAGAGCATAGATTAAAAAAAACGATTTAATTAAATTTAGTTTTAAATTACTTTTAACCCCACAACTTTAGATGTAGGAGGCACTTTCGTGAAAATTATGTGAATGTGCATTAAAGATTGCATATTGACGTAGTAGGTTGTTTAAAGATTTTCAAAACGAATAGAAAATTACATTTATTTCATCGCCTTCCTCTTATAAGTGTAGAATTTTAGGTTATATCCTAAAAAAATAAGAAAATGATCATAAACAAAGAGAGTAGGTGCCTAATAATTTATTACGATTACGCTAAAATTTCATAAATATGAGGTCAATGAAACATATACATGCGTGCAAAAATTGTTTGAAGAAATATCATTAAGCTCAACTTTACTCAACTTTTTCGAGATAATTTTACTACCATATTGTTGCTATTTTGTATCACAAGTCATAACACACCAATATACGGCTGCACGGCTACACTGACATGGACAAAGTGAGGTGAGCGACCCCAACAGCCAGGATACTTTCACCCGTTCGAATTTTCAGTCTATGAATCCTGCTAATGTACCTATTGTGATGGTTTACTTGAATTTACTTGCACCTATGTGGTGATGAGACTTTTTGTCGTTTCGATATTATTTTATTTATGGAATAAATGTCCAAAAACATTGTTTGTGGTAGTATTTTAATATCGACAACTTAAGTTTTTATATTGAGTTTTTTTCATGTCAAGAACAGAAAACTATTGCAATAAAAGTGTAGTTTGTATTTAGTTTTGAACATAACTTTTGTCAACTCTTATTCGAACTGCATATCAATTTGATGTAGGATAAAAAATATGGTTTCACGCTATCATATTTTTTATATATTGTCCGTCCATGACATAGACGCAATTAGACGAATTTTTTATTGAGGGGGGGGGCGGTTTTGGCCCCCATATTTTGTCTTTATAGAACTGTGTGAAAATTTCCTATACCCTTTTATTAAGCTTATATATATTTTGTATTAAAAGTGACGATAAGACCGGCACGTGTGTCACTGTGAGGTTTCACTGTATATTATATTATGCTAGATATATGCATAAGCGCAAAAAGCCTAAATTTTTTGGGGAACTCAAGCCCGCCCCTTAATTTTGCTACAACTGTATTTGATATACAAGTACAAAATATTAAAATGTTTAACAATTAACTAGTTGCTAATATAGTTATTACTAATCGCTAGCTTTTAAACTGGGGGACTTGGCTGATTCCTGATATGGAAATATAGCGTTGGAACAATATAAGCATATTTTGTTTTTATAAGAATAATAACATGATAAGTGAAAACAATAAAACATGTCAGTCATCAATTATTTACACATACGTTATAAATTTATAATTACCATAAACATGTAAAACTATTTTATGTGATTTATCCAATTTATATTTTGAGGGTAAGAGCCACACCAGTCACTATTTAATATAATATTTTAATTACCTTGCCATCTGGACTGCATACTTTAATACCGGTCACAGTAATTAATAGCGAGACTTCTTTTTCAATTTGCACCTGAAAAAAATGTTTGATTGTATTATACGTTATAATTTGGATATAATTTAAGTATAACCTGATAGACACCAGTTGATGGGGGCAAAAATAAAAAACGTATACAATTACTGGTGAAATTGGATTTAAGTATTCATAATGTTTGAATTACAATATTTTAACGACAAACAAACAATTTAATTATAAGAAAAAACCAAAAGAAATCACCGCACTCAAATTCATCAAACTACTATCTATGTACAAAATATATGAGTACGATTGATTTGATGAGATTTTTTTTGGCAGAACAATATTTATATTCAAATAACAAAAATGGAGTTTAAAACACGTGATATCATTTTTAAATATTAGGTATTGTGTGACAATGGTATTTTTTTTTATTGTTCGTGGTTTTTTGTTAAACATTTTATATCACTATAATAACGCTTACTATACAATAACGGCCGAGGAAAGTCAATATTCCTCTTTTCTTCCAACAAATCGATTCGGTTATTAAAACATTAAAAATAATCTTTTCACTGCGCAACTAACCATTGTGTGCCCATTGTGACTGCCGTATGGTTTTATATTAATAAAGTGGTGATCCAGATCAAACCCAAAATAATTTAAAGCAGGAATTACGATTTTCCCATACAATAATCGGGAAAAAATAAGAAAACAAGTATTATTGTTGCATGGAAAAATAAACTGTTAAGCTTTAAATTAAAGTGCCGCGAGTGATGACAAAAATGTATAAAACAATATTTAATAAATTACGTTTTTGTTTGGTAAAACGCAAATCCTAGATTATATCGTCAGCGCGGAAACAAAAATGTCAATTTCTTGCGAAAAAGGGTTTACCAAGGGTTGCACATTTGTAATAATAAATTAATAATATTTATTTATGTTATACGCCACTCGTATAATATTATTCGTATTTCCAACTCGAATTTTGCATACCATTTAAATAGATGCACGCGCAGAACTGGCGGTTCTTCGAAGACGGCTCTGTTGCGACTTACAATTTATTATTATACATAGGTCGGCGTGTACGATTTCACAATGTTTTGGGTGTATATTTTATTGTTATTTTGGCGGATTCGCCTGGGTACGCGCAGTCGAGCCTGGTCGCTTAAACATTTTAATCCGTGCGCGGTGGGAACAGCGTTTAATGAATATATTATATTAGCTTTATTTATTATAATATCGTATACGGGGTGATCGCTTTGTCATCGTCCAGTCTCGATGACTCGCCAAAGTCGTAAAGTAAATTTCGTATTATTATTTTTGTCATTGCGGTACTATTAATTCTTAAACGTCATACCCAAAACGACTGCCTTAAAATATAATATCATTGACCAATAATTTTGGTTGCAGCGAATTTTTATTTTTTTCAAAAAGATATTTTTTTGACCAGGAGTGAACGAGAAGAGTTCTGAGTTGTTCTCACTGATTCCTCTCAGTTCGTCAATTTTACCCACTTCAATCGTGGTGGTTATCTGAACCCGCGAACTCTAAAAATTAAATATAGATGATGTCGTGATTCGGTGTTGAACGGTTTTTTTTGTTACGGTAATATCAAGACATATAATTTAAAATTATTCTAACCTAACGTAGTATCATCGATTTGGATAAATCTAATATACGAATATGTTAAACACATTGCCGTTATCAACAAAATATCCGTAGGTCAAAAACGGAAAATAAAATATGATCAACAAAACACAGTTATTGATGCCGCTGTAGAACGACAGACTATAAAGTTAACCTACCTGCAACATCCACTCCTAACAAAATACTTTCGAGAACGATCGCCGACTGGGGGTGAATATGACTACCCTGTATAAGCACCACACACTGTCGAAGTCGTACATTAATACGGTCGTCGTCTTGCAGGTGGTAATCCTCTGGAATAAAGCGCACGTACGAGTCCGCCCCCGCAAACGACAACCCTTTCTGAATTTGGCCCGAGGCCTATGCAAATTAACCGAAAAGAAACGCCTAGCGGGTCATTAGACGCGCGTGTTCCACTCCACCGCTGTAGTCTTCTTAATAATAATAATAATATGCGTATTGCTCGAACAACCATTGCGGTGTTTTAAGAGTTTACGAATTGAACTACTCACTATACATAATATATAGTCACTATGCCTCTACCCAAGCGAATATCGACGCGCCGATTGAAATGCACAGTAAAATTATAATATTTTGTTCACCTATATTGTGTTAAAAATATGCAGTTAGTGTGTTTTTGAAAGTCAACAATTTTCATAGACCCAACCTCTAACCACATCACAACTGCAGGTTCATATAGCGCGTCATTTCAACCGTACTATACCGGAGTCCTCTTTTTCGGAATTCGATATCGGCACAAACCATATTTTACTGGTGTGCGATTATTATACGAGTACCTAGTGAAACCATTTTGATGAAGACACGACGTCATGCTCTGAATTCTAAAAATTGGATCATTTTTGATTCCTCGGCAGGTGTTCATTTCGATTTCGAGTTTAAAGTTTTTTAGCTGTTTAATTATTACTATATCATATCATATTATTCATGTACACAGTTTTTAATTCTCAACCACTAGCGCGCGTGTGCGTATACTCTAATATAAGAATTAATTTAACTGATTTGTAATGCGATCGTTATAAAATACATCCTTTATAAAACGATTGTTAGGACGTTGTGTTTTATGAAAAAAACGAAGTCGATGCGAGATCGATACCGACAACGGACGATCGAAAATCTTACGGTAATCGACGCCTGGCAAAACGAAACGCCCGCAGGACACGTGTTTTAGTAGAAGTTGTCATGTTTTAAACGAGTTTTTATTGTTATCGACACTAGTTAAACAATACGATACATTATTATATTAAACCGTCGTGACAAAAACCTGTAAGATTATATTTATGTGCTCTCCCCTCTCGGCGTACACAAGACAATAGAAACGAATATAAAGTGTATGGGCACAGGATAAACGAGAAACGACGATAAGCCGGCGGAGTATAGTACGATTCTTCTATACATGTTTTATAATATGCATGTAAATATGAACACTCGGATTATTTGAAAATAACAAAAAAACAGTGTGTGTGCGCGCGCTTGGTGCCCGGGGGGGGGGAATCGGAATCCCCTCCACGATTGCCGTTTATTTTTTTATTTTAGAGATATTCACGGGTTTCCCTTAGAGTATTTATTTTAATTTCCCCATTCTACATCAGTTACAATAATATAATATGCCTACATCCATTAGGTACATGAAATTGGCATAGTACAAATTTCGTCAATATGGCAGATGTCCCATTGGCCATTAAAACATGACGTGTTGGCGCACTGTAATTTGGTTAGTTTATCGTGTACCCACATTATATTCAAATTTTGAATATTAATTATTGTCTTTCCTTGATGCGAATCTGTTGGTCGTTTCAGTAGCGTGATCGAAACAACATACTGAATACGCGTCACATAATATATATATAATCCAATAATAGTATTATTATTAGGTATATCGACGTTCATTCGGGACCTCGTAACTTTGACTAGACGAAGAACGAAGATGTGATCGAGGTCGTACTTATAGTATCCGATTGTCTACACAAGTCGAGCTAGGTCTGATTATTATTGGATCCATTTTTTGTGTGTATACAACAAACTTAATCGTACCAAAAACCATGGTTACTTTGATCGATCTCCTAGAGATCAAAGGGTTTTATAACCATGGTAGCGATACCATATATTATGTTTATGTAATATATTTGGATGATGTGTAATAACTAATAATAAAAATAATTTTAATTTATAGGAGAAATAAGGCAAATAGTGTACCTTTTTTAATCCTCGGCATCATGGCCATTGGGAGTTCATTATTTTTTTTTTTTACAAAATGTTTTTTATTATTGGCGTGGGTGACATTTTTTAAAAAAAATATTTTATAACAATAATAATACAAGATTAAATTATAAGTAATAAATATATTTATAAAGTTACAGTTTATATGGTATTAAAATATATTAGTTTATCCTGCAATCCGGTTTGCCGGAAGAAGAATACCATGTTGGGTATTAGGAGTTCTGCATCTAGGCTTTCGTATATGTCCTTAGATAATATTGGTTTGTTTTACTTGCTTTACGGTATGAGGCATATTCTGTAAAGATATGTTTGATAGATGACCCCACATGGACATCATGGAGCTGTGGGTGAGTCTGGTATGAGTGTATGTCGTAGGACCTATTCTGAGTCGAATAAATATTTCTGTGAGAATGGGGCTGTTCGGCCAGTGATAGAATAATTAATTTAATTTAGTTTTTTTGTTTTGACCAAAGGTTTTGCTAAGATTGAAATTATATTAATAAGAATGTATATAAAAAGGCTTCGTACGTCTCGTCAAGGGCGTGATAACTTGGGTGTAAGGGGTTAAGTTTTGGATCTTTATGATTCTCTACGCTTATAAGTGCTGGAGAATGATATCAGATGTAAGTGTTATAATTACGCTATTAATCTCCTCTGGATGTTCGGAGGACTCTCGAGGTCACGTGTTCAGTCAAATCCTCCACGCAATACAATTTTATGTAAAGTATATATAAATCTATTATACTTTAGGATGTCTTACACTCATACCTGGTTGGCAGCTGCCTACGGACTGTGCTGTGGTCGGATAAGAAGACACAAAGTAATTACTCAAAATACGTAAATCAAAATAAGAAAACACACGTCGATTACTGTTCGTTAAGAAGAGGTCCAGTCGTCGATCGCAGGATTCGGTATTAGGAGGTTGTTACCAGGATGGCTGGTACGCATGGACTGACTTTGGGACGTCACGGATATGCTGACCAGAGAGAGCCAGGCGGCTCTTTCAAAGGTTCTTGCGTTTTCGACACACATATTTCTCTTTAGCCGCACAGAACTTTTACGACCGTCACTTTTCTCTGGCGGCATTATACATGTATGGCACACGTGTTACGTTTTACCGTTACAAATGCGTGTTGATTTCTTAATCCGTGATCGTAAAATACGGATCGTCTCTGTTGTCCGAGATGATGGTTTTATTGGGGGGTGTCCGATTTCTACGTACGACGATCCGACCGTTATTTATGAGTCTGTTATACTTAAGTTTATTTGTTGTAGAGGACTGTGAGCATATCATTACAATACGCAACGGAAATGGTATAGAATATTGTTTAACCTTATGTAGATCACAAAAACATAAAGACTCTAGAACCATAAACTCGATACTTAAATATTTAAATGATTTAGTTGTCACTTTGTCAGTTGATAACAAATTAAGACAAAATCAATAGAGCAGACACGTTATTGTTAACAGATAGTACATATTTTTAGATTTGTTATAGGTAAGTATACTAACAACATACTTAAGTTTAATAAACACATATTTCAACGTGATTCGTTTGTTTAACGATCTTAAGGATTATAATTGCTAGGTATTCAGTACGTTATCTCAAACAGCTCAACCGCAATGTACAGTTACAAAACAAATTAAAAATGTAATAAAATTACTTAAAAAAACAATTTCATGACAACCGACAAACATAATACCTAATATAAAATATGATCATAATATTTTTTTATTCAATAAACTTATTTTCAGTCAGTTTTATAATAATTTTAATTTATTACCTATATAATATCAGTGCGTGAATAACATTTTTTAATTCAGAACGTTAAGCTTCAATAAAACAATTTATATTGTTCCTGAAAGAATGTAATTTAAAAGAAAAAAATGTGCTACAGTTTTATATCTTGCAGGAATCGTGAGAAGCGACGTCTTGTAAACATTTAACATTTACTTCCTGGATTTGAATAAAGCATAATATTATATATTATGTAAATTGTTTATACACTATGTATACGAACGTTTATTGTGCATACAGTTATCCAACTGTCTAAGAAACGGTTACAAATAATAATTGTTTATACATTATTATATTTACATGTACACGAGTGCCGAAATAATAGTCCCAAACCACGTAATGTTATTACGTATTACATAATAATAATAATATAAAGGTCGAAATAAACTACGTTTCCGTTCAGAATATTAATATTTATCTGAGGGTTGTGTGAAAATTCTGTTTCGAAAATCCCGTGGTTTCTCATTTAGATTGCAGTGCGAACAATGTTTGGACTATCCAATATACTATACACAAATCACATAGATGGTTTTTTTTATCGGTTTTTTAATTTTTTAAAACCAAGTCGACAAAGTATTACATATTTTGTTAGTTTAATAAATGTATTCACAAAATTATCGAAGTAGTAAATAACTTGCTTGAATATTATCAGCGATTCTTTAGATTAAATTTTGTTTTAATAAAAACCCTTATATTTTTTTAATTTTGTGTTTTGATTAAGAATAGTTTTATGCAAAAATGTCAATACCATTCGCGAATCGTTAGAATACTCAAAACAATAGCTCACTATTTTATTTATTCGTAGGCATTCAATGCTTAAAAAGTTTGGCGAGGATAGCGGAGGAATTTTACTGCACTATTATAATACTCGCCGTTCCACTAAACTTTAAATGCTTAAAGCGCATAAACTATTGGGTCAATAATAATCAATATTGGCGTTTTCGGAAAAATATTGTGATCCACACAAATAGGTTGTCGTTTTAACGAAAAGTACGAATACTCGTACAAATTAATAGTTACTAAAAATATCGTGTACCAATAATATTATAAAAATAAGCAACAACACAAAAGTCGTTCTATAAAATTTGATCGCCCACGGCATATTTATAGATCTCGGGGAACGGATGTCGACTGATACAACTGTCGGTCGGTCGCGGGTCGGTCGGTCGGTTCATATACTGATAATATCAGTCTGATATCATATTATCATATTATATGATACGACGAGACTAGGGGGTCCATTGGTGGGGGGGGGGTCATACGTTATAAATATTAACTGTATGCGTAAAAAATTCAAACGAAAGCGGAAAGAACAGCTCTCCAATGCGAGCAACGACAATAATATCATCATAACGTGTGGGTATGTGGAATGTGGTGTTCAAACAGTACCTATATATAATATATTATAGCAGCAGCAGTATATGTACATATGTATTGTAGCGAGAAAATATAAAGACTTGTTGAAGGCGACCCGATAACAGCGACGGCGGTAAATCACATACGCACACACACACACACACACACACACACACACACACACACACACACACACAGGCGGGTCAGTGGGTGGCGACGAAGACGAGGAGGAACCCGAGGGAGTGTGTGGGGGACGAAGAGTAAGAGGTTCCGAGAAGGTTATATTTGGATACAAACAATGTTAATCGGACGTGATGCGAGTATACACCAAAGGCCGTGTGGGTGTGTGGGTGTGTGCTCGCGCGCATTTATATACGTGGCCGTTTTATTAAACGCGTATTTCGTTTAAGACGCGTATTATGCGTATATACATATATATATATATAGAGGCGCCCTACATGTACCCTAAATTTCGGGTGGGTGTTTGTTGGCAAACGCGTGCGGCTATAAGCCGGCTGCAGCCGCTGCCGCCGCCGCCGCCGCCGCCCGCGGTGAGTTATGGCCGTGACGGGTCGCGCGACCCCGCCGCGCGCGCTCTCGTTTTCGTCGCCGCCGAGTCGGCGTTTAAGTCGTCCCGATCGCCCCGAATTTACGACGACATCGACACGCGTACGTTTACGACTCCGAAAACCGAACCGAACCGTTTCGCCAGTCGCCGCCGAAAATTCGAAAAAAACGTCGTTTCGAGCGGGCGCGATCGGTATTACGATGTCGCAGACCACGCGATATTATATTATATACAACTCGACACGTGTTCGAGTCATAACGTTTTTACACATTTGTTCGTCGTCTTTGGAATAATAATATCGACACACGTCGTCCTAGTGTTTCGTCCGCGCGTTTACCGAGAGTTTTGCTCACTTATGCACGAGTCGGGTTCTCGCGGTGGCAGGGCATGGTTAGCATTTTGTAATATTACTGTCCTGTCCCATATATTGTGTATGTTTGCCCAGGACAAACGTATGTATTTATTGTAGAGCCCAACGACCGTAGACGGGTTGATCTCGTATAACTCGATTAGTTATTAAATGAGTGCGCCAAATTATGAAATAATAATTACTAAACCTCACCGTTATTTTTTTTTAGTTAAACGAGACACCAAGTATTAAGAATCCAAAAGATGCCAAGTAAATAAAACAGGGAAGTCACTTTGCTCTTAAGCAGGTGTCGAGTGTACCATTGAATTTCAAACGTATTATAATACAATTTTAATTAAATTGTGCTTATGTATTTTTGTTATTTTTTGATTGCTACGAGTGCAACTTATGAGGAATCTTGTTTTTAATTCTCGAGCATTTTAACAGAGAGTGACATTTTTATCAACGTTCATACAAGAACATTTTTAAATTTCAAATGTCTACAATTGCTTAAAGTTTTAATGAAAATTTCATTGTGTATAGTAAATTATAATTTAAGTTATAGTGAGATGCTTAAATTGTCTACGATTAAGATTTTTGAAGAATATAAAAAAAACATAATTGTTATTACGTATACCTTTAGATATTGCTAAAATTTAACTCAAATTGGTTATCAAAAATGGAAGTACTTCTTCTTTTTTTACTGGCATTAATTATTCCTTAAGAGTTTTTGCTGTAAGTGGCTTTAGAATTATTTTTAGTTTTAATTCCAGTATAAATAGTATACATTTATAGAACTTAAGCATAAAAATTAAACATTGTTTGTATTTATAACTAAAAAATGTTGTTTATATATTAGTAATTTTGACAAATTTTGTGAAAATCTGAACTTTAAATACTTATGAAAAAATATTGTAACTACCTACCAGCTACCTATATATTTTCATTATTTTTAAATTTGGAATTTCAGAAAAACTGAAATTTCGCATTAAATGTTCATGCTTTTTCTATTAACAAACAAAAATGTAAATATACGTACATAAATCGATAAAAACAACTTGAAAATTCCACGTGTCTAGAGCACAAAAAGAGCCAAAATAATTTGAAAATGTTATTTAATTTAAATGCAATATATTTGATGAGGAGTTATTCATTTTTTAACCAGACAAAAAAATAAAATCGATTTTGTCAAAAACTGATTCTGCGTAAAAATTCCTTATTTATCCTCCCGAATACTTTGACAAGTACTTAGATATTTTTACTTTTAATCTCCTGAAGTATCAACAGGATTCAATTTGCAACCATTACGTAGAAGATTGGTTGTGCTTCATGTTATTTTCTGTTTGTATTATTATTAATAATACCACGGAAAATGTATTACCAATATTACTATGACAACAATAATTATGTTTAACTAAAATTAAATACTATATAAATAGCCAATAGGTACCTACTAAATAAATTATTTAAATTTTATTTATTAATAATAAATTAAGACATTCTTAGCAATTAGGCTATCTACATCAATGGATATTTACAGTGACTCTTATGTTTTTGGGAACATTAATTTAAGTCCTCCATTTTCACACCCATAAGATAAGGTGTTTAAATGATCTTGCAGGTTTGTATTTATCGCTCCAATATTTCATGGTTGACTGTAGATAGTTGTATCATCTACGAAAAGGGTGATTTTAAGGCCCCCTATATCCAGCAAATTTGGGCTTGAGGACAGATGGATTATCAATTATGTACCATTAAAAAAAATGTATCGTTAACCCTTCAGTAATTCTATATAGTCTGCTTAGCTATAAGAAATCAAATTTTATTCGTGAAAAGTGGTATGGCTTTGTGATAGTTTTCTTAAAAACTGCAATGCATATTTCTATATAAATTAAAATAGAAAATTAATGGAAAATCGAAACTTCTATCTACGCACTGTAACACTGTCTATAAATCTGCGGTTCTAAGCACAATACCGTTGTATAAAATATATAATAATATCGATAATAATAATATGCATTCGTGTTGTATACGCATCTATCAATATAATATTATTGCGTTTGAGCTTCGCAAGCACTATTTTTTGGAAGACAAAACCATCAATATATTTTATATACACATATATGTATATAATTATACATAATAAATTTTTTCTCCCGACGAGACGATTTTAATAACGGGCATTTTATATTATGTACCTATATTATATTGCCTATGTGGCTATATCTGCTGAATATGTTTGTCGATTTGTTTTCGCGCGTTAGCCACGTTATTACGCGATTCTGTTTTTTCACGCCGCACATAAAATAATATATTATATTATGTACACGGACGCGTACTTAATATACATAATATAGGACATAGGTACTTTGACTTGCTTCATAATACGGTAATATATTAACACGCGTGTTTATGTACAAGCCGTCACATTTATTATGTGTGGGGTACGTTTTGTATGCGTAACGTATGGCTCGTTTATCCGTTCCGCGTTCTATATATATTTTGTACACACGATCGACTCCTTTTACCACCACCACTGACGACGACGACGATGATAAAACGCGTTATATATATTATTTGTCTCATAAAAATCCTCGAAACCCACACAAATCATAAATATCTGCTTCGGACGATAGGAAAATCGAGCATATTGCGTGTATACATATACGTGTCACGTCGTCACACGTACCTATATCATACATAATAGTACGAAAGATTTTCCGGACGTTTTCTGCCACGCGGAGTGCGGCGGTTACCGGCGAGAGCGAAAAAGATATTATATAAAATTCAACAGACGTTTTAATTTATACTGTGCGGTTTTTTGCGCAAAGTCAAAAACTAAAAACCGTGAGGGTTGGGGGGGGGGGGTGAAAACGGTGTGCCGACGGCTTAGGACCCGTTCGCCGGCTTTGTGTACGCATAGGGCCCACTGTGTGCTGAAGAGACCGGCGAATAACCGCCACGCAACAGTATAAAAAAAAAAAAAAAACGCGCAAACAGAAAATATATTATACCTATCCACAAGGATTCTCTCTCCTTTCCTCCTCCTCCACCTCTCGCCCGTCCATTTAATACTGCACACACTGCCCGCTGTACATTATATACGTGTATATATTATATTATATGTCTTCGTGTATATGTTTATTATTGGCCGATATCGGTCCCGGCAGACCATTAGACCGCACAGAGTGGTTTTCTCCTCGGGAAACTATCGGGAGATCGGCGAGTCTAAGCTTTTTAGATATCGGAATAAATAAGAAAAAGGGGATAAAACACGAGTCCCTTTGTTCTGCTGTTCTCGTCCCGCTGGTCCTCTGCAGCTGACCCTTCGCCCCCCACCCCCAACCACCGTCATTCCCACTTCAACGACGTCGCACGCACTGCAGTCGCTCGTCTCCCGAACACAAAAGAGTAAAAACCTTTTGCGGGACGACGGCAACGCGCGACGGACAGCGTTTATCACAGAAATGGACGGACGTCAAACAGTATATTATGTATAGATAGCTATATACCACCATCGAGTCCAGACTTTCCACCATATATATAATATACCAATGTATTATATATATATATAATATCTTCTATCCTAGTCTTATAATACGCGCACTCTGCGTGAGTATTTCAATCACATTATATTCGTCGTTTTCCATTTTTCGAGCACACGAAATCTACAAGAGCCAATATCGTATACAATAGTACGTATTATTATAATATGCTCTTTCTGTGCACGACCGTTCTAAGTACGACTTTATATTATAAAATATAAACGTACATAATACCCTACAAATATATATTATATATGTATATAATATATACACGATGGACCGCCTAATAAGGACAATGCACGATGCAGTGGCGCATTTCAAAGATTTTTCTTGTCGAGGGATGGGGTCGAAATTTGTTATACAGCTTAGCGTCTAACTATATATTATTGCTATTATCATTTTTCGTATAAGTGGCTACACAGCGTACCCAGTTTATATACCTACCAATAATATTTGTTACTTTTAGCTTTTATGGGTATATTGTAATAATCTGTACCGTAATATATAACGGTTATCTGCGTATTATATCTTTAAAAATCTTTTTTCTTCTTTTTTTTGACTGTGTGGGGGGGGGGGGTAAGTACCCTGGCTAGTAAATCTACCTCTGTTAATAGAACAACACGCGTCCTAAGTAATCCAATTATGATACGATAATATTGTATAATTGAATACTTACGGTTAAAAATGCAAAAGTGTAAACTAACTAAACGTTCATTTTAAATAGGAATAAAAATAAAAACGGATTCATGTACAATTTGAAATATAAATGCGTACATAATTACGTCGTAATATTTTTTATGTTTTTGAGAAAGATGACATGCTTGAAAGAAAAATCCAATTTTGAACGCTTTTTGATAAAGGTATACTTCGTAATCCCTACGTTTAACGTTTTTTTTTTTAGTTTTTAAAGATGTAGTTTTCATACTTTATCAACATTAATTTCACTGTGTGCCCACATGGCTTCGCGTTTTACTAGAGAGTACAAGTATTACTGTTTCGTGTTCATGCATTACATTTTTTAATCATTTTAAATGTTAAGATTCTTAAGTCGTTATTTTTGTTGATATAAACCTACGAGTCTTGAGACAGCTTATTACATTTTATAAGTGTAAAAAATATTTATTTGTTCGTACACTTTAAAGTAAATAAATTAATAATTCATTTTAAATCTGCATTAGCTTATGTGAAGAATAGAATCGCATTTTGGTGTTTGCCCTGTAAATAAATAACTTACGCGGAATAATATAATATGTGGCAGACTGTAAAGACTAAACAAGTGCGTACTTGTCGCGTAAATTGAAAATTGTATGTTTATTTTCGTGTTAAACATTTCTCGTTTGCTTTAAAGACTCATTTTATAATAGGGATCAACGAATTTTCAGACGTCTAATATCTGCTATAATATATAAATATTACATATATTTTATATTTTCGTATTCCATTATTAAGGATTTTTATCTTTAGTTTCCAAAGTTAAATGACTCCAAATTTATTCGTTTGAATTTTGAATTAAATACATCAACAATTTCAAAAAAATTATGCACTGAATAATTTACAGTTGAAAAAGGGGTTGTCTATGAAAAACAGAAGTTTGTATCTCCACAGGGAGTTCTTCGAATAGTACAAAAAATCTCAAAAATCTGAAAATATAATATTTAAGTACCTATATTTAAAAATTCCAAAAATCGGAATTTGAATAGATTCATTATTAAATGAAAAATGGGGGCGAGCATGATCGACGAATCACCCTGTAATTAGATATAGATTAACGGGGTGGATGGCTGATTGCTGCCCATACTCAAGAGCGTAATATTCCTGATATTTTATTTGTAAATTAAATAGGTGGAACATTTTTTTTATTTTTAGTCGATTGTGTATTATGCGATTGGCATAAAATAAATACACGAATAAATTAATTTTAGCTGTGATCATCTATATTATGAATATTATACGCAGTGTATGTGTGCTATTTAATTACTATACGTTGAATCGGTGTATAATATCGGTATCATCCATTAAATGTTACTCGATACAATTAGAGAGAACAAGTTTACAAAGTAAACATACAACTCGGAATAACTTTTACAGAGCATATTTTATGAAATCATGATGAATTAAAAATCGTATATGAAACATTTACCGTTTACTATATGATAATATTTCGATAATTTACAATTTCAAACAGTATTTATGCGATTGAAAACGTTATTATAAATTAAGTAAACATGATTTATCTCAAAGCGGATAGTGCATATAGGTAGTAGTTACAGGTATAGTGGTGGTGAAAAATGCAACAACAAACTAAAAAATACTAAGTCCTGTCAGAAACATATATTATAATGACTTCCGATACGGTAATCGCTTTAAAGTTTTATCCAAAAATATATAACGATTACATTTCAAATCCCCTTCAACGTTATTACTTATTTATAATATTGGTATTGAATTTAAAAGCATCTGAAACTTTCAACACATTTGTAATTAAAAGTTTATTTTTCCTAATTTGTGTTCATTATTGAGACGTCCCCGAGAGCAAGTTGCAAAAGCTTGTCACAAATGAGCCGCGGGGAGATCATTATTGGTCTGTTCATCTATTACGTCTACCTAAGCTGCCCTGAGAGGAGTCACAAGTGGATTGAACATTGAACATTCCCAGTTGGAAACCGGACGATGCGATTGAACTACACGGAAAGAAATGTTGGCCCTCGAGCAGCCATATCACACTTTTTTTTTTTGCAATGAATTGGACCGAAGACTGTGCACGTCGTCGTATGGTCAACCGCGTAACCACTGAGACCACAGATTCTAAAGTGATTGACAGCCCCCTCTCTCGATACGAATATAGAAAAGAGGACGAGATTTAATTACTATCACCATCGTGATATTAGTACATTACATCACAACGTTAGCGGTGCATCGTCGAAATATTATAAGTATAACCTTTGTATACCGCGCTATTGTAAGATTTTCGGGGTGGAAAAATGATTCATGTTAGTGTTGTTAAAATTCAATTAGCTTTTATAACCACTGTACCATACTTATAATATGCGCTATTATAAAAACAGAGGTATTTTTGAGGTTGCTTAATTTTTGTTTGGAAAAAAAATGTAGAGTAGAAATGATTTTTATATTGTTGCGCATTTCGCTACAAAACGAGCAGAAAAATAACGTAAGTACCCTTAAGTGATTAATTACAAAGCGCTCGTTTTGTTTTACGCCGTTTTATACGGCAACAGCGTTACAAGTATCTATACAGTGAAGTACTTAAACGAGTTTTTATGATTGGTTAGAACTCGCTGGTAATGAGGTTATATAGTATCTGGAGTAAAAATATTTTGTGAAACTCGGGGGGCACTATTATAGACGAGTATATTGTAATATTATAATATTATGTTATATCTTATAATAATAATTATCAAACAATTATCCATACACGGTTCAGTAATCTGTACTAAATGTATAATACTGTTACGATATCGTTTGTTTTCTAATTTTTAGGGGGGCTTGAACTTCAAATAAACTTTTCTTATGGGGGAAGGGACTAAGCTCCCTTAAGCCCCCCCCCTTCGCGATTTCCGCCTATGATTATGCCCCGGAGCCAGCTGTATAGCCGATAGTCGTTATTAGCTGATATTCTAAATGCAAATATTTGACCACGTCCGATTAGATCCGTCGGTAATAAAATCTAGGCCGAGTGCGATTCGCACAAACACCTAGTCGCACGCACGCGAAGAATAGCGTCGGCGTGGACAGAGTGGCGAGTCTCTGCGGCAGCCGTAGCTGGAGATAAACACGCCTCGAGCAACGACGATCTTATATTATTATATAATATTATACGAAGAAAGAGGACGGGCCCGATTCGAGCCCGGCTGCAATGACGTGCAACTGCAACGTGCTATTATGTACACGAAATCGGGAGGTCGGTGGAATGAAACGGAAAGAGAACAAAAATAGAGAAAAGTACTAACTGTCCTTCCGGCTGCTGCTGCAGTGTGCGAGCGGACGAACGAGACGCGAAACGTAATCTAGACGAGGCCCCGGGCTATGCGCTTTAAATAAAGAACAAAATCCGAGAGAAAGAAGTGGCCGAGAAAGTATGTAATATAATATATTGTTATAAGTCCTAGTGCGATCCCGTCGTCGTCGGTTTTCGGAAACGCCGCAGGAATACAATTATTGCCGACCGACAAATTTATATATTGGCATCCCGATAATGCTTTTCTACCATTCGTCCCAGCCGCACGATCCTCATAATATGTTATAGAATAATAATAATAATAATAATATGATGTGTAGGTCCTGTATAAGGACATGTATATAATAATATGTTTCGATCGCGGGATTGTGCGGTATCGTTAAATCGTTCGCCAATCCTCGATAATACTTTTATTGTTTTTTTTTAAAATTATTATTATCACGTTATACTATAATATGTATTGTAAAAGCGATCTTTCATCTATTCGTTTCAGAGTATGTTCATCGAAATATTTTTTTTTTTTTATGTATAACACCGCCTTTTACTCGTTAGAAGATTTAAAAATCCCAACGAAAATAAAATATTTTGTATACCCATATAGTGATAATGGCACGGCAGCAGTCCATTTAGGATATTTTAAGATGACTAATAACCTCTGATCTCTGTGGCTAATTTATTGTGCCAACCATGAACCGTCTAGAAATCTAGTGTTTATTCTCCTAAAAGATTTAAAATTATATTATCTCATGATACGTATATTATATTGGTATCTGCAGCAACTATCGCATTTTATTTGTATATATTATATATTATGTACCTATATTGTAACTTTTAACGGGTAGTTCAGTAGGCAACGGCAACAAAATAAATCTTTACAAATAAAAGTAAAAAATTTACATTTAAATAATATTAATAGATTAGAGTATAATGATGGTTCATATTTTAAAGAAAGTAAAAAAATGATCTTAAATCTAAATAAAACTATATTCTGTGTACATAAAAATGGATATTTGTCTGTCTGTTTGGTTGTGAGCTAGAGACTCAAAAACTACTGGAACGTTTTCAATAAAAGTTATATCAATGTAGATTCGTCGAGACTCGGAGGGTGTTTAAACCGTATTTTTCAACCCTTATAGGTAGCTAAAGAGTAGGTAGCTAATACATTAGTTTAGTTTTCGGCTTACGAAAAGAATTTTTTTTTGTTTATTTTTAGGGTTGTCGTTGGATACATATATATTATTACTATTCTAAGTAGTAGGAATATTGCTTAAACATTTTTTCACAAATATATTTATAAAAAAAACAAATATTTGGCACGGGCAAAGAAAGTTTTATATAAAAATCAATTTTCGAACAGCATTGTCCCCGGTGGGTTAAAATATAATATAAAATAATATAAACCTGATATACGTTCTACGCGGTACTTAAAGATATCTTCTACGAGTTCTAACTAGGTTTATTGCACTGCAGTGTCTTCATTCGAAGAACGTTGCTTTTTTAATATCGCATTTTTGCTCATTTACAACCTTTGTTCGAAAACGATTATTCGCACACAAAAACATAAAAACAATCTTCAACCGTTTTTACACTGCGCGTGACATGCCACTTCAAAGATACATTGTACCATATATTATATCATATTGATTGGGTCTGAGAATAATATTATATTCTGTAAAGTTACTTTTCTCTTTTCGTGTTAATGACTTTCCGTAATTTCTGTGACCTGCTCACAATAGCCTCACATAATATATATTTTTCAAAACCATAAAGCGTCAAAAGTCAAAAGGCTTTGGTGTACATTATTTTACGTTGTGTTAAATTATTCACTTTACTGGTGTCCAAGTTGCATCTGAAGTGTTGGTAAAATAATTTGACTTTATTTAACTAGCTCCATGCGTTGTATACCTCGTATAAATCAAACATTTCTGACATTTAAAGGTATAGTCTTATATTACCGTTTACGTTCATTTTAAACACAAATTGAGATAACTTAGGCGTTTAGGCGTTTAATAATTTAATTTAGTATGTACCTATTATTTGAATCAGCGATTGCAAACGTTATAATAACGTAATATTATAATGATTGTAACATATGCTGACATAATTAAAACGGAAAACTGTGAATAAAAATTATTAAATACCACAAAACAAAACATAACGATTGACGAAATATATAATATATTATCATTAAACGAAATAATTAAAAATTATAATATATTGGTTTCGTAGAAATATTTATTTCGTGAGATTTTTTTTTTATCTTAGAAATGTAATCCGCGAATTTGTTATATTCCGTATCGGGGCCATTTCCCGCATTAAATATTATTTTTAACGACAAACGCAAAAGCAGTGTAACGTTTTAATTCTTTATAACGATAAACGCAAACAATAACAGTTGCGTAAACTTACATTTTTTTTTTTAAATGCGAGCACTGATTTAAATTGTTTTAACGCATACTGACTGTGAGTTTGATTACCTAATCAGATATGGACGCAGATAAACCCATAACATCGGTATGTCCACAATAATTATTGTATTGTATTGTCCTTTTTACCAATTCAAATATTTTATCGAGCAGCTTAATTTTTCACTAAACCAACAGAGATACGATTTAATACATTTCGATGATTTAATTGTCTGTTTGAAAACGTATTACTATTGATAAAATAACGCAGTATCGTTAACAATTCCACGGGCTAGCGACCATTTTAATATTATGTTCTATACCAGGGGCGGCCAACCCAAATGATCTCGCGGGCCACTTTGGAATCCGCGGGTCACATATTTTTTTTTTTATTAAAATTAAAAAAATTTACAATTTGTATACAAATAATACAATAAGTAATCGTAATGGTTTTTTTTTGTAAATGTTTGATAGATCTTGAGGGCCGCAAGACTTTCCAAGGCGGGCCGCGGGTTGGCCATCCCCGTTCTATATCTATATTATACTAAACTGTTTATGAAAACGGTAAGTCTTCTACATATTATAAGAGCACCCTCCCCCGTTTGGCCGATACGTTGGTAGTTGTGATGAAAAATTCATAAAATGTCGAGAGGCACCTACCCTAATATATTATTATTATGGTATATATTTTGTATGACTGGCGGTAAGGTCGTCATGGTTATTTTATTTGTTTGAAATTTGCATTGTCCGCGTGCTTTATTTATAAGTCACCGTCGTCGTTTTTGTTGTCGTCGTTATTTATTATTGTGTAGGTACACGATATTAGACTGTATATGGATTCGAAAAATGGACGGGGGCATTGTGTATTGCAGGGTTGTCTGACCTGCGATCCATATAAAAAAAGATTTTGAAGTACGATACTCAGACCGTGGTGTTTATTTGACCGAAGGGAGAAAAATAATGATTCAAAGGAAGTCCGACAGTAATTGGAGACCTTATAATAATGTCCTGGACCGTATTCGTATTTTACTTTCCATATTATCCTACCTAGTAGTACCTACTCAATGTAATTTAACGTCTTTGTAGTAGTAATCTGTTTAAAAAATGATCACTGACGGAACGTCAAGTTGTAGGTATATATCTATGTATATAGATTCAAAAGTATAATTTTGACGTGGAATATACACGCGGAATTCGATGAAGTGTCTTTGTCCTGAACACGGACGATTAAAGTGTACTCGCAAATGTTGTATCGTGACTATTTATGAAAAATAAAAAATGGTTTAGTGTTTATAAACGCCGAGTAAACATTGTCATAATAATATGCACTACTTCCTCTATTCGTTTCGTCTAATTTAAAATAAATCATACTAAATACAAATATTATGTCATAGTTTAAAATTATGATTTTTACATTTTGTTTTTGTATGTGCGATTAAAAAAACCACTTCTTATTTGAGTGTCTGCAGTTGTATATTTTAATTGTATTGTCATGACGATGAGATATTGTAAATAAATTGAGAATACGATCGCACTGAATAAGGAATTATTCCTGTTGTACTGTTAATGTTACATTCGAGAATATAAAGATAATATTAGAAAACATCTTGACTGATAATAATAATCAATAATAGAATTGGGGGAAAAGATAAATTGCATTCGTATCGTCCGTATAATTATATCTACATCTGGGAAAAGAATAAAATAAAAAATTGCAATTGGAAAGTCGAGAGAACAGTTAGGAACATTAAATTCGCAGTAATGTACAAGGTAATAAAAACAAACCAGAACTAGACAGTGAAGTGGTTAGTTGATGATCATTTGGTAAATTAATCAGCAAATTGCAAATTTGCATTAATTTTCTAATATAAAAAATGTTTAATGACTTTCATAGAAATTAATAAAATAAACGCGACTGAGATAATAAATAAGTCGAACTCGTAAACTGTGTATAATAGTAATTATTATGTGCACGTCATCGCAGTGTCTAGCATAAAATATTCTCGTTTTTTTTTTCAATTCACAATAGTTGTTGTAAAAACGTAAATCGTAATACGTTTGAATTATACGTTACCTACCATGAAAGTGCACCTTCAAAATAATAATGTCGGAACTCAAAAAATACTGTAAACGTCACCTTACCTAACCTCACCTCACCTAACCTATTATAATGTACAGTCGTTAGGAGTGGAGCCAGACGGTCGATATTCGATAGCTTAATAATGTATTAAAATTTGTTTGTTTATACATACATTATATTTTTATATGACTCTAGTTTACATAACCCGACTTTACCCGGGAAAAATGAACAAATAAAAAATACATCGTTAATAATGCGCTATATTAGTGTATCTTGATTTAAGTGTAGATACCTCAGTTCAGATTTAATAACTGTTGGTATAATTTTGAACTTGGATCCAACTACTATCTAAACTTTCCTGATATCTCTAAGAATAATGTTTGAATTTTCGTCCAAATCGGTCTAGTAGTTTTTGAGTCTATAGGCAACAAACATAATATAGGAGAATGTTATTTTAAAAGTATAAAAACTCGCCTATTTCTTTTGAGATATACATAATTTCTTTATTCAAAGATACAAACGAATGCTTTTACCTCGTCTGCTCAAGTAACCAATGGCAACCGTTTATAAACAAAACAAAATGTTTGCCATCGCGAATCTCAAAATCCCCTCGTGAGCGCCTCTGAAAAATGTGAATTTCTGGAAATTCATTCTCAGTGCACCCCATAGTAAAATATTTGATAGTTTACAACGTATAAAAGCGTCCGAAAAAGTTTGATCGCAGTCATACGATGTTTGAGCGATGTGATATAAACACCGTATCTAAAAATAAATCGCCGGACATTAAGAAAAAAGCGTATACCGAGGCGCAAGCCACAAAATAGCGACCAAACCGTACTACCGCAGAGAAATCGATCGGAGAAAAAAAAAATGTCTCGGGGTAATGGAAAGTGATATGGATAGATGTGATGTGATTAGAAAGGTATACGGCCGAAGGGAAATAAGATGGCACAAGGGGTAAAAAGGAGGGTTTGCCGCGAGGAGACGAGCGATGAATAATAGTAATAATATACGCACAGGGACGAGACATATTATTATTGTATTATTTGCAGGTAACTACCTACACATTTTATTTCATTATATGATGTTTTGGCTGCGTGTTCATCTGCCCTAACGTCTAAAATATTGAAAAATGTGTAAAATCAAATTTCTTACTTAGAACGGGTATGCAAACCTAAATCCATTGGTAAGCTAACCAAATTTGTATTTCACTTATTTTTAAATTCAGGACGGAATTCATCGATATTCAAAATCATTACAATCACAGCCTTGGTGATAAGTGATATCGTTACCTATATGTATATTATATTATATTATGATATGTAATAGTGCGCGATTTGAAAATCCTAAGTGTTTTCAGCTCTAACCGTACTTAAACAGTGAGAAACAAACAATATTTAGTGAGTAAAATGTCGACTTAAAAGATAAATTGTCTTAAAATATTTCTTAATCTTTACACAGAATCGTGTAGACATAATATAATATAAGTAATAATATAGGTAACAAAATACAATATTGTAATTTTTTACGAAATAATAAAATATATAGCTTATTTTTTTCAAATATGGTTTTGTACCGACTTCAAATGATGTAAAACAATCGTCTAAATCTGTTTCTAATAATAAAAATACACAGTGAAACTTCCTTATAACGAAGTCTCGCAAGGAAAATAAATCGTATATTAATATAATATGCGTATTACAGAGACATTTGTTAAATAGAATCAAATAAATTTGGTTCTAATTCCATTAAGTTGTCAATAATACTTCGTTAAACAGAAAAGTTCACAATAGACATTATAACAATATATATCAATATAATTTATTCAGAAAAACATAATACAATATTGTTGAAATTTTATAATTTTGTAAATACACAAAAAAAAACGGGGAATCAAGAAACAACAGGAAAAATTAGTCTTATCAAATTGAATACTATAAAAATAAAATTTGCCACCAAACGGTGGCAAGTTATGTGGTCAAAAGTTATAAATAATATTATATAATATTATAAATGATACGGCTTAAATAAACAGACGTAAACACGTATGTAATATAAACTATAGCGGCGACTGCTGCTGGTTGGCGCCCAACCGTCGCCCAACCCTAGCCGAGTTCTCGCTGCCAACAGGATTGCCAAGCCAAAACACCGATTTCGTGTTCATTTTACGTTCAAGTGTGAGTCGAGATCTATATTTTTTCAAAACTCAAAATTACTCAACTGAGAATCACGAAAACCGCAAAATGTATCCTTCTCGCGTGCAGCGGCCTCGGGCCTGCCAGCATCGTCGACTTGGCCGCTTCGAACTCCGGTGTCGAGTACCGATAGTCACGGATCAGCCCGGGCCGCGGATGGTGCAGCTGGCCCTATCGGCGACGGCGACCTCGTCGGAATTTGTGGAGGCGATCGGAGGCGTCCTGGGCGGCCGCGGTTTCTCTGGAGACGGCGATCGACGTCTGGCCGTGAGGTATTTGTTGCCAAGCCGTCTGGAGGCGCGTTGGCCTCGCGGAAAAATGCCGCGTTGACGTACTGTGCCACGTCGGCATTGGAGTCTCGGCGTCGTCGGCAGGCCACGGAGGGCGGCACGGAGGTGGTACAGAGGCCTGTCGTCAGCGAGTCGAGCGGCCGCCGCGGCGCACTTGCTGCTCAACGCCTCGACCACCAGACAAACGGACTGGCCGGACGATCTCGAGCCAGTGGCCGATCGCCAGTATGGCCGTCTCGCAGGTGGCCGAGTACTCCTCCACGACGTCGCACGTTAGCTCCAGGCCCGCGGCAAGTTGGAGGTTCGCACGCGGTTTCACGGTCGGCACCAAATACCTCACGGCCAGACGACGATCGCCGTCTCCGGAGAAACCGCGGCTGCCCAGGACGCCTCCGATCGCCTCCACAAATTCCGACGAGGTCGCTGTCACCGATAGGGCCAGCTGCACCATCCACAGCCCGAGCAGATCCGCGACTATCGGTACTCGACCCCGGAGTTCGAAGCGGCCAAGTCGACGATGCTGGCAGTACCGCAAATGAACACAAATTTGTGTTTCCATGGAGTATTTTATTATTTTTCTTTTAGTTTTCATTTATAATTTCCTAGAGATTTATTATTTAAACGACCCAAATGTCTTTTTTAAATGATATTAATATTGTATATATTTCGATTGTAAGTTCTTGATCATAAATGGTTCGATAGCATTTTTAATATTTTCTCTTCGAGTAACAATACGTTTTAATAATTTTAATGTAAAATCACATTGAAAATTATAGTAAATAATAATAATCTATCAATATTTTATAGTTTTGTAAAAATTGTCTGAATATAATATAAGAACTAGGATCCTGCGAAATCTATTTTATGTTTTTGTAAGATCATTTTTAAGGACTACTATCCTTGATAGTTGATATGTACCGTCCCATACTTTACCCACCTTTTATTGTCTTAGAAATTGCTCGTATTTCATAAAACGTTAATACTTTTCGGGAAATCGATTGTTGAACTTTAAAATAATCACTTTCTAAACAAAATAATAATGGAATTGTATTGACACACGGTTTACCGTAAATGGTACACACTACACAGTTTTACCTAAATATTATAAAAATTAACAACTTTTAAACCGCCGTCTTCAGACTTAATTATTATAAAATATAGCACTTGGTATGCATAAGTATGATAAAAAAATAAAGTGTTTTTTATATGACACCTTATTTAGTTTTAAAAATCTCGGACATTAATTGAGATTAAAAAATCGATGAGTTCCCTCGCGCGCACTTCGGAGGAAATCAATTATTTTTTTAAATACACGTCACTATTACCGGTACCATTTAGTTTTCCGGAATGTTATTTTATTTTAATCAAACAATTTTCACGGAGCAGCCGATAACGCGTTAGTAAGCACCTATCCTTATGCTGTAAGGTGAAGAGTTTAATACGTTTTGCATAAAAATATAATATAATAACATATTATTACGAAGTATCAAATTTCGTTTAAGGTTAGTACCTATCAACGATGCGTGCATGATGGTCCGCGTGTATAATATAATAGAATATGATGAATGTTTCGGGCCATTTTTTTTTCTTATCACAACCTAACATAATATGTTTAAAGTTTAGTTAAATGACGCGTACAACCCGTGAAATATTTATGAACGTACTAATCAAGCTTCATTTCAACTTTAAATAACTGTACAGAGTGATTATATTTTTTTATCGCGAAGTATATTACTATGGAGTATCTCTGAAATTTTACAGGATTTTTTATAATTAACATACATACTATTTTCTCATTATTTATTCATTATTATCATATTATATTACATTATTGTCATAGGTACTATTCAATTTTGTATTTCAACATTACTGATATTGGTTAAATAAAATATATACATTTTTTCTCATAACGTGATTACCAATATTTTTTATATGACAATTTTTTTTTTGGATTTAGTGCCCAATAAATGTCGTGTTGAGATGATAAATTTGAAAAAGTAGAAAATGTATAACAACACACGATAACATAATATTTGAAAATTATTTTATTTCTACGAATATTGTAAAAACTTTGGTCCGCAAGCCAATGTTACTTGTAAATTACTTTAAACCATTTGTAAAAAATTATAATACAAGCATTTAGTGAGCATTTAAAGTATATTTTACGGTATTCAGTTTATGAATTACAACAAAATAAATAAAATTGGTCGGTAAATCAATTTTGCGTTAAAATTCCAGTTTTTCACTAGTCTTGTTTTGTTTTCCCCAATTATGAAGAAAAGTACTGTGAATTTCTTAATTTTGTCCATTAAAAGTACAAAGTAGATTTACTTTCCTCCTTACTTCTATAAGCAAAAAAGAATTTAAAGAAATTCAAAAAATGTAATATTTAAGTTGAGCATTTTGAAGAATTTATACAGTCCAAAAGGTAAGGTGATGACCGACAAATAATTAAAATATATTAGATTATACACATAATAATGAAGTGGGTAATTATTTTGAAATTTCTACAGCAGTTTTTAACTGTATGAAATGCAAATAATGTAATAAAAAAAAAATGCACTCGTTTATTGTGCACTAGTCTCGTATACCAAAAATTAAATTATCCCGACAAAAAAAGAAAACCGTTCGAATTGTTCGAGTTGGGTTCACGAATGGTGAACGAATGGTTCACGCGCCGAATGCGAAAAGCTACACTAAACATACGCGCGTGTGTATATGTTACATGCGTCTGGTTTTTACGGGGTAACACAATAAACAAACGCTTTATTATAATATTTATGAATTCGCCGACGTTTAATTATAACAACAATAACGACGAGGAGGATTGGTAGGTAGGTGGGTGGGTGGGTGGGTGGGTGGGTTACTGAAATAGCTTTGCAAACATCATTAGCGTGTATGACGTTAATTATTAACAACTTGCGATTACGTATTTCGCAGTGCCAACCGATCGTTCGACTTTTAGTTTCATTACTTTAACCGTTAACACACGGTTTATTCACAGATCATTTCGGGCAACGATTTTCGTCACGATTAATTTAATTAATTAATTAATTAGCGATGGTGTCGAATAATGACTGTCGTGTACGACCTTGTGGATTTGACGCGAATACTGTCAATAAAACATCATTTCGTTTTGGTTCTCATGTCATCGAACTGCAGGAATACAACGTAATCGGGAATATCAAAATAGAAGACGTAAGTTATATCGTAATATTAAATATTATAGAAATCGAGACGGAACAAAATTAACGAAAATACGTTTTTACAATCGTGTAACTGGAAATCGTAAACAACGTTTTTAGCGAGACTCGTCTACTGACATTAAATATGGAACGCGATCACATTGGTAACGATAATCATTTAAATAACAATGAAAAACGGGATACCTGGATACGTGTAGATAATAATTGAATATGCACATACAGGGTGAATCACAAAGCATGCTCACGCCCAATTTTTCATTTAATAATCAATTTCGCAAATACGAATTTTCGGAAGTTTGAAATATACTTGAAGACCATATTTTCGACTTCTTGAGATTTTTCGTACTATTTAAAGAGTGATCTGCGGAGATACAAACTTCTGTTTTTCTAATGAAAACCTCCTTTTCAACTGTAAATTATTACGCTGATAATTTTTCTTAAAAATTTGACGTATCAAAATCGAAATTCAAACGAATAGTTTTTTAGTTATTCAACTTTGTGTAGTAATGATAATTTATAGGTCCATGACAATGGGTTTGAAAGATATAATGGAGGCTATACACATTTGAAAGTGTTAGAAATTAATATTAATCTAATATCTATCAATATTCATAATTTATACAAATGATCTAAGTATGATAAATACTATATATCCAATATTACATATTATATTTTATATTTTTGTAGTATCATTTTTAAGGACTATTATCCTTAATGTAAACATTTTAATAAGTTGAAAACTACACGTTCAAGTTTTGAATTAAGTACATTAAACGTTTCAAAAAAAATATACACTGAATAATTTAAAGTACAAAAAAAGGGGACACTTCTTATGTAGTACAAAAATCTTAAGAATCTGAAAATATGGTCTTTAACTATAATTAAAAATTAAAAGAATAAATGTATAATTTAATGAAAAAATGGAGGTGAGCATTCTCGATGAATCACTCTGTAGAAATAAATAATATGGTTAATTATTTATTCAAAAGTAGATTTTTCGCCACATCCATCGACGATGTCGCGTACACATTTTAACATAAAATCATGAGACGGTGACCCCTGGTTCAATAACTACAAATTACAATATAAACTTTAACTTTGTATACGAAAAATCTTTGATTGACATAATATATACATGAAATGTATGCAACACACAATCGACTGACTTGTAAGTCACTGCAGTGTAAAACAGCAATCAACTAAGTGTAGAATAACGAGTCGTGTTCCTTGCTCGGACGGCCACGGCCTAAAGAAAATGCGAATTTTATGTTTTTATAAATTAAATATGAATTAAAACAAAATATTGAACTATGTAGTTTTACGGAGATGAAAATATCTACGAAATTATATCTTTGTTTGAACTATTATTACGAGAGTAAACATCATTTTGTGGTTTAAACGCAAGTTTCCACAAGCTAGAAACTATATTGATATTTAATTATTTTTTTTCAATTCGTAGACACAAATTGAATCGATAACAAATTAAATAATAAGAAAACTATATACTATTTCGTTTTCAATTTCACGACCATAGAAGTAACTATGCCTTTAAGTTAGGGGGGGGGGAGGGTTGTAATCTTAACAGTTTCATATAACAAAATAAGGTATGGGGATAGAGTCACCCTCGCACATTTATAACACTATATCGACTGACATTAATATTATAACATAAAAATGCGATGAGACAAATTTTAATAAATTTTCAAAATTTGTTACATAATATACTACTAATGTAAAATATAGATGGACTTGGTTTTACCTAAATTGTATATTTGTATCAATTATTTGTATTTATGTGTTTATAATAGGTACACAATATTTAATGATAAGGACCTGTATGAGCTGGTAATCTTGAAAATAATATGATTTTACTTTAGTGCTCTTATCAGAAAATTGTATGTATACTATAACACTGTTGTAATATCGTTTGTAAAACATTTTTCTTGAATAATTTACGTTTTATCTTGATACAATTAATATGATCAGTAAATACTTCAAGGGTGAATAAAAATGCGTAAAATAATTAACTAAATTTATCCAAGTCGTGGATCAAACCAGTCTTACATCGCCACATTATGATAGCAGGATTGTTATTTTGGAAAATTTAAAATTGCCCCTTAGAGTGCCATTTGAGTTATATTTCTGTAGAGGAGCTTACACTAACCATGGCACTCATGGAGCACTCCTACTAAAGAAGTGATTACCGATTACTTACAAAACTAAAAAAAAAGACCTCATTGAAAACCAATATAGACTTCTCGTTCTACTCTCGTACCAAGAATGTAAAAAACATGATTTTGCAAGTTTTGTACATTTTTTTTATCTTGAAAAACTAAAAAAACTTCTCAAACAACTTTGCTTGGAACCGTTATTATTATAATTCAATTATAATCGCTTTTGAATTGAATGTTTTTACACAACCGCGCCAAAACTGCAGGTGGTCCACCCAAAACAGTGGCGCGTACCCAAGTTAATGTCAAGAATATATTAATTTTTTTATTAGTAGTTGTAGTAATATTGTAGTATTCATATATTATATTATGTAGGTACATATTATAACTATATATTAAGTATAAATTACAAGACGTGTTATGGTTGTCTGGTTATTTTTTAAATATAAAAATGGAAATAATAATTTCTTTTGTACATATTATTGTACACGAAATAAATTGAAAAGTGTGAGGTTCAGACGCAATTATTAAACATTACGACTTGGGATCAGCTGTCCGCCTGTAAAACATGCTGGAAAAAGATGATCTCATGACAGAGACCCGGTGAACAAATTTACTATTCGAATAAATCGGTGATATTTATGACACGTAAACTCATTTTGTTTTTTTACTAAGTTTGCATTACAATACGCGCTAAACCTAGCCAATATACATAATGTGTCATTGTACTCGTGGATTTTTAATGATTGTGGATCGATAAAATGGAATTTTAAAAAAAAAAAACAAATAATACGTGTTTCTTTATTTTTAACTGTCAATTTTTTTTTATCAAAATTTACCATTACAGAAAACCATTATGACCGAGGCCACCTAATCAAGTATTAAAATTTAAACTATTACAAGCAAAGTAACTGTGATGAAAAAAATATAAAGTAATCAATTAGTTATGATTATAATAATACTTATTTTATGATTGCATATTAAAATTAATATAATTAACTATTTGCCAACAATTTGATTATCAATATATTCAGAAAAAAAGCTTAGTCAGAAACCATTAAAAAATTTGGTTGTTATCATGATAACTTCTCCACACTCCAACTATAGTATTTATCGACACAAAAATACAATTTTTTTTTACATCATTTCCTACATTCAACATATCAGCTGTTTTATTTTATATCATTTTACTAGGAACACGGACTAAAAAACACAGATGACAAATACACATAATACACCTACTGATATATATTTCGTAGAATATTACACGGCTTAGTCATATAATAATATCTATATTATTCCCACAACACATGTTCTACAGAAAACAATAATATTACTCTTATCTCCCTCTTTATATCGCCTATCAGGAATAATGTTCCGCAATAACATAATTTAACAAAATAACTTTTTTTTAATGACTATTGATTTGGACGGACTTGACAGAGTCCTCCCCCCCCCAACCATTTGAGCCGAAGTGGTTCATGCGGTATTTGTAAGAATTTCCGCGCTGTGTTTAGTGTATGTATACGTCGCGCATTATCGAATAAGAGTGGAGAATATAATATGGTGGATCGATATGGACTATGAAAAAAAAAAAAAGAACAGTTGGTCGAAATGAATTAAGGTGCAAGCACGAGCTGAGTAAGCCTAATCCAATAATACCCAATCACAGCGTCCAGAGCCGGGACACGCGGCGCTTAATTATTATTTTATACTTTCTAATCGGCTTTATACGGGCACGCTCGCAAATCGTATAACCACCGCGTCTACAGATGATTATTATATTATATATATTATAATAATATACGGCGCGGCGCGAGGTGGCGACCCGGCCGGACGACGGTTTTGTGAATATTGTACATGACGTACCTCTACTACGACCGTGCAGCCGATGACGGTATATAAAATACACGGTGATGTCGCAGACTGCGAGTGTCGTCTGTGAAATATGAATAATAATAATGACAAATACCGACGCATTCGGTGGCGTTTCGTTTTCGAGTCTTTCACTGCGTATAATAATATGCAAACATCACAAACGGTGCTCAGTGTCACGAATCGGGGCATTGATTTAAGGGTGTTCGAATTAGCTCCCCCCCCTCACTCTTCGTCGAGAATAGGATTTTTATAATTTCAACAATAGGTATCCGCGTAGTGTGGTCAGCGTAGTGTGGAAACGACGTCATTATTTTTCAAATGTTTCGTTCATTTTTTTTTTGATATCGTGTAGTTTAATGTCTTGCGCCAGCAAACGTTTAATTTAACTTTATTTTTTGAACATTTTTGAACCAGAGTGCAGTTCCACCATCACCCGCTTTTAACGCGGGAGCAGTTCGATGGTATTACCTATTTTCATCCCAAGTGCAATTTGACCATTTCATTTAGGTAAAAAGTGCAATTCGACTATTCTGATAATGTTTTGCTACCGATCGTAGTTTGAAAACTCTAAATCATTCCCACCACGTCGAGTGTATGAATAATTTTCTTACCGTGGACTCTCCGCACTGGTGTTCGAGGAATCAAAATTTGTCTTAACAGGAATTTCCCGCTCTTTGACCTCACATACGATATATATATATATATATAACAGAAACATAATAATATTATGTAAATTCTAGACGTGTGATTACCACCGCATAGACCGCCGACCGACCTCTTATAGCCATATGGCGGGCGAGGACAAGCGCGATATAATATTATGTTTATACATCATTTGACTTATAAGAGCTACGCCGACGACGGTGTCGGCGTGGTCGTATAATCACAACATAGGTACGCGTGATTAATGATATATTATAATATGCGCTGATGCAGTATTTATGCGGGGAGAAAAAATAAAACTGGGCCGTAATCAAAATCCGTTAACCTCGCAAAAACCGGAAGAGCGGCGTATACGACAGTGGTCGCGAGGCGTTCGGGATTTCGAAAACACTGACCGCGCGTTACCGCCACCGGGATGATGGAACGTAGTAGGTAAGTATTATACTAGGTATACCTAGGCACATGTTATACCGGTGCGAGACGAGCGGTACAATACCGCACGCGGACGAAAAAATAATGTTAAAATATGATGCACGACGGCGGTGACGGACGGACGGACGTGGACCGGAAGTAAGCCCACGACGCGAGGCACCTATATATATATATATATATTATGATGTAATGTGAATATGCGCTCGAGCGGACGTATCATTATTACCCGCCATCACAATAATATCGCGGTATTGCCGTGCGCGCACGCGTGTGTGTTCGTCCGAATGATTTTCATCCCTTATGTACCAGCTATATATACTTACCCGACAACACGTATATTATGTGTATAATATATATTGTATTAAAAATATACAACAGGTGCAGTGTTTACGTATGTATATATGATTTAATATGAGTCGTATGACGTACACTTATATATGATATACCTACATAATAATAACCGTATACGTCTATCCGCGAAACCGTGTGCGGTGTATAAAATAATAATATCCTCTCTCCCGGGCTCCCGATCCCGCCGCCGGAGCAGGGCATCGTTATTATTATTATTATTATTATTATTACCCCGGGAGAAAACCGGGCGTTTTAATAATAACAACAACACATTTATATATTTTCGTTCGAGAAGAGACTATAATATTATATAATATACTTCGCCGCCGCCGCCGTCGTCTTCTGCGCGCATATTCCGTGCCGCCTCTTCTTATTCTTTGACAGGCTCTCGCTGGAAAGGATTACGCGTGTCAGTCTGGAGCGCCCGAGGACTTTTGTGTTGCCGGTTTTGTATTTGTATTTTTTTTTTCGCCCGACGACGGCGGCGCTGCACCGGCCGCCGTTATTAATGCCGTTCGTCCGGAACTTTTAGTTAGATTTTAGTTAATCGCTTTAATCCGCTTCGGGCTCGTAAAGTTATACGCGCTGCAATATAATAATAATAAAAAAACACTTTGCTCGTCGTGCCGCCCCCGCGCGTCTTATCTCGTGAAATATAGCACGAGACAATATATCCTCGCTACTCATTATATGAGTTGTCCGTTTAATATATTGTGGATATTATATTTTATTACTATTATTATTATTATTATTATTATTATTCAGAAGACGTCGTTTAAAGTAAACAGCGTGCGGTCTATATACCATCGGTTTTTGATACGTGGCATTATTTTCGCAGCGATTTTACTAAACCACTCGCATACTGCAGTATTCTCGTGGACGGTTGTCATTACGATAAAGTTATTATGATAATAATATTATGATCATCGACCGTTTAGCTAAAAGGAACCCGCCATACGACGTGTTATCAAGGAGAATGTTTTCTGTGCATTGTCCGGATGGCTTTTTAATATTTTCAACTTTTTTTTTTTTTTTACCAAGATAAGCGTGTTTTATTATCAGGTTATTGTATATCATCAATAGGTAATACTTATTTAAAAAATGAAACAACGATCATTAGGAGGGTTTTTTTCGCCTTAAGCCGGATCAGAGAGTAATAATCCTGGAAATACGGAATACTTTTGTTATTATATTGAGGGCCACTTCATTTTGTATATAATATTTTAATAAAAACGAAACAGTAGGTATATGTATGTGTCGTTTCAATAGTAATCATTAGTCGATTCATTAGTAACCTAACTTGCTACGTGTTTGCTATTTTAGATTATTTTTATTTTAGTAGCGCACATAATACACACAAATATAATATATACTAGCACGCGATAATATCGAGTATCTGTATCTATAAGATTGTTGATTGACATAACCACTTAACCGGACGTTCGACAATTTATCTGTAATGTGTACAAGTACAATAACAATCTTTGAAGAAAAACACAGTGACTCAGCATTTAGCAAATCTCCAAAAGGATTAACCGTTTGATTTCGATCGATTTATGGGAAATTACATAGACAGGACACGCTTAGGTATATCACGACAAATCACCAAACTCTTAAGTCTGAAACGTTATAAATAATTCATTGGAAACGCGTTCTCATAAAACCACATATTTTGGTATAAATACGAGTGTAATTTTCAATAAGTGTATTTATGTGATACTCGTTACAACTCTTAATATCATGCATATTTACTACTGTTTGAATTTGGAAAATTGATGTCAAGTACAGAGGTACAGTGTACGAGAACACGGATAGGAGTATTTTTTTTTTATTGAAGAAATATATTGTCGTCGGGTTTTGATGAAAAGCGTTTTGAGTGAATTTGATTATATAACGAAACAAATTTAACGATCGAAGTGAAACAAAAAGGAGACGAAACGCAAACACTGATAAACATCCTATATTAAACTATAACAATATGTAAATAGCTGTTATTGTTTAATAAACATACCTATAGTACCTACATATTATGATTTCGATATCTCTAAAAGGGGAAATTATTTATTAGTAATTAGGTTAATAAAAATATTCAATACTGACAAAAATCAAATGTATCAACGCTTTTAATATTGTAAAAAAATATTGCTCATCCTGACGAGTTCGACGAAAGACTCATTCTGTTATTATATACAATTTC
Organism: Neotoxoptera formosana; assembly: GCA_022818045.1. NCBI lineage: Eukaryota > Metazoa > Arthropoda > Insecta > Hemiptera > Aphididae > Neotoxoptera > Neotoxoptera formosana. The sequence goes on along the minus strand of CM040633.1, from coordinate 10,940,188 downwards.
AGTTACATAATATTGTGACTCAAGTACCTAATACGATAGACGCACACATTTTTAATGAAATAATTATCAATATTAACTTTTAAAGGTTTACAAATATTTGACAGTTAGTTATAACTTATAACTTAACATCTTAAATATATTCAAATTTATGCTGGATAGAAAAAAAAGTGTGCAATGTGCGTAAAGTTGTACACAACGATAAATTAACAAAAACAAAAAAAAAAATGCAAATTAAATAAATGGTACCTATACATAATATTATTTTGATGCAGGATTCAAGAATATAAATAATAATGACGACCTGTTTGTTGAATAGTAATATGATGTCCAGTGTCCAGTCTTATTCGTAAATAAAACGACTTTTTAAATAAAAAAATATACACAAATTAATTTTATTTGGGGTTTATTTCTATGAATAGTTATTCAAATATATTTATATACATGTGTAAAAAATTGTATGTAGGTTTCACCATCCGTGGAAACTGTCAATAATACATTTTGGTATAAATATCTCAAAATTAACCTTAGTCAATATATTAACTATATATGTATAATATATATATTATACGTTTGTATAAATTTAACAAACTGAAAAATAAGTCACCTTTAGGGCATATGAATATATAATATTATATAATATTTTGACTACTAGGTACAGGTGTGTTGAATACCTATGTCTGAGTAGGTACGAACTTGGAGTAAAACCATTGACATGGAATTAAACGGCGTGGCATACATATGCGAAACCGTATTTATCGGCGGTATATATGTACTTATTATATTATTGTACATTACGGTATATTGCGGTGTATAATATATAAAAAAATCAAAAACAAATTTAAAATAATTTGTTCTATCTCGTCCGAAAAAAAGGAATAAGTACTTACACAAAAAATCTAATCATCGAAAAATAAAATTCGCATCGAATAAACACATCATGGTTTTAGACTAGATAGCTTAGCACAGCAGAGTATCCATGTGCCGTGACGTCGCGGAGTTAAAGTTTTTTATAAATATTTTGTAAGCATTGATAAATAATCGCATTCGGTTGTCACTTGTCGGTTGTTTTTCCTTGTGCTTAGTGGAAATCGAAAAATTACCTATTCAGAGTATCATCTAGACTCGATTTCCGACGTTTATACGTTGCTACACCATGGAACGGTTTTTGATTACCGTTTCACCAGAAAACGCGTTCGCAGAATAAGAAAACAAAAAAATAAGACCAATCATGCATGTAAAGTCTCGCTTCACCCGGAGACTAAAATGTAAATATTTCTGCGACCAGTCAAATGTTGTATACCTATGCAATACGGTACAATATAATATTAATATACGTTCAAACATTATAAACTGCTTATTTTGTTTTAGTTTTGTCGTGGCTGGAAGGTGTCTAATTGTTTAATTCTCTAGAACACGAACTAAAATTGAAAAAAAAATATATACAAAATAATTAAAATAATTTTACTATAGTACGTAAAATGAATTAAAAACTCGTTTAAAAATAGATGTACATATAATAGTTTTAAAACGTCAGCCGTTCTCTCAGTTTTCGGCTGACTGAAATACTATACATATATAATACGACTATATTATATACTTCCGAACGATATACCACGTTGTAACTTCAAGCTGACGGCGGGGATTAACTTTGCTAAATTATTTTTTAATTAAAAGTGTATGTTTTCAGTGGGTCAGATAATAATTATATGTTCAATTATTATAATTTAGTTGTATGCAAATAAATAATAGACGCAGCGACACGCTCCAAAAATTATACGTTAATATGGTAGAATACTCGTCTTCGGACTGCTGAAGATTGCCGTTTGTGAGATTTTAAGAATTCTAAACATCTAGACTATTTTTAACATTGATTTGCAATAAGTCAATGATATTATGATTATATTATAATGTGTACAATTTTCATTTTATTATGCTTTTTATTTCGTATAAAATAATTATAGTACATATTATTATATAGGTACATCTAATAAATAACTTAGGGTAGGTATTAAAAACGCAAGGAATTCGATTTCTGTAGGTATTCTTGCAACGTAATTGTTGTTTTGAAGAAATAAAATGGAATTTATAGTAGAATATATTAATTGAATACATATTTTCAAATTATATAATGAATTGCTTCTTGAGCTTTGAAAGTACATTTCAAATACGTATCAGAATAATGTTCAGTTTGATAGACATTTTTCACGAGTCGGGATTATTCCAATTGACTGCATTTTTCAAAGTCATTAACTAAAAATTCCTAAAAAATAAAATCCTACTCATCTTTATGTTAAAGTATAATAATATTTTTTCACTGTTTATATCGATGATATTTTTACGGATTTAATCTTTTATACAGTCTTACAACTGTCGTATAATAGCAATCAATAAATCATCAATGGTTCGTATTATTACGTACATCAATGGTTCGTATTTTCATTGACTAGGTACCTATACAAAGTTTACTATCTATAATCAATGGGATTATATTATAATACAGCTGGTTGAATCGTTCTTCGATTGGAACTGTCATAGAACTATCTTTTATAAAAACATGTTTAAAAATAATATCTTATGGGTAATATTTGATTGAGATTTTAGTCAGTAAAAATTATCTTTGACTCAGACATAAGAGGAGCTTGATAAATGTATCTGGCGGGACACAGAGAATAATCTAAGGTTGCAATGAGGACTTTGAATTTAATGCACAAACGTCCGGTAACGTAACATCAACTTGATAGTTAATTAATATATTCCATGACAAATTGTAAATGTAATATTATAAGTGATCATATCCATGATGACTAATAAGTACTGTGCAAGTAATGCGAATTGTAGGGGTGCTTATTTTATGTATGGGAAGGCTCAACCACTCAAGCTCCTATCTAGCTCCAAAAATAGACTCAAGTAGTTTTTTTTAAAAGTCAACGATGCAATATGAACTCTATTGTATAAACACGAGTGCATCAAATAAATAATACCAAATACCAATGTATAATATAAAAACAATTGCAAGTATATTATGAGTATTAAACTATTAACATTATTTTACTTCTAAGTACGGTTATTACATGTGAAATGTTAATGTGGAGAAGATGTCGATGGAAACCCACGCATCATGAAGGAATTCAATAAACACATAATTATATAGCGCATGTTATTCTGTCTATATAATATATAATATGATATTATTGTAATATTGCAGTATAAGTATTTTACTATGTTCTGTAAGCTGTTCTGCATTTATTGTGATGGATCCAAATTCATATAATACGACAAGAATATTTTAAAATTAATGATTTTTAAAATTGTGGTTGATGAAAAAATAAAAAATATATTTTGCTTGCGGGCAAGTATAAATAAAACGAACCTGCAGATGATAGTATATTAGGTACTGCTAGTATAAACTATAAATTATTATTTAATTCCAAACTAAAAATCATAGTTTAATATTAAAAAAAATTGTCACAGACAGTACGCTGTCGCAGTGTCGACGTGTCGTGTACGATTTAGCAGTGGACAATTTTTAAGTATTCACCTATCTTCAAAAGCTAGATAAATTCAGCTCAGCCTCACTTAATTATGTTATTGACGGTATTAAAATATGAATACCTACCTACTTAATAAGTATGAAGTGTTGAAGTGTTTTAATATCCGTAACGTTCTTATAGTTACGCGCACTTGCCATAATAAGATCATTGTATTCGTATAATTGTGTACATAAATATATTAAATGAACAATATTTTCCGTACGTAAGCAAATCATATTATTTCGGTCAATAATATTGTTGTATGTTCAACACGAAAATGTGTTAATATGGTTTACGGCAATCATAATAATATTTACATAATTTAATTTTTGAAACAATCCATCAAGATAACACCGTTTTAAAAATCGAAAGGAATCTTATTTTTTTCTTAAAAAATGTAGCGACCGACGACCGAAAAACGATCGACCAAAACTATTCTATGTTCGAAGGTTATGCCTACTACCTGCAGGGTATAAATCGTTGGTACTTACCGCGTTCGGTGGCGTCGACGGTTGGTTACAAGAAAAACAAATTTTTGATTTTATGTGTCGAGTATAATTCGTGTCGCACGACTTTTGCGCGTGAGAACTCGAGACGATGGCGAGTACAGCAAGAATTACGCGTCCGTCGTCGTAACGGTCGGCGACAGTACTGCGAGTGGCGGCGCACCCCCAAAACACAGTCACGACGTTTTCCGACCACGAGGGCGGCGGCGGCGGCGGCGTACAACTTCACGGTCGCGACTCGTCTACCCGGCGACGGGAATAGCTGCCTAACCATCGTCTACGACCACCGGGCATCAGTCGTTTCCGCCAAAAAACTTGATTTTTGTTTCCGAAAAACGTTTGATTTTCGTTTCTGCCAAATCTATATTTCTACCTCTATAATTGAGATGGAGTTCAAACTCCATTTGAGGTTCTCGAAACCCCTATCCTGGTCTGCCATAATAGTGCTATAATCGGTATATGACGGACCAATTTTAATTTGAAACTGATTTATATAATATTCAAATCAACAGTCGCAAATTCATTTACACCTATACATCAAACGCAATAAAAGAATATAAAAACAAAATTATTTTAAGAATGACTTTTTTCAAAAAGTTATGCAATAATTATCATTAAAAATAGTAAATATGTTATGATTTATAAAGTTGTTAAAAATATATGACATAATATATATGTATATAATATTTATATTGCAACATACATATAATTAAAAAAACTTAATTGAATTAAAAATCAAATTGTTATTTTTAAAAAAAATGTAATTTTACTATGATCAAAAGGTAATATTTTACAAAATTAAAGTGTTCTAGTTCATCATAAAGAGACGGACCGTCTCAAAACCCACAAAGGTACCCATAGAGGTGTATTATTAATTGTGTATTACAGTTCATGCCATACAAATTATTCATTTGTGAAATTTTAAAAATAGATTTCATTTTTAAAATAGTGTTTTGAAATGTTGTGAACATTTTATTGTGCGGTAAAGTAAGCTGTCAAGATCACAAATTAAAATAAAAGTTAATTGAAAATTATCACAACAAAATTTTAAAATAATTTTTTGAAAATAATGTCTATTAGGTAGATTCTATCTATATACGTATATCTATTCGTATTATGTTCTTTCTGATATGGCAAAAAGCATACTATAGACTCCAATTAACTTAAATTCTTATGGTTATAATATTGAGCCGGTCTATTTCGCGTTTATCGTCAGATAGGTACTCTTATATAATATTTTGTTTCCTGAAGCTAATAGAAAAGTTTAATTAAACCCAATAACTAACCCATTACCAATAACCTGCCAATAAACATACCATTTTTACTTACATATTAATTTACAACCCAATTTAATAATATTGAAAAAAAACTGTTAGAGAGGACTAAAGTGTTATTCAAATTTTCTGAAAAACTAAAATCTCATTTTTATTGACACGCCTATAAGGATATATCAAATGTTCAGTTATTTATGATCTAAGAATAATTATAGTTAATTTTAATTTTATAATGATATCTAATATTTAAATACAATTTTTATTTCATTAGTTTATATTGTAGTTGTTAAAACTGAAATGTCAGAATAAAATAATAATAACAGCCACCACTCATAAGACAATTGAAAATTACGTTCTCGAGTTTTGGAATTACGTGTTTGGTTTGATTATGTTTTGTAATTGTGACTACCAGTCGTAAATGTGGTACATTTTGAACGACTATTCAGTAAATTTAATTCTACATAGGAACCTAAAATCAATAATAATTATTTTAATACATATATATGTAGAGTAATATCTAGAGAATCTACCATTCACCAAGCATGTTCATTTCCAAACATAGGGTTGCCTTTAATAATGAAGTTATTAAAATTGTATACCATTTAAGGAGTGCCCTGTGGAGATACCTACTTCAATTTCCAAATGCAAATTACCATCTTCATGTAAATTGATAATATCTAATAACTTTTTTGAAAATGCTTATGTATCTAAATAAAAGTTCAAACTAGAGGTTTTTGAGTTATTTGGTTTCTTTTTCTAAAAACAATAGGGCCACAATGATGGGTTTGGAAGATATAAATGCACGGCTAAAATAGTTTGAAAATTTTAGTAATTAACATCAATCTGTAAACATTTTACAATTTGAAAAATTTGTATAATTATAACAAGAACTAGATCCAATTATCTTTATCTATTATACATTGTTGTAAAGCTATTATAAAGGAATATTACTCTTAGTGTATACATTTTGATAACTCAGAACCCAAAAGCTCGAATTTCGTTAAAATTATCTGCTTATCTATTAACATTGAAAAAAGAGTTGGTTCTTATTTGAAAAAAAAAGAAGTGTGTATTATTGTCACGGGATGCTCTTTAACTATTATACCTAAAGAATCTAAATAATTGAAAATTAGGCTCGTAAGTAGGCATACTTAACAATTCCAAAAACAGAATTTGAATAAATTAATTATAAAAAAATGATGTTGAGCATGATTGGTGAATCATCCTATACATTTAGACATTTTGTCTGTGTGTTACATCCCTAAACCATCAAAGGTTCTACAAAAGACTTATTTATACTGTTATTAATATTTGAACTCGTCGTTATAATAATGAGTTCAGTTGGTCATAAATTATAATACCTAGTTGAATCATTGTTACTACTTTTGTTATTGGCTTATTAAGGTCGTATTTACTGTACTTAACGATGGCAGTAAACAGAAAAGGGAAGATTTTTATGACAATCAGTCAATCGAGAAAATATGATATAAAAAAATAAAGTAATAAAATATAATTTGTTTCCATTATTTTGATTCTTGTACTGGTTTTATTTTTACGAACCATAGTACACTGTTTCTATTAAACAATATATTATGTAAATTCAACATTTTCTGTTTTAATGAGCTACAAGTTTCTCAACTGTTATAGGTAACTATTTTTTTTTAAAATAACACCTAAATTGATTGAATATAAAAATTTACCTGGGAAAATGTAAATACTAAAAATAGTACAACCATAAATTATTATATTATTAGCTAGAGGTACCTGCTGTCATACATAATATAACAGTTAGCACTATGGTAAATTATAACTGATTATTTTATATTAAGATTAAATTAGTTGAGGACGAACTTACGCTATTTTACAAACGGTTTTTTCTAGACCAGAAAACCACCACAATCCACCCATAAAATATGACTTACACACTTTCACTTCACGAAAATCCTCTTCCCAGACTCAGGAAAAGAGGTGCCGTGGTCTTTTGATTTAATTTTCTTTAACCTCTTAATCCCAAGTTAAGTGTTACTTATGAGTAACGTGGCGCTTTTCGTGCACGCAACTACAATTTATTTATGTTTATCGTCTCCATTTATCACAAACATTTACTGTGGAGGAAACTATGAAAATTGTATATTTTATTGTTATTATTAAAAATATATTTCGTGTCTTAATCATTAACATTTAGTTTTCTAAATGTTTTATAAAACGTTCACAAGTATTAGTAGATATGAGAGCATAATATTTACTTGTGAATTAATTAGTATACCGTAGAGTAAAATAAACAATTTATGGTGTACTAGGTAGGTATTTAAACCATTTCATTACAACTCTAAGCCATATTATCTGCAGTAATATTATAAAATAATACGTCAGTCACGATTCACCATAACCGTATCGTAAAACAATGAGCAGGTATTGGAAATCCACAGTAATCGACTCACTGAAATATTATATTAAGGTATGACAAATGTAGGTGGTTCTAAAAGAATTCAGGAAATATCTACTCGAACAGAAAATAATGTAAAATAAAATATGATTAAGACACTCGATTGTAATAAAAAAATAATAATATTAAAAGTGTAATCTAAATGGAAAATAATTTTGAAAACAAATTACGTACTTCAGTTAACGTCTACCATAAACACGCAGTGTCATCCGCGGGTGCAAAGTATAACAACTGCGACGAGGCAATATAATACTCGTCTCTTACCTATCCGATTTCTGTTTAGAATATTTAACACAAAAACCTCTGTTTACGGATTTGCATACCTCGAGAAGTACGCCCGATTAACGTCGAGCACGTTAATTTGCATTGCAAATTTGTGATCGAGTAGACTTTATTTTGTAATCGCGATAACACAATAATTATGACATTATGTATTTTTCTATCTTGTATGCAATTTAATAATATACGTATATAGATTATTATCATAGAAAATGTTTCCGTTTTGTTCTATCGATACATATTATACCCACTCGTTATCGTCGACAAAAAACTTACGACGCACATATTGTAATATTGATTCGTATAGAGGACTACGTCATAATGTTCTCTTGACACACCACCCCATACGTGTACCTATATATTATGTACAATTTAAGTTTCCATTACCGCGATTGGAAATTTCCGAGTTGAACTTAATCCGTTGCGCGCCGAGCGGTTTCTTTCGCTATTATAAACCATCATATACACGTTAGTATAGACAAGTCACTGCATCGCATCTGGTGCATATATTTAGTGTGCGTGTGTGTGCGTGTGTGTGTGACAAACGTGATAGACTGCGACAGACAAGAGACATACTACGGTTTGATATTTGTGTACATACATATTAATATTATTGGACGGGGGGGGGGGCGGTTCGACGTTTTTCCGAAGCAGATCGTTATGATTGTAAAAAAGGCTTAAAATAAGTCGATACGATTGAACGGGAAAAACGAAAAATGTTGGATAGTATTGCGGACGGAGGATGTCGAGTTCCACGCTTCATACGAATTTAGTAATTAAATAGCTAGCTACGATTCCCACACAGGTGTGTAGGTATATTGTTTTTATAGAATTGCCCATACGAATATAAATCGTAAATATCGTAAGTCGAGCAACAAAAAACAAATTTCTTCCACACCCCATTCCGACTTAGGTATATAGCTGGGTCGCGATTGAAAATTATTTTTTATCGACAGTCGGAAAAATTGTCTTTGAGCGTGATTCATTAGGCTTTACTGTCAATCGAATAATCTGTTGCCAATTTATTAACTATCTTTTTTCATCTGATTTTGGAGTGCAAAACTGTTTCTAATATTAAATAAAATATATTTTTCGATTGTATTGTTACGAGGAAAGCGTTAAATTTTATTGTTTGTAAAGTACTTATTAATTATTGTGTTAAAGAGTAGGAAATTATGTGGCTTATTTTTGTATAATATGATCTCATGCATATGCGCAAGTAATTTTACTTAGATCTGGCCAAGACTAATTTTTGGGAGTTTTATTAAAAAAGCATTGCTTCATAAAAAATAGCTAAAAGTAGTTTTGCATTGCGTAATTGAAATGCACTACAGTTCTGGTAATTTCCAGTGACCAGACCCGTATAGACGCTTATATGAACTTACATAGGTATTATCTATCTCGTCTAGTTTTCGTGTAGTGTAAGGCCTAACATATAAAATTGTTTTGGCACTCGTGTCGGAACTTACATTCATCCCCATTCAGACAGTCAGTCGAAACATCAAACAGCAATAATTACATTTTAATTGTGTACTCGACACTTGCGTAGTGTATTATTCACAAACATATATGCGTCTGTAGACGTACATCGGAAACATATTTTAATGCATATTATATATGGGCAGCGATGTCGAGCGAAGGAGTGGTTGAACTGAATTAAGCGAACATAATATAATACGTAAACTATAGATAGGTCGCATAAGCACACATATATAGCGAAGTCGATATTACATCGATGCCTCTGCGGGGTAAGTACGGATATGTGTAAAATAATACGTATGCGTGGTTGGTTATCGACTTATCGTAGTATAAAATGTTAATTAGAAATAGTCCGATGTGAATAAATAATTATCACGACCCGTACTTAATGGCATGCCCGTCGAAAGTGGTTTTTTAGAATTTTTTTTTTTTTATATAAAAGGATATATATAATAAGATTATATATATTATACTCGAATAAAGTTGTTTAAGCGATGTAATACGCGACGACGCCGGGAGACGAAAAACCGGAAACAGAGTACGCTAAAGTATAAAAAATAATTTCTCAGTACAGAATAGGAAACTTTATAAACTGTTGGCTTCATTATGTCCGAATTCGACTTTGGCACGTCTACGAGAATACGCGTACAACTGCCGTCGAAACAGATAATATTATGATACACAGAATAAGAGCTATCGAAATCTCCGCTATATGCGCGAATATAACGCAAGCCCCGCGTAGTTCTTATTGTGCTCGAAATTTGACGAATATTGTCTTTATAGATGTGATTGCACGTGCGTGTCGTGTATCATAGAAAATTGTCGAAATCGTCATTTTTTAGATAGTATTGTCTCCACGCGGACACGGTGAATATACTGTTTAACTCCAATCGATTCAATTTGATATACTTACGCACATAATACGTAAACAATAGTAATCGTATTGTAGTGGCCGATATCAGGGTGGGGGGGGGGGAGGTAATTATTGGTGGATCGTGCCGCTTGGGATTTTCGTCACACATTAATACAATATTACCTACAACTTGATACTTTTAGATTTTGATAGGTTTAATCTTCAGATTGTTGCCGTGATTGCGTTAAAGGCTTTAAGCCAAACGACCCAAACAGTGACTTGATACAGTGTTGCTTATTAACCGTGTTAATTTTTCCCGCGTGTACAATAATAATTGTAACATTTTTATTAAAACTAACAAAATGTGTACTTGTGCCGGTTACAGTGATATAGATTTCCGAAAAATAATGAAGGGAGGGGTTGAAAACCTATTACTTTTTCCCCTTTCTACTTTTTTTACCACTCCCACAGAACTAGGATATATCCACCACGTCGTACTGTTATTTTTTTTTGAATTTGTATGAATTCAAACGTTTTGTGAAAATATTTAAAGAATATACGAACTGAGTACTCGAATCGCGTATACTGTATATCTAATAATGTACAAACGCTATAATAATATTATCATCACAGACAATATTAAAAAATAAATTTGGCTCGCTCCGAGTACGCATCTACTCGAGTCGCTCATCATATCCATCGTCCAAAGTCTGAACTGCGCGACGAATAATAATTATAACAGCAATCATATATATAGTAGGCAGATATAATGTGGTAAATATATGACACAATAACACGGTTCCCGGTAAATAGGTGACGCAACTACTTAACTCGGCATTCAAAACAAATATACAAAACAAATATTCCCATATATATATATATATTATATATATACCTATATTCGCTCTGAACACTGTTTCTGAGAACGCATAATATAGTATTTCAATAGATCCACTAGAGGAGCGGATGACATGTTAGCTATAAATGTACACAAATCACATTACGCCCGTGGCTGATAACCCGCCCGGTATGTACACAAAACGACGATAATGACGCGTGTTAAAAAAAAAAACACGATGCCACTGCTGTGCCACATTATATTGTGGCGGGGATAAGAAAAATAAAATAATATAAAAAAATCGCCGCGAGATTACAAAAAAAAGTAATTCACCGGTTCCCCAAAACGGGGGTGGGAGGATTGATCCCCGAAAATCACTCTCCAATACAGGGACGCCCTGTATTATGACGTGTAGTGGACGTCAGTCGTGGTGGGTCCAGAGATAATGTTTTTTTCGGGGGGAGAGGGTCGAACGAGGTTTGAGTAGGTACAGCATTTATAACTACAGACACGTCCTTGTCGCGGGGGAGTTGAGGCGCGGGAAAAATCGTTATTATAAGAGTTTGTTGAGTATGTTATTATAAATCTTAGGTATTATGCCCACGCATGGATGTTTTTTTGCAATAAGACTTGTTGTGATAATAAATCTAAATAATTAACAGTTTTAATTGTTATACGGCATGTCAAATAAAAATAAGTAATTTTAGAAATACTATAATAATGTATAATAGTAATATGTATAAAATTATATTAATTTATTGTAATACTATAATTCAAGAGTCTTCTAAAAATACCTATAGTATATTTACAGTTCATTAATGTTACAATTTAAGTGGTAGGTTGTAGGTAGGTATATACATTATTATATCAGTGGTTTTCAACCTTTTTAACAACGTAGCACACTTCTTCTCCTACACAATTTTCGCGGCACACCAATTCATATAATACGTGATATAATACCTAGCATATATTTATACATATAATATTTAGACATATATAGGTACACTATTTATAATCTATACGTGCATTTTCGCGGCACACTTTAAGGGCGTTCACGGTACACCGGTTGAAAACCACTGCATTATATACACACATAGACACTATACACTCTATAGTACCTGGTAACAATTATTAATATAATATAATTTATTAATTTATAGGTAAAACATCAATCATGTTATTATTATAGTTAGGTAGTGGCGTATTTCCAATAATGTTTCTAGTTGGAGGAGGGCAAAAATTGTTTTACAGTTTAGTGTCTAGCCATACTTAATGCTTATGCAGATATTATGACTACTTATTCAGTATACAGTATTATTACCTAAATTATGTTGTAGCCAATGGGTATTGTGATTTGTATAACTATTATCTTTTTCTTTTCTTTTTTATCTACTGGACGCTATCCCTTCATTTCAGCCGTCAAGCCTTGTCAATTATTATTATACATATTACTTATTGCATTTATGTTATACAGATGGTAAATATTCGTTTGATCTTACTGCATTATCTACCTGCATAATATGTCGGCATACATTATATTATTTCATTTTATTTCTTGGTTCTGGGGGTACCCTGGGGCCTGGACTTCCCGGTCGTAAGCACGCATGCAGCAGTAAAGTTAGATTGGCTCATGGTTAAAATGGTTTGGTTTTTATTGAAATTTTAATAACGATTTAATTACCATTCTCGTGTCGTTGTATTATACTTGAGTATACGACGAAAACACTTAACAATTAATTACGCTTTTTTATCAATCGCCATTTTTTATAGTTAATCGACCGTGAGGAAATATAACAGGCACGATAAAGAACAACCATAACGTTGCGTTTGGGGCTTTTTCTTTGTAAAAAAAAGAACGATTCCTTCAGTCAGAAACCCTTGCAATGTCTGCTATACGCGTAAGTGTACGTATAATGATGTGACATTGACGAGTGGCTTTTGAAACGATTTTACCGACCATGCAATGCGTACACACCGGCTTCAGTATATCGTATTAAGCCTTTGATGGGTACGATAAAACAACGTTATTACCTTGTACACTGTACCATGCATGTTCATGTACTCGACCACCCGTCCACATACTTACCGCATATTATAATGCAGGTAATGTGTTTAACCACAAAACCATATTATACGAACTACTGCGATTATACGTATAATTATGTGTTACGAACGTACAATATCGTTTTTATAAATTATCGGATTAAAGGTCCTTTCGTCGTCGTCGTCGTTGTCGTCGTCCTCGACGAGTCACTACCGCCGGGCCGAGTAATAATATTAAAAGAATCGTCGGCATATTTTCTAAAGGCTTATTAATGGAGTCGGAACGAGCGAGGCCACCGCACGTGCGGTTTTCGCTCCGCAGACTTTTTGACGGCAGTGCCGTGAGCGGAAAAAGTTCTTGCGTGTTCAACACGGGAGTAAAACATTAAATCGGTAAAGCCCGCGAGAGAGCACGTGGCAGTCGTCACACGCCGTTTTACAAAGGCCGCCGCGGCGATGGGACGAACGGAGCTATAGCTATATATATATTATATAAAATCATACGCGTAGGGTTTTATTTTAATTAGTCGAAGTCGACAAATGGAAGACCGACGCCGACCGCAGCCGCTGCCGCCACTTTGCAAAGGGTACCTTTTAGAAAATAAAACGCGTCTAGACAGAGAAAGCACGCACACACACATACACACACACACACACACACACACACACACACACACACACACACACACACACACACACACACACACACGAGAGAGGCGTCCACAGGTGCAGAAGATTCAGAAGAGGGACAGACCGATTTATTCGTCGAGAGTAAAAGGAGCTTTTTATGGGCTTTTAATTATTAATGCTCACTCATGAAAGTGCTTCATACCTCAAATTTTCAAAGGAAAATATTTATTTGGTTTAATTCAATACAATATCAATGTTTTTTTTCCATTCAATAAAAAACTATTTTTAAACTATAACCTGCTGATGTATGATAGATATTTTTAACAATATCAAATTTACAATAGTTAGTTCAAAAACTTTTTTTTTACAAGGTGTTTAATAATTATAAGTTACAATTTAATAAAGTAAACATTTTAGATAATTAATCACAGCTCTACACTACAGATCAAATGCTCACTTTTAATATATACGTCAATCATAAGACCGTTAATAACATACGCATGCCCTGTATGGGCTGCTGTCTCCCAAACAAAAATGAAAAAAACTTCAGACAATACAGAACAAATTCCTCAGGATAGCCCTTAAATCACCATGGTTCATGCGCAATAAACAGCTCCATAATGACACTGGAATTCCGTACCTGGATAAATGGATCCAAGACCAATTCAAAAAATTCCACCAACAACTAAAATCAGTCGAAGGAGCCGCTCACTACGAAATCGGTAGCCGAACAAAAAACCCTAGACTGAAACCTCGTCTCCCTCAGGATATCTTCCTATTTCAAGAAACAACACCAGGGGCATCTGAATCTGAATCCGAACAAACGTAAACTCACACTCATTATATATTAAAAATTTTATATTTATATATATATTATATTATATCATACTTATATTTAATTTACTTTACATTTTATAACATACACAATACTCGTAGATATGATACATAAGGAATTTTCAAATTATATATACTATCTTGTACATATCCATACGTTATTCATATCCAAAAATAACATTTCTAATGTAAACCACAAAACTAAACTGTAACGTTATTTGTTGTAAACAAACTTGTAAAAGCATATAATATGCTGAAACATTTTAATTTCAATAAATAAAAAAAAAAAAAAACATTTTAGATTCAGAGCGCAGCAATGACTACAATGTTTTGAGTTTTTTTTTTTGCCTTACTTTGCCGAGTGCCGTTATCATGATTTGGAGTAGACAAAAAAGTTTCAACTTCAAATTTGATCATTGTTTTTTCATTATGATTTAGTTGATTTTTGGTGTAATGGTACTCGGATGGGTTCCATCCAATATTATGTGATAAATTCAATAAACATTTGTTTCACCAGACAGTAAATTTCCCCCAGGCGTAAGTTGTGCCGAATACGGAAGTCACAATACATCTCAAAAGCTAATAGCCAATTTACATTTACTAATTAATCATTTAATAGTTCGTAAGCAAAATTAATGTAAATGATACGAATGTACCCACTGGCCTTTAACAAAATACAGTACATTTTATTATCTGGAATAACTAAATATTGACAGATACAATATGCTGGTAGGAAATGGTAAAAACTACTAAATACGCGTATTAAAAGTAATTTTTACCGCTCAAAACCTATACACACAAATAACACTGAAATATTCTGTTATCCCACGGGTTCTTCAAATATTTGTCCCTCGTAAATAATTCTAACTATAGAATTACAAAGAAATAGGTACCTAATTTTTAATAATATTTTTAATATTTCAGAAACGTTTGTAGTCGTGAAACAATACTTTTGCGACCCCCCTTTTTTTTGCCACCGGATACTAACCGTTAGGTAGATTGTTATGTTTTAAGTTATAACTTTTTTTTGTGTTTATTATGAATTAGCATCTATACATTTTAGTATTGCAATACACATCAATCATTCAATATGTTCAATAACTCTCCATAGTATTACTCTTTTAATTGAACAAATTGTTCAATATTATTAGGTGAAAACTAGACTGTGATGGTCATTGGAGATATCTGAGATACCATCGTAACCCACTTTTGAAACGTCCGCTCCGTAGAATTTCCATTCAGCTAGTTGTACAGCTAACATATATTCCTGGAAGTGTCGATAATTATATTATATAAGATATAAGGGCCACATTACATAAGAATAAACTTGATTTATGACAATATAAATGTTTAAACACAGGAAATGTGTAAAATATAATATTGTTATAATGCTATTCGGACGAGTACGGAGGCCTTCATATTTTATTCACTATCGATTTTTCGGAAATTGGCGGTTAATTTAATAATATTATATTACTTATTATTATTATGCATAATTTTTTCTCAAAAATATCTCGTCGCTGGACTATAATATTATACGCGTAGGCATAGGCTCAACTAGACCTCTAAAACGTGGCGTGCTAAAATAATAATTGTAAATGCCTCATAGAGCTTCACCCCCCCCCCGCCACTCCCCTATCTACTATTACTAAAACTACGCGATCTTATAAGTTACAAACCTACAATAATCAATACCTTAAAATGTATTGGATACACATTTTATCCACACTTTGTTTAAATTTAGATTTGGACGATTAAACGTATTAATATAAAACTCACTATAGTTTATACCAGTTATATTGCAGTCCACCTCAGCATACGAGTATATATTATAGTTCTATCAATCACAGGACTTCGGAATAATATTAATATCGAATCATATTATTATTATGACTCTTGACCAAAATACTTTAAATTATTTTCGATAAATATTTTATAATTATTTAAAAACATATAAGATTGATGGTACCTATTTTACTCGAGTAATAAACTCAAAAAAAGCCAACGGGCGCTAAATTCGAACTCCGGGGTGCTAAACACCCTATTGTAACCCCGCCCCCCCCCCACAATAGTTGGGCCTGGGTACACGAACGCATTACGCATGCGACACGCGTTCTGATTTCTGGCCAGTATTATAATTATCGTGTGCAATGTGTAAATCACCCGAAAGTCTCGCGACGAAGTCGTAAAACATAAAATCGAAGGTATCGTTTACGTGCCATAAACAAATATTGAAAACACAAAATATACGACGTGAAGCGGCTGCGGCGGCGGCGGTTGTGGCCGTGGCGGCACGACGACGTTGGCACAAGTGATATTTGAGATGGGTTACGTAATCCATTGACAGATTAGAACTTACTATAATATACAATAACGAACCGCGGTAACCACACCGTACGCGTCTGCATTGAGATAATTATTATTTTCACGTCGTCGGGTCGCGTCCGCCGAAGTCGTAGTCGCGTGCGAGTTCCGGCTCGAAGAAAGCGATTGCAGTTCTTTATTATTATTTTATATATCGATAATATCGCTCGGTTTACGGTTTGTCCGGTTTTTCGTCGTTCGAGTAAATCGACAAGGAACATAATATTATGCGTATTATTTAATTTGAACGACGATAAACACTATTTTCTCGAGCCCGCGCGATTCTAGTTCAGTCGATATCGTTATTGCTATTTTTTAGTGAGTTATATTTAGTTGTAATTCGCATTCGCATTCGTTTAGTTCGATACAAACAGCGAAACAGCGATTCGTATTGGACTTTGGAACTGCACGACATCACGTAAGTCGATTTTGTGTTTTAGTCGAGATTCTGGTTTAAATACGTACATGGAAAAATATTGTAATAATATTATGTACTCGGAATCATGTGTGTAATACGAATCTTTCGTAGACTTCAATATTGTTTTATTACGTTATAATAATGGCAGTAGGAATCCATTATAACAATTAAATAGGTAGATCGCTTATTAGTTAATTATTTTTGTTTAGAATATTGCATCCCAATGTTGACTAAACACTAAAAATTGAAGTGCACATGTACGATTAATGTTCAATAAATTTTCAAAATGCACTAACAATAATACAATTAGGAATGTTATAAAAAACTTTGATCATTTTATATTGTTTTGAATCAATATCATAAATTGGAAATTATAAAAAAAAATACCTATAATTATGTTGGTTTTTTTTTAATGGTACCTACCATATTAAAATCAAATTAGTATTTTAATTTTTAGTACATAATTAACATGGTTGTAAATAACTTATGAATAAGAACATAATTACTTAAATTCACTAGTATTTAAAATATTTACACTGAAGTGATTAAATTTTATAATTTTACAGAGTCCTACTACAAGTTGCTACAAACTACCTATTCTTTTTTTTTGGTACTCGTGACTACCTTATTATTATACTTTAGCAACTACGCTTGAGCACAATTAAAGTTCTTAAGTGTCTTTTTAATAACTACTGCAACAATATTATTTAGTAGGTTCGTACCTACATAAAATTATATATTTATATCATATACTATATGGGATTTTTGTGTTACCCTCTAGTAAGTAAAAAAGCCGGAAGGCAAATGTTTTCAATCAATATTAATAATATCATATAATACAATCAATAAGGTGATCTAATTAAATGTCCACACTCATCATTTTGAAAATATTTTTTTCATTGTTTTTATATTTACATTCATGTCATTGCAATACAACACTTTTTATACTATTTTATCGCCGTACATTTTAAGTTTTTTACTTTTTTGATAGACGAAATAAGTACATAAATCTATTATCATTTCATATTCATAAGCAGAATAGTTATAAGTTATTGATTTATTATCCAGTTATGTGGTTTCATAAAATGTTACTAGAGTTATGCAGTTCATGCAGTATAATACTTAATAAAAAGTACCTAATAGGAGTAAAGTTTAATTTAAAAGTTTTATTTTTCAATGGTTATATTTTCGTATTAATAAAATAATTATTAAAGTCCATGATAGCCATACCTTCCGTAAAAATCAATGTCGATAGCTCATGATAAGACGAAAAGTACAATAAACAGCGGTAAAACACGATTGAGCATATTATAGTATTTTATGTGACGTTAGTAGTATTCTAACTAAAATTTAAATTATATAAACAAATAAAAAATTGTTTTATCGAAAAGATTCAAAGAATTGGCACTAGTAAAGTTTTACAAGTATAAATTAATTGGTGAGCAAAAAAAGACAATCTTTAGAGATGGAAGACAGATTAAGACCATAAAATCGTGTTTTTTTTTAAACTCGTATCATATTTGTATTGTTGTTATTATTTAAATTCATATTTTATGTACAATGTAGTTCATAATATTGTGGAAAATGGCAACATTGCAGAATTGTTTGTGCTCAATCGTGAAGGTTTTGTACTTCTTTACCCTTATTGATAGATTGATTAATTTGCTCAATCGTGTCGTGAATAAGGCGTTTTATACTAAATCGTGTGATAGCCTAATCGATTATAATTTAAGATTAACCACGTAATAGGTATAGTTATAGGTATTATGTTACAATAATTATTATACACTTATTGTCACTCTCGTCTCTCACATTATAATATAAGATGTAGTCATTTTAATAATACGTTTATATATAAAATAGGTTACAGTAAATTTACCACGAGGTTAAATTGGAGTAAAAAAGTTATTTTACTAATATAAACGCTTTTAGTCTATATAAACGTTTTTAAATCTATGAAACACAATATTTTTAAATAACTTTTACAAATTGTTTGAGGAATATTATACATACTACATATATATTATGTCAAATATGAATTTTAGAGTGCCTTAATTAAAAAAATCAAAAAAACTTGTATATAAAATATATCATGGTAGTTCTTAATATACGATTATTTGCAATTGACGAACACGCAGGTTGTTAATGACAGATATTCCCCACTTTAAAATACAAATTATGTCACTGAATGGTGGAGTACTTATATTATTTGTTTGAAAACACGAAGACAGTTTTTCCATTGTGCGTCGGAAAACAAAAGAGAAAAATGCAAAACAAAAATGTCGAATAAAAGAAAAGAAGCCATTTGAATTAGTTTCAAAAACGTTCCAATCATAATAATTTACACAAATATTATAATGGGAAAAACAAACTTGCATATTATAACAATATATATATATATTATTATGATACCACTGTCCTATAATATAACGGTTGTATTTATAAACGAATAGAAAATATGTACTCTTTTGGCTTCGCTGGGAAACAAAACGATAAATTACTATTATGCATGGATAATGGATACATATTATTACAATGCGGACCTATCGGATTAAAACAAACTCAACATTGGAATTCCCACATCATTATTTATAGGTTTTACCTCTTCATTGGTCTTTTGCTTTTTTTTTTTTTATGGCAGATTTAGTCACTTGGGGGGAATTTATTATTATATTACCCAAATCAATTTTCGGCTATATTCGCATCGATACAGTAAATATTATTATAATATCGTACGTGAGTGGTTTGTTCGCACAGGTGCAGTCCTACCACTCCTACATAATATACAGTATACAGTGTTGTTGCCCCCCCCCCCCAAAAAAACTGTGCTCTGGATCCGTGCCTGGTCCTGTAGAGCATACAATTTTGAAATGAAAAAGTGTTAGAGTAACGTAATAGCGCCGTGCCGCGATGGAAAACAGAAAAAAAGATTTTGGCGATTTATAAAAATATACGAGAAAAAAATCGTAAATATACGTACAATATTTGTGGTCGTTCTGTAAGAATACTATGAATCAAACAATGGTAAACCATCGCGAGCAAATAATAATGAACAGTCTTTCAACAAAACGTATAACATTTTATCAGCTTATATAACATACACTGTAGGTCGTACAGGAAAAAACACTAAGTTTATTGATTTTGTAAAATAATGTACGTATGTTATTTAATAGATAAAAATATAAAATCATCCTTTAAACTTTAAAGTATTGTCTGTAAATACTAAATTCCTTGCACAAAAAAAAACTTGACATTGGTCCATATGAAAGATATACATGTATATTAATCATCAATTTCATCATCGTCCAAAACTTTAAATATACTATAGGAAATAATCATGACGATGATGAATCCCAACGGACGAGTGACTAATAATTTATATACATATTATAATAATATATTGATAACTGCTCATAATTTATCGATTTTCGGAACTTTATACATTATAGAAATACAAAATTATAAATTCATGTATACATTTATAACCAAATTGAACGAACCACTATTATTATGAACTAAATGAATAATTTATTACAGATACGTAGAATAGCTAAATATAATATTTGAAAGGAAAAATTATCTAGCAACAAACATCGGTACCAGTTCCGGCTTAAGTTCCTGAGAAAACCGAAATAGGATTCCGGTTCCAATGTTTCAAAAAAGTTTCGTTTCAAATACCAATGTTCTCGTTAGATAGTAATACAAATAAGTCGAGGTACGGCTGTTATTTTATACTACAAAAGGAAAGCGAAGAAAATCCGGAAGACGACAGTGTTTTAACCCTTAAGCAGGCGCGCGCCTCTTTTTAACGTTCATAGTCGCGTGGGGGTCTATCAGACCCCATTTCTAAAAATGCGTAACATAAGTACAGAAAGTTCATTTTTTTAAATTTAAAGACATAATTGGTTACTATATGATACATAAATATTTATAAAAATGTAATAATAAAAAATAAAATAAAAATAAACACAAACCTATATTAGTTACTAAAAATTATATTACGAAAAAAAAAACAAACAAAACTTGACAACTTCATATTAAAATTTTGGTTTGTAAAAAAAATATTTAAACTTAAAAATCTTATTTTTTGGACAACAAAAAAAAGTTTTTACTTGAACAGAATTTGTTTTACACTATTTTTTCTTATATTTCTTTGAGCTCAAATGTGTCATGTATTTATACATTGTTTGTGTATTTCAACTATAGAACCATTTTTCTTAGTTTAATTTTAAATCTTATTATTATGCAAAACATTTTATTATTATATTTATAACTATTCCGAAATCACAATCAGCACAATCAGCCATGTGTATATAATATATAATTATCATTATGAAAATACAAGTCCACAAAAAAATATGTGACGGTACAACTCGCGTGGGGGTAAATATGACCCAATCCCATGTTGAAGATCATGTTGAAGCTGTTTTACATGTTTAAAACTTTCTATTTTACGAAAATCGAATCAACATTATCATACAAACCATCTTCTAAAAATAGAAATATAAACATATCGTATTTTTTGTAATATATGAGTTTTATTTTTGATGGGGGTCAACTAGACCCCCACGCGCTTGCTTAAGGGTTAACACGCTGACTTCCAGTCGTAAACGCAATGTGATATAAAATATGTTTTTTGCCCCGATAGCGAGTGGAGTGGTGGTCGAATTTAGCTACCTAGAGCGAAAAAAAGGTCAGCAACTTAGGTGATATTTTATTACTATGGACTATAATACTGGTGCTGCTCGATATGATGGCGTATCGAACCTTTCAAAAAGATATTTTAGTTTTCGATACCGATATGGCAGTATAGTATTTCCATTTAAAAATAGCAGTCACGTAACCGGTAGGTAAAATTGCGACAGCCTTGCCCTTCGAAATTGTGTCATATAATAATATATGTAATTGCGAGTGGCGAGACTTTTCGCTAATAATGTAAATCATTATACTCGTGGGCGTGTTGTAAGTAGATTGTATACGTATTACATATTTG
The DNA here is from genome assembly GCA_022818045.1 of Neotoxoptera formosana. Taxonomy (NCBI): domain Eukaryota; kingdom Metazoa; phylum Arthropoda; class Insecta; order Hemiptera; family Aphididae; genus Neotoxoptera; species Neotoxoptera formosana. The sequence goes on along the minus strand of CM040633.1, from coordinate 10,917,701 downwards.
CGTCTAATTAAAAAGAAACCGAGTAGATCCGTATTTTTTTTTTTATTGCCACTAGCACGTTCGATAGTAAACTACGTATATATTGCTCCACCTATATTATAATCGTGTAGAAGTATATATTATAATATATATCATTAAAAGTTTGGCGTCGGCACAGAAAAATACCTTTACGGGTAGCTCTGCGGACGTGCGGAAAATAAAATAATACGAGAAATACGAAACCCCCAACCCAATAGTAAAAGTTAACACAGTTTAGTGTAAAGTTATTGTATCATATACAGTTGTGGGTACACGCGAAAGTACTATCTAGGTAGGTATACCTACCTAAATATTATTATAGCAATATAAAAATATAAATATATTTAAAAAAGTATACGAACGCTGAAAAGTGATGATTCGCGACCTAATATTTTCGTAATCGTGGTAAACATATATTATTGTATATTATTATTTATTAGGCATACACGACATTATACTTGAATATATTATATACAGGGTGGGACAAAATACTTTCGTATCATACATTTTTCTCTATTTTGAATCGATAAAGTGGCCGTTACATAAATTTCGAATCCCCCTGTATATATGTACAGTGTGATTCACCAAGCACGCAAACCCCTCTTTTCTCTTCAATTAAGAATTTATTGAAAATCTAATTTTTAGCATTTTTAAATACATTTAGGCTGTATTTTTAAATTCTTGGGATTGTTTGTACTACTCAAGAGGTGTCCTTTAGAGATACACACTTCTGTTTTTCTAATAACCCCCCCCCCCCCCGTTTTACTGTGAATTGTATAGTGGATGATTTTTCTGAAAATTTTGATGCACCTATAATTCAAAATTCAAACGAGTATAGTTTTCAAGTTATTTAACTTTGTGTATTAAGGACAATTGGTTCATGATAATTGGTTGGAAGATTTGAGGCCTATTATAGCGATTTGAACAATTTAAATAATTAATATAATCTACCGACATTAACAATTTTTAAAAATGGTCCAAGTCTTATAAATACTAGATCCAATACCTATTATACATATTATTTATATTTTTGTTTAACCATTTTTGTTTTTTTTTTTAATGTATAGGATAATTATTATAAAATGTTTTAGCACATCTGCAGGTGTTATCACAAGTATTGAAACCGTTTTTAAGGACTATTATACTTTATGTAAACATTTTAATAATTAAGAAACTACTCGTTCAAATATTGAATTAGGCACATCATCATTTTCAAAAAAAATTATCCACTGAAAAATTTTAAATATAAAGGGAGTCTCATTTTAAAAACAAAAGTTTTGTATCGCCACAAGACACTCTTCCTTAAGTAGTACAGAACAATACAAGATTTAAAAAAAAACCGGCTTTGCATACATTATTTTGAAATTCCAAAAATCAGAATTTGAATAAATTTATAGCTAAAACTGGGGATGAGCATGGTTGGTGAATCACTCTGTATATATATATATATATATTTGTATACACTACACATATCTAACCTCTCTGGTTTTCCAGGCGGAACGGGCCGGAAACGACCGTCGGAAAATTTATGTCATCGCAGCTCCGCGAGTGCGTGTGCGTACAGCGTGTATATCCTATACGACGGCGGCGGCGGCGGCGGCTGTGGTATTATATAGTACATGTGTTTTCCTTCCGACGATCACTTATTCCCTATCTGCGCAATAACATATACGGGAAAACGACGGCGAAAGAGGAAAACCTACATGTATTCGGCGGTTTCCGAAAATTATCATTCCGATCGTCTGCGTAGGTATATAATACTATATACGTACATTATAATATTATTATCTTAACGCTGTTTCTCGGGCGAAACAAAGGCCCGCCGCCGCGCGCAACGTCCGTAATATTATTATTATTATATTGTACTCTGTTATTATGATTTACATAACCCGAAGCGCATATATATCATACTACTACTATTATTATTATTATAATATTATAATTATACGACGCTAATACGATTGCAGGCTGCAGGTGTCTCTGTTCTTTAAAGGCGCGCTTTCTTAAACATCGCAGGCCGACTACAAACGTCGAGTCGTGTGCTGCGGCAACGGCGCGGCGGCGTGATGTGTGCCTGCACGAGACAATAATAATAATATAATACGTAATGATAACATCCTCATCAGCTCCGTTTTATGGCGCGACGCCGCCGTGCAGTAAATGTACCAATTAAGATGCGAGACACCTCTAAACCGTCTTATTATTATTATTATATTGTGTCTTAACCCGACCGGAAAATTAGTCGCACGCAGAACGTATAGAGAGACGTTTGGCCGCAATCAAATTATTATTATTATTATTATTATTATTATACTGCAGCGGGTCGTATGTAGGCTCGGAGTAGCGGCATAGTCGAGTCGGCCCTCCTCCCCTCCCCCTCGGATTTATAAATAATATAAGTTTTTTTCTCCGGAGGAGCAGTGTTTAAAAAAAAAAAAATCATTAAAGTTTAATTGTATTCCGCCGATCGCGGGTGTTTTCGGCGATTAACTCGTGATTATTATATCGCATGTTACGAAATCCGAGGTTACGTCATAACAATCGCGTAGTTATAATCAAATCAATTAATTAATTATTATTTTATTTATATAGCCTGTAATCGAGAAGGTATAGAGGAATGCTCGCGACTACTGCAGAGTCATCCGCACGTTCGGCCGTTCTACAATAATACGAACCTACGCTAACCGTTGCGTGTACAAAGTACAAGGATTTTTATTAAAACAACCAAAATAATACGTTGGGAGTAAACATTAGCTTCTTTTCCGGAGATGTACGGTAATTAGGGTTAGGAACTATTGTATATTCATAAAACAAAATCGTTCTTTATTTTCATATTTTATACGGCCTAAAGTCTCCTATATAACCCGGTGAAAGTCTTGCACCGTAATTGCGTACCATACATCTAGTAATTTTCTGTTCACATACACACGCAGGTATTATGACTACATATTATATTATTTCTTTAATGTTGCTTTTTTGGTTACTGTTTCGGAGCTCGCCCGTACCTAATCGTAATAATAAAAACACGCCCAAACGTGTTATTTCATCTCTCATCTGTTTGTACCACCTCTTAATCGTCTCCAAACTCGTGTTCACTCGTTATTCTTACTGACTACTATATTATATTGTACAATCACGCATAGCCACCTCAATTATGCGTCTGTTAAGATTTTCGTCAAATGTTTAGATTTCGGACCGAAGCAATAGGTATGTTGGTAAATCGAGTTTGTTATAATATATTATAATAATATAGTGATTATTGTCTGCGAACGATTTCTGGCGTAATTAGAGCTGAAAAAATTTCAAATGATATATCGTTGTAAACGGTAGAGATGTCTTTATCGACATGTCCTAGCTAGAGTACGAAGGGGTTATGGTTTGATTTCGCACAGACGTGACGTAATGAAAAACTACCAATAATCTCCCAAGTACTTATCGAGAAATGCAAGCAATCGCTATTCTATATTACCGAAACCGCGTGAATTCGTTTTTTTAATGTGATGATCGCTATATTTCACATCAAGGAACTCAAATTTGTATGGAAACACATTGCTATGAGCGTGTTTCATTGCGGTGACTGCAATTGCCTAGTGTTATTTATTTTATGCAATTTTCTCAAATAGTAATAATTATAAAAAAATTAATTGACCTTGGTAGGCACTATACCCCGCAGTACCTATCCTATATGTACGTATTACGAAAATGTTTATTTTATTATCAATTTAATATCGATCTATGCATTTTTTAGTGTGTTTGTAGGTAGACAAAAATGAAACGGTCAATCTAAACGTGCTGAATTTTTTTCAAAAGATCGATGAAAAAAAATGGTGTTGAAAATTTCATCCGTTTTACGAGGTAGAGGGGGAGGGGGCACAAAATTATACTTTTCCAGATTATTTTATAAAATCCCCGATTTTAAGTGCACACAGGGCCTCCTACCATCCGCAGATGCCTCCTATGATCACACGGGCGCAAGTAAACTCCGCCACAAGTACCTTTTTTTAGTGTAAACTCCGCCACAAAAAAAGACCAGGTAAAATTGGGTTCGTGTAAACTCCGCCAGTGAAAAAAATCAGGTAAAATTTGGTATTTTTAGTGAAATTTTGGGTATTTTTTAGTGCAATAATGATAAGTATAAAACACCAAATAAATTTTCCCTCCGTCGTCCAAATTTGATAACTGCTATAGTGGTATTGCATTTTATAGGTTCATTAATAATAATATGTATATAGGTAGTAGGTACTAATATGGTCTTCGTACCTATCTGACTTATAATTATTTGTATATGTATTTAGTGATCACAGGATCCACGCAAAGGCTACTCGATACCGCAACGGTCTCGGTTATATATTTTATTTACGCGTAAAAGATTCGTGGGGCATATATACACACACCAACACACTGAAAAGATTATTTGTCTATATAATTCGGTATACATAACAGTTTGAATGCGCATTTTTCAGATTGAGCGTGGAAAGAGTTTTTTTTTTTTATGCATGAACCCTGCAGTTTTGATTTTCAGATAATGAAATTCGGACGGGAAACGTAGGAACGTTAAATATATTTTAATGAGACCTATATTGTTATTAAATATAATATGTATATATATAGCGTGTATAACAGTCGTTGTAATAGGTTTAGCAATAGATCGATCCCTAGGTGAATGTTGGTTACATCTTACGTCTAAAATCTGAATAAATAAAAGATAATGAAATAAAAATATACAATATTCCTGTTACTTTATATATATACAACATTACGCTAAGTCCCTACCGCGTATAATAATATTATGTAGCTTGCGAATTGCACAACACACACACACACACACACACACACACACACACACACGTGTATACACATATATCATACCGTTCCCAAATAGGTGGATTTTATTTCCATAAATACTAATACTTTCACTGACTTGTGCGAATATATCACATTTAATGCGACTTAAGTTTTGTATTATGGCATCGTGTAATAATTCGCCAAGAATGTTCATCCCCGTGTTTCCTTTAATAATGAATTTATAAGAATTTTATACTATTTGATGAGTGTCTTGTTACGATACTTAAATCTTTTTTAAAATGAAAACCAACATTATTTTATTGTAAATTGTTTATCAGATAACTTTTTTGAAAATACTAATGTAACTATCTAAATCGAAACTCAATTTACTAGTTTTTGATTTATTTAACTTTGTCTACTGAGAATTATAGGCCGTGATAATAATGTTTTTGGAAGATATGTGGGTTATGATGATTTGAACATTTTATTAATTATTAATCTATAGTGGTATACACATTTCAGTAATTCAGAGATGCCATATGCTCGAATTTAAATTTAGAAACATCAACATTTTCAAGAGAATCGTCTGTTCAACAATTCATAGTACCCTATACAAATATTGTTTCTCATTTGTAAAAAAGAAGTTTGTACATCCAAAATATGCTTCACAAATGATTTAAAAATCTAAATAATTGAAAGTATGATGTCAACCCTGACAAGTAAGGGTTCTTAAAATTCCAAAAACCAGAATTAGAATTAATTCATTATTACTGAGAAAATAATGGAAGTTAGTTTACTATGCTTGGTGAATCATCAAGTATGTCGTATAGAATTTGACATGAATAATTGGCATTTTATTACCTACTCGTGTATTAGGTAGTTGTTGTCATTCATTATATTTACCCGTACAAAAGAAAAAACGAGTATTTACGCAACACTAGAATGCAAAACGAAATACAAATCATCGTTGAAATATTTTAATACAATAGCAGTATTCTTCCGAATTTGAACTTAAAATGTCTATAAAAAACAACCATGTAAATTTCTTTTTTTAGATATTTTGTTGGTTATAATATTAACTATTTACGAAAAACCCTGTTTTAAATTTGCAATCTTTAGCTAAAAAACTGAACATTTTATACATTTTCAACTACAAAACAATTCGCAAGTGTTCGATGTTTTGATGAATTTTGGTCAACATTTGAACTTTAAATGCTTATAAAAAAACATTGTGCCTATATTTTTGAACTGCTATTATAACACGGTGAAATTTTCATGTTGTTAGTTTTTGTGTTAAACTAAAAAACAAAATCGATTTTTTCAAAATTTTCTTGGTGTAAAAATTCTCGTTTTTCCTCAAGTTTTTGATTGTTTTTTTCAAACACACATCATTGTAAAATCGATATATATTCATGGCTCAGAGTCTAAAACGTTGGTGAAAATATTTTAAGGATCACGATATTTATTTCAGAGCAAGGACAATACAATAGTAATAATAATCATAAATTGAATAAAGCACCTCCACCGCGGCGAAAGGTGCAGCAGCATGCACCACTGCAGTAATGCATTCACGTGAGATGCAAGGACGAAGTTCTGGAATAATATATTACAATTATTAATGTTGTTTATCGTGCGCACGCAGCCTCCATACCGCCGCAGCCGTCGTCACTAACATCGTCACTGATGACTTTCGAACGGCTTCTCGCGAGTAAAAATAAAATAAAACCGACTCTGCTCCTGGCTACTGCAGTTGTACGTGTTGTACGCGTACATACTATTATATCATACACTCTTACATTACAATATTATTATTATTATCACCTCTTAATTATTTTATTGTCATCATGCGTATTACAAACGGTTACTTTGAATCGAAAACCGAAGCGCGTAGTGTTTACGCAGAGAGACGTTTTAGGCACGTAGTTATTAACTGCATTACTGCAATTATTTTCATTTTATATACGATTCAAAAAAAAAGTATAAAATACCTCCGGATGGACTTTGGAAGTCTCGAGTCCATTACGATGTCATACACGATGCGACTATATGCGAGTATATCGAAACAAAGTTTTTTGCTTTTTATTAAAAAGCCAAAAAGGTCCACGTCACTGCAGTGTTGTAAAGTCAACTCGTCGCAGTGCAAAAATACGTCCGAATTCGATAGCCGGTTTATAATAATATTAAATACGCTATACGCGTAATATTTTGTTTTTTGACGTTGCGATTTTCTCGCCGAGAGCGTATTATTATTGTTTCCCGCTGTGCTGCTGCGACGAAATATCATTCGCTCGGGTAAAACTCCGTTTATTTCTCACATCGATTAAAAGTAATGACTTTCCGCTGCGAACGACGACCGAAAGAGTGACGAGAACCAGATAAGCTATGCGTTTTATTGTTATCATATTATACGTTCGTAATAAAACGGTCATCGGGAGAAATAAACATTTCATCCACCCACACACACCGTCATAGCATATTATATTGTTGTTTCGACACGATAAACCCCGTGGTAGCCACCACGACTGCAGCGATAACACAATATCGTCGTCCACATAGGTATATTATAATATGTAAAAAATTACAAGACATATAATAATAATAATAACATAATAATATTGTGTTGTCGTATGTCGCATTTTATTTCAAAGCAGATAAGCGTTTTCCTTTTTTCAATCATTATAGTATTCGCCTGGAAATTTATGAGACGTCAAAACGGCGTTTTTTCACGTTTAGTGTACGACTTATGCGTATAATATTTAGTATATAATATTATGTATAATATTATATTTTATACCGACGACATTTTACATTATAAAATAGTAAATACACACAAAAACCACGCACGGGCGTGATTTTATGCAGGAAAAACAGCTGCGCCAGAGCAGATTTCATTATTGCACGCGAATATAATATTTTGCGCAGTCGGACGACGATTTCGTGGGTCGTCGTCTCGTGTTCTTCACTGTTGTAGGTACCTACCCCACCTACCTTTGTCGCAGACATAACATGTTATAATTATTATATTATTATTGTATATACCGCGACGGGGACCACAAAATAATATTAATAATAATAATAATAATAATAATAATACGAACCTCGCTGCTGCAGCTATATTATAAACAACGGCGTTTAACCCCTGTCAACGACAGGAGGAGGTTTATCGCTAAATACACGCTCTAGGTATATATATACACGCTGTATATTATATCTTATATTATGTAGGTAATATTATTGATAGCGGTGTCGGGAGTGTACGAAGGTTTCAATACCTACCTACTAGCTATTAATTAATAAATTATTGATAAAATAAAATATTATAATATTTAACAGATCTACGATTTGTCTTAAATGTATTAATAATCGTTTATAATAATTAATAAAAAGTTGTTATAAATCGTCGTTTATATAGCGAAGCGGGCCGATAATAAATTGGTACCGGCCAGATGTAAATAGTCGTGTATAGGAAGTGTCAGAGAGCTCGTGTTTCTTTCGACTATTCGATAGTTGCACGTTTGTTTTACTGTGCAGCTTTGCCAATAAAGTAGCGGGGGAGTGTTGGACTGTAAAATATTTGATATTCGAATACTTTCGTGGCGGAATTTCGTATTGCATTTAATATTATTATATTATTCGTTTGTCGCGACGGGCGAAAAGTCTAGACTGCATTATGAAATACATATTATAATACCTATCGTATAATTGTCAATTATTTCCGACAATGGTTGTCACGAACGTGCGAGACTGTCGTCGTGCGGGGCTGCTCTGGGCTTGCATATATAGTTGCATCGTCCGTATAATATTATACGCGTGATGTAATAATTAACGAATAATAAAAAATGCATCGAAACCCAACAAACATGATGCAGTTGCACTATATTATATGTATACAGGGTGTCCCAGGTCTATTTGACTAATGCAATATCTTTTACAGCAGTAACAGTGATTAGCAAGAAATAATTTTGAATTTTAACACACTTTGAAAATTGTTTAAAAATTAACGACTTAACCAAATTAAAAGTTTTAAACGTCAAAATGGTTTTTAAATACTATTATTTATGAAATAGCTATCTTGGATTATTAGAAAAATATTAAATAAAAAATTTAAATAATTTATTTTTGTTGTAAAAATAAAAAATAAAATATAAGATATACAAATTATAGTGCAGAGCTCTACAAATCATTACAAAAAAAAAAAACTTCAAAATATTGAATAGAAATAAAGTTATTGCATTAGTCAAATAGACCTGGAGCACCCTGTATATTAACGGTTAATGTTAAGTTTAAAAAAAAAAATTAAATATGATTAAACTATTATTTTGCATTATTTTATAATCATCACCCACGAAACGGTGTGTTAGACATTATGATGGTATTCAGCAAATTTCAATGTTCCGGGTTCTGATGTTGAGCGTACGAAGATTTAGACAGATACAGAAAATCACCACATCCAATCTCCTTAGTTTCATGATTTTTAAGAACCTAAGCTGAAATTGAAACTTACACAACTATTACGATTTCTGCTCAGGCGGTGGTGGAAACTAGTGCATTTTACGGTCGATTGAGCACCTATAGTTGCTATAATAAATATTGTCGACTATAAAATAGCAGGAAAATATGGTGGTGATAAAATATAAGATCGAGTCATGTGTTTATAAACGGCCAACTTAATCAGGACAACTGTTAGATCGTGATAAAAAATAAAATAAAAACAAACAAACAATGCGATAGTAGGATCTTTATTACTCTTGGGCTATTGTTTCATTATTGATTTTAAACATCGACATTATTGCCTTTAGAGTATATTCTACGGTTTGTTTTAACGATTACCCGGGACATACAATTACTTATTTCTATAGTTAAAAAGCTAAGTTAATAGTTCTTGTTATTTGTTTAATTATACATAACATATTTTGTATTTTGTACCTAAAACGTTCTATTGTTAAACTAAAATAATAATTACAATCGAAAAAACGGGCGGGACACTTTTCGGCCAAAATTAACCTATCCCTTTTCGGCCAGTTCACTTTTCGGCCATTCCGAAATGACCGTTTTCGGCCAGTACACTATTTTGGTCACCAATGACACCAATGAAATATTCTTTTCACGTTTTTTTCTGTTAAACTACCAATTTATATGATAAATTAAGTAAAAAATATGAAAAATAAAAGTTACATTATATTATCAATTTACACAATATATATATAAAGTTATAGTGATACTTATTTTATTTTTATTTAAAATAAAAATAAAAATATTATAGAGAATTCAGCATCTATAGGCTAACGGTAGATAAAACGAATAGCTACTATAACTAGGATGAATATACAATATCTTTCATCGTTATCTTCGTTCGTCGTCAAGATAAAAACCAAATCAATATTACGAACTATGAGAGAAGAGAAGTAACACGAATAGAATTTATTAAACGTATGTGTTATAACTATAAAAAAAATTAAAAATCCACATAATTTTATATTTATTGTGTAAATTAATAAAATAATATAACTTTTATTTTTTATACTTTTTAACTTAATTCAATTTATTATAAATTAATAATTGACAATTGTTATTATTATTTTATAGAGTCCATACAAAAAATTAGTTTTTTGGTAGTTTAACAAAAATAAAACGTGAAAAGAACATTTCATTGGTGATCAAAATAGTGTACTGGCCGAAAACGGTCATTTCAGAATGGCCGAAAAGTGAACTGGCCGAAAAGGAAAAGGTTCATTTTGGCCGAAAACGGTGCCGCCCGAAAAAACCTCTCAATCGACTTATACGCCCTACAATGACAACGCCCGCGAGTCATATAATATAAACGCAATAAGTACAAACGTAATATATAAAAAAAAAAATATATTATTGAACGATACGTAGATGCATTTTTTTGTCGAATAAATATAAATCAAAGGTTTATACCGGTTTATATATAACCATCCCGGTCGTGTACGTGTATACATATCTGCAATATAATATGCACGAGGTTTGAACACATTGTACTGTACATTCTCTGTTTGATTTCATCTCAAAAATATTAATTTAAAACAAAACCGTTTGTAAAATACAACGATCGTATTTATTGAAGCCATGACTATGGTTATATTATTTTGTGTATTACATATAAAAACTAAAACATAAATCTATTGCAAACCATATGTGAAATTAAAGTTTGTTTGTACGTCGATATAATAATATCGATGTTTCATTATTTATTATTAGATATTATTACTTCACTCTTAAAATATCTACAGCCAGGATTCGTTTCATAACGAAATCTCAAGCGTACATAATTATTGAAGTATAATATGCGAATCAGTACGAATACATAATATACGATATAGGATATCTCGTTGGAGTGGTACACTGTTCGTTTGGAGTATATTTGATGACCTCGCACAGATACCATTGCGCGGTATATCCGTCTACCAGACCTTACAGTATAATAATATCACAGTAGAACCACGATTATCCGAACCTCCGTTATGCGAAACCTCTATAATTATCCGAACTGCAATTATTGGCGTTTCCGGACGTCGCGGCTTATCGTCAAATGAAAATTGATAATTTTGTCAAAAAAATACCATAAATATACTACGTTCTCCTATGTAATTAATAAATGTAGATATTCCCAAGTAATCAATAAAAATAAATTCTAAATAAAGTAATTTAAATACATATAATAACGAAACGCGTGCGTGCTGTTCGTGTGATTGATATTCGTATGATTATAATAATATGAATTAAATATATATTATCACGATATTAATTATTATTAAAACCATCCCCGATATCCGAACTAGGTGCGGTCCCAATAATTAGTTCGGATGATCGAGGTCTTACTGTATAATAATAATATACTTCATACGCGTATTATAGTCCGCGACTCTATCGAAAATAAAATAAATGTTTATAAAATATACTTTATTATTATTTCGTACGCACACGAGTTTGTATACACTGTGACGACCATCGATTACCCGATCTCACACTGCGCGTTATCGTTGTTTTTCCAGGAACGAAAAAGAAAACAGCAGACCACCAATAAGGACACCGCGTGGCAATCAGATGGAAAACAAATTGCGGTGTGCGCACAGGGCGGGCTACGAAGGGTTCGAGGTGCTGGGCTTCAAATTCGAAGTGGAAGACACGGCCTTTTCGATGGTCGCCACCGTCTTGTTCATGGTGCTCTTTTACTTCGGGCTGTATATCAGACAATGCGATGGCGGAGCAGGCGATTCACTTGGCTTGGAGAGATGCAATTGATGCGCAGCTGCAGCAGCTGCATGTCAACGCCTCGCCACTTGCAGCCGGCCGGAGCGCGCGACGGTGTTTTAGCGGGGGGGGAGGGGGAAGTCACTTTATATACGCGTTTATACCTTTGCACTACAATCGGGGTACCCGAGCACTTTTTAACGCTGTATTGTACGTAGGTAACAAGACATTCCGTTTTATATTTAAAAAAAAAATTTTAAATCGGTGCACAGTCGGCGGAGCGGAGGCTGGTATTCGAAAAAATAATTTTAAAAAAACGTTTCGGTGTTGGTGAAAGGCGTGAGCTACACATACATTTTGAAAACGATAAAAAAAATAAAATAAATAACGCTCATATATTATTATTATTTTTTGATTTTTAAGTCGATGTCCGGACGACTGAGTATTTCGAAAATATTACATATATATGGTGTAGCTGTCAATATTTTATACGTTAATACGATTATTGTTATCATCTATTATACTATAAACAGCGGTTAAAGCGACGGGGCGAGATGAGAGAGCACACGAATTCTCCATACAGTATTTTATCATAATTTATTATATTATATGTTTTTTAAGTGATTAAAAAAAAAACCATTGTTGCGTGTGGTCTAAGATAGTATATTAGTAAATCTTAAACCGTGGTAGACACCATCTGCGCATCATAGACCGCGACTCGCACGATACGATAACAACAAAAGGAATATTAAAAACGAATTTCCCAGTTCGCAGGTTAGATTTCGCACGCACAATATTTTCGTCGTCGAAACAAATCTGTAGTTATTGCAATAAACTGCACAGCGGTAGCAAAAGCATTTCCGAGTACGCACACATCCGATGTACGCGAATGTAAAATAATTCAAATTAAAACCACACAGAACCTAAATATGTATACTGTTAACCGGGCCTATACTAAACATAATATTATATACCTATTACCTATATTAAATAGTTGTTATGTTATAAAAGTTTATATATTAATATTGTAATATTGTAATTTATTAATTTTTTTTTTATACGACATCGCGTATTTATAAATTGTACAACGAGTACGCACTCATAACATAAAATGTGCACAGGTGAGGTAATAGTGCCATTTTTGGCGAAAATGAGTTAAGCACTCTATACGATTCTCCATTTGATTTTTCTTAATACGATGCAAAAATATTGTATTTATGTGTTTGCTTAATATTTTATCCACTTGATTGCATTGTTGTTTGAAATATTATGTACAATATATGGTTTAAAAACAAAAGTATTTCAATAAAACTAAGTATGTTCATGTTATTGTTAAGTTAATCAAACACGTTAAAAGACATAATCAAAATAAAAACTAGATGACTAATGAGGAAATCCTACGACTTCAACCCCAAAATGTGTGTAAAAGTAATGTAAACTTTCAAATGTCTATACTGAACAAATTGTTAATATTGTCACTTTATTACCACGTCTGCGCACTAGACCATCGATATAATGTGTGTAATAAAAAATATAATTGTCAAAACCCAACACGTTCGCGTGTATTGTACGTATATACCTAGCTGTTGTACCTATAATTGATCGTATTCGTTTAATATAATATTGTATTATAAATGTTTTTTAAGTGATAAAAAAAAAACCATTGTTGTGTGTACAATTTCACTCATAGGCCGTCAAAACCACGACGCGCATTATATTCTGATAGCAACAAAGTTAATATTAAAAATAAATTTCCCAGTTCGCAGGTTAGATTTTGCAAGTACAATTTTTTCACTGTCAAAACAAAACCGGCGTTAAAGTGGACGGGGGGTAAACGAACTTCCGCGATGTACACAGTATACACACTCATCCGATAAGAATGTAAAATAGTTTAAATTAAGATCACGCCTTTACGGAACCTATACGCCAGGGATGGCAAATTTTTCTGAAGCTACGTGCCAAAAATTATCTTTTTTTTACCGTGTCATTAAATTATGAAAAAAGTTGTGTACGATGATTATGAGAAAAAAATTATTATTTCAATATTGTATCAATATCAAAAATGTAATATCAAAACATGTCATATAACATTATCTAAAAACGTCAACGACAAGGTACAATCGACATTGTGACGGTGATTAAAAGTTAAATAAAATGTAAATATTTTAATTTTTCCCGTACCATTGATTTGTCATCCTTGCTATATATACTGTTAAACGGGCCTACTAAACATATTATTAATCTAGTTGTTATATGTTATGTACGTTTATATATTAATTTTTTTTTATACAACATCGTGTATCCATATAAATTGTACAACATAAAATATAATGTGTGTAAAAAAATAATTGTCAAAACCCAACTCGTACGAGTGTATAATTGTACCTATACCTGTACTTATAATAATGTGTATATTGTTGATCGTATTCGTTTAATATTATTATTATTATTATTATTATTATTATTATTACAATATATTTATAAAATATTATGATGCATTCTGCTGTTTTTGTACGATTTATTATTTTCTGGTCCTTTGCCGCAGGACAAAACATCGCAAGACTGCAAACCGACCTGGCTGAATATAATATTTAACGACCGTGAATAATATTAAATTATATACCAATAATAAAATATAGGTAGATATGCATTGAACGATTTAATCAAAACGAAATCGTATAAATGATATTATTCTACTGTGAATGTATCTCTCTATTATACGTATCACGAGTATTACAGATATTATTATGCGCATAATATATCGTTGAAAAATATGTTCAGTTTCCCCTTTAATCTTTTTTTT